>CM038348.1:7512346-8712346 GCA_021464625.1 Proterorhinus semilunaris
CTTGTCTAAGACCTACAGCCCGGTCATGACAGCTCCAAGCCGGGTCCACCACCTCCAGCACCTAACCAACAGCTCCAGCCCGGTCATGACAGCTCCAGGCCTTGTCTAAGACCTCCAGCCCGGTCATGACAGCTCCAAGCCGGGTCCACCACCTCCAGCACCTAACCAACAGCTCCAGCCCGGTCAGTACAGCTCCAGGCCTTGTCTAAGACCTACAGCCCGGTCATGACAGCTCCAAGCTGGGTCTACCACCTCCAGCACCTAACCAACAGCTCCAGCCCGGTCATTACAGCTCCAGGCCTTGTCTAAGACCTACAGCCCGGTCATGACAGCTCCAGGCCTTGTCTAAGACCTACAGCCCGGTCATGACAGCTCCAAGCCGGGTCCACCACCTCCAGCACCTAACCAACAGCTCCAGCCCGGTCAGTACAGCTCCAGGCCTTGTCTAAGACCTACAGCCCGGTCATTACAGCTCCAGGCCTTGTCTAAGACCTCCAGCCCGGTCATGACAGCTCCAAGCCGGGTCCACCACCTCCAGCACCTAACCAACAGCTCCAGCCCGGTCAGTACAGCTCCAGGCCTTGTCTAAGACCTACAGCCCGGTCATGACAGCTCCAGGCCTTGTCTAAGACCTCCAGCCCGGTCATGACAGCTCCAAGCCGGGTCCACCACCTCCAGCACCTAACCAACAGCTCCAGCCCGGTCAGTACAGCTCCAGGCCTTGTCTAAGACCTACAGCCCGGTCATGACAGCTCCAAGCTGGGTCTACCACCTCCAGCACCTAACCAACAGCTCCAGCCCGGTCATTACAGCTCCAGGCCTTGTCTAAGACCTACAGCCCGGTCATGACAGCTCCAGGCCTTGTCTAAGACCTACAGCCCGGTCATGACAGCTCCAAGCCGGGTCCACCACCTCCAGCACCTAACCAACAGCTCCAGCCCGGTCAGTACAGCTCCAGGCCTTGTCTAAGACCTACAGCCCGGTCATGACAGCTCCAAGCTGGGTCTACCACCTCCAGCACCTAACCAACAGCTCCAGCCCGGTCATTACAGCTCCAGGCCTTGTCTAAGACCTACAGCCCGGTCATGACAGCTCCAGGCCTTGTCTAAGACCTACAGCCCGGTCATGACAGCTCCAAGCCGGGTCCACCACCTCCAGCACCTAACCAACAGCTCCAGCCCGGTCAGTACAGCTCCAGGCCTTGTCTAAGACCTACAGCCCGGTCATTACAGCTCCAGGCCTTGTCTAAGACCTCCAGCCCGGTCATGACAGCTCCAAGCCGGGTCCACCACCTCCAGCACCTAACCAACAGCTCCAGCCCGGTCAGTACAGCTCCAGGCCTTGTCTAAGACCTACAGCCCGGTCATGACAGCTCCAGGCCTTGTCTAAGACCTCCAGCCCGGTCATGACAGCTCCAAGCCGGGTCCACCACCTCCAGCACCTAACCAACAGCTCCAGCCCGGTCAGTACAGCTCCAGGCCTTGTCTAAGACCTACAGCCCGGTCATGACAGCTCCAAGCTGGGTCTACCACCTCCAGCACCTAACCAACAGCTCCAGCCCGGTCATTACAGCTCCAGGCCTTGTCTAAGACCTACAGCCCGGTCATGACAGCTCCAGGCCTTGTCTAAGACCTCCAGCCCGGTCATGACAACTCCAAGCCGGGTCCACCACCTCCAGCACCTAACCAACAGCTCCAGCCCGGTCATGACAGCTCCAGGCCTTGTCTAAGACCTCCAGCCCGGTCATGACAGCTCCAAGCCGGGTCCACCACCTCCAGCACCTAACCAACAGCTCCAGCCCGGTCAGTACAGCTCCAGGCCTTGTCTAAGACCTACAGCCCGGTCATGACAGCTCCAGGCCTTGTCTAAGACCTCCAGCCCGGTCATGACAGCTCCAAGCCGGGTCCACCACCTCCAGCACCTAACCAACAGCTCCAGCCCGGTCAGTACAGCTCCAGGCCTTGTCTAAGACCTACAGCCCGGTCATGACAGCTCCAAGCTGGGTCTACCACCTCCAGCACCTAACCAACAGCTCCAGCCCGGTCATTACAGCTCCAGGCCTTGTCTAAGACCTACAGCCCGGTCATGACAGCTCCAGGCCTTGTCTAAGACCTACAGCCCGGTCATGACAGCTCCAAGCCGGGTCCACCACCTCCAGCACCTAACCAACAGCTCCAGCCCGGTCAGTACAGCTCCAGGCCTTGTCTAAGACCTACAGCCCGGTCATGACAGCTCCAGGCCTTGTCTAAGACCTCCAGCCCGGTCATGACAGCTCCAAGCCGGGTCCACCACCTCCAGCACCTAACCAACAGCTCCAGCCCGGTCAGTACAGCTCCAGGCCTTGTCTAAGACCTACAGCCCGGTCATGACAGCTCCAAGCTGGGTCTACCACCTCCAGCACCTAACCAACAGCTCCAGCCCGGTCATTACAGCTCCAGGCCTTGTCTAAGACCTACAGCCCGGTCATGACAGCTCCAGGCCTTGTCTAAGACCTCCAGCCCTGTCATGACAACTCCAAGCCGGGTCCACCACCTCCAGCACCTAACCAACAGCTCCAGCCCGGTCATGACAGCTCCAGGCCTTGTCTAAGACCTCCAGCCCGGTCATGACAGCTCCAAGCCGGGTCCACCACCTCCAGCACCTAACCAACAGCTCCAGCCCGGTCAGTACAGCTCCAGGCCTTGTCTAAGACCTACAGCCCGGTCATGACAGCTCCAGGCCTTGTCTAAGACCTCCAGCCCGGTCATGACAGCTCCAAGCCGGGTCCACCACCTCCAGCACCTAACCAACAGCTCCAGCCCGGTCAGTACAGCTCCAGGCCTTGTCTAAGACCTACAGCCCGGTCATGACAGCTCCAAGCTGGGTCTACCACCTCCAGCACCTAACCAACAGCTCCAGCCCGGTCATTACAGCTCCAGGCCTTGTCTAAGACCTACAGCCCGGTCATGACAGCTCCAGGCCTTGTCTAAGACCTACAGCCCGGTCATGACAGCTCCAAGCCGGGTCCACCACCTCCAGCACCTAACCAACAGCTCCAGCCCGGTCAGTACAGCTCCAGGCCTTGTCTAAGACCTACAGCCCGGTCATTACAGCTCCAGGCCTTGTCTAAGACCTCCAGCCCGGTCATGACAGCTCCAAGCCGGGTCCACCACCTCCAGCACCTAACCAACAGCTCCAGCCCGGTCAGTACAGCTCCAGGCCTTGTCTAAGACCTACAGCCCGGTCATGACAGCTCCAAGCTGGGTCTACCACCTCCAGCACCTAACCAAAAGCTCCAGGCAGCTGGGTCTGAGACCTACAGCCCAGTCAGGGCAGCTCCAAGCTGGGTCTACCACCTCCAGCACCTAACCAACAGCTCCAGGCAGCTGGGTCTGAGACCTACAGCCCAGTCAGGGATGGGATCCCGACCTGCAATGCAACCATGAGCGAGATAGGCCAGAGGCCAGTGGTTGAAATCAGGAATTAAACCTGAAAATGCATCACCTAACCAACAGCTCCAGCCCAGCCCCCAGTCATGACAGCTCCAGGCCTGGTCTAACACCTCCAGCCTGCTTCCATGACGCCTTTGTCCGGGTCTAACACCTCCAGCCAGGCCCCCCAAAAACTTCAACCCAGTCCCAACACCTACAGGCCCATACACACAACCACAGCACCGGAACAACACCCACCACCGCTCTCATCCACTAACCCTACCCCGCTAAGGGCTCCCCCAACACCGCCTACCTGCACAACCTCGGCCACATGGCTCCTATGGACCTCCGGGGACACCCGGCGCACCTTTCGGACCCGGGTACCCACTCTTAAGCACCCCTCCTCGGACTACACCCCAAGACCCGGCCCGGAGGAAGTCCGTGACCCTGATACTCTGAGCCACTTTGGACATTTTTTTGTAAGTGCTGAGCCACTTAGAAAAAATGTCCAAAGAGTATCAGGGTCACTTGGAAAAATTTCTAAGTGCTGAGCCACTTAGAAAAAATGTCCAAAGAGTATCAGGGTAACATGGAAAAGTTTCTAAGTGGCTCAGCACTTAGAAACTTTTCCAAGTGACCCTGATACTCTGTCATACACATAAAACATAGAAACCTGGGTAAAACCAACTCCCACACCTCCCCTGGTACTCTCTACCCAGGGGAGGAGGGAGGGACCCGGAGGCCGGCCGACAAAAGCTTGGATCAAGGGCTGACTTTCAATAGAGCGCAGCGAAGGAGCTGCTCTGCTACGTACGAAACAACTTTAATATACGCTATTGTAGTTTGAATTACCGCTTCAATTACAGGGCCTCAATATTCCTTCCTTGGATGTGGTCGCCAGTTGCCTTCCTTGGATGTGGTCGCCAGTTGCCTTCCTTGGATGTGGTCGCCAGTTGCCTTCCTTGGATGTAGTTGCCATTTCTCATGTTCCCTCTCCGGAATCGAACCCTGATTCCCTGTTACCCGTGGTCACCATGGTAGGCACAGAAAGTACCATCGAAAGTTGATAGGGCAGACATTCGAATGAGTTGTCTCCGCCACGAGGGCCAGAGATCGGCTCGAGGTTATCTAGAGTCACCAAAGCGCGCGGGGAGCCCCGAGGGGCGACCCCGCATGGGTTTTGGGTCTGATAAATGCACGCATCCCCGGAGGTCAGCGCTCGTTGGAATGTATTAGCTCTAGAATTGCCACAGTTATCCAAGTAACGGTAGAGCGATCAAAGGAACCATAACTGATTTAATGAGCCATTCGCAGTTTCACTGTACCGGCCGTGTGTACTTAGACTTGCATGGCTTAATCTTTGAGACAAGCATATGTTACTGACAGGATCAACCAGGTAGCCCAGAGTGGCCGCGGTTCGGGAAGAACCGCGGCGGCCGGGGCCAGGGCTGGCCGGGGGCCGAAAACGGGGCCCCGCGCCCCGTGGTTGGGCACGCGGGGCCGCGGAGGCGAAGCGTACGCTCTCCTGGAGGCGAGCTCCCCGGGCGTGGGAGTCTCTGTGCGGAGGTTTCGAGAAAATGCGTTAAACGGCCGCAAATACCCCCGCTCTGGAACGGAGAGGGCCCGCGGGCCGGCTCTACCGTTACAGGGGGCGGCCGTCGTAAGGCCCCTGGGTCAGACGGGTCGTCTCGGTCTCGCTTCCGAAAGGACCGGGCGGCGGGGCTCCGTGCAGCCCCGGCCCGAGTGCGCTCATGTCCGCAGTGCTCCGGAGCCGACCGCGCTGGAATAGAACCAGTCAGAGGCCCGGGGGTGGCGGATTTTGCATGCCCACAGGTCGAGCTGGGATCCCGGATCAAAAAGAACCAGGATTTAGACCCTTTTCGATTTCGAAAAACGTCATTCCCAAAAACCGCCCGACTGTCCCTTGGCTCTGGGGTTGTATAGCCAATCCGCCCGGAGCAGCGTCAAATGCCCGGAGAGCGTCCCGGGCTTCCGCGCTGAAAACACTTAGTGCAAAAACCAGATCCGTGACCATGATACTCAAAGAGTATCAGGGTCGCGGAATCGACTTTTGAGATTCGCACCTCCACGGGTCCGGGCGGTCCCCCGCTACCCACCGGTACCACTCTTTCCGGGATTAAAAGCGTTTTTCTATTTTTGGGCATTTTTTTTCTCCGCGGGTGCTGTACGCCTATAACTCCGCGGGGGGGCGAGCCACCGCGCGGACACGCACATCAGCGTGACCGGGGGACTCTCCCGGACCGGCCCGTGTCCACCTTTTGAAAGAATAACCCAGGACTCGGCGTCTGCTGCCGCGGGAAGGGCGAGAACCTAGCGCTACGGAACTTTGAACCGTTAAAAGGGGCCTTTAACGGTGTCCCACCGGCCCAATTCCAGCACAGGCGTGTTCGGCAGGCTCGGCTCTATAACCCTGGATACTTTTAGTGTGGATTGAAAGTCGTTTTTGGGGGGGGGGTTTGGTTTGTTCCTGGGCTGTCCGAGGTGCTGAAGCCGAGCGCCTGTCTTAACCTCTTAACCCCCGCCTTCGCCGAGCGCATTTATACACGGTTTTAGCCCGAAATAAAGCTCTAGCAAGCTCCAGGAAGCTCCAGGAAGCCCCGCCACTGGACACCGACTCCAGGACAGTGTTACGGGCCGGGTTGGACACCTGCAGCCCGGTCCCCAACTCAGTCAGGCCGGGGAGAACTCATCCACGCCGGGGATAAGTCCTCCAGACTTGGGACTCCGGAGATAATAACTCCGCGGGGAAATGAGCCACCGCGCGGACAAGCACATCCACGTGTCCGGGAGACTCTCCCGGACCGGTCCGTGTCCACCTTTCGAAAGAATAACCCAGGACTAGGCGTCTGCTGCCGCGGGAAGGGCGAGAACCGCTTAACCCCCGCGAGCTGTCCGAGGTGCTGATGCCGAGCGCCTGCCTTAACCGCCTAACCCCCGCGGCCCCCGAGCGCATTTATCCACAGTTTAAGCCCGAAATAAAGCTCTATGGAGCTCCACGGAGCTCCACGAAGCTCCAAGAAGCTCCACCACTGGTCTAACACCTCCAGCCCACTTCCCAGACGCCTTCGTCCGGGTCTAACAACTCCAGCCGGGCCCCCAAAACCTTCAACACAGTCCCAACACCTACATGCACCCACACATACGTGTTTTTATGGTTTATGTTGACCTTTTGGAAAAACCAACCCTGGTGTGGTTTAAGAGGACTATGGTTTCCCAAGGTCCTAGAGAGATAAGCTCTGGATAGACTAACTGTAAAAAATCTGAAAAAAATGTAGGTCTATTTAACATCCTTGTATCAGCTACGGTTGTCTATACACAGCCACCGACCAGAAGGTGGTTCATGAGGACCAAAGATGAATTATGAGGACTTTAAACATAACTGAACCACAATTCCCCTATGAGAGACCAACAGGCCCGTTTGGAACCATGAGGCCGTCCTTCCGTGGACCCACCACCTGCAGGAGGAGCCATAGGGGACTGGTGCTATGTGATTTGGGCAGCTCCAACGGCTGCCTCCACGACCCGGCAACGGACAAGTGGGAGAAAATGGATGGATGGATGAACCACAATTAGAGGCTGGAAAAGTTTTAATGTTCTTCATACATACACTCCATGCTTATCCATCTTTTACCTTTAGTCATTCATCCCCAACTGAAAAAACCCTCATTAGACCCAGAAAATCTGGCAAACTACCGACCAATATCCAACCTACCGTTTTTATCCAAGGTCCTTGAGAAGGTTGTTGCAGCCCAGCTTCATCATCATCTTCAAACACACAATCTGTACGAAAAATTCCAATCAGGTTTCCGGTCAGCACACAGCACAGAGACGGCCTTGGTGAGAGTCACAAATGACTTGCTGATGGCTGCAGATCAGGGCTCACCATCTCTCCTGGTCCTCCTGGATCTGTCGGCTGCTTTTGATACCGTGGACCATCGCATCCTGCTCCATCAGCTCCAGTCGGTTGTTGGCTTCACCGATACTAGCCTGGATTGGTTCCGTTCATACCTCACAGGAAGAGAGGAGTATGTCGCCCTGGGGGAGGCTAAATCGTTGCCCCACACAGTTACCTGTGGGGTCCCTCAAGGATCGGTCCTTGGGCCGGTCCTTTTTACAATCTACATGCTCCCCCTAGGTCAGGTCATCAGAAACCATCAAGTCTCTTTTCACTGTTACGCTGATGATACGCAGCTGTACATGAAGATTGACTCCACATCCTCCTCAGTCCCACCGGCCACACTCCATGCATGCCTGGAGGAGATAAAGGCATGGATGACTAGCAACTTCCTCCAGTTAAATAGCAGCAAAACTGAAGCCATCTTGATTGGCACCCGGCACCAAATCCAGTCATCCACCATATCCAATATTCATGTTTCGGGCCACAACACTCCCCTTTCCTCTTCCGTGACAAACCTAGGGGTCAGATTTGATCCTCATCTTTCATTTGAGAAGCATATCCGCCACCTCTGCAAAGTGTCCTTCCATCACCTACGAAACATTGCCAAACTCCGCCCCTCCCTCTCACAGACAGATGCTGAGAAATTGGTACATGCCTTTGTCTCCTCCAGGCTGGATTACTGCAATGCCCTCCTCGTCGGGATCCCTGGTAAGAGCCTGCTGAAGCTCCAGCACATCCAGAACTGTGCAGCCAGGATCCTGACGAGGAGGCGCAAATATGACCACATCACCCCTGTCCTCCGGTCCCTTCATTGGCTGCCCATCCATTACAGAATCCACTATAAAATCTGCCTCCTCACATATCAGTGTGTCCATGGAACAGCCCCGTCATACCTCACTGAGCTACTTACCCCATACACCACCACAAGGCGCTTACGGTCCACTTCCACCCACACTCTTCACCAGCCCGTGACCAAACTTTCCACAATGGGCGATAGAGCCTTTAAGGCAGTTGCCCCTAGACTCTGGAACGCCCTGCCAGAGTCCCTGAGGGCTCCCCAGAGTGTTGAGGCCTTTAAAAAAGGCCTGAAAACACATCTATTTAAAAAGGCCTTTTAGTCTGTTAAAGTTTCTACGTAGCCTTGTTTTACTGTGTCAATGTTCTTTTTGTTTTTATCTGATTTTATTCACCTGTTGTAGCACTTTGAGGTTTCTTTGAAATGTAAAGTGCAATATAAATAAAATTTATTATTATTATTATTATTAGTTGTCTTTTACGTGCTAGTCCACGATTTCTCACAAAGTCTCTTATATTCTGCAGTGTTCTCTGACTTAAGGCCATTTCTGCTTGCTTACACTGAGTTACTTCATTTTTTGTGGCCAGTTTTCCTCTCTTGATGTGTTTTTTAAAATGCCGCATTACAGCTGCTTCTTTTGACCATGCTCTTTTTGTCACTCTGCGTTTTGGTCCAGGTTGCTTTGCAGGCCTCTGTGCTGCCTCTGAAAAGGAAAATTAGGAATTAATTTAAACAAAACAATGTGAATAAGTCAGAGCAAGACTACTACAGGAGTAAACAGAAGAACTTGCCTTCAAAATCAGAGGTATCTCCATCAGCTATGTCGATCGGGTCATCATCTATAACCACAGTTGCCGCTTGTTTCTCAGCAGAGTCCCCCGAGTCACTGTGACTCTCCTCTTCGGCCTCATCTGCACTGATGGGAATTTCATCTAAAAACAAAAGGGGGATTCAATTCAATCAGCCCGCTCCTAAAGCCACCAGGCCTGGGAAAACTCACCAAGGCTGGGGCTAAGATCCCCAGCCGGCTCCTAAAGCTACCAGCCCCGCACCAACATCCACCACAATGACCCACCCTCTCCTCCACTAACACTACCCGGCTCAGGGCACTCCTACCCCGGCCCTACACGCACACCCTCGCCCCCCTGACTCCTCTGGACCTTCTCTGACCAGCCTGCTCCTAAAGCTACCAGCCCCGCACCAACATCCACCACAATGACCCACCCTCTCCTCCACTTACACTACCCGGCTCAGGGCACTCCTACCCCGGCCTACACGCACACCCTCGCCCCCCTGACTCCTCTGGACCTCCTCTGACCAGCCTGCTCCTAAAGCTACCAGCCCCGCACCAACATCCACCACAATGACCCACCCTCTCCTCCACTTACACTACCCGGCTCAGGGCACTCCTACCCCGGCCCTACACGCACACCCTCGCCCCCCTGACTCCTCTGGACCTTCTCTGACCAGCCTGCTCCTAAAGCTACCAGCCCCGCACCAACATCCACCACAATGACCCACCCTCTCCTCCACTTACACTACCCGGCTCAGGGCACTCCTACCCCGGCCCTACACGCACACCCTCGCCCCCCTGACTCCTCTGGACCTTCTCTGACCAGCCTGCTCCTAAAGCTACCAGCCCCGCACCAACATTCACCACAATGACCCACCCTCTCCTCCACTTACACTACCCGGCTCAGGGCACTCCTACCCCGGCCTACACGCACACCCTCGCCCCCCTGACTCCTCTGGACCTCCTCTGACCAGCCTGCTCCTAAAGCTACCAGCCCCGCACCAACATCCACCACAATGACCCACCCTCTCCTCCACTAACACTACCCGGCTCAGGGCACTCCTACCCCGGCCCTACACGCACACCCAGATAAGAGATACATTTAACAAACCTTCAAGTTCAATCTCCTCCAGCGTCTTTCCTTTTAGCGAGGAAATGGATCCCTTCTCCATTAAAAGCAATACTTTGGATATCTTTGCAAGTTGTGTTGTTGGAACAGGCAGTCTGTAGAATTCCCTGTGTACGCGGATATCATGTCCAAGGAAGTCTGCCACCTGATCCAGCTCATTCTCCTGGAGGTTTAAGACTTGAGATAGCGTGGCCACATGTTTCCTGAGACCCGTCGACCGGAGGTGCTCGGGGTACTTTGTGTCGCACTGTGTGGAGAAACGTCTCAGGCAGTCACTTCCTCTATAATGGGTTGGTGCTTTGGGTCGTGCAAATAAGAATGGGTTTGAGGGAGACACACCACATTCTTTCCTCTTATTTGTGAGTAGTGTAAGACCATTGACAACAGGTCGGGGGAGAAGAACTGCAACTTTTCTCCCTCTTTTACCCATAATTTCCACGCGACTTAGATACCGGCAGAGCTTCTTTTCTGTGTCCGATAAACCAAGGCTTACATCCGCATGAAGTTGTTGATTATCCCTCTCCAGAAAATGTTTCAGAGGCATTTTGGAAACCTCTCCAGCTCGCCGACGGTTGAACACAATGATTTGTGTGAGCAACACCATGGCAAGACGGGCATAAGTTTGAGCATCATCTGTTTCTTGCAGTTTGCTTGTGGCCTCTTCTGCTGCCTTTTCCAAAAACTTGTGAAGTTTCACAACATCTTCAGTGAATGGTAAGGTTAACGGTTTATTAAACTTGGCATCGCTCAGTGTGTTAAGGGCATTGTGAGATACATATTCTTTCCACTTGGTACTGAGCAACTTCTTAAATGTTTCAGTATACTTCACCAGCTTCTCATCTTCTGCCATCAAGCTCCGGCAGTGGATGATGTCGCAGATCTTATTCAGTGTGTGGCCGAGTTTAAGAGCAAGGCTCGGGGTTTTGTACGAAAGATTGTCATCATTAAAACCTGCTACCTTTTTGACCGCTTGTACCACTTTCTCAAAGTTTGCAGGCCTAACAGCATCTTCCAGGGTCGGCACAGAGAAATCTGTCCGCAAGCACAGCAGCAGACGTCCCACTTCTCTCAGTTTTTGTCTTATGTATTCATACTTTGTTGTATCTTGTCCATGAATGTTGTAAAGTGACTGGGCAAACTGGAGAATACAGAAGTCATTTCGCACAACTGATCCAACTTCATCCACGTTCATAACACTGAGAAGCTTCCAAACCCCACCCGAGATTTGCGCACATAAGGCGGCATCCTGAGCTGATGCAGAGCCGAGGATCCTTCTCCTTCCAGACGTCTCTTCTTGGTTTGCATCTTCGGGTTTGTGAGGGCACCTGCGAGTATGCCTCCATAGTTCTTTGCGGAGAAACATGCCTTGACAATACATGCAGTGAATAAACTTTCCATCCAAAGCTTTTTTTTTGCATCGTCGCTTCACTTTCAATTGCCCTTTCCCACTTTGTAATACTGCTTGATTATGTAAAAAGTTCCCTTTATTCCTAATTTTTTCAATCCGTTTGTTGCGCTCCTTGACATCAGTAAGGGAAAAGACTTGTACAATCTCTGCATTGGTCTTGTGTGTTTTAAGATGTCTCGATATTTTCTTCTGGGGCTTACCGCAGACAAAGCAGTAATTTATGGAACTTGTCCGCTGTGGGTCTCCTCTTTGTGGACCATTCTCTGAATGCAACTCTGAGGTGTATGAAGAACTACCTTGCTGGCTGGTTCCCGGTGCACTAGAAGCAGGAGCAAGACTTGTATCCGAGTTTTGTGTCAGCCATATATTTGGATGGGGGAGCTCATCTAAATCTTCATCACCCACATAGTCTGGGTCTGAGTCTGGGTTGTTTTTTTCTTGTGCCATCTCCTGCCTTTGGTCCTTCCCAGTGTCACTCTGAAAGATAAACAGACAATACTTGAACCTACAAAGAACCACCCAGGCTGGGGCTAAGTTCCACAGCCAGCTCCTAAACCCAATACCCCGGTCCCCAACTCATCAGGGCCGGGGAAAACTCACCAAGGCTGGGGCTAAGTTCCACAGCCTGCTCCTAAAGCTACCAGCCCCGCACCAACATCCACCACAATGACCCACCCTCTCCTCCACTTTCACTACCCGGCTCAGGGCACTCCAACCCCGGCCTACACGCACACCCTCGCCCCCCTGACTCCTCTGGACCTTCTCTGACCAGCCTGCTCCTAAAGCTACCAGCCCCGCACCAACATCCACCACAATGACCCACCCTCTCCTCCACTTACACTACCCGGCTCAGGGCACTCCAACCCCGGCCTACACGCACACCCTCGCCCCCCTGACTCCTCTGGACCTTCTCTGACCAGCCTGCTCCTAAAGCTACCAGCCCCGCACCAACATCCACCACAATGACCCACCCTCTCCTCCACTTACACTACCCGGCTCAGGGCACTCCAACCCCGGCCTACACGCACACCCTCGCCCCCCTGACTCCTCTGGACCTTCTCTGACCAGCCTGCTCCTAAAGCTACCAGCCCCGCACCAACATCCACCACAATGACCCACCCTCTCCTCCACTAACACTACCCGGCTCAGGGCACTCCTACCCCGGCCCTACACGCACACCCTCGCCCCCCTGACTCCTCTGGACCTTCTCTGACCAGCCTGCTCCTAAAGCTACCAGCCCCGCACCAACATCCACCACAATGACCCACCCTCTCCTCCACTTACACTACCCGGCTCAGGGCACTCCTACCCCGGCCTACACGCACACCGTCGCCCCCCTGACTCCTCTGGACCTCCTCTGACCAGCCTGCTCCTAAAGCTACCAGCCCCGCACCAACATCCACCACAATGACCCACCCTCTCCTCCACTTTCACTACCCGGCTCAGGGCACTCCAACCCCGGCCTACACGCACACCCTCGCCCCCCTGACTCCTCTGGACCTTCTCTGACCAGCCTGCTCCTAAAGCTACCAGCCCCGCACCAACATCCACCACAATGACCCACCCTCTCCTCCACTTACACTACCCGGCTCAGGGCACTCCAACCCCGGCCTACACGCACACCCTCGCCCCCCTGACTCCTCTGGACCTTCTCTGACCAGCCTGCTCCTAAAGCTACCAGCCCCGCACCAACATCCACCACAATGACCCACCCTCTCCTCCACTAACACTACCCGGCTCAGGGCACTCCTACCCCGGCCCTACACGCACACCCTCGCCCCCCTGACTCCTCTGGACCTTCTCTGACCAGCCTGCTCCTAAAGCTACCAGCCCCGCACCAACATCCACCACAATGACCCACCCTCTCCTCCACTTACACTACCCGGCTCAGGGCACTCCTACCCCGGCCTACACGCACACCGTCGCCCCCCTGACTCCTCTGGACCTCCTCTGACCAGCCTGCTCCTAAAGCTACCAGCCCCGCACCAACATCCACCACAATGACCCACCCTCTCCTCCACTTTCACTACCCGGCTCAGGGCACTCCTACCCCGGCCCTACACGCACACCCTCGCCCCCCTGACTCCTCTGGACCTCCTCTGACCAGCCTGCTCCTAAAGCTACCAGCCCCGCACCAACATCCACCACAATGACCCACCCTCTCCTCCACTTTCACTACCCGGCTCAGGGCACTCCAACCCCGGCCTACACGCACACCCTCGCCCCCCTGACTCCTCTGGACCTCCTCTGACCAGCCTGCTCCTAAAGCTACCAGCCCCGCACCAACATCCACCACAATGACCCACCCTCTCCTCCACTAACACTACCCGGCTCAGGGCACTCCAACCCCGGCCTACACGCACACCCTCGCCCCCCTGACTCCTCTGGACCTCCGGGGACACACAGCCCACATCTCGGACCCACTCTTAAGCACCCCTCCTCGGACTACACCCCCCAACTCATCCAGGCCGGGGAAAACTCACCAAGGCTGGGGCTAAGTTCCACAGCCAGCTCCAAAACCCAATAGCCCGGTCCCCAAATCATCCAGCCCGGGGATAAATCCTCCAGGCCGGGGCTAAGTTCCATTCAGAAAATACTTGATAACGTATATTTAACAAGGACTAGATACTTACCAATATATTTTCTTGTCTTCTTTGGAGTGAACTTTCTCTTGGTCCTTCTTCTTCGCATTACCATTAGATGTCTTCCGAAATCACTCAACATGCCCGGACACATATCCCGCACGTGTCCCCATAAAGAACCAATCACAATGGAGCCTTCAATACCGCCAGAGTAGGGTAGGGGGAGCACATCATACACTCCATACACAAGAAGTCAGGTTGGGGTATTATATGGACGTCAAATAAACTTTCAATTTATGGTCTTTAAAAGCTAAGAATTTAAAAAAAACTTGATATGTGCATGATATATTATCATTGAGCATTAAAAGGACTTCAGAAAAACAATGAAATTATGCTCTTTATATGCTAAAAATGAAAATACAAAATCTTGGTTTATGAGGACCGTAGCATAGTCCTGCTAATCCCCTTAGGTTCTCGTAGTGCTGGTGAGTAGTCAGGTCAATTGGCTCCATAAACCATATATACAGACACACACACACACACACACACACCTTTCCTGTTTACTAATGAGCTTGACTTTAAAGTTCCCAATTCCCCTTAGTTGATACCCTCCTTCTTTACGACTGAACAACTTCTGTATATTGCCAGGAAAAACGTTTTTGTTTTGTAACATTATTTGAGATGTCCATCCATCCATCCATCCATCCATCTTCTTCCACTTGTCCGTTGCCGGGTCGTGGGGGCAGCTGTTGGAGTTGCCCAAATCACATTGCACCAGCCCCTATGGCTCCTCCTGCAGGTGGTGGGTCCACAGAAGGCCTCAGGGTAGACGCTTCTCCTCATCCTCTCAGTTGTAGTCTTGAGAAGGAGGTATCACTTGCCTGATGGGAGCAGGGAGAACAGGTTAGGGTGGCTGGTGTCCCTCACGATCTTCTCGGCCCTGCGTCGGCATCTCTGGGTGTAAATGTAGTCCAATTTAGAAAGACTGATCTTCAGGATCCTCTCTACCGAGCGGACCACCTTCTTAAGAGCATGGCGATCCTGCTCCGTGCGGACCCCATTCACACTGTGATGCTGACGGTCAGGATGCTCTCAGTCGTGCAGATGTAAACGTTTTAGCACCTGGGGTGACAGTCTAAAAGAGGGGTGGCTCTTGGCCAATCAGAGTGCGGCTCTTTGCATGATTGGATATGTTTAATACAATGCGGCTCTTTGCAAAATAATTGGTACATGTTGCCCATAAACTGTAACAGTCTTTAAGAATCTTTACCAAAAATCCAACCATAGTCCTACAGACCCTGTTTTCCACCTCTACACACATGAATGAGAGTCTGTCTCTCTCCTTTTCGAGGCGGCGTGTAAAAGGTGCAGCAGCCTCGCTCAAAGCGGGATGTAGGTTAAACAACAGTCAGGCAGATCGTGGTACTGTGATCAGCTTCTGTGCGTTTCAAGTTTCTGATTAGCCAACTCTTTATTTGATGAATGTTGGCCTCATATTCACAGAAAAAGATAAAAATTAGGAAATGGAAAAAAGCGGAGCTCTAATGAAGGATATGATGCGAAGCGCGACATCGTAACGCGGAAACACGCAAAGTCATTGACTTTTCTGTCACCTGTGACTGTAACTGTAACAAATGCAACATAAAACAGAATCTCAGACGTCCTCCAGAGGCTCCTGATTAAAGTTTAGAAACTTTGTGCAGCCTAGCTGCACGGTCTCTCTCTGCACAGTCCAGTCAGGGCCAGGCCGCAGGCACTGAGCGCACAGGCCAGGGGCGAACCAGAGGAGGGGGCTCAGTGGGCAGGGCCCCCCACACTAACACACTCGGGCATTAAAAATAAAAAAAATCTAATTCTGTCCCAGTCAGAGCAGAACAGCACAAAATGTCAGTTTATTTAATATACATTTATTTCAATCTTGGTGAGGAGTAAAACTATTACATCTAATACAATTATAAAAAAAGAAAAAGGCCAGGCGTAAAGTTATAGTTTATTGTGATTAAATATAACGGTCCCTTTGTGGCTCTTCACAGGATCAAGGTTGAAAATTTCGGCTCTTGGTCTCTGACTGATTGGCCACCCCTGGTCCCTAGTAAGTATCTACACTACTGTAGCGTGTGTTGTCCGGCTCAGGTCCTGAGATATATGTGCACCCCCAGATATTTAAAACTGTTCATGCTCTCCACTGGTGTTCCCTCGATGTTGATAGGCTGGTAGTGTTCCAGCTTGCTCAAACACTTCAAATCATTCACTTCTATTTATATCAAATATAACATTTGTTTCTACTTTAAAACTGTATTCCCGCACTTTTTCACATGACATGACCAATTTTGATTGAACATGGGACAGTGATACAGTTAATGCTAACCCTAGGAATGAATGGAAAAAACAATGCTAATACGGCTGAACAACATGAGGAGAAATGACATCCTGGCTAAACCAAATGTAAAATCCATTAAAATGTTTCCCCTGGTTTTGCATTGGTCGCTATAGAGGTTAGCCTTGCCAGTCACGAGATGGACGCCACGTTAATGAGCGACATGCCCTATCCAGAGTTGTATTAAATACCTTTGGTGTCCTCACTGTACTTGGTCAAAACGCTAATGCCACAAACGCAAAATAAATTGTGTGAACTTTGAAAGCGCAACAGAAAAGTAGGTCAGGCCCGGATTATCTGAAAAGGTTCAATAAATGCAGATTGTCAAAACTGACTCGGTTTCCAATAGCCCCCGAAAGAAAGCCCAGTGAGAGAAGTCCATTATTATTCTTATGACACTCACGAGGGGTTTGAGCTGCTGCTGGGGCAAATCAGACGAGAGCGATTCCAAGCCACATCTCCACAGGGAGCCCCCCGCCGCTCTCCTGAAAGCCCTCCACTAAAGCCCTCCACTAAAGCACATATTTATAAACAACGATACGAGAAAAATATCTGAAAAATATTCTGGAAAGAAAATTTAGATTTTAAACACATCTTAATCACTATCTTGATTGAAAACATACTTGACCAACATGTTCCCTTGGCCTCTTCCTGGTTCAACGAGTACTCTTTCCCCAAGCCCCTCCTCCCTCCCCTTCAAAACAAACCTCTGCCTTGGGATGGGCTAAGGTTAAGTTTATTTCCAATAAAAACGATTAAAATCGTAATCGTCCAACCTGAGTAGAAAAATTGAGATTTTTTTTTGGCCATATCGCCCAGCCCTAGCTTTCTTATTTTAAATTGACAGTAACAAACCTTGAAAAAACCGTAATTTAAATTACAAGGATCCTGTATTTAAAAAAAAAAAAAAGGTAAATACAAACAGATTTTAATTGTACACTATGCAGAGAATTAAAAGTTACGATTAAGCATTGTCTCAGCATGTTTGTTTTCACAGTATATTATTGTCAATGTTCTGGACAATTACAACCATGAGAGTAAATAAAAAAAACTATGTAGTCTAAAATTCAGAGATATGATCTTTTACTCAGCAGTGTAAAAAATACAGTTTACAGATTTTTATTGCAAAATTATGCTAAATAATTCGGCCTAATTGTGGCTACACATTCTGCAGTAGAATATGTAAAAAAAAAAGTACATTTAGAAAAAGTAGATTTATGAAATTCCTAATTTTATCAATTATTTTATTTATATTTTTTATTTGTATTTATTTAACGGTATAAAAATGTAAATGTTCCATTATCTAACTGCAAATTGTCATTCTTAACTGTTAATATGTTAATAATTGCAGTTGTTTTGTGAAAAATAGTTGATGTAATATTAGCAAAGCAAACCTGTAATATTTACGGCAAATTTAGCACACAGTTTTGTGTCATATTAATCAAAATAATGATTCACTGTAAATTAAAGGGACGAGATGGAAGCTGTACTTTTTTACGCACAACTGCCACCTCAGGTCTTAACTGCGTAACTGCAGTCTCTATATTACAGGCCACTGTTTTTCCATACTGAGATACGTTCTTACCTGAGCTTAGATGAGTTGAGGCGTACCTGTCTGGTCTTTGTGTGTGTGCTCAGTCACACAAAAATACCCAAGATGTTGTTAGCGTTTAGCCTCTCCTCCTCTCCTCTATGGGGCCAAACAGGGGTGAAGTTAGAAGCGACCACTTCGACATCCGCGCAGTAATATCTTACTTTACTGTGCGGACATCGAGGTGCTCCTAAATAGGGGAAACGAGGAAGAGCTTGGTCGCCTCCAACTTCACCCCATTAGGCCCCACGGAGGAGAGGCCAAATGCTAACAACATCTTTGGTCTTTTTGTGTGACTGAGTGCATGTGTTAAGACCAGATAGGTATGCATCAACTCGTCTAAGCTCAGGTAAGAACATATGTGACCCGCCCTGGATTCCGAAGACACAAGTCGGCAGCCCGTGTCTTGTGTTTTGGATCGAGCGCACTGGTTTAGTACCTTGGATGTGTGTGTCTCTCCTCATTTAAAGCTTGGAGACGACACTTTAATAATCTGTGAAAATCTCAAAATGCCGCCAAATCGACTTGTGTCTTTGATTCTAGTGACTGGTCACATATCTCCCCATGGAAAAACGGTGGCCTGTTCCTTTAAGCTAACTTTTTACGTGACAGTGCAGGCTTTTAGCAGCAATTGTGGTGAATATGTCTGGGCTCATTCTACACATTAGGACATTGCTGGAGCATGTAAGGGGTGGAAAATACATTTTTTTTTAATTTTATTCCATCTAGTCCATTGCTGTAAACCTATTTACAGGCTGTTTCTGTAGCTAAATAAAAAATGTGTTTTATTGTATTATTTTATTTTTTTACTAATAATTAAGAAGTAAAAAGCAATACTTTTTCTTTCTTCTTTTTCACCGAGGGTTCAATAACAGGGTGGAGATTTTGAAAACATTAAATGTAGCATAATTAGCTGTAGCTGGATCCGAGCCTCGCGATATCCAAAACACTCACTTTGGCTAAGCACACCCCTGACGTGCTGCTACAAATCTAAAGTGGTTATAATGTGTTCAATTAGACACTAAATTAACCTTGTGATCTGTGATATAGTCTGTGGGCATACATAATGTCCTGAGTTTTTAACTCCAGGGGATGAAATGTGTCTTTATGGAAATGCACGACGCCCCATGACCCCGCGTACGTCTCTGGGACAGGAAATTCAATTAACATAGATGACTGCGGCCCGGCTGTATTATTAGTTAATTAGGCCGTTTCACAATGAATAAGTAAAAAGAACGCACAAAGCAGATCTCGCAAAAACGGGTCACATTAATACGCTGTGTTGTAAGTGAATGTTGCAGATTATAGACCTTCAGATCATTTTTTGGAGTGTTTTTTTTCTTTTTGTTGTTTGATGAATGAATGAAGGATGCATTTTATTGAAGTGTCGCGCACACATGACACTATAAACATAAACAAGCGCTTTCTAAATAACCTACTCAACATATTACCTTCTGCCAACCAACATACATTAGGATTATTATGTTATTTTGTTTTATTCAAACAAAGGAGTTTCAAATCATTACACAATGGACAATGATATATTAATAATAATAATTAATAAACTCATCCTCCGCATCCAATCACATTATAATAAATAATGTAATGCTTTTTAACACCATTTTATTGCCTAAATACTATATTTTTAATGCCACAAATGCATAAAATCTTGACATATTTCATTTTGGAAGATTTGTAAACGTTCAATCAAACAGGGGAATTAGGGGAAATTTTGTCAGATTTGAAAGACAACCCCGTGAACTGCTACCTTAACGTGGTGGGGTTGTTTGAGTGTCCAAATGATCCGAGGAGCTATGTTGTCTGGGGCTTTATGCCCCTGGTAGGGTCTCCCATGGCAAACAGGTCTTAGGTGACGGGTCAGATGAAGAGCAGTTCGAAGACCTCTATGGACAGTTTAAGAACAAGGACCGTGACGTCGCCCGGTATGGCGCAACCGGGGCCCCACCCTGGAGCCAGGCCTGGGGTTGGGGCTCGAATGCGAGCGTCTGGTGGTCGGGCTTCTGCCCACGGGGCCCGGCCGGGCACAGCCCGAAAGGACGACGTGGGCCTGCCCTCCTGTGGACCCACCACCCGCAGAGGGATCCATAGGGGTCGGGTGCAGAGAGGACTGGGTGGCAGTCAAAGGCAGGTGCCTCGACGTCCTGGTCCGCGTGTGCAGCTTCTGGCGTTCGGGACATGGAACGTCACCTCGCTGGGGGGGAAGGAGCCTGAGCTTGTGCGTGAGGTTGAGAGGTACCGCCTAGATATAGTCGGGCTCACCTCCACGCACAGCCTGGGTTCCGAATCCCATTTATTGGAGAGGGGCTGGACGCTCCATTTTTCTGGAGTTGCCCGGACTGTCTTGGTTGACACGCCTCTGCAACATTGAGTGGCGGTTGGGGACAGTGCCTCTGGATTAGCAGACCGGGGTGGTGGTCCCTCTCTTTAAGAAGGGGGATCGGAGGGTGTGCTCCAATTACAGAGGGATCACACTCCTCAGCCTCCCTGGTAAGGTCTACTCCAGGGTGCTGGAGAGGAGGATCCAGTCGTTAGTCGAACTTCGGATTCAGGAGGAACAATGCGGTTTTTGTTCCGGTCGTGGAACACTGGACCAGCTCTATACCCTTCATCGAGTGCTCGGGGGTTTGTGGGAGTTCGCCCAACCAGTCCACATGTGTTTTGTGGATCTTGAGAAAGCGTTCGACCGTGTCCCTCGTGGTGCCCTGTGGGGGGTGCTCCGGGAGTATGGGGTCCGGGCCCTCTACTAAGGGCTGTCCGTTCCCTGTATGACCGCAGCAGGAGCTTGGTTCGCATTGCCGGCAGTAAGTCAGACCTGTTCCCGGTGCGCGTTGGACTCCGCCAGGGATGCCCTTTGTTACCGGTTCTGTTCATTACTTTTATGGACAGAATTTCTAGGCGCAGCCAGGGGCCGGAGGGTGTCCGGTTTGGGAACCTCAGAATCTCATCTCTGCTGTTTGCAGACAACGTTGTTCTGTTGGCTTCATCAAATCAGGACCTCCAGCGCGCACTGGGGCGGTTTGCAGCCGGGTGTGAAGCGGCCGGGATGAGGATCAGCACCTCCAAGTCTGAGGCCATGGTTTAAGTAGTCTTGCTGTTCATCGTTGGATCTGTCCTGTTGGTCCGGTGAGGTCTAGCTGAACCGATCACTGCCATTACGCTCGAGGTCTGCCGCCCAGCCCGGTCACTACCATCTACCATCTAATCCAAGGTATCGTGAGTAATCCGAAAACACCAGGTGCATGTGCTATTTCTTGCTTGCAAGTGAAGAGGCCATTTTTTAAGTTTGTAAGGCCACAACGATCACAAGCATCAACAGGCCTGCAAAATTGAACTGAAGGGAGAGCTATTGGGTAACAAAGGAAGAAAAAGGGTATTCTAAAAAGTGATTGTACCAATCAACTGTTTTGTTTATTTTTGCCAATTCTATTTTTTCTTTACTAAATTCTACTTTTTGTTTTTAACTTCACTGTGAGTGTGTTGGTATATTAACATGACGATTTAAAATGTTTATAGATTATTATTTTCCTTAGTGGAAGTAAGTGTACTTGTATTTATTTTGCTAAGTGGAGGCACCGTCATTTATACATTTTTTCATAGCTTTATGTAATTATTTTCTCGTATCTCCAATTTACTAGTTGATTTATATTAAAGTAAAAGTATCGAGGACCCCGCCCATAGTTTACCACCACATTTGATCAGTTTGAAAACTATTTGTTGTGAAAGATTTTGGATATCTTGTTATTATTGTTTGATTAAGCTAGTGACTGTAAATCCTCTTGTATTTATTCTATTCTAAATCTGTAAAACAGATTTGGCCCAAACAGCTCCGAATCCCCAGTGTCCTCGCTTCACCCCCCACTCTCTCTCTCTGCCCCATGTGATGACTCGATGCGCAAATGTGAAAAGAAATGGGCAAAGTGGAATTCGATACATTCGGCTCAATATCGCATAAAAGCGCTTTGGAAACTCGTTTGAGCAGGAGAGGTTTCGGGAGATGGAGAATTGATGCGCGGCGGTCGTGGAGATGCGTCTGTCGAAGGCTTAATGACGTGGCACAAATCATCCGCCACCGAGGAACAAAGAACTGACGGGACAGCGACGGTTTGAACGAGGCTCCTTCAGAAAGATGTGACAAACTCATCATTTCTATCAATAAAGTGGACATATCCAGCGTAATTGTGGCTTTGCAAACCTGTCAATAACGTGTGTGCATTCAAAAGACACTCGACGAGACGGGGCACATTAGTATTTCTTTTAAGTTTTCAATCAATCGATCAATCAATGGTTTTGTATAGCCCAATATCACAACAGGAGTTGCCTCATAGGGCTGCAACAAACATTAAGGCAATAAAACAGAGCAGTAAATAAGACAATGTAAAGTTACGGTGAATCAAATATCCAGGCAAACATAATGTCCAAATAAGCGTCAGCAGTGGGTGGCGACGAGCGGCGTGGGTGTCCCCTGTCCTAAGACTCTCCAGCACGGCAAGGAAAAACTCAAAAACCCAGTGGGAGAAACGAGAAACCTTGAGGAGAACCACAGAAGGAGAGATCCACTCCCATGGACGCCCAGGCTATAGAGACCCAGGGCCGAAGGAGTCCCTCAGTAGACGGGCCAAGATCACAGACCGTCCAGTCCTTGTTGTCAGTAGGCAGGGTTCCTCCGTTCAGCCGGGTTCCTCCGTTCGATCTAGACAGGCACTCCCAAGGGGGAGTGGGACAGGAGACACCATGTGAATAGTAATGAACAGACTACAGATAAAATAAATATTGTATGAAATATTTTGAAATGGCAACTCACAGGCCACAAACTAAATTGTGTTCAGGTGTTGGGTGAGACGCTGCGACTCTGCGTATGTTACTGTGGGCCAACCTGAGCAGCATGTTTCTGGAGGTAGGGGGAAACCGGAGGACTCGGAGCAAACTCTGCTTGCTGCCTTCAGTGCTCTCGTGAAACAGCGCACCAGTGTTTTTCTACTGTTAGTTAATGCATGACTAATAATGACCTGCATTAGACTGTTTTCCCACTTTATGTTACTGTAACAGTGGTTCACGCGCTGCTGTTTTCAGGGCATTTCAATTATCTGTCCTCCGCCACTGGACTCAACATGATCCAAAGTATCCTGTCTGTTCGTTAAACCTTTACTTAGAGTGCCAAAGCCAATGGTTTTGCCTATAACTGGTCTTTAATGTGTGACAGTTGTTGTGTTTTTAAGGCTGAACACTTCACCCACCCAGCCTGTCTGAATGTGTGTGAGTGAGAGGTCAATGCCCGCCTGTCGGTCTATAATAGGAGTTACCAGTATAAACGTACACAGCACATGTTCCATAGTTAATTTGACACAGTTTGGTGTCTATATGAGTTCAACCTTCTGATGTAAATGTGAATGAACTCTTCAGAGTTTGTTTCCACAATTTCACACATTGCATTTGTTGCTAAATCAGAAGCAGTGTTGGGGGCAATGGCCGCTGGCTGCTCTGCTTTACGACCGCAACACTGGAGGCCGCCTTTGCTGTTGTACCTCCATATAGGTGCTATAGTCTCCCATTGAAAAGCATTGGACTTTAGACACGCTAAAAACAACTTTAACGCCTGGTTTCTATTTTTTAAACACTTTCTACGGCTACATATTCCTCCTGAGATAATGCTGGGTTAGTCACAATTAAAGTGATAGTCTGGATGTTGTCAGAAAAAAAAAGAGACAGTGTCTACTATTGAGTTATCCAAGGTAACTATGCTTTTATGTTTAAATCGTTGTTTTTTGACGGGGATAACACGTTTTATGCAGCTAAATTTGTGCTGAAATTTCCAATAAACTGGCATATCAAGTAAACATGTACTTTTGACGATTGTTTACTACATTGATATGCTAACAGCTACCGTACGATTTACGGTCCTGTCGTCTTTTTTGTGTTTTAGACCCCTTCAGGTTTAGGTCATATTGCATTTGTTTTTTCTAATTATTTTATCTTTCGTCTTCTTCAAAGCTCTGTAATGGGAGGAGGATCTGATGATGATCGGCATCAAGCAGACGATCTCCAAAAGCTGCTCCAGAAAAATTGCATATCTAAAGTGCCACGTGTGGAGACTAAATCAGACACATTTTCTGATCCTAATGGGCACTGCATTGGATTTATACCAATAGAACATTTGTATATATTTGTACCATCGATTGTACATTACATTTCAATTGAAGCCACTTTGCTTTGTTTTCATGAGAATAAAGAATGAAATATAATAAAGTCTTCTAAGTTCAAAGCACAACTAACGCATTGCCTAAACCT
This sequence comes from Proterorhinus semilunaris, assembly GCA_021464625.1. Taxonomy (NCBI): domain Eukaryota; kingdom Metazoa; phylum Chordata; class Actinopteri; order Gobiiformes; family Gobiidae; genus Proterorhinus; species Proterorhinus semilunaris. Next base: position 7,536,658 of record CM038348.1, read on the forward strand.
CTTGCACAAAAAATAGCATCTCATAACATAAACATTTGGTTACAGATAGAAACAAACAATGGTCAACTAGTTTTCAACAACAACTTTTTACAAAAATAAAACATTCTTCATGTTATTTCTGTGGCAATTCTTGACCTGTAAAAAAAAACAAGGATAAAGAATATGTTATGAATATATAGATGTATGCAATTTCTATATTCAATATTGTGAGAAGAATACATTAGTCCATACCATCTCCTCGGGTCTGCTGGTCTTGGAGAAACTCCTGGGTTGTTGACAGCAAACCCAGTTGTCTGAGGATCTCAATTTTGCAGGGCGTGGGAGTCCTTTTTTTGCTGTTCAACTGTGCAGCAAAAAATTATTGTCTTGAGCTCTGGAATATATGAATAGTCCTTCTCCACCTTCCCTGTATAAATCCTGCAGCACCTGGATTTTTTATTGAATACTTTCCAGTATCTGAAATGGAGACAACATAATGCCAAAAAAGTAAGTCATGGAAAAGCAATGAAGATGCAGTTTGCAGAATGCGTACGTACTGTATACAATTATACATCCATCAGCATTCCTTGTTGCAGGTCTGTGTACATGGTGAGGGCTGCAATGGGCGGGTCATAACTGAATCTTTGGCTGGCGTACATAGGATGACTGTGCAAGGCCTCCAGGCGTCCAGTTGATCTACAAAAAAACTTAGCATAATTTGAAGCTTCTATACTTGTATGTCGATTTATTTATATGTGTATAATACCTAAACTTCAGATACTTTGGTACTTCTTTGAACCAATGTTCTTTCAGAATGACCTCAATGAGAGTATTGTGCGCCGTTGAACCTTTCACTGTCCACTCTTCCTACCGTTCACTTTCCAGTGTGTTGCGTTCATGCAGCAGAACCAGAAATGCTTACAAATGTCTTAGTTCACTGTAGTTGTGAAACATCCCTTCTGCTGGCCAGCCTACACAGAAAAGACACAAAAATCAAATACATGTACAGTATAAAGCACAATAAGCATCTTTTACAAAGCTCACACTTTTACTTACTGCATGTAACTTTTTGATCAAGTTCTTAGTCCCGTGCCACATATCGAACTACTCTCCGATATCAATTCCACATCTATCTTGCATTTTTTTCCTGCTAGTTTAGAAGACGTACTTTTGAACTGTTTAAATGTGTTATGAGAAGTAGCAGGCAGTCGTAGCTTCTGTCGTGAACTGGTTGTTATTCCACAGCGGCGCTCGGGCCGTAATGGCGGATCCAGGTACGAGAAACACTCTCTGCACGTGCTCAGTTATCGGGCGCGAGCCTACAGCGCGCACGATGTGTCAATCATCGTCTTGCTCGCATTTTATTGGTTTAGGCCATCGGCGAGGGGACTCTTGAGTGGTTGCTGAGATCTCGGAAGGAGGGACTTAACAAAAATATAATTATATATATTTTTATTTACTTTATATCAAAATGTAAGGCCAGGAGGTCAATTTTGTAAATTTCTTAAAATTGGTAATACATTTAGACTTCCAGACTATCGCGTAAAAGAAACCAGGCTGGTTTTAGAAAGAACTTTTTTTGAAATCTCGTACTAATGAGGGTCGGACTGTTAGCATTGGAGCTGCGCGAGCTACACGTCATGCATGGGCCGAGTCTACAGTGCCGATCCCGCCCTTATGCCCTTTTTAGGAACATGCTTCATCAGAGCTGGGGAGGAGTCTGTAAATCCGCCATGATTTCCCCCTCGAACGTGGTCATTATGATAAACGGGGAGGAGTGAGGAATGACGGTATTTTAACAATGTCTATGGTTGGGGGTAACATATTACAAAAGTAACAATTTACACAATTTTATTTTTTTGAGAGGAACAAAGGGTGGGTGGAATAGTCTGTAAAGAAGGTCAGGTGCTCTTCAGGATCAAAACGTAAGTTTAGGCACAAAAAAAGAGGAAAAATCCGAGGCACTCTGATACGTGGTTAAAAGTCCTTTATTAGAAGGACATGCCGACACGTTTTGGTCGTGTTCGACCTTCTTCAGGGCATACCAGAAAATATGCTAATATATTAGTGACAATTCAAGTAACTTGAGTTACAAACAAATAAAATGCAGCATGGCAAATCAAATTGGATACTGGTGTATAAGATCTGCAGGAGAAAAAAACAAAACGCGAGAGAATGGGGAGAAGGAAATCTTTGACTGCACCCCTGCTTGGTGGCATTACTACCATTTCAGTCCATATCTTGCCAGAGGTGTCAAGCAACTGAAAGTAGTGTAACTCAGATACATTTTCGAAAATTATAGAACACACCACAATTCAAAGTAACCTGCCCAACACTGATCAGGAAAAACGATTGTGTTGTGAAACCTTCCTAAAAGCAGAAGCTTATGAATAGGGGTCCATCTGTTAACTTTCTGCCACTGTTGTACGTTAATAACAGAGTCATGTAAAAAACATGATTGACATACATGTATGTGTAGTAGATATTGCGGCTAATGTAGAGTCATGTGTGATCCTACATTAGTAGAGTGAACGTAAAGATTATTTTCTTCCCAATTCAAAATAGATGTACCACAGTCCAGTTTATATCTGTCATGGGCCACCATGAGACAGAGGAACGGGGACACACGTGACTCTATAAATATTTATATATATATAAAAATAAAGATCTTTTTCTACATCAGCTGCCATATTGCAATAATATGCGTAAATCGTGAATTTATTTTTGTATTTGAGGTTATAGTTTTTATATGACTCTATATGACTGTTTTAAATAAATACAACAAAAATTGCAGAAGAAGTCTAAAGTTCTATGTCTGTAAGTTCTCAGTCGTACAGGAGTTGTCCATCTTCAATGAAGGTACTTGAGTCATCTTCTGTACTCAGTAGTTGAGGTCTTCGAACGTTTCGCCTCTCATCCAAAAGGCTTTGTCAGCGACAAAAGTCCCGCTCAGCTTAAGAGCTGCTTAAGCTTCTATCTAAAGCAGAATCTCTATGACTTCCTTCTCCACCCGTCGGTCTGTAACAGACTGAAGAGCAATGAGGCCTCAGCCCTTTTTACTGAAAACAAAGAACACATAGTATTCAGTGTTCTGTCACTTATCGTGGCTCACCTAAAGTTAACTCTGAAGAGAGTGAATTCAAATGTACACTTTGTTGGACTCGTATACACACCAAACATTGTCAAATCGACACTGGAACATTTTCTGTGGATAGAAAAAGACTCTTTGAAAATAGTGTGGGGAAAACATTCCTACATTCAATACCTATTTATCGCACATCATTCTTTCTGTGTCCCTCCAGGTCTGACACCTCTGCGCTCTCCCCTCCCGCGAGGAGGCTGTAAGCTCTGCGGGAAGACATTTTATTGCTCCTCACCTTGAAAGCATGAGTCAGAATCCTGCCACTTCCAATAGCGTCTGAGTGCAGCCGTGTTGCGGCGTCTGACAAACTCCCCTTTTGATCACTCCTCTTCAGCTTAGCTCTAACTCCCTCGAATAGCGCTCATGTATAATGCTGAACCGCCGATTCCACCTATACAGCATATGTCGTACAATAAATCTAAAGCGCAGACAGGTCCGTTTACGTTTTTCTGCCGGTGCGATGCGCTCCGCCGCCCGCTGTGGTGTTTACGCGTGGCATTTGGCTGTCTATCATCGGCAGCAAGGCAGGTAGAAACCACACTTTAACTCGTGGCATCTTTCTTTCCTCCCCGCGATTGACATTATCATCTAGCCTCGTCTTTTCTTTGCCTGTTTCATGTCTCAGAATTCCCAGCATGCCGGTCTGTTGTTGCTGCCGCCGCCGCTGTGCCTGGGGGATTTGAGGGGATGATGGAGTGGAGATGATGCGCCTTGCAGTTTGATTCTTCCCCCCCCCCCCCCCCCCCCCACTTTTTTTTTTTTTGCACCCATAATTCCCGCTGAGTCTGCGCCGTAACAGTTGAGGCGGTGTGCTGCTGCAGATGCTCACACTGGTGTAGTCGGCTGTTTCAGTCATTTTTAGAGATAATTTTCTCTTATTTTTAATGTCAAAGTAAAAAAATATATACAAAATCAACCAAACTCACACTCAAACTTTACAATGCTTATTTCATGCTGTTTTGACAACTTGGGCTTTAAGCGTTTGGTCAAGAAATCAGTAAATGTTCGCCGTATTCCCCCATGTCCATTCGCAAAACCTCAACAATGCAACGTCGTTCAAATACGGTCATTGCCCTTGTGGAGGATACTAACCACAAAAGTCTGCGGGAGATTTTAACCGGTACAATGCAACATTTTAGAACCCGTTTTCCCCAAAGAAAAGTAGCACCTACAGACACTACCGTATATTGATGGGTGAGTGAAGCCTTGTGACACTTCAAGGCTGTCCTGGCAAAGTCTTGCAAAGATTCGGAGCTTCAGAGCTGCTTCGTTCTGTTTGAACAATGCCCATCGCGACTTTTCATGAACATGATTGAAGTTCAATCAAATCAATGTGAGCGATACGAGTTCCAAACAGGCGTCAGACCAGCCACAGCTCAATAAAGAAGAGTCATATTTTGGTGTATTCAGGTTCCAGAGCTCCGGTGGGTGGGAGCATGATCTTCTTATTTCAATCAGTCAGAGCTAATTTAGCCAACTATTTGCTGTAGCTTGCGCTTCTGATGTTTTCCACGGCCAGGAGCAGAAAACAGAGAAATGCAGGACATTTATTTATCAACATGGTTTACATTGCCAAAGTCCATCCATCCATCCATTTTCTCCCACTTGTCCGTTGCCGGGTCGTGGGGGCAGCTGTTGGAGCTGCCCAAGTCACATAGCACCAGCCCCTATGGCTCCTCCTGCAGGTGGTGGGTCCACGGAAGGACGGCCTCATGGTTCCAAACGGTTCCAAACGGGCCTGTTGGTCTCTCATAGGGGGCCCATTCACACTCTCATTCATACACCAGTGTACGCAGACACTGGAGGCAAGGAGGGTGAAGTGTCTTGCCCAAGGACACAACGACAATGTGCACCTTCAGGAGGCGGGATTCTAACCCCCGACCTTCCGATCATGAGACGACCCGCTCTACCATCTGCGCCACCGTCTCCCCCACATTGCCAAAGTATGGACCAGAAAACATCTGTGGTTTAGCACCCTCGCAGCACACTAGCACACTCTGAGCCAATGAGCCGCTTGGACACACTCATACACCACTCGCAGAGTGAAGCACTTTTGACATGAATTCCTCCGAAGTGGTTCAGACGCCAAGGATAGACAAACACCCACTGAGTAAAAACATAATGAATGACCTTTGCAGTGCTTTCATGTAGTCTTTAGATTTGCATCAGAACACTGCTAAAATACAGTAGATTGGAGCAATATCTAGGTCACTGAGAAGGTTACCGCCCCCTTGGGGGAAACAGAACTTCGTAATTTATGCATGGGGAAAGAAAATGTTTTTGTTTTATTAGTTTGTCAAATATGAAAAGGCAAAGGAAGTGATCTGTTACTTCAGATAATTCATAGTGAAGACGGTTAACATTTTAAACTGAGCAGCAGATTCTTTAACGTTTGCTTGAGTAACGTTTTTGCTTGTTGCTTTCTAATGTCATTACCGCTTTGGCTTTTTTTCTGTCCCTTTTATTTAGTTACTAAATGAAATGTGTGCAGCCAAGAAAAACTACATCATAGGCTAATTCTTTCATCCGCTAATCTACTCATGCTAACGTTAGTGTGTGTTTTAAGACCAAGAGAATCATTGATTAGGCCTAACACTGATGATGTTTAATCAGTCTGAATATTTACCGATTAAAGAGGTCACAAAGAGTATAACATGCACAATATGGAGCTATTTCCTTGAAAATGAGCCCTGACATGGCTTTGACCGATGTATCTCCATGTGTAGAGATACATGGGGATAGTGTCTGGATTTGTGTTATTTGAATCTCGCTGACTCCGGCAAAACCAAGGCAAGCCAATGATAGCACGGGAGGCGGGAGTTAACCGTACGTCATCTTCCGTGCTAGGATTTCCCATCAAACACCTGTGCTCCTCCGGGCCGTAACCAAAACAGTGAAGATGGCGGCCGCGACACGAACTATATTTTACAAGTGCTCTTTCTTCAGTTTAAATGAGCTGGACTAGTCCTTAAAGGAATAGGCCACCATTTTTACACACTGAGATATGTTCTTACCTTCGGCATCCGTGCAATGATATCTTCACTTTACTCCTGGTATTATTACGCCTTACAACATAGTTCCCCTTTTTATCCGCTTAGAAAATCCACATTGTTTAATATTGTGTAATTATACTTTATAATGTAACACTTCACGTAACCGTATTTAAATAGGGAAAACGTAGAAGAGTTTGTTAGCTTCTATCTTCACCTCGTTTGAAGCTATAGAGGAGAAGAGAGAGGCTAAATGGTAACGCCGTCTGTGCTGTGTTTACGTGACTAAAGGCACACGTGGAGACCAGACGGGTACAGATGAACTCGTCAAAGCTAAGGTAAGAACATATCTCAGTATGTAAAAATGGCTGCCTTTTCCTTTAAATCCACAGCAAGAAGCTGCTCTGAGGGACTGCACGTGTGGACTACAAACAATCATGGCGGAAGACGTAAACACAAGGTCGCTTTGTGTTTGTTTGGTTCACTCTCGTTCAAACTACGATCGTTTGCCCCGCCTCTAGTCCCGATTTAGAAATCGTGTCCTATTACCACAATTCCAGACTGTCTTTATATGTATTTATAAATACATAAATAAAGTCAGTCTGGCTTTATGCCAGGCTATGACAGATAGTAGCAATAAATGAACTATTATATTTTCCCATCCAAAATAAAATATCTCACGATCGACTTCTGAATGAGAACGTTCCATTTTCCTCTGGTTCTGATCACTGGCTTGGAATATTTTATCCCCAGAAAGAGAAATGACCCCATATCTCCCCTATAGTGCCATGTTATTTTCGCTGCTATATTCACGCAGAGGGGGCAGGGACTGGGCAAAAATGGCTCCCATTAATCGAGCCCAACAGCTGTAATCTGAGCTAAAGTACGTCCATTTGTTGATGCATATTAAGTAGCCACGCACGACTGTGCCCTTCAAAGTGATACAGTAGAACTGGGAAGGCCTCATGGATAATGTCTCTCTCCCGTGTCGGCGCAACTCGACTCAACATTGACCGAGCACGTAATTCGGAAGGGAGGGATTGTGAGATTTTGGACCAGTCTGCTCTCTTCTATGTGTTTTCACCTGGAAATAGAACGTATGTATCTAATGCTGCGTTTACACATAAGCACGATGCGTTACGAATGCCACAAATGCACATTCGTGGCCAAGGATCACGAAAGTGAGTGGAATTTGATGATTCGGGGTCGAGGTTTCACGCGCCGCCACTAACTGTCGCGACCTGTTACTACGCGTTACGATTAATGGCACGAATTATTACGCACGGTCACGAATATGCATCCCGCGCTGCTGCGTGGTGTTGCGCGGTGCCACGCGCTGTTACGGGTCACTAGGAATATTCGCGTTCTGTCCGAAATCTGTCAAGAATTGGGCGAATGTGGAGTGATCTTCTTCCGCCGGGTTGGAGGCGGAGCAGAGGCCGTGCTCTCCCCTGAGTCATTGGGCTCGTCTGGCTCCAACTCCCGAACATCTGGTACGACCGCAGGAGGAAGAAAGGTCGGAGGAACACTTTCAGCACCCCGCGGAGCGGCAGCGGCAGGTGCTGTCCGTGGCTTGGAGCGCGGATTGGCCGACTTTGTGACACGTTTCCTTGGCGTAGCTACTGCAGGTACCAACATTTACTTTGGGCGTAGTGTGGGTTTATGTCAATTTTGAGCGTGAAAACAGTGATTCTGCTCCACGAATGCTCTCACGCTGAATTACGAAGCACCACTACTCCTCACGAAAGGACACGCTCCGTTGCGAACTCCACGAACAGAGGGTGATTCGTGACATTCGTGGAAGATTTTTTGACAGACAAAAACTTTCTCCACGAACGTCACGAATGTCACGAACTGATGCGTTCTGTTAAGAATCCCATTGAGATGCGTTAAGTCACGTCACGAACGTCACGAATGACGGAAAAATGACATTCGTAACGCATCGTGCTTATGTGTAAACGCAGCATAATCTGCCCACTAACGCGAGGCTCACACAAGGGAAGGGCAGAGAGAGGCTTCATGAAACACCAAAGTAGGCGAAGCGATCGTGCCAGCGCTTCGAAACCCTCAGCACAGTAACATCTAGTGGCAGCATTCCAGTGAAAGCAGTCTTCGAGGGCGACAGGCGATTTGCAGCTCATGTCAAACCCAGAGGTGAAATTTTGAATTATATTATCACCAAATAGTTGAGCGAAGCATAATACTCCCGGCTTTAAGGTCAAGACTGATTCATAAGCGTGCTCCTCCCAGATCTTTAGGCGGAATCTCGTTTTGCCCCCGTGTCGTTGGCCTTTCCCTGTGATGCATCTCTCACCGCCCCAGTCTTGGCCCGGTCCACTCTTGTTTGTCTTCGTCCTCACTCTCCAGCTCCACTCGGCTGGCTGCTCTAAAACAAATGTCCCTCCGACTCCCCCAAAGTTGCGCGGAATAAATTGGAAAAATACTTTCTGACATGTTGAGTAATGCGTCAAATCGTATTCGCTTTCCCGAAGCCGTGCTCTTGTATTTCATCTGCAGCGTCTTCAGGCAAATGGATTGCCTCCATAATGCTCTGTTTATCAGGCTGTGGCTGTAAGCGGACAAGTTCTTACCGCCGCACGCACAAACCGCACAAATAATTCCCCAGTCCAATGTATGCAATTGCCACAGCAGATGTTATCAAGACAGAAGAATGAAAGTACGTCCAGCATAAGCATAGCCTATTGTTACTTTTATGATGCTGCTTTTTATGTTTTCATGGTTTTATGACATTTGGAAACAAATGTGCGAATGTGTCCTTTTTCTAAAAGATGTAACATAAGCTGTTTATGGACTTAAACCAATGAAAAGGTAATATTTTCAATTGACATTAGGCCTCAGTGAATCAAGAAAGAGCTCATTTCCAGATTGCACTGGTTTAGCTTTACAATTAGTAAATCAAGTAATATAATATGTAAAACTTATAAAATACAACAAATACACTGCCTGACAAAAATATTTCGCCACCTGGATTCTACTAAACATGTAGTTTGGTCAGGTCTAGGGTCAGCAACACTATGCGCCCAAAGAATAACACAAGCTGACAACCTGAACATCTGGGTTGTTTTATTTCTTCTCTGATGCCAAGGCATATTCCAAGATGACAATGCCAGGAAAGGAGTGACCAGAGTGGCTCAGGGAGCATGAGATGGATCGGCCACCACAGAGTCCAGATCTTAACCCCATTGAGAATTTGTGGGTTGTGCTGGAGAGGGCTTTGCACATCAGGACTTTGTTTGAGAGAATATTTTTTACATTTCTGACGTTGAATTTGATCTATTTTTGTTTGAAAACAAGCGGTATCCAACAGTATCCAAACATAATAACAAACAGATTTTCAATGTGTTGCACCTTAAATTATTATGAATGCAAATTAAATGTTACAAAAGGTAACCAAGTTGTTGGTTGAGTGATTTTCGGGGTCGCAGCCTGAAATGTTTGGGAACCCCTGCACTAAACTACTGATTTAAACCAGGGTCTAACCATTATTTAGAATTTGTTACATCAATTGTCTAGGTTTTATATGAAAACGTAAAATGACAGAAAACTTTTATGTTTTACTCATATTTATAAAATCAACAAATTGATTAAGACAATCCTGATATAACGCCCTCACACATACTTCATAGAACTCTATCTGTAAATGTCAGAGTCTTTAAAAAGTAGCTCATGAGCTGAAAATCTGTGGGCCCCCCGATTTAGACGTCAAATCTATGTGGGTTGGTGGATCTAGTCTGGCCACAAATAAAACATATTTTGTTTCCTGTCCACCTCCTTATTGACAATAAAAGTTTCATATGCTGTCTTTATTTCTCATCCCTGTTTAAATATTCTGAATACCGGCCACAGTTTCAGACCCTGGACTTCGTCCAACCTTCCGTCAGTCGCCCTCAGGGGTCAGAGTGTTTTTGTCTATGAACAAAGACTGGACGTCACTTTTGACAGCATCTCTCTTCGTATGCAACAGCAGTTCAGTTCTTCCGTTTTGTCTATCGCCGTACACAGTCCTGGTTGGAAAAATAGACTAAGCTAATGTAACAGGCAATCCACGGCGACTACAAAGACGCTTTAATTCATCAAATGTCCAGTGGTTTCAACGGTTCAAATCATATAGTGTTCAAAGTAATAGCAGTCCAACATGACTAACCAGATTATTCACAGTTTAGAACTACATAGAACTACATAGACAACAATTTACCAGTAGGTGCAGTAGATTCTTATAAACACAGACAGACCCAGCATTCATGGTATGCATGCATTCTGTGTAGTTGAATATTCAATTGAAAGGGGTGTGCTCAAAATAATAACAGTGGGGAGTTCAATTGGTGAGGTGACACAGAAGAAAATGGAAGACTAACATTCGAATGGATCGAACAATACCCAGAACTCCAAAGGCTCAGCCAATGATCAGCTCCAGGATGATCAAAGACAGTCTGAAGTTACCTGTGAGTACTGTGACAGTTAGAAGATGTCTGTGTGAAGCTAATCTACTTGCAAGAAGCCCCCGCAAAGTCCCACTGTTACAAAAAAGACATGTGCTGAAGAGGATACAATTTTCAAAAGAACACATCATCTGGCCGAAAGAGAAATGGAGAAACATTTTGTGGACGGATGAAAGTAAGATTGCTCTTTTTGGGTCCAAGGGCTTCAGACAGTTTGTCAGACGACCCCCAAACTCTGATTTCAAGCCATAGTCCACTCTGAAGACAGTGAAGCATAGTGGGGCATCATGATATGGGCAACTATGGTGAGGGGCCTATTTATCGAATACCAGGGATCATGGGTTAGTTTGGATATATCAAAATACTTGAAGAGGTCGTGTTGCCATATGCTGAGGAGGAAATGCCCTTGTGTTTCAACAAGACAATGACCCCAAACACATTAGTAAGCTAAATCTTTGTTCCAGACCAAGAACATTAATGTTATGGAGTGGCCTGCCCAATCCCCGGAACTTAATCCCATAGAAAACTTGTGGAGTGACATAAAAAATGCAGTTTCTGATACAAAACCAAGGAATTGTGGAATGTTGTCAACGCATCATGGGCTGGAATACCTGTTGACAGGTGCCAGAAGTTGGTCGACTCTATGCAACACTGATGTGAAGCAGTTCTAATAAACTGTGATCATACAACTAAATATTAGTTTATTGATTCACAGGAAAGCTAAATCCTATGGGGAATTTCTTTTTTATGTCGTACATATTGAGCCTGTAAATACAAATGCAGACACTGGTATTTTTTTTGAAGAGACCAATGTTAATTTTTTAAAATGTTCTACAAAGTAAAAAGACAAAGGAATGTCCGAGGCACTCTGAATGGTAAGATAAAAATCCTTTAATGAGCAAGGGACGCCAAAGCGTTTCGACCTAGTACGGTCTTCGTCAGGGCAAACTTCGTCTACAAAGTACTTGAAGAAATGATACATTTCTCATCATGTTTTGATTTAGAGAACCATGGGCAGTGCTCCCAATGCATCAAAATAAATGTATTATGAAGATGTTGCACTTAACTAACTTTTGTATACACACTGCTATTATTTTGACCACAACTGTAGCTCTCTTTGTTTCTTGCTAACTATCAGTATTGTTTGGTAGACAAAATAATTCCCTTACCCATAATGCAACATGTGGCTCGAGATAGGCAGGTAGGTTATGTCCTTTTTTTATATCCACCCCAAGCTCTGACTTCAGAGGCCCCTAACCAATATTCAAGGCAGCCGAGGCATGCTGTATGTCAGACATCACAAAGGGAGTCACAGAGGGTTGGATCTTTAGAGTTCTGGTCAGAGTGAAAAAGCACCATCAGCCGCGCACTTCATACGTGACTGTATCCTCAGCGTTCAAGGGCTTATAGGCTTTGGCTGTCATGTTCTTCAAGTGCTCACCGACGACCACCGCGGGAGCATGAGTCAAGCGTTCACAGGCTTAACTGTCTCACCCAAAGCCTTTCACCAGATGATAAGCACATGCTGTACATATCCTATGGCGGAGCATATTATCCGCTTCACACTGCTGAGGAGGCTGTTGGATGGAAGCCTCCCAGATGGTGGTGATGGTTGTAATGAGAGGACGTGCGGTCAAAGCGCTTTGAATCAGGGGCAGAAGTATTATGCAGCTATTTTCCCCTCACACAAAATAGGAAGGAAAAGACTGAAAAACTCTGAAAAGTTACAAATAGCTACTAGCTGGTCAGAGGGACCAGATGACCAGAAAAAAGACTCGAAAGAACGGTCAAAGCCTTTTAGAAATCAAGCCATCAGTGCTGTCATTTTCAGTAGCTGTAACTGACCTGAAGTGTCCAGAAGTACAAGATATTCAGTGCTCAGAGACAATGCCAATGTGAGAAATGTGTAAACGCATTTATCAGCGTTCCGGTTATAATATTAACACTCGTGGCGCCAACAGAAATGACCTTGATATGTCTGCTCCCCTTTTATGTCTAATAAGGGATTAGCACGGTCTTACAAAACAATATTTGTAATCGAGTTACTGATGGACATTCCCTGGCAACGTGTGAAAAATATCACACTGACAATACATTGTTGCGCTCAACATGCATCGTCAGTACATTTATTGGCATTTTCCCCCATTTTTCTAATGTAGTATTCGAAGTTTACCCAGAGTGAGTTGTGTCTCATTGTATTTCATGTTTATTTTAAGAGAAAGCACTTTTCGAACAAAGCTCTTTCTGTCATTGTAAAGCTTTAGAGAGTTTCTGTGGCATTTAACGGCCTTCAATAATATCGTTTATCGCAATATTTTCCTGCCTAGACTGTATATCAAACACTTATATAACCAGAGAAGTGTGTACATAAGGACTCCATACGTTTCTTAACCTCGTAACCCCCACTTGAAAATAATGTGAAAATAGCGACAAAAATGGGACAAAACGAGGATGAAAATATAAAAGCACTGAAAAATATGTCAAAAAAGTGACAGCAATGCGGCAACAAATGCAAGGAAAATGTTTAGAGTTCTGAAGATTTTGTAGAGGAAAATGTTACAAAGTGACACAAAAGTGACGAAAAAGTGACAAAAATGTGATGAAATACTAAATACTTTAGTAATAGTGTACAAAGCACATAATAATCTTCTCCCTCCAAACATCCAGCAGCTTTTTGAACACAGGGAAAGTCCGTATAACCTCTGAGGAACTGCCATAATCAAAAAAGCAAACGCTAAAAAGAATAAAAAAAGTCGATGTTTTTCTGTAAGAGGTGTTAATCTGTGGAACGATTTGGAAGATCAGTTAAAACAGTCTAAAACAGTCAAAGCCTTCAAAAAGTTGTATACATCTACTATCATTCAAAAATATATAAGTTAAGGATGAACAAAGTAAGAAACTAGTGAAAAGACTTCAATAGATCCATAATGAATGAATTTAAATGATGACATGATTTAGTTAAAATAAATTAACGTAAAACAAAATGTATATTTACATATATATTGGAGTGTTGAAATTTATGTTAAAATCAATTCTAAATACATGCTTATTTCTCTTCTGTTTGACACTTGATATTGTTTACTATTAATGTTTGTGTTTGTTTTCTCGTGGAAGTCTGTAAATTGGGTTAGGCACAATACGTTTTTACTTCAGCCTAAACCCTTTCGGTCGTGTTGTGCACGAATTATGGAGATGAAAATGTGATGAAAATGTGATGATGCTGTAGGTTTTGTAGAGGAAAAAGTGACAAATGTGACGAAAAGGTGACAAAAAAGTGACAACGTGTGACAAAAACCAACACAAATGCCAACAGAAATACAAAAAGCTATGAAAATGTGACAAATATGTGACAAAAATGTGAAGAAAATGTGATGATGCTGTAGGTTCTGTAGAAGAAAAAGTGACAAATGTGACGAAAAGGTGAAAAAAAGTGATGAAAAAGTGACAAGAAAGCGACAAATATGCAACATAAAAGCAATTAAGAGAAATGTCAAAAAAATGTGACAGCAATGCGGCAACAAATGCAAGGAAAATGTTTAGAGTTCTGTAGGTTTTGTAGAGGAAAATGTTACAAAGTGACACAAAAGTGACAAATGTGACGAAAACCAACAAAAACTCCACAAAAGAGCAACAGAAACAAAAAGCGATGAAGAAGTGACAAGAAAGTGACAAACGTGCCACAAAAAAGCACTGAAAAGAAATGTCAAAAAAGTGACGGCAATACGGCAACAATGCAAGGAAACCATTTAGTGTTTCCAGGTCTTAGCTTTCAAATGAGGCACTACACTGGTCTAGAAGCTGTACATTTTTAGATTTGGGTAAAGCTGAACTGGAGAACCTGCACTTGGTTAGGCCGAGGGTTCAGAGGTTAATAAATATAAAGCCTATAATCATAGTGATCATTTATATCAATAAATCGTCCATCAGCCATTACTGTAAAGAAATCCTCCAACAAATTATTAATGAAAGCTGTAGTATGGTCCATAAAGAAAGTCTAGACATTGGTTTGGGATAAAGTGCTTCATAGAAACCGAGCAGATCGAGAAGTGTAAAGGGACTACATGCTCCTCTCAGCAGCAATTAAAGGGAATAATGATTTGAAAGCGACGCGTCAGGCGTTGTTCGCAGTTGGACTGTTGCCTGAGAAATGTAGCAGCTCTGTCTTCCATCTGCTGCTGTTTCCAAAGCTCTAATCATGTTGGTAAAATACACACAATTAATTCACAGAAGCGAGACGAGTGTTGAATGTGGGAGGCAAATTAAGAAATCAGCGGAGTCTGAAATAACTCGGCAAGACAAATGTCATCCGGTACCACTTCAAAGACTGGAAGACAATATGCGGAAGGCCTGAAGGTTTTGGTTATCACAGGCAAAACGGGCGGAATTTCGTTTTTTTTTTTATCCTTTGTGGTGACCCAACAACAAAAGGAAAAAACAATCTCTCATACCACGCTTCTGCTTTTTTCTCTCGGGGCAGCGTGTCTTCTGCTAAGGCGACAATTAGAATATCGTGAAAAAGTGTATTTATTTCTGTAATTCAGTTTAAAATGTGAAACTAATATATGCTATAGACTCATGGCATGTAAAGTGACATATGTTAAGCCTTTGTTTGTTTTAATTTTGAACATTTTGGCTTACAGCTTGTAAAAAACATTTCAGAAAATTAGGATATTACATGAAATCAATGAAAAAATTATTCTAAACAAAGAAATGTTGGATCTCTGAAAACTATAATCATGCATATGTTCTTAGTACTTGGTTTGGGCCTTTGACTTGAATGACTGCTTTAATGCGGTTGCGTGGCATGGATGCTCTCAGCCTGTGGCACTGCTGAGGGGTTATGGAAGACCAGGATGTTTCAACCAGAGGAATATGACGTTTGAAGCCCATGTCCAGGATCCGTCTGTGTGTGGAGGCTCTTGATGCACTGACTCCAGCCTCAGTCCACTCCTTGTGAAGGTCCTCCACACTTTTGAATGGCCTTTTCCTGACGGTCCTCTCTGTCATTGTCCTGCTGGAAGGTGAATCTCCGCCCCAGCCTCAATTATCTTGCTGAGGAAAAGCAGGTTTTCCTCCAAAATGTCTCTGTATTTGGCTCCATCCATCTTCCCAACTATTCTTACAATCTTCCCAGTCCCCGCTGAGGAAAAGCAGCCCCATAGCATGATGCTCCCCCCTCCATATTTGACACTGGGGATGGTGCACTCAGGACGATGAGCAGTGTTAGGTTTGCTCCATACATAATGTTTTGCATTTGGACCAAAAAGTTCAATTTTTGTCTCATCTGACCAAAGCACCTTCTTCCACATGGTAGCTGTGTCCTCCATAGGACTTCTAGCAAACTTCAAACGGGATTTCTTATGGCCTCCTTTCAATAATGGCTTTCTTCTTGCCACTCGTCCATGAAGGCCAGATTTGTGTAGAGTACGACTTATAGTTGTCCCATGTACAGATTCCCCCAGCTCAGCGGCAGTACGTCCTCCAGAGTTATCTTGGGGCACTTGGTTACATTTCTGACCAGTGCTCTCCTTGTTCGGTCTGTTAGTTTAGGTGGACGGCCGTGTCTTGGTAAATTCGCAGTGGTGCTATACTCTTTCCATTTCCGAATGATGGATTGAACAGTGCTCCGTGAGATGTTCAAATCTTGGGAAATCTTTGTATAACTTAACGCTGCTTTAAACTTCTCCACAGCTTTATCCCTGACCAATCTGGTGAGCTCCTTAACCTTCATGATGTTGTTTAGTGACCAATACACTCTGACCATAGCTCTGAGGCCCTCACAGAACAGCTGTAATTCTACTGAGAGTAGATTACACACAGGTGGCCTCTATTTAATGGTTAGGGCAAGGTGTGAACTTTCTGCAGTCATTAGGAATGTTATAAAGGCAATTTAATGCACTCAGAAAATCGTGTATGAATACTTATGCACGCCCCAGATTTTTTGTAAAATAACAGAATCGTGTATCATTTTGCTTTCACTTCACAGTTGTCTGTTACTTGTGTGTGAACTCAACGTAAACAATTCAAAATAAAATCTTTATGTTTATGGTTGTAAACATGACAAAATGTGCAAAAGTTCAAGGTGTATTAGTACTTTCGTGAGGCCCTGTAATTCCAGATGTTGTGATTTACAATTACTTGACTAAAATTGCACTCACTTACAAGCAAAAGTACAGACTGAAAAAGTGAACAGCAGGTCTGTGCTCTTCCTGGACACGTAGGGTGGGAGTGGGGACGTTACATACGTGCAAATGGAAATTTCCAGTGCACACCAGATTTCAGATAGGCGTGAATAACTGCAATCCAAATACTCTTAACTACACAGGAAACCCACCAAAACCAGCTCGAAACCTCACAAAAGCCCATTTTATGTAATACAGGTGACACTCTTGAAAAAGTCGTGAAAAAG
Source organism: Proterorhinus semilunaris (assembly GCA_021464625.1). Classification (NCBI taxonomy): domain Eukaryota; kingdom Metazoa; phylum Chordata; class Actinopteri; order Gobiiformes; family Gobiidae; genus Proterorhinus; species Proterorhinus semilunaris. The sequence goes on from CM038348.1 coordinate 7,553,638, forward strand.
TTTATTGTATTTCTGTAATTCAGTTTTAAATGTGAAACTAATATGATATAGACTCATGGCATGCAAAAAAGGGGGATTCCACAAAGTATTATTTCATGCTGTATGAATACTTATGCATGCCTCACTTTTCACTTTTCTATTTTTTGAAAAATAACAGAATCATGTATCATTTTACTTTCACTTCACAGTTGTCTGGTACTTGTGTGTGAACTTTCAGTAAAATATTCAAAATAAAATCTTTACGTTTATGATTGTAAACATGACAAAATGTGCAAAAGTTCAATGTGTATTAGTACTTTCACAAGGCACTGTATGTCCGTTACTGAGTATAGTGCTGTCCTGCTCTTACTTCTTTTTTTTTTATTATTTTGTCTCTTTTCCTCCTGCCGCTGTCTCCTCCGCTGATTTGCCCAGTGAACGCAGCAGTTGCACCCTGCTCTGATTGGCCAAAACTCAAAGAGAGCGAGGCTGACATTGGCTCCTCAGGCGCATGTCCCGCCTCCTGTGCTCGCTCTTTGGCTGTCTGCTCACAGGTGTCTGACTCTGTAGCTCTGTAGCTGTTTTTACTGTGGGGATACGGCCTGTACTATCGACTACGCAAGGAGACTTCTTATGAACATGATTTTAAAAATCAGTCAATAATCAGACATAAATGTTGTGTGGAATTGATCGCTTAAAAGAGAGAATGGAGGAGTCTTTTTTACCGGAGCTATGTCCAGTAAATCTAAATCTATGAATGACATTTCAGCCTTGATGCTGTGTTTAGGATGACTATAGTGACTGGTTTCTATTTAAAAAATAATGTTTAGGCCAATATTGCAATGTTTAAAGTGTTGCATGTGAGTAACAGATGCCAGGAATCACAAATTGCCAGGAAAAAGCATAACATGACCTCTAAAACTCAGGAGATCTCTAGCAAAATAATCTTGTGAAAAACTTCACAGAAAAAAGTGAGGGTTTCCGCCTTGTTTGTGTCTTGAAGCTGCACGGCTAACGGCGGTGTAAGACCAATTACCTGTGAAAAGAAAAATACATGCAACTTCTGTATAAGAGCACAAAGCCCCAGAACTTCACAATTTGTATCAAAAGCTTGTCGTTTCGTTCCGTTCTATCTCGATAACAGACTGCCGCGTCTAAAATAAGCCGCTTCCATAAACCAGTATTTCCTGTGGCAGTTGGATCAGACTGAGATATTTCCGTCAGGTGTTCAGGACTTTGATCTGCGCCGCGTGCAAGAGTGTGACGCTAATGAAGCCGCGCTGTGCCGTCTCTCTATTCGTTTAGAGGGCAAAAAAAAAAGACGCATTATATTTCAAGTTCTTTGCTCTAAAAAGACTTATTGCAGGGTGAAACGCTTGAATATAGGGCCTTGGAAGGTACTTTTGAGCTCCTTGGTACTGGGGGAACTTTGGAATATCTGTACTTCTTGGAGCAGTTTTATCATACTGTACTGAACTGTACTGAATAATATTATTTTTTTATTTCACCAGGACTTTTCCTGAGTGAATCTGTTAGTGGCAAAAGCTTCATTTGACATTTAATAGATGGAGTCGAAGTTTGACTGAAACATATGAAAATGTAGATATTTATCTAATTTCACGGTGTATTCTGTGAAAAATCTAGAGTTATGGATAATTGTATGATTTACAACAACTCCTAAACATAAATTACACTTTTACGCCCAGTTGCACTATATAAAACGGCTGCATTATTACTGTTCAGTGTATTTTACTTCTACTTGAGTAAAAAAAGTCTTAAAGTTACGATACTCTTACGTGATAAAACATTGTTTTTTTTTTGCTTCTTAGCGTAATTGCTCAAGATGTATTTTAAACGTGCATTATATCACTTTTTATGTGACAAAAAAACCCTTTCATATTAGTGCGTATTTGACCTTTCAGTGACCCGGTGGCTGTATGAGGTTGGCTTGCCACGTTTCGTTTGCTTCAGTAGCGTTTAGGATCATTTATGTCAAGGGCCTAGCTCACCGGTCTGGAGACTAGTTGGAGACTCGCGTTGTCGATGGTCATGTCTCAGATGTCTCCTGGAGATAAGGCGGCGTCTCCAGCTAGTCTCGGTGAAACTGAACAGGTTCAATTTCAGCGGAGACTGCATGGATGACTGGTTCCGTGATGTAAAGCGCTTTGAGTGCCTATGTGGAAAAGCACTATATAAGTTGAGACCATTTACAATGACGGTACTTGATTCATCTTCTGTACTCAGTAGTTGAAGTCTTCGAACGTTTCGCCTCTTATCCAAAAGGCTTCGTCAGCGGACTAAAGTCCCGCTCAGCCCGCAGCTTAGATAAAGACCACAGGGAGGAGTTGGGGTAGGCCCTCCTCTCTAATCACAGCTACTCTCACCTGTGGGTAAACACCTTTGAAGTAGAGCGTCTCTAATGATCTGCTCACCTCAGTATCGGTCAGTCCTGTCCTATTCATAGATGATCACTGCCCATTATCTGTCCTATTCATGGATAATCACTGCTAATTACCTGTCTATTGTTCTTTAGTTGGCTGAGGTGCCGTCTCCTTGGACTGGCCGTGCCCTGTCGGTTTTCCCTGAAGGAGATTGGAGTAAAGTGACGGAAGATTAAATCTGAGCCCACCATTCCGGGTCATGGAGGGATTTTCTTTCCTGACAAAAATAGCTTCTTTAACTCCTCTTTCAAACCAACGTTCTTCTTTAGTTAAAATGTTGACCTCCCCGTCCTCAAAGGAGTGGTTGGAGGCTTTGAGGTGGAGGTGCACCGCCGACTGAGGGCTGCTTGTGCTTTCTCTTCGGTGTTGATAAAGTCTCTTCTGTAAAACTTGTTTCGTTTCTCCAATATAATGTTGTTTGCATTCTTCTTCTTTGCATTGAATAGAATAAACCACATTGCTTTGTTTGTGGCTCGGAGTTTTGTCTTTGGGATGAACTAATTTTTGTCTCAGTGTGTTCACCGGTTTGTGCTACACTGGAATCCTGTTCTGCCTAAAGATTCTCTGAAGTTTCTCTGAGACCCCGGCTACATACGGCACTGCAACTCCCTTTCTTCTGGGCTCTGTAGTCTGTCTGTCTTGTTCTTTGGGTCTTCTTGCCGTTTGTGCTTTAGTGAAAGACCAGTTAGGATAGCCACAGTCTGAGAGGGCTCTCTGGACATGTTGCTCCTCTTTGGTCTTTCCTTCTGCACTCGTTGGCACCTCTTTAGCTCTATGTCTGAGCGTCATGATGACCCCTAGTTTGTGCTGAAATGGATGGTTAGAGTCAAACATCAAATACTGGTCAGTATGAGTGGCCTTCCTGTAAACCTCTGTCTGAAGTTGTCCGTTTTCCCCAATGATAACTTTACAATCTAAAAAGGCAAGTTGTTTCTCTTTGGTGTCCTCCCGAGTAAATGTAATGCTAGGGTCCACAGCATTGATGTGATCTGTAAAAGGTGCCACTTCCTTCTGCTTAATTTTGACCCACGTGTCATCTACATATCTGAACCAGTGGCTGAGTTTGTTTCCTGGGTATGAGGCCAAGGCATTCCTCTCCATTTCCTCCATGTAGAGGTTAGCCACTATGGGTGAAACTGGAGAGCCCATGGCACAGCCGTGGATCTTTCTGTAGAAGTTGCCCCTGAACTGAAAGTATGTGGTGCTCAGACAGATCTCAGGTAGTTGGCAAATGTGGTCAGGAGTGAACATGGTCCTATCAGCTAGAGTGCTGTCCTCATCAGTCTCTTCCTCACCGCTGTGACTGCTGCTGAGGTTGGGACAAATGTAAACAGTGCTGTCACATCGTAAGACACCATGGTTTCATCCGTTTCCAGCTGCAGGTGTTTGATCTTCTCCACAAACTCCTTGGTGTTTTCCACATGGTGTTCTGTGTTGCCGACCAAGGGGGATAAGATGAACTTGAGGTGTTTCGCCAGATTATAGGTGATGGAGTTGATGCCACTCACAATGGGTCTGAGAGGAAAACCTTCCTTGAGACCATTCACCATTTATTAGTGATGGCCAAAAAACCCGTCTCTCCGGAGCTCTTCCTGAAGCAGATCGCTTCGAAACACTGTGTCGGAGCCTCTTTAAGTAACACCTGGTCACGTGACTGTCTCGAAAACTGCTTCATTCTGTGAGTTGCGTATCGTGTCTTAAAGCGGGTCATCTACTCAGAGCGTCTCACTGTGCTGCCTTGAGTGGCGAGGCGCTAAGTAACGGATGTTTTCTTGTCCATATAGTTATGTAAATCATTAGTGATGAATAAATGAGCTGTATTTCCCCCATTTAACCGTGTTCATGTGGTGAAACTGGCTGTGGGCCAGCCAGAATACGTTTTATATATCAATGGCCTATATATTTTCCTAGTCTTTACAAAGTCCTGCTTTTGAAGGGATACGTAAGGAGCACCAAAATTAGCTCGGACTGAATGAAGTAAAAAGATCGCGCATTGATGTCCTGCCTTTAGCAGCGGAACCGCAGGTGATGGAGGCCCCGCCCACTGGATCTCCGTGAAGTGCAGACTCGCGTTACAAAGAAAATGGCCTATGTTGATTTGATCATTCAAACATCAATATCAGGCTGCAAATAATAAAGCCACTACACTTTTGTTTGAAACTTTTCTTGCACACATGATTGTGTTGGTGCGTCAGTTGTGTTTATGAGAAGTTGTAATAAGAACGTTTGTCCAGAAGTCATTCTGTCAAACAGAAAAAAACAGCGACGAATTCAAATAGGAAATGTTAAATATATTCTTTTATACCGAGACACACTCACCCTCTTCAGCAGACACAGCGCTACTGAAGGAGGAGCGAAGTTTAGACATGTTTCTAAGATAAAAAAAAAGAGGCTTTACATAGATGAATATGTTGATCAAATGAGAAGTTGGGGTCGAACTTGACCCCATGGTTAGTCACGGAGGTGGAGAGATGGATGTGGTAACCTGAAAACAAAAGAGCTGTAATGGGAGGAGACTGTAAGCTGATGTGGAGTGCCAACAAGGATGGCTTCTGTTTTTGTGCTGTTAAGCTGAAGAAAATGTTCCATCATCCAGGCAGGATGTGAGAAGACATGAGAGTAGATCGAGTAGCTGTCGGGGACCTGGGTAGGTAGAGCTGAGTATCATCAGCATAGCAAAGGAAAGAGACTCCATGCTTGCTGATGACGTGACCCAGGGGAAGCAAATAGATGGTAAGTAAGGTGGGGCCAAGAAAAAAAGAGGACCTTGCATTAGTTGACCACGAAGACTTACTACAACATTTAAAACCAATACAGCGCCGCAGGTTCATCTAGGCCTTCAAACCCATAGGTGAGAAAAATAATTCAGTCTATGAAAAGTAACCACTGATGTCGGGATGCTATTATACCAGTACTGGGGAGGAGAAGTAAGCAGATATTTAAGTCATAAAGTCAAATGTTTTTGCTCAGTTTGGAAAAAAAGGGGTTTGACCATCATATTAGATCATATTAAGGTTTTCTCACCTGTAAACTGTAGAAACTGTAACTAAGTTTGTGTATTTATATCCTTACAGTGCTGAATGCTGCTGATCAGCTCATCACTCTCACCACCATAGAAAATGAGACAGCATCCATCCCAACCTTGGTTATGCAGCCTGTTCTTAGAAATGCCAATGATACACCTCCTCATGCACAATTACACTGCCCTGGACCATCCTCGTCAAGAACACAGAACTCCTGGATCAGCCAGTTTGTGATTCCCTGGGACAAGATGCCTGCGTCACTTTTGCAGGCAACATTAAGAAGGCAGAGAGCGAAACCTGAAGACCGCAGAGCTTGGAAAAGAACTGTGGCGAGTGCCATGCAGGAATATTGTCCAAATCCCAACAAAACGGCTTGTGACGAGATTGCCAAAATGATCTGATGTATAAATACACCTGGACCTTCGCAGACACAAATGAGGACGGTGAACAGTTAGGAGTAGCTTATTTTTCTCTTGCCAAGCAGCTGAAGACGAGAATTGAACATGTGAATCGAAATAATATCAGCAATAAAATACGAAGACCAAGAATGATGGAGACCACTGACGAGAGAACCAGGACCACCACTCCAGTACGTTGTAAAGTAGACAGCTACGGCTGTATTAATTGGCAACCAAAATGTCTCCCGGAAGGAGAGACTTCTAGCTCCTTGGAAGATAGAAGGAAAGACATGTTGGCCGTATTCCAGTCTGTTGGACCCCGAGCTGGAGACAGGCCTAATATTGACGAGTCCATGAGACTGACATACATCTATCAGCGTCACATGCTAAACTCCTGTCCTCCTCCTAGTATTGAGGTGACTGAAGAGCATTGGCCTTTCCTATTTACAAAAAAGAGGACTCTGTGACCATTTTAAAACCCTCACAGGTATTGACATCTGTGATAGAATAGGAGAGGCTCTCCAATATAAGGGAATGAGGATCAAAAACTTCTTCCAAAGACGGAGTCAGAATAGGGACATCCAGCGTCTTCTGCGAGACATTGAGAGCAACGGAACAGCCATGCAGCAGAGCCAGAGTTCTCATCCTTTTGATGCACTTTCTGGAAAACGAGGACTCCATCTTTCTTTTGGCAGATGTAAGTAGGCGCATTTTATCTAGTGAAATAACATACATGTAATCAAATGTTTCATTTACTGTAGTCTTTGGCTCCAGTCACCAGTCCTTTCCTCTGAGGTTGTATTTTAAAATGATTGAAATCCCTTTTTTGTGTGTGTGTGTTTTTAAGATAAATGCGACAAAGCTGTCAGTTGAAGCTGAGATGACCCTTCCAGCCACGCCAAGACTGATACTGCTTGGTTATATGAGACTTCCCCTTGATTTTAGAAGAGTTTTTAAAGTATGACTATGTGCAATGTGTGTTTTTTGTCTTCGGGGAACACATTTCTCTCAGCCACAAAATGGATGGTGAGCTTTGAGGGAAGAGTTGCCTACATCTTCGAAGAGCATCTGGGCTTTGCAGATGCGTCGTCAGTATTCTTCGGATGCTTCTATGTTTTTAACATAGAGTACCAGGAGCCTGCATGTGCAACCCTTGAGCTCATTCAACGGCAAGTGTTTTTATCACACATCTCTGGCAAAATATTAAAGGAATAGGCCACCGTTTTTACATACTGAGATATGTTCTTACCTTAGCTTTGACAAGTTCATTTGTACCCGTCTGGTCTCCACGTGAGCCTTCAGTAACGTAAACACAGCACAGACGGCGTTAGCATTTAGCCTCTTCTCCTCTATAGCTCCAAACGAGGTGAAGATAGAAGCTACCAACTCTTCCACGTTTTCCCTATTCCCTATGGTTACGTGAAGTGTTACACTATAAAGTATAATTACACAAAATTAAACAATGTGGATTTTCTAAGCGGATAAAAAGGGGAACCTCGGATTCAGGAGGAACAATGCGGTTTTCGTCCTGGTCGTGGAACACTGGACCAGCTCTATACCCTTCATCGGGTGCTCGAGGGTTTGTGGGAGTTCGCCCAACCAGTCCACATGTGCTTTGTGGACCTGGAGAAAGCGTTCGACCGTGTCCCTCGTGGTGTCCTGTGGGGGGTGCTCCGGGAGTATGGGGTCCGGGGCCCTCTACTAAGGGCTGTCCGTTCCCTGTGTGACCGTAGCAGGAGCTTGGTTCGCATTGCCGGCAGTAAGTCAGACCTGTTCCCGGTGCGTGTTGGTCTCCGCCAGGGCTGCCCTTTGTTACCGGTTCTGTTCATTACTTTTATGGACAGAATTTCTAGGCGCAGCCAGGGGCCGGAGGGTGTCCGGTTTGGGAACCTCAGAATCTCATCTCTGCTGTTTGCAGATGATGTTGTTCTGTTGGCTTCCTCAAATCAGGACCTCCAGCGCGCACTGGGGCGGTTTGCAGCCGAGTGTGAAGCGGCCGGGATGAGGATCAGCACCTCCAAATCTGAGGCCATGGTTCTCCACCGGAAAAAGGTGGCTTCCCCGCTTCAGGTCGGTGGGGTGTCTTTGCCTCAAGTGGAGGAGTTCAAGTATCTCGCGGTCGTGTTCACGAGTGAGGGACGGATGGAGCGTGAGATCGATAGACGGGTCGGTGCGGCGTCAGCAGTGATGCGGTCGCTGTATCAGACTGTTGTGGTGAAGAGGGAGCTGAGCCAAGCGGCAAAACTCTCGATTTACCGATCGATCTACGTTCCCACCCTCACCTATGGTCATGAGATTTGGGTAATGACCGAAAGGACAAGATCGCGAATACAAGCGGCCGAAATGAGTTTCCTTCGCAGGGTGGCTGGGCGCACCCTCCGAGATCGGGTGAGGAGCTCAGTTACCCGGGAGGAGCTCGGACTCGAGTCGCTACTCCTCCACGTCGAAAGGAGCCAGCTGAGGTGGCTAGGGAATCTGTTCCGGATGCCTCCTGGTCGCCTCCCTCGGGAGGTGTTCCAGGCATGTCCTATTGGGAGGAGGCCTCGTGGAAGGCCCAGGACACGCTGGTGGGACTATGTCTCCGAGCTGGCCTGGTGTCGTCTCGGGGTCCCCCCAGAACAGCTGGAAGAGGTGTGCGTGGATCGGGAAGTCTGGGCATCTCTGCTGAGACTGCTGCCCCCGCGACCCGGCCCCGGATAAAGCGGAAGAAAATGGATGGATGGATAAAAAGGGGAACTATATTGTAAGGCGTAATAATACCAGGAGTAATTCGGCATCCGCGCAGTGATATCTTCACTTTACTGTGCAGATGTCAAATTAAGCTAAGGTAAGAACATATCTCAGTATGTAAAAACGGTGGCCTATTCCTTTAAATTTTAACAGTCTCAATACTGTTACAAGCCATGTAGATGTAATGTATATTGATGAATAGGATTTTTTGTCAGGATAAATCCAGAGGAGGGAACGAAGTGCTCTGCAAAAATCGGCACAAGTCGTAAGACTGGAGCAGAGGTGAAGAGGAAGGTGGAGACTGTCAACAGCAGGGTGTCTTCCCTCCTGTGCCAGCTGACTGAATTTGTCTGACCAGAAAACTCTCCCTCCAACACCAAAGGGAGTTTTATAGGGCATTTGATGCAATTGTAGACCACATTGTTTTTCGACTGGGTGAAGGTTGTATCTATTCAGACTTCAGTTTTAAATGATGTTCTAATTTGGAGGTTATATTGTTTTTCAACTGGGTTTCAGTGAATGTTGGATCTATTCAGAGTTTTAATTTATGTTCTAATTTGGTTCACAGATTCGTGGTAGGAGAATGTCACTTGGCAGAGCACCGATCCACCCTGAAATGTACATTTGTGGTTTTATGTTGAATTTCTAAAGCGCTCATTTGGTTGTAAAAAGGTACACACAAAATAAATTTGTATCTTGTGTCCTGGGTGCATTTTTTTAAAATGATATTACAGTAGTGTACTGGTCATTTACAGTAAAAAAAAACACATTCCAGCTTTACAGTAACTCTTTACTACTGTAAATATGAAATACAGTTCTGCTACTGTAATTCTACAGTGTTGCCAGTAAGTTACTGTAGAAAAACACTGGAAAGGGTCTAACAGTGCAGCAGGTCTGCAGATGGCACTCAAGCTGACTAACCACAACCTTTTCTTCAAAGCCTTTTTGAATTTCCCGGCGTTTTATTGATCAAATTGGAGTAATATTGAGAGTGAGTTGTTTTGAGTGCATGGGAATTTTTTTTTTGATGCTCTCTGTAGGCATCAATGTGGGCAGTCAGGGCAGATGTTTTGAAACGGCGCTCAGGAGGCCCTATATGTCTATATATTATGGGATTTGCAGCTGACTTTTTGCATGATGAACTAATGGAGATTAGAAAATGTTAAATACTGGAGTATACTGGCTCTGGAGTTACTGTTCACATTAAAACGTCTGGACACTACTGTGTGTCAGATGCACAGTAGGCCGTATTTTGGAAATTAGGAATTTTAGCCTACAAGAGTTATTGTGTATGATCGATAAAAGGCTTCATGATGTTTTTAGTTCACAAACGTCTTTTACAATAAACTGAAAAAAACAGATTTATTCCATAACTTGTACGGCCTTTACTCCAGCTTCATGCAGGGCCCAGGTATGTTTTTGACGAAGCTACAATAGCATGTTAAACACTCACAAAGGAAGGTCGGCTTAGCATAATATGGGCCTTTATAGTACTTCTGTGTAAGTTCAACGTTTAATTTGGCTTCTCCTGAAGTGTCTCAGGCGGATGAGTGATCAGAGGAAGGCAGCTCTCCTTCAGTCCCCCCAGAAACTCCGGCTTCTGCACTTTTTCTGCTTGGCGTCGGGGTTTTTGCTCGGCGTTGTTTTGCTCTGATGTCTGTTCTGTAACCTCAGCCCATTTTCACTCGCAACCCGGGGATCCTCCCCCTGACCCACTTCTACCCGCACCTTTGAATCCCACTGCAGTGTGGCAGAACGGAGCGCAATTGGAGTCACGGGGAAATATCTGCAAACCACAAGGTCAAAGATAAAATATAATGACAGCAATAGATCAGACAATAAAAGATCGAGTTATGTTTATTATACCGCAAGTCAACTTTGGACACCACAGCAAATGTTAAGGGTGTGTAACGATTCACAATATTTAATAAATCAATGGCTCCCCTACATTTACTGATGTAAATTATCCTCCATGTGAGATACATGGGGATACAGTCTGGAATTGTGCGATTTGAATCTCGCGGACTCCGGCAAAACCAAGACGAGCCAATCATAGCACGGGAGGCGGGTGTTATCAGTGCGTCATCTTCTGCACTAGGGTTTCCCATCAAACACCTGTGCTCTCCGGGCCGTATCCAAAACAGTGAAGATGGCGACCGCGACACAACGATCTTTTACCAGTGCCCTTTCTTCAGGTTTAAATGAGCCGGACTTGTCCTTAAAGCCACAGCAAGAAGCTGCTCTGAGGGCTTTCACCGGAACATTTACAATCACGGTGAAGGACGTAAACGCAAAGCATAAGTCGCTTTGTGTTTCATTGGTTCGCTCTCGTTCAAACTGCGATCGTTAGCCCCGCCTCCAGTCTCGATTTGGAAATTGCGTCCTATTACCACAATTCCAGACTATAAATACATAAATCAAGTGACTCTGGCTTTATGCAAGGCTAACATTTACTAACTATGGATTAGTAAACCCTCAATCCAGACCGCGCATGGATCAGGCATAAACGTTTATGCTCCTGTTCGTGTTGTGCCTCTCAAGAACTACGTCAGAAGCAGCAACTTGCTAAAAGTGAGCGAGAGATCTTCAGGCTGAATTCTTTGCACTAATAAAATATATCCGTCATGTTGTTGGCTTTATCCTGAAGATGATCCTCTTTCTTGGAAAAATAAATGTCTGATATTAGGAAACAAAGACTCTACTGTCCTCCAAATACATTAATACGGAGTTAATGGCGAGACGCTGCAGGTGAATGGGGAAAACCGATGAAATTTGAAGATATCATCTTCAAACCTTTGCTGAACATTACTGATATGATATGATATATAATACATCTTATGTTGTAAGATAAGATAAGGTCTTTATTGATCTCACAATGGAGAAATTAACTTGTTCCATCAAGAACAAATTAAAACAGAATAAAAATATAGAAATATATAAAAAATTATCAAAACTCAACCATGGCAGTGCAAAGTTTACAGTAGTAGTACAGCAGGTGGTTGATAAAGTCACACTGATACAGAAGATATTGCACATTAGTTACTTTACAGTAGTGTTGTATAGTCTGGGGATGAAGGACCTGCAGTAGCTCCTTACTGCAGTCTCCCACTAAAGGAGCTGCTCAGCTGGAATAACGATATCTAAAAAAAAATCCCTCTGAAAAAACCTGCAAAAGCTTGTTAAGTCCAAGCCTGTAAAGTTTGGGGTCTGTAGGTGAGTGTAACGAAAACCTCCTTCGGAGCAAACCAGCCCTTTAGTTTTGTAACGTGTGTGCATGTGTGTGAGTACATTTGTCTGGTCTTTTGCAGCATCTGTCTCCCAAAAACGAAATGACCATATTTGGATTGCAGCGTCATTACGGTCGCCTTCCTTAGGACATGAGGGTATAAAATATGTCAATATTTGAATGAATAAGCATGGGACACTAGCGACTAAATGTCATAAAATACTTATCATACAGGGTAAGTTTTGTCTTTTTTATACTCTGACATTAAAACTAAGAGGTTAAGAGAGAAAACTTTCTAAAAATCAATCTGAAATGTTTTCAGCTGCAGCATGGCGCTATGGATAAAAATATAAAATGTAAAAACAAATTAATAAGAGGCGTTCTGGCTCCCGGATTCACTCGTTGTAAAATGAGGAAAAATCAGAAAGGTCTCAGAGGTTCTTTATTTACAGATGGTCAGATGCAGGTTACATGTAGAGCATTTCCAAGGAGTCTGAAGTCTCTTCTGCAGGACAGTCCTTACATCTAAGTTTAAGCCCAGCCCCCCTATGCACACAAAGGAACTTCCTTAGCTTGATAAACATCTAGCATCCATATGTTAAACTAGCCTGGAAAAATCCAGACTCACCGCTGTACCAGCCGGTGAGTCTGGTCACCGTTGCGTCGAATCCATTTTCCACAGCGGTAGATACGCAAGCAAACAGGAAGCGGAGTAAACCAATCAGCGAAGGGCGGGCGTCTGCTGTTGATGTGGTGTCAATAGCGGTTTTGCGTTAATATTTGCGCAGGATTATGAATAACGAAACTCACCTACTGTCGATGTGTTTTTTGGTCATTTACCGCCGACTGGAGACACGCTTTCTCTCTTTCGTGCATCGTTCGTAGATTGTTATTGAGGAGACTTCCGCGTCCCGTGAGTGACGTTGCTCGCTAACAACACGTCACGGCAAATAAACGATTCAGATTGGACGTGAACGGATTAATTTTGCGGAAGGCGCGAGCGTTGACTGGGTGACCAGACTGATCCCCCGCTGGATAAAAAAATACAGAGGGGAATCATTCTGGTCTCACCAGGCTAATGTTAAACCACAGACAAAGGTTTTTTATTACCCCTCTAAACAAGGCGTCCCCATCCTCCCCCTCGAGCACAATGGCTTTTAACTTTCCTGGCTCCACTGAGTCTGGAGACATTTAAACTGTCTGCAAATATCCACAGCGCCTTACTAAATATCTTTTGTTTGACTTTTGCATTGTTTAATATTTTGTTTTGTTTTTGTTCATCACTGAAAAAAATAAATAATGCTAATAATAAAAACCTACATGACAAAAAAGTAAACAAACCTTCACAAGGCAATTGCTGTTTTGTTGACGCCGAGGGAAATCCAAAACGCCACACAGCCCGGTGTTCTGTCAAATACAACTGCTTTGTCGAGTCGAGGTACCAGTGCTGCTGCTCATAACTCTGAGTAATTCACCCATCGAGTGGAGCTGCATTCAGTTACCCAGAGAACAAAGTTCCTAATTGCGCTTGAACTTTGTTTTATACTTTTGCATGTCTAAAGAACAGTTGCGTAATATCTTTTGTCAGGAACCCCAATACTTTGACATAGCCAGTTTTAATCCCGGTATTTGGATGCAAAGGAACACTTTCTCAATGTAAATGTGAATTGACTCTCTTCAGTTACACTTCAGTCAGACACCATGAGTCACAGTAACAAGACGCTAAATACAGTTTGGCTTTTGTTTATTCAACAGAAAGGCTGAGGCCTCATTGCACTTCAGTCTGTCACGGACCAACAGGTGAAGAAGGAAGTCATGGAGATTCTGCTTTGGACAGAACTTCAGACTTCTGCTGGATGTAAGAATCAGATTCTGAAACACGCACTTGTTACTAATGAATACCTGAACTTCAATCCTTTATTCTTCCATCTAGCAGAAGTATAATGTTTTAAAGCAGAATCTCCATGATTTCCTTCTTTACCTGTCGATCTATGACAGACTGAAATGTAATGAGGACTCAGCCTTTTTACTGAAAATAAAGGGCTCACTGTTTAGTGTCAGTCATGGTGTCTGACCATAGATATAAGGTAGAAGACATAACCGGTGATCCATTCCCGAGTGGTCTGTGAAATTAACATGGCTGCTAAATCTCCTGATACGAAGCCTGTTCCTTAAAAGGGTAAAAAGGCAGGAAGCCTGGACCAGCCACGAGCCTCCACAGAGCTCCAGCCTGTCTATCATAGATTTAGGCTTCCACTCTAGTCTAGAGGTATAGTTCTTGCATATACAGTGCCTTGCGAAAGTATTCGGCCCCCTTGAACTTTTTGACCTTTTGCCACATTTCAGGCTTCAAACATAAAGATATAAAACTGTAATTTTTTGTGAAGAACCAACAACAAGTGGGACACGATCATGAAGTGAAACGAAATGTATTGGATATTTCAAACATTTTTAACAAATAAACAACAAAAAAATTGTCCGTGCAAAATAATTCAGCCCCTTTACTTTCAGTGCAGCAAACTCTCTCCAGAAGTTCAGTGAGGATCTCTGAATGATCCAATGTTGACGGCGGCACTGTTGGGCGGCACGGTAGCACAGCGGTTAGCGGTAGTGCTTCACAGCTAGAAGGTTCGACGGGGGCCTTTCTGTGTGGAGTTTGCATGTTCTCCCCGTGTCTGTGTAGGTTTCCTCCGGGTACTCCGGTTTCCCCTACCACTAAAAACATGTACAATATCTCCAGGGACTGCAGGTGGAAATTAGCACAAGTGCTATAACCTGGTACAATGCATCTCTCCTTTCTGAGGCTAATGTAGATTGTACACTGTCCCTGTTCAAAAATAAATAAATTGACCTAAATGACTGATGATGATAAATAGAATCCACCTGTGTGTAAACAAGTCTCCGTATAAATGCACCTGCTCTGTGATAGTCTCAGAGGTCAGTTTAAAGCGCAGAGAGCATCATGAAGAACAAGGAACACACCAGGCAGGTCCGAGATACTGTTGTGGAGAAGTTTAAAGCCGGATTTAGATACAAACAGATTTCCCAAGCTTTAAACATCCCAAGGAGCACTGTGCAAGCGATAATATTGAAATGGAAGGAGTATCAGACCACTGCAAATCTACAAAGACCCGGCCGTCCCTCTAAACTTTCAGCTCATACAAGGAGAAAACTGATCAGAGATGCTGCCAAGAGGCCCATGATCACTCTGGATGAACTGCAGAAATGTACAGCTGAGGTGGGAGACTCTGTCCATAGGACAACAATCAGTCGTATACTGCACAACTCTGGCCTTTATGGAAGGGTGGCAAGAAGAAAGCCATTTCTTAAAGATATCCATAAAAAGTGTTGTTTAAAGTTTGCCACAAGCCACCTAGGAGACACACCAAACATGTGGAAGAAGGTGCTCTGGTCAGATGAAACCAAAATGGAACTTTTTGGCAACAATGCAAAACGTTATGTTTGGCGTAAAAGCAACACAGCTCATCACCCTGAACACACCATCCCCACTGTCAAACATGGTGGTGGCAGCATCATGGTTTGGGCCTGCTTTTCTTCAGCAGGGACAGGGAAGATGGTTCAAATTGATGGGAAGATGGATGGAGCCAAATACAGGACCATTCTGGAAGAAAACCTGATGGAGTCTGCAAAAGACCTGAGACTGGGACGGAGATTTGTCTTCCAACAAGACAATGATCCAAAACATAAAGGAAAATATACAATAGAGTGGTTCAAATAAACATATCCAGGTGTTAGAATGGCCAAGTCAAAGTCCAGACCTGAATCCAATGGAGAATCTGTGGAAAGAACTGAAAACTGCTGTTCACAAACGCTGTCCATCCAACTTCACTGAGCTCCAGCTGTTTTGCAAGGAGGAATGGGCAAATATTTCAGTCTCTCAATGTGCAAAACTGATAGAGACAAACCCCAAGGACTTACAGCAGTAATCGCAGCAAAAGGTGGCGCTACAAAGTATTAACTTAAGGGGGCTGAATAATTTTGCACGCCCAATTTTTCAGTTTTTTATTTGTTAAAAATGTTTGAAATATCCAATAAATTTCGTTTTACTTCATGATTGTGTCCCACTTGTTGTTGGTTCTTCACTAAAAATTACAGTTTTATATCTTTATGTTTGAAGCCTGAAATGTGGCAAAAGGTCGAAAGGTTCAAGGGGGCCGAATACTTTCGCAAGGCACTGTAGATGCTATAAAAAGGTTTCAAAAGGTTTTCAAATAAAAGTTTGATATAAGTAAAAATGACCATATTTACGGCATATACTTTAATATAGTAAAACTTTATCTGGGTGTGAAAAAAAAATAAAATAAAGAATCACATGACTTTCTACCCCGAAAGGAACACTGATCCATGGGGAGGTTGAATTTAGAAGAAACATTATTTTGAGCCACCCTAAAACACAATGGGCCAGATCTTGTGGTTCGTAGCGCAGGCTGTAGAGCAGACGAGTGCGCAGACGGGTGGCGCTCCTTGCAGTCTTCAGTGTCATACCTGGCGCAGAAAGTGGGCAGGACGGGGGGACAGACTCACATTGCGAGCACATTGTGGTGCTGCCCCTTCCCCTTACTTTCCAAGGCGGCGGGTTGTGGGGGATTTGGGGTGGATCCAAAATGAGCGGGTGGGGCAAGTAAGGACACAGCTTCGGCGTTGGACACTGTCATATTGGCTGCGAAGGAGTTGGGAGTAAATTGTAGTTTATTGGAACATTTGCGCTACAGCGGCAGGATTCTTGGAGCGGCTGAATAATAAAGAAATAAATAAAGATTACTATGCGCCCCGTTTGTGAAATGCACTTCTTTCCTTTGGACTGAGCTGTAGCCTACACAAGGAGAAACAAAGTAAACATAAGGATTATTACAACGACCACCACTGACGCTCCTCATTGTTCAGGAGGTAAACACTGGCACACATTGTAAATGGTCACAACTTATATAGCACTTTTCTACCTTCATTAGGCACTCAAAGCGCTTTACAGCAAGGATCCACTCACCCATTCACTCTCTCATTCACCAGTGTACGCAGACACTGGAGGCAAGGAGGGTGAAGTGTCTTGCCGAAGGACACAACGACAATGTGCACCTTCAGGAGGCGGGATTCGAACCTCCGACCTTCCGATCATGAGACGACCCGCTCTACCATCTGCGCCACCGTCGCCCTGTAAATGTCACCTTAAAATGCAGATTACGCTCAAGCAGACTGTTCAAGGTAATTTTGCTTTGGTTTTAAATTTTAAATGATACATCAGTCTAAGGGAAGAATACAAGGCAGCGCGATGTAAAGAGGAAAATAATGTGAAGGATGCCACAGAGGAGCAGTGCTCTAAGTGCTGCTCATAATGAACCACGCGTAAGTCAGGCACTTTTTCTTAAATAACGCCCTCTCCTTAGCCATCCGTAAACTCCGGTCAGTTATCTTTTCCCTACATGTACGTCTGGGTCTGATCTCAGTGGCCGCGTTACATCGGTTGAATATAATCTTACCATTCAGCGAGGGGGGGAGGTGGGTGCTGTAGGTGACGTCAAGGAACGTCATGGAAGCTCTTCAATCCGTTCTGGCTCGGCTCCCAAATATCCAGAAATTGAAATTGAAGCCTTGGAATGCGCCAGGAATGCTCCCAAGCGTTATGATCGCTGCTTCACTCACTCGTAATACATGCGTCACGACCAAAAGCTAACGAAAATCAGATTCCAATCGTTTCAAAAGGAGTTCACCCCTCCCACCTGTCAATTGTGAAGATCCAGCGACTAGAAGCCACTGTGATAAATAGTGGTTTAAATAAGTGACTGCATGATACCAACAGTCACAGTGACTTACTGCTAACCAACAAACGTGCCCTTGTGGGGGAATGTTCCTCAGGATCAACTTTTCTCTTTTCCGCTTCACCAGGTTTTTCAGTTCTACTTCACAAAACAGTTGATAACCCCCAGCCTGCAAATACTTCTACAGTTCTGGCACGTTTACACTGATGTTTAAGTCAGCACATGCGCAGCTAGCCTCAACATTGACCGAGCGGGTGCATACCTATGTTCCCCGGGTGCGATTTTTTTTTTTTCCGTAGGTGAGTTGGTACTTCAACCAATCACAAGTCATGAGAGTGAAATGTCAGACATATATCAATCAGCTTAACCCTAACCCTAACCTTAAGGATAGTGGGCTGGTGCCTAATCTTAATCAAAAGAAGTGGGGGAACATAGGTACCTGGGAACATAGAGCTTACCCCGACCGGGAAGGTATTCCGAAAGTGAGGAATTGAGTTTTGGACGCAGTGAAGCACAAATGTCAAATACATGACCTAACTGAAGAATGAGCATAGATTTCAGCAGTCACGGAGAAGCTGGGGGTTGTATTGAATGATTTGTGGTGCGTCTGAACAGAACTGTGGACACGGGGAACAGCAGGGCACAGGGGGGGGGGAGCGACTGTGTGAAAACAAAGAGTGTTCTGGCAAAAGCCTCGGCTCTGTGTGACACTGCAGTCGACAAACACACACTGTAACTTCACTGTGGAGTTAAGTGACACAACCAAGAATAACCATTTTTTACAATAGGTTGTGCTCACGTGACATCACAACATTCTAATCAGCCTAGAGTTTAAAATTGAAGTGGCTACGAAATCTATGGTGGTAACTATGGTTTGGTGAAAATGCTGTCTTGGTTTATGGTTAGTATATTTATAATTCCCAGACCTATCCACGTGAGAAACAGGTTTCAACACACACATTCTTTTCTCATGAAGGTGTCCAAAAGTGAAATAAAAACATTAGCGGGAATTTGGTCACAAAAGACGAATATGGCAAATTGGAGACCTAAGCATTCACCAATAATGATCAAGGGAAGCATTATTTTGTGTTTGGAGATTTGTGTTGTGTTCTTTCATAGAGTCATAATGGAACCTGCCCTCCATCTGACACAGTGACATCATCCCATTCCAGGATAAAGACAGCATCTTTGAAATTGCCCATATATGGTCACGATCGAAGCAGCTAGAGTGGGAAAACAAACGGGGGTGGAAAAACCGTGGAGAGGAGCAAAGCGAAGTATTTTCACACGTGCAAACACAGTAGAGTGTACTGAAGTTTCTAAAAACCAGCAAAGGCCACAGAGCAAACTTAGCGCAAATGATTGCGTTTAGCGATCGCTGTCGTATTTATCTCGACTATGTTGGAAATGCAGGTGTAAACCTTCAAGCAGAACAAAATAATGCAGTTTGTGCACCAATGTGCTGTTCTAAACGTTTACAAATGTTTGTATCTGGTTCATTGTTTCCCTTGATCTGCAGTTCACAAAAGGCACCACGAATTAAAAAGACTCCAGGAATCTGTCCCACGTCCTTTCAAAGTCCTTAGGAGTCCACGATAAAAGCCTCATAGTCCTCGGACAAACATCCAGCAGCGCTCATCACTTGTTCCTGCTAGTTTCCATACCAGATCTGACCGTGGCCTGTGCTCTCCGTACACCGCAGCAGGTGACGTGCTCCTCTGCCCACGTGGAGGGCGCTGGATGAGAGCGTGGAGGGCTCGGAGTTGTTTTTGTTTTGTTTTTTTTGTTCTCCCTGCGCCGACACATACACGATTAAATAACTGAAGGCAACAGACACAAATCACAGGCAAAATCTCTTGGCTATTTCTTTAAAGCCAAGAGTATTTATTTGCTGTAGCCTAATAATAATTCTCTTTTTATTAAACAGTGATAATTATTGATTGTGGACATCTGTCATTTATCCGTCATCACTTGTAAATGTTCCCTTAAAGGCTCAGTCAGCAGCAGTTTTGCACAGACTGTGCTCGCGCAGTAAAGTCATTTGCATAGCACATTTGTGCCACTAATAATACGCACAGTTTCAAATGGTAAATCAGGAGCAACACGCTCACTCGCTAATTTCAACTACTACTCGCAGTTTAGCTCCAGGCTTAGTAAATGACTTCCCTAAAGTGTATAATGACACATTAGACCAGGGTTGGAGAACATTTTTTACATCAAGGGCCAAATAAATTTGTATAAAGTACTCAAAGGGCCTTGCAATTTAGCGACATACATTCTAGCGTTCATACAACACTGAGTTAGGACTAGTATGGAGCTAATTTTCTATGTCTTTTTGAATTAATGTTGGAGACGCATGTACCAAGTGTGACAACTCCCAATCCACCGCAATGGGAGCGGAGTGAAAACGCAGCAAAAACACGATGTGTGGCCCAGGGCTAAGACCAATACGACCCCGTACAAGAACTCTTTTTAATCGCCTTGTACCATCCCTTATTAGGAGATCTAACCATGTTTGGTAGTTCTGAACCTTTCAGAGCAGGCGCAACTGTGGAGCTCTCCCCCTTTGCCATTGGCAAGACGCTGATTAAACGTCTCCTAAATCCAGACCCACTCGTAAGTTCCACACACTTGAATTAGATCATGTCCGCTCTTGATCCGTGTGACAAACAGGTCAAGAGGCTGAAGTCCATCTTACTCACTCAGCGCTAGTCCTCCGTCCTGCGTTTGAGTATCCATCTGTCTGGGGTGTTCGTACTAGAGTGCCCTTGTCCGACAGAGCAGTGATGGAATCCGAGCCGAGCCCGAAGGCATTAAGATATTTGTGTCCGAGTCCGACGGAACCCCTTACACAATGAAAATCAGGGAACATATTGTGAGGGGGAGGGGGATGGGTGGCTCGTAAACCCGCTGTTACCTCGTAGCGCAGGTTTATTCAATACTTGTCTAATCTTCACTCAGTCCGTGCGCTTTGGATAAGCCGTTAAAGCGAACGCACACCGAGACGCTTTGAAACGCACTTTCACCACATTTCTGTGATGCGTGCACTTCACAGAACCCATTAACCTGCTAAACAGAGCCACGTTTCCCCTCTCTCCTATAACACGGACTTGCATGTTTTATTTTATTTTTGATAAATGGATAAATCATGTGTTTAAAGCGCTGCACGGTTTGAGAAAAGCCTTTGAAGTGAGGTATTGCAGCGTGTAATGTTGGCATGGCACATGGCGCGCTGCGTTCTGTTCACCATTTCAGACAGTACCGGCCTGTCACGTTCACTTCGTGTCTGAGAGTTCAGCGAGCTCCACAGAGCGCTCCCTCCCTTAAGTCAGACAGAAGTTGGTCACTTCCCCGGAACAGGGCCTGAGCTCAGGGTCTTGCTGAGCTTTGGTGCGTAAAAGCAGTGATGCGCTAATGGCCCCAGCCATGTGTGGGGCGGCCGACGTCACCGCGGGCCCAGTTTATTTATTTTTTTGTCGCGTCAACTAAACAGGCCCATTTTAATTTTACACCAGTTTCAATTGTTTTAACGTGCAGATGTGCCCGAAAATAAGTTCTAAATATTTGTCCGAGCCCGACCGAACCCGTCTTGTCCCGTCGGACTTCGGTCGGGTTGCAGCACTCTAGTTTGTACCCAAGTCTAGTTACTATCTGCACCGTGATAAGAGCGCTAGAAGCATGTTTACCCGCAAATATTGGCCCACAGAGCACTGGGAGTTTTATCTGAGGTTTAAATTAGGATGTGCCGTCCACCATCGAACAAGACGAATGGAAGTGATCCAAGAGCGCTTAAACGTTTTCCCCCTATCGTGTTCAATTACTTGACCTGCGCCTGGGCCCACCCACACCCAGGCTCACTGCCAATGACCGCCTTCAACCAGACAGGGGAACTAAGAAGGTGTTGCACTATCGCACAGAAAAAAAATTATGAATGCATTTGTTTCTCAGCCTAAACCAAAGCTGCTTTAGGAATAACACTGCTTTAGGAAGTACAGTACGCTGAGCCCCATCATCTAGCTCATCT
Organism: Proterorhinus semilunaris; assembly: GCA_021464625.1. NCBI lineage: Eukaryota > Metazoa > Chordata > Actinopteri > Gobiiformes > Gobiidae > Proterorhinus > Proterorhinus semilunaris. Next base: position 7,575,233 of record CM038348.1, read on the forward strand.
TACTGCAGATACTTTTAATCTTTCAGTTATGATATTAATTGACAAGGAGGAAGCCTGATCCAACAGGGACTGGACAATAAGAACTGAAACTCCAACAAGGATTGGACATTCTTTCACGGTCTTGGCCCGTCTGCAGACTGTCTATAGCCTGTCTGTCCATGGGAGTGGATCTCTCCTTCTGTGGTTCTCTCCGATGTTTCTCTTTTCTCCCACTGGGTTTTTGACTTTTTTTCACAATGTAGGAGAGTTTAAGGACAGGGGACGCCCTGGCATGTTCTGTTTTCATTGTTTTAATGTTTGTGCAGTCCTGTGAGGCAACTCCTGTTGTGATAATGGTGTGTGTGTGTGTCACTTTTGTTTGCTAATAAAAATGTGCCCATTCTCTAACATTGTGATGATTTGTTGATTGTAAATGTCTCCATCACACATGCCATGCTTCCTTCTATCTCTATTCTCGATTTCGCAACACTTGATCAGCAGGGCCTCTGAGGCCACGAACAGCAGGCCCCATCACACGTACGCTCCGGCCACAAAGCACTCCACAAGAGCCCTCCAGCCATAACAAGTCCCTGGCGGCGCTGCTTGATAATGGACACAGGAAACCATACCAAACCACGCGGAAACAATACGTGGCAGCGTGAAGAGGGACACACACATGGGCAGAAGATGCCCGTCACGGTAATGATGACCTACATAACTTTACTAAAGTGTACCCAAACTGGCGCCCTTCAGCCGGATTGATTCATTCGGCGAGGGCATGTGGAGATTAGTTACAAGTAGGGGTGTTGACAAATATCGATCCGCTGATATATTCGCCCGTATCGATATTTAAACATCTATTTTTGGGGAAATATTCATTGCAGCCTCGCTTTGGTCCTGCACTTTTACTCCCATCCGCTAGATGGCAGCGCACCGCGCAGCCCGCTTGAGTAACACTAGAATCTAGTGATAGTTAGAGAAACACAGGAAAAGCTATGAAACGCTCCGGGGCTCTTTTAAAACTCTACATTTGGCCTCACTTTGACATTTACAGCAAAGACAGAGACCTGGATTATTACAAGAGCCACATGTTGGAGCAGATAAGATTTTAAATGCTCCGTCTGAGTTATTGTATATTTTAATGGATGAAACCCATAATAGTTATTACTGATCGCTAAGGACTCCCAACTATAGAAATACTAGAAAACGTGCATCCCCAGTAATTGGTTTCATTACTAGGTTTCCCAGAAATCTGTTTTCCGTTCAAAGTTACATAATCACCATAAACACCACAGTCACAAGCACATTAGTGCATTAGATTTGTATCAAATGTATTTGATACAAATCTAATGGAGGTGGACTAGTTTACTGAATAGTTGTTTCCAAAGTAGTAAAAAAAATAATCGCAATAATTGTCTAATACTTAAATATCGGGATATATCGTATTGTATTGCGACCCTTGTATCGGGATACGTATCGTATCGTCTGAGACTACTTAGACGTGTTAAATTTTTTTTCCAAATGTTCACTGAATAGACTGCGAGTTTCGTAGTGTGGGCAAACCATGCTGTCATACGTCACACAGTAATTGGATACATCTTTTTCACATAGAAATATTATAGGCAACCTATAGATTTTGTGAAAGAACATGTCCATATTTTTGAAAGCTGTAGATAGCGGTCAATATAATATTATGGCCTAATGGTGACGGACCCAAAGAGTAGACGGAGAGAAGGTAAGTACAAGATTTATTTAGGAATAATTAGGAAATAGCTGAAGATAGATTGGGCGAGGCTGGGGTGGTAGTTGTTCAGAGCAGGCCGAATGGAGAAGGTCGGAGTGGAGCAGATAGGTAAGGGCTGGGGCCGGTGCTGGACGAGGCTGGTATCTGGAGTGGGCAGGTGAGTATTGGCAGGATGGTGGCGAACAGGCACGAAGATCTGACGAGGAGCAGGAAAAACACTATAAGTTTCAAAATACAGAGTCAAAAAACAGCTAATACTACATAGGCCTGAGAAGTCTTCTCACGTAGGTAGACTGACGATCTTTTGTTGAAGGAGAGCTCGAGTTTACAGACTGCATGTGATGAGTAGAGTGGATTCAGGCGTGTCCATTAGCCAGCCAGGGAGCAGGAGCAGCCACACCCACCAGGGAACAGGAGGCGGAGCCCAATGCCACGCCCCCACAGCAGCAACAGACAGGACAGACAAAACATACACTACAACATATAAGGCCCTGTCCATACGAAGTCAAACTAAGGACTAAACACAAAGATATTTTATCAATCTAGTGTATCATCCATACAACCCCGGCATTGTGGGGGTCTGTAAACAAACATTTTCCAAACTAGGTCCCAGAGTGGAAAGATCTCAAACCCAAAACGCAGTTTACGTGGCTCCGTTGTTACAAGGTCTCCGCAACTTTTACTAAAACGATGACATCACAGCACCAGAGTGGAGTCTGTTATCCATGATCTACTGACCTTAGAATGAGTTTTACTCATGGATCTATGATGGTTTTGCTTTGCTCCACTGCAGTCCGCGAGCCACAGGTGACAAGTACAAGAACACGGCAGCCAGTCTGTGTTTTTGGACTGACAGTCAAAATCCGGTCACTGACAGGTTTTTCTGCTTTAGTCCCGTTACGTCTGAAGAATAAACTCGCCTCCTCGTCTCTTCTGTACATCGTAAATCCATGAATCAGTTTCATTTTCACTGTTTACATTCCACAAAGGTTTACTGCGCATGCGCCCTCTACATCTTGTTCTATTATCTGTGTTAGCGTCACAGCGCCTCACACAGGCCTGGCAGATGAATCACATCGTTTTCACAGATCTGAGTCGACCCATGTGGACGCACACATTTACTGAGCTGGCTTCGTGCTTACAAAGAAAGTTTCTGAAAATATAAGCGTTTTGTCTTCGTGTGGACATAGCCTAAGACCAGCAGTTTGTTAGCAACAGATTGTTTCATTATGCTCTAGAAACAGATTTTTTCTGGGCCAAACTGCAGTACCAGGGGTGTATTAAATGTATTATATTTCAGCAAACAGTCCCACACGTCACATTCTTACAAAGGCACAATGAATGAAATGTAAGACAGTGACTCCGATGATAGGAGGGTCCGCGTTAGAGATTGGAATTTTGCCTCTTTTTGGTGAACCAGATCATTTTTATTGGCTCACAAAAAAAGAGCCTGGTCTTTTGGTTCCCAAATGGCACCCTTCTTTTGCCTATACTGTTCAGACAAATGTAACCAAAAATTGTTTCCTGGTTTGTTAAATGAGCCATTCTACTGCTCCCTCCCAAAACATTAATCAAGCTTAGAAAAAAAGGACAGATTTCATTGCCATAACTTGGCTTATGTGGTCAGTGTTTTTCAGATGTTTAAGTTGACTTGAAGAAGTGGTGGAACCACTGTGGAACCACTGTTTATTATAGCAACACCCACACTTTTATAGCTGGCATTACCTTTCATCCATCCATTCATAACTCTGCTGTGGACTGGGGAGGGGATCCACAGGGAGGTTTGCCTGTGTCTAACTCCTGACTCCAGACATCACTAAGGTCAAAACTTTAGCCTGGAGTCCTGTTCTTCTGCTTTTGTTGTTTCTTTTTTTGTAACTGTTACAGTGGTAGCCTGGTTTTACCATCCCCTCGTACTCATTTCGTCTCGTACAAGGGTCTGGATCTTCACAATTGAGCACGGTTATCAGGTGGGAGGGGTGAACTCCTTTGAAACGATTGGATCTGATTTTTGCTAGCGTTTGGTCGTGACGTACTATGTGTTAGAGAAATAACAATGATGTTCGAGAGGATTGATGAAGAATAGGCAGCAGTCAGGATGTCTTATACAGGAGAAGTTTATTTACCATCGTTACGAGACCCGGAAACATGAACTTGAGACATTGCCCGAGTCCTACCATTCAAGTCTGTCTATGCTTCCACAGAAAAGGGATAAATACCGTCTAAGAGCGTCATACTGATATGCAAGCAAAACATTCAGTGGCTGAGAGTGGCCGCTTGAGCACCACAGTCAAGGCTATGACAGAGATAGTACAGCTTGACCCCCGGATAGTACGACTTTACAGCTTGACCCAGTGTGATAAATAGCAATTTAATGTTATCTTCTAACACTATGTATGAAGTTCAGGTCGGATTCTTGGACATAATATATAACAGACCTAGTCCTCACCTCTCTCCATTAGCATTTATGACGACAGTCGAGAGGGAATCCATGACAGCAGGTCAGTCTCCCCCAACAGGGCAAGTTCCTCAAAAGGACACAAAGTGGGACGCTCCGACCTCACAGGGTGGGCAGGGCAGCAACAAGCCTCCACAGTTCTCCAGTTCACCAATCAAAGGAAAAAGCTCCAACTTTCAAAATTCACAGAACAAAAACCAGCGTGGTTAAGAAAATCATACCCATAGAAATAAAAGGGAGAAGTTCCTAACTTATGCGGACAGTTAGCAAGTCGGCTAGTCCGGGAGACTTTTTACAGCCAGTTATCCTGCTCAATGTATTTTCCCTATAGGCAAGGCAAGGCAAGGCAAGGCAAGTTTATTTGTGGAGCACAATTCATACACAAGGCAATTCAACGTGCTTCACAGTTGCATAAAGTTACAAAAAAACAGATAAAATCAATCATTAAAACATCAACATAAAAATTAATCAATTACAGTAAAATGCAAGAGTGCAGATAAAATACTTTCAGTTTTCATATGCTCGGGTAAAAAGAGCTGTTTTCAGCCTGGATTTGAACATTGTCAGAGTTGAAGCCTGTCTCACATCCTCATGAAGACTGTTCCAGATTTTAGCTGCATGAAACTGAAACGCAGCCTCACCGTGTTTATTATTGACTCTGGGAACCACCAGGGGACCCCTCCCTGAAGTTCTCAGGGCCCGAGATGGTTCATACGGCTCTAACATGTCAGAGATGTACTTTGGTGCTAAACCATGAAACGACTTGTACACAAGCAGAGCTGTTTTAAATTCTATTCTCTGAGTGACAGGAAGCCAGTGCAGGGACCGGAGCACTGGACTAATATGGTCATATTTCCTGGTTCTTGTCAGGACTCGAGCAGCAGCGTTCTGGATGTACTGCAGCTCTAACAGCTCGTTTAGAAAGGCCAGTGAGCAGCCGTTACAGTAGTCTAACCTGCTGGAGACAAATCCTATAGCCGTTAGCATTGGCCACCAGACAGCGCAAATTGTGAATGATCTAAATGTTTTTAGCTTTTATCAACCGTCGACTACATAAAGGTGAGGTCAAAGCCTTGTTAGAAATCATTAGTGAATGTACAAACCATTTGAGATACAAATTAGCGTCGAAAGTGTCTCTGAGCTATGTGGGTCAGCTACACATCCAGTGGCCACTAAACATTATCTTATAAGATGCTAATGATAAGGAAACCACAGTAATGATGTAAATGCCATGAAAAGGACAAAACATACCTCCCCAGTCGTTCGTATGGACTTCCAGACTCCTTTTATACTGGGATGGAACGTTCAATTTAAATCTGGTCCGGAAGCCGTTGGCTAACAGATGTAGGAACTGGCTCAGACAGCTGAAGGCATTTCTGTGATTTGGATGATCCCACCCCCTTCAGAATTGTCACAGAAGGAAACTCTATTTGACCATTGATGCCCCAGTGCTTCGGGAAAGGATTTTTAATTGTTTTTTTTTTTATTCCAATTTTTATTTGGTGGTACAATTACTGTCACTGCCATAGACCGTTAAAAAGAATAGACAACTCCTCCTCACTCCTCCCCGTTTATCATGACCACATTCGAGGGGGAAATCATGGCGGATTTACAGACTCCTCCTCCCCAGCTCTGACGAAGCCTGTTCCCAAAAAGGGCAGAAGGGCGGGATCTTCAGTGTAGACTCGGCCCTTGCGTGACGTGTAGCTCGTGCAGCTCCAATGCTAACAGTCCAACCCTCATTAGTACGAGATTTAAAAAAAAAATGTTTTGAAAACCAGCCTGGTTTCTTTAATTGTGACTAACCCAGCGTTATCTCAGGAGGAATATGTAGCCGTAGAAAGTGTTTAAAAAATAGAAACCAGGCGTTGAAGTTGTTTTTAACGTGTCTAAAGTCCAATGCTTTTCAATGGGAGGCTAGCGGTTATATGGAGGTACTACAGCAATGGCGGAGCAATGGTGGCCTCCAGTGTTGCGGTCGTAAACACTTCCACTCTTTTTTTTCTTAAACAACCTCCAATATGATTTATCTACATATAAACCTCTTTGTACGAATCAGGTTTTTTTCCATGCTAATTCCCTCCAATAAAGTGAAGATGAGGAAAGGATTTCTGAAAGAAAACAACAATCGGTAAAAAGAGCTTTGTATGTTTATTTTGTCGGGACAGTGCATGTTAATGAACATACATGGATACATGCATGTAAACACGGCACACCAGCCCTATTCGCACGGGATTAGAATGACCTTCTCAGGTAAAAAGTAATTATTACTGGCGTCCTCAAAGTTTCTGCCCGTGCGAATCTGCTATGTTGGAAGTTTATAAGGTGATTCTAGTCCCATGTGAATCGATATGTCAGAGTCCCCAGATGATTCTAATCCGAAAAGGGCTCTAGGCTACACTCTCATTCATCCGGGCCTGTTGTACATGATTTTTAGTGGGAACCGAACCCGGGACCTCCTAGCTGTGAGGCACGAGCTCTAACCACTGCACCACGGGTAGCGTAGCGGCACTATATAAATCAGCTCTCTCCAAATCTGATACGACCACATCCCACGGGCAATATGCACAATCCCACACAGCGTCTGAGCCAACACAAACACATTTACGGAATATTTTTTTTAATACGTGGACTATTCTCACACAGGCTCTCTGCACGGCGTCTGCTAATTATGAATAATAAAGAGGGTGTTTAAATAATTGCCACGGCGCTGCTCTGGTGCCGTTCCAAGCGGCTAAGTGGGTCAGACTTGATGGAGCGCTTCCGTCCGATCAGTCCAACGCTCAACTCACCCCCACAACCCTCCCTCCCCAATAATAGTGCCGCGAGGTCTTGGGAATTCAGTGGCATGACATCCCGCGGAAATGAGCCAATATGGGCTGTAGTATTTTTGGCAGGAAGCAAAGGTCCGGGAGCTCGGGAATTCTCTCACCGTGACATTTCCCTTTTGTGCGGGCAAAATAAAGCAGGTTCCATTACATTTGACGGCTGCCGTCATATCAAACGGACGGGCGCTTGGGTGGGCAGCGGAGAGGAGTTTGGAGTCAATACAACCCTGGCAAAGGCTAAAATAAGATAATGGTTTCCTCCAAAGCTTTTACATAGCCACGTATGCTGCTTATTCATGATCTGTCTTTGTTTATCTAAATCACGTTGAGTATGGTGTATGTTTATTATTACCAACACTGTAAAAAGTGTATCATATATTTTACAGTAACCTCCTGGCAACCGGGTTCCAGTATATTCCTGTACTGCCAATTACACTAGAAGATACTGAATATTAATATGACAGTAACACTGTAAAATCTTTTAAACTTACTATGTCCGTTTCCCACCTAATTTTCCTACTGTAATTCTTTACAGTAAAATACTGTAACACCCCTCAGTGCTGTAAATTATAGCAACTTATGGAACCGTTTCCTGTCTAGACAGTATTGTAAAATTCACAGGAACAAAATTCACTTCTGTATTTTTTTTTATACAGTAACTTACTGTACCACTCAACCCTTTCCCTTTCCCAGTAAATCATTTTACTGTAATTGGAATTTGCCGTATAATAATACTGTTGATATTACGGTAAACTACTGTTGAAATTGTAGTAAACCGTTACAGTAAATTCAGTGCATGTTCAGGCTCATTATTGTTGCCTATTGCTATAATTTGTCCACATGTAAAATAAAGCTCAGTGAAGCAAATTTATTGTGTTATTAATAAATACATTTACTGGTATCTGGCTGTTTGCGTGGATTAGCTTTTTTTTGGCGGCTCAGTTTGTGAAATGGAGCATCCGCATCAGAAAAAAATGATGGATAAATGTAGATTCCGCAGTCTCCTCCCAGAAGGCATTACTCTGAAGAGACTGTGTGATGGGTGCGTAGGGTCCCTGGTGATTCTGACGGCTTTGCGGGTGAGACGGGTGGAGTACATGTCCTTAATGGAGGGGAGAGGAGCTCCACAGATCTTCTCCGCTGCTCTCACGATGCGCTGGAGGCTCCTTCGGCAGGAGGCAGTGCTGGCGCCGTGCCACACAGTGATTGAGCTGGTCAGGATGCTCTCTATAGTCCCTCTGTAGAAGAGCCACACAGTGATGGAGCTGGTCAGGATGCTCTCTATAGTCCCTCTGTAGAAGAGCCACACAGTGTTGGAGCTGGTCAGGATGCTCTCTATAGTCCCTCTGTAGAAGAGCCACACAGTGTTGGAGCTGGTCAGGATGCTCTCTATAGTCCCTCTGTAGAAGAACCACACAGTGATGGAGCTGGTCAGGATGCTCTCTATAGTCCCTCTGTAGAAGAGCCACACAGTGATGGAGCTGGTCAGGATGCTCTCTATAGTCCCTCTGTAGAAGAGCCACACAGTGTTGGAGCTGGTCAGGATGCTCTCTATAGTCCCTCTGTAGAAGAGCCACACAGTGTTGGAGCTGGTCAGGATGCTCTCTATAGTCCCTCTGTAGAAGAACCACACAGTGATGGAGCTGGTCAGGATGCTCTCTATAGTCCCTCTGTAGAAGAACCACACAGTGATGGAGCTGGTCAGGATGCTCTCTATAGTCCCTCTGTAGAAGAGCCACACAGTGTTGGAGCTGGTCAGGATGCTCTCTATAGTCCCTCTGTAGAAGAGCCACACAGTGTTGGAGCTGGTCAGGATGCTCTCTATAGTCCCTCTGTAGAAGAACCACACAGTGATGGAGCTGGTCAGGATGCTCTCTATAGTCCCTCTGTAGAAGTTGCACATAACGGAGGCTGGGACGCTGTTATGTGTCCCTTAATGCATCAGTTGTGAGCAGTGTTGAGCAAGTAATTCTAAGCTTGTAATGCATTATATATTACTAGTTACAGATGTGGAGAGGTATAGCATTTCTAAAATAATATTCAGGCCAAAATGAACTAAGATCAACGTCCCCACCAGAGAAAAGGCTCCGGATGTTAATTTTGTATTACTTTCACCATAGCCCTTGGGCCAACTGTATTTTGTAAAACTGTCTCAGCTTCATCCGTAATTTGGGTTTAAGGCGAGACGCTGCAGGTGAATAGGGAAAAGAATAAATGTAGAGATCTCAATTTGAAACTTTTGCTGAACATTACTGATATACATATTAAACTGATATACTGTCATTTTATGTTTTCATATAAAAATAAGGCATTTTGTGCATAAAATGGCTAAAATTGCATAGGTTTTCAGTGACGAAATCGAAATAATGGATAGACCCAGATTAAAATTGATGGTTTTATTTATTATTTTTTTTTTTTTTCATTGTTTTTATTGTAATTTTAGATTTTAGTTAAACAAAACAAGACAGTGCCTATAACTGGCACAAAACAAAACAGCTCTGAATATAATGGATATACAGAATATTGGAGGTGGTGAATGAGATTTACAGTGTATCAACACAGTACGATACAATACAGTTCAGTTGTACAGGAATCCTTTTATAAGGATGGATGAAAGGTCTGGTCCAACATAATCCAAGTACGGGCGCCACACTCTGTAGAATTGGTCTATGCTGGTGTGTATGATACTTGTCAGGTATTCTAAGGGGATCAGTTCAGAAATTATTTTACGCCAACCTCCGACAGAAGGAACTTTGTCAGTAATCCAATTTAAAAGGATATTTTTCCTGGCAGCAAATGTTAAAATATTGAATAGTCTTTTTCCAACTGCTGTTTTCACTTGTTTAGATGAAAGTCCAAGGATTAGAGACATGGGGTCCATCTCTATATTAATATGAAAAATATTCTGAATTTCAAGTAGAATTTGAGTCCAATATATCTGAAGTTTATGACAAGACCAGAAGCAATGAGTCAGTGTTCCCACATCAGTTTTACACTTAAGACACAGAGGAGAGAGGGAGTGGTTAAAGAAATGCCGTCTGTGAGGGGATATATGTATTCTATGTATAATTTTGAGTTGTGTTTCTCTTGTCCGTGTGCAAATTGAAATCTTTTTTGCATTAGCCCAGATCAGATCCCACATTTCTTCATCTATAGTGACAGACAGTTCCTTCTCCCACACACCCCTGACCCTCTGCGTGTCAGAAGCAGACAGTCTGTTCAGAACACGGTAAAATGAGCTCAGAGATACCTTCAGTCGTTGTTGAAACAGCATTTTCTCAATAGCAGATATTTCAAGGTGATCATTAAGAGTTGTACTATGGGTGATGTAGTGTCTTACTTGCAGAAAGCGAAAAAAATCTTGCTTGGTCAAGTTGTAAGTGTCTGTAAGCTGTTCAAATGACATAAGTCTGTTGTTTGAAAAAAGGTCAATGAGTGATTTAATATTTTTGCTAAACCACTGATAAAACCCAGGGTCCGCAGAACCCGGGGGAAAAGCCGGGTTGTTTATTATTGGAGTGAACATAGATGTTATATTTGATCTGCCCTCAAGATGGCGTACAAGCCGCCAGGCTTTTAGGGTATTGATGGTTATGGGATTTGTACAGTAAGCTTCAATTTCTTTTAAGTTAGTAAAAAACAACAAATCACGAAGTCTGCACTGCGACAATGCCGTTTCAACATCCATCCATATTGAAGTTTTACCCTTGACCCAATCATTCACAAATCTTAAATGTGCACAAAGTTGGTATATTTTGATATTGGGCATATCTAAACCACCCACTGAACTTGGTAAATGCAGTACTGCCATCTTAAGCCTAGGTCGGCGCTTATTCCAAATAAAAGAACTGAGCCATCCATTAATATCCTTCAACACCCTTTTAGAGAATAAAACCGGAATCATTTGAATAGGGTATAAAAGCCTAGGTAATACATTCATTTTAACCAGGGATACACGACCTAGCCAAGAAATAGGGAGAGAGGCCCATCGATCTAAGTCCTGCTTAATTTTGTTAAGTATTGGCACAAAATTGGCTTTGTATAGTTGGTCAAAAGAAGGAGTGATAAAAATACCCAAATACACAAACCCATTGGGAGACCATTTGAAAGGGAAGGCCGGCACTGTAGTTGGTATCGTTGAAAGAGTACCAAGTGGCAAAGCCTCTGATTTGGTCAAGTTTACCTTATAGCCAGAGAAGCAGCTAAAACTGTTGATTACATCTATAAGAGCCGGTACTGACGTTTCTGGGTCAGTCACAAGAATCAGAACGTCGTCTGCGTACAGAGTTATTTTATGACACAAATGTCCAATTTGTAAGCTGCTTATTCTAGGTGCCGTCCTGATAGCCTCAGCAAGAGGCTCAATGGCCAAAGCAAAGAGGAGGGGAGACAAAGGGCAGCCCTGCATCACCCCTCTTTGAGTAGTGAAGCATTCGGACCGGAATCCATTGGTCAAAACCGCTGCCTGTGGTCCATTGTATATTATTTTGACCCACTTTATGAAATTGTCACCCAGACCAAACTTACCCAAAGTGTAAAATAGAAAGGACCATTCAATTCGGTCAAATGCTTTCTCCGCGTCAAGAGAAAGCACCAGACCATTAAGAGAATTTTGTTTGAAAACTTGAATTGTATTTAGTAGGCGTCTAACATTGGCTGATGAATTCCGGCCCTTTATAAAACCTGTCTGATCTTCCTTTATTAATAATGGTAAGAGATTTTCTAAACGAAAAGCTAAAATTTTGGAGAGCAACTTTCTATCAACATTTAAAAGTGCTATAGGCCTATAAGATGCACAAGATTCAGAACACTTCCCCTGTTTTAAAATTAGAGTTATATTGGCCTCCTTCAATGTTTGGAGGAATTCTCCTGTTATGAAGGAATGATTGAACATATTGAGTAAAGGTTCTGCAAGAACATCTTGAAAGAGTTTATAAAATTCACAACAAAACCCATCAGGTCCTGGCGACTTTCCACTTTGTAAGGCTCTAATAGCTTTAATAACTTCCATTTTAGTTATAGGGCTGTTAAGGACAGTCCTCTGCTCTTCCAACAAATTCGGCAATTCAAATTGCGCAAAGAAATTGTCCATTAATTTTTCCGCCCCGGGAGCTTGATCAGAAGAATATAATTGCTTGTAAAAATTCTTAAAACAATCATTTATCAATGTATTCTCATATACCTTGTGGTCCTCCCCATCAGACACAGCTGCAATCGTTAGAGACTCTGCCCGTTTTTTAACATAGTACGCCAGACATTTGCCGGGTTTGTCCCCATGCTCATAAAATCTCTGTTTAGTATATTTAATTTTTTTTTCTGCGTCCCTAGTAAGCAGGCAATTGAGAGCTGATCGAAGTGTGGTGATTTCATCCCACAACGGTGGTGAAGGAGAAACAACGTAGGCTCTTTCCTTGTCCATCAATTCGCTTTCTAAAGATTTTTGTTTCTCCTGTCTCTGGCGCTTCTTTGTTGCAGAGTATGAGATCATTAACCCTCTGGCATACGCTTTGCAGGTTTCCCATAAAATGGAAGCATTTTTGGCTGTTGGAGTATTGACTGATAGAAATGCCTTAAATTCAGTACAAAAATGGGTTGTAAAATTCTCATCTCTCAGAATAATAGTATCAAGTCTCCAGTGGCGGGACTGTTGCAGTGATGATCTAGGGTTGATATCCACAATTACTCTGGCATGGTCCGAAATTATTATGCTGGAAATTTCACACGATGAAACTGAATAAAAATCGGTCCGTGGAAGAAAGAAATAATCAATTCTAGTCTGGCACTTGTGAGGGGCAGAGTAAAATGTATATTGTTTATCTGACGGGTGAACGCATCTCCAAACGTCAATCAACCCAAACTCATCACATATAGTATGAAGCGCATTGGCGCTAGTAGAGGGGGCTGTGGCACTAGACGGAAATCTATCAATGAGTGGATTTAGTATCATGTTAAAATCCCCACCAATGATAACTGTAGAGTTAAATAGGAGTGGAGCTAGATCCATAAATAATTTTGTAAGAAAGGTAACTGGATGGGCAGGTGGGAAGTATACGTTCATTATCACTATATTTTGACCTTGCAAAATTCCTTTAATTATAACATAACGGCCCCGTTGATCTTTAATACACTTGGATACTTTAAATGGCAATTTCTTCTTGACCAGCACTGCTACTCCCCGGCTTCTTGTTGTAAAGGATGAAAAAAACACTTGGCTGAATAACCCTTGTTGTAGCTTCAAATGCTCCTTGTCATCAAGATGCGTCTCCTGTAACAGAGCTATATCTACAGCATCTTTCTTAAGACACGTAAATATTTTTCTCCGTTTAATGGGATTGTGGACGCCCCTCACATTCCAAGTACATAATCGTAATTTACTCATTGATGGTATTATTCACATAGTGTATAGGCAAAAGATCCACCACACTCCAAATTAAACAAGAGCAATATGAAAATAAAACCAAACAAAAATGAGCTGTGCAATAATGTAACATAAATTGAAGAATATTCAGAGCTAAAGACACACGCACAAAAACACAAAACAAAAGACAAAACAAAAACTTGGCAGCAGCCCTACTGAACGTGTAGGGAAAAACCGTCCTCCTGTGCATAGCACAGCAACCAGCGCTTAACTCACGCCTATTCATAAACCTAAACACAGTCTGCCAAGCATCCGGTGTAGAACAATTTCACCTGGCTGGAAATTAACGGTCCGAAAATAAAAGGGGAAGGGATACTGTCAACGATGTTTACCTGATACTCAAACGCTTCAAAAAGCACACCCCGGCAAGACTTTGGGAAAATGGCTAGCCCTCTAGTGAATCCACGTATGCTGCGGCCGCCTCTGGACAATCAAACTTCTTCTCCACGTCGTTGATGGTCAACTTCAGGGTAGCGGGATACATGAGCGCGTATTCCACATGCTTGCTCCTCAGGCTTTTCTTCACAGCGTCAAAGGCCTTGCGCTTCTTGACCAGTACCGCCGAGTAGTCGTTGAAAAAGGAGACGCGGATCCGGTCAGCGGGTTGGTCCGGTTCTGTTGCAAGGCCTCGGGCCGCGGCCATCACTCGTGGTTGTCAGTGAAGTTATGAAACTTAATGATGATGGGTCTGGGGCGCCGATCAGAGCCTGGGTTCCTGGGAGCGAGGGAGCGGTGAGCGCGATCCAACTTGATCTTCCCAGTCTTGGTTGTGAGCTTTAGATAGGAAGGGAGCCACGATTCAAAGAAAGTAACTGGATCTTTGGACTCGGTGCCCTCAGGTAAACCAAGCAAGCGGACGTTACATCTACGGTTCCTATTCTCCAAGTCGTCCATATGATCCGCCATGTCACGGACTTGTTTTTCAAGCTTTCGCACGGACGCCTGCAGGGTATCTGTCGTATCCTCGACGCTTGAGATCCGGGCTTCAGCATCGTCGACACGGGCTCCTAGCTGCTGTACTTGGGATGTCTGATCATGGATAGCAGCAAGTACAGTGTCAATCCTGGCATCAAATGACTTGGTGATATTATCCGTTATCTTGCTCAGAGCTAGTAGAATACTCTGATCCACTTCGCTCCTGGGCTCAGCATCGGTGGTCGTGGCTTCCGCGTCGCTAGCTTCGTCAGGCTCCACCACGCTGTTAGCATTTTTTCCCCCAACGTTTCTTCTCTTGGATTTGGGCTTCGAGTCGGGCATTTTTGAAAAATAATCGGCCAAGCTCATTATAGAGCTATTCCCACACACGCATGTAACGTTTCGCCAGGTGAACACGTAGTTTAATCGGATATTTTAGCGAATTACACCGGAGCCGGGCAGAACAAGGTGTTCACGCTACGACGCCATCTTGCCCCGTCTCGGTTTTATTTTATTAACATATCAGTAAACAATTTTGAGGAAAAAATTGAGGATGAATATGGCTGGATGACTTGCAATCAGCCGTTCCATCTCCTCTAAGCTTTCAACTCCCTACAGTCCGACCCAACTTCCAAGACATCCACATGTATCGAGCTAATTTGGCGCTGAACTCTTCATAATGCATTTCCGCTCTTCGCAGCCGAACATATAAAGAGACGATCCTCAAATGGTTCTGCGTGTCAGCTGTGTGCGCAGGATTAGCCGCTGTTGGAGTTCCATTCCTTGCACAAGACTTCATTAATTACAGTAATGCTGCGGGAATCCAGATATAGCGGCGACTTACCATGTTGCCATTTTTCACCGCGGCTAACTATAGTGTTCAGTGTGACTCAGGCAGGTCAGGAAGCAGCCACATGGGGAGAGAGGGAGAGATTTAGGAGTTTTATATTTAAGTTAAGCACCAGTCAAGAGCTCTCGTTATTATGGGAATATTAGGTCTGTATGAGGTCGGTGGGAATAGGATTCAGCTGCCACATGTTTTTATGGCGTTTTATTTAGTACGTGGGAACATGAGAGAATATGGTCAGACACCGGGGGAGAAGCTCGACTAGACCTTTTGCCAAACCCCGCCCCAAAACGGTCATTGAAAGATCATACCGCGTAGCAACCTGTCATGCTCCGGATCGGGATTGTGATGTCATATCGCAAGGCATTATGGGATTTGCAGCAGACTTTTGCCACTTTGTAAACTGTGTAACACTCACACTCAGTGCAAGTGGTTACCAATGAAAATCAGGGATATCGTGGCTTTTTACAATGTTCTTATCAAAGCGGGGCTTAAATCAGGACTTACTCAGGTAAATAGAAACGAAATACGACATAGACAAAATCCTTTGCACAAAATCATATAGGTTTAATTTAAACCAAAAAACACAGCCCTCTAAAAAACAGGCACAGTTCCTTTAATGTTCGAGAGTTCTTTGATCCGTGTTGCGCGCACTTGAGTCTTTTTAGATCCAACGGTAGGAGGGAAATTCCTTTTTCTTCAGGACTGATCCCAACCTATCCCGCCTCTTGGTCCTGAAACAGAAAGCCCTGTAAAAGGCACGTAAACTATTAGCGCGAGGTCGCAGCTGAAGTGCGCGCCCGTGCAGGCACATTACGCAACCTGAAAACAAACGTAATGGAAAACTCACCGGTCCTGTTGAGCAGTGTCCAGAAACTCCAAGTCCTTCAGAGTCGTGTAACCGCTTCAAACCCGGGCTTTAGTCCATGTGAGGAGGCCTGATCCCCTCAATAGTCCGTGTTGTGAGCACCATTCACTGTGTCGTGTGACTGGGAGTGAGGGCGCGCACACACACATGCGTGAAGAGATACAATTAGCGCGCCTGCCTCAGCAATAAAAATAATGTTAAACATAAATGATATGTTGCCTGTGCTACATAGACCCCCCCTCCAGCCGGAGGCTATGGGAGTCAAAACCCATAATACTTCTTTAGGTTAACAACATTAACTGTGTCTTGTTTACTAGGTTTGTCTACTCTACCCACTGCATAGTTGAGGGGCCCTAACTTCCTTACTACAGTAGCTGGCCCTTCCCATTTCGGTGCCAACTTTGCTGAGAATTTCTCAGATGCTTTTTAGAGTGGGTGAGTGCGAACCCAGACTAAGTCCCCTGTTTTAAAGAGCACATCCTTTCTGTGTGCGTTATAGTACTTACAGTGCCTTGCGAAAGTATTCGGCCCCCTTGAACTTTTCGACCTTTTGCCACATTTTGGGCTTCAAACATAAAGATATAAAACTGTAATTTTTTGTGAAGAACCAACAACAAGTGGGACACAATCATGAAGTGAAACGAAATGTATTGGATATTTCAAAACATTTTAACAAATAAACAACTGAAAAATTGTCTGTGCAAAATTATTCAGCTCCTTTACTTTCAGTGCAGCAAACTCTCTCCAGAAGTTCAGTGAGGATCTCTGGATGATCCAATGTTGACCTAAATGACTAATGATGATAAATAGAATCCACCTGTGTGTAAACAAGTCTCCGTATGAATGCACCTGCTCTGTGATAGTCTCAGAGGTCAGTTTAAAGCGCAGAGAGCATCATGAAGAACAAGGAACACACCAGGCAGGTCCTAGATACTGTTGTGGAGAAGATTTGGATTCTCAGACTCCAGCAGTTCACATTTAGGGTGCATTATAGAAAAAGATGTCTAAATGCAGCCCCAGATGCCTTGTCACGAGCCTTCGAGCTTCCGCCTGTCAAGACCACTCCATGACTGGCAATCACGTCTCACAGTTCTTCTGATCTACTTGTCACTATGGAGGAAATGGCTCGGGCACAAAAGAAGGACCAAACGGTTTTTGAGCTACAGGGGAAAGCTAAAATGGCAATCAAGTCTGACCGCATGGGTTTCGTGGTCCACCAGGGAGTTCTGTACAGGAGAGTATCCTTGAAAGACCAGGGAGAAAAGCATCAGCTAGTTGTGCTGCAGGCCTTTGTACCGGAATTCTTGCGCTATTTCCAAGACAACCCTTTGGGAGGGCACCTTGGACAGCTCAAAACGTTGCTGCGGATTCTTGAGGTGGCGTGGTGGCCTGATGTTCACCAGACCACCAGACCATCCGGGTTCATGCAGGCAACTGAGGTTCAAGGTCCGGGGGAAATGCTGGGAATTGACCTGATGGGGCCTTTCCCAAAGAGCAAGACAGGACATGTCTACCTTGAGGTAGTGGTGGACTATTACTCTAAGTGGGTGGAACTGTTTCCCTTGAGAGATAGTAAGACTCCGAAAATCGTGAAGATACTGAGGGATCTTCACTCGGTGGGGAGTGCCTCAGTACCTGGTCTCAGACAGGGGTCCACTGTTCACCGCCACGTTGTTGATGGAGCTGTGCAAGACGTGGGGCGTGGTCCAAAAGCTCACAACCAGCTATCATCCGCAAACGAATCAAACCGAGCGGTTCAACCGAACAATCAAAACTATGATTGCATCGTATGTGGGACAGCATCCCACTGCCTGGGACCAGTGGCTGCCAGAGTTCAGGTACGCCATAAATACGGCCCAACAGGAGACCACAGGGAAAACTCCTGCTGAACTCGCACTGGGCCGACAGCTCAAAGGTCCATTGGAACGACTAATACATAAACCACCAAACCCAGCTCAGCAGACTACCTATGATCTCGTGGAGCGGCAGCAAAAGCTGGCAGAGGAGGTAAAAAGGAGAGTAGGAGAGCACCAAGCCAGACAAGCTACAGTGCCTTGCGAAAGTATTCGGCCCCCTTGAACATTTCGACCTTAAACATCCCATGGAGCACTGTGCAAGCGATAATATTGAAATGGAAGGAGTATCAGACCACTGCAAATCTACAAAGACCCGGCCGTCCCTCTAAACTTTCAGCTCATACAAGGAGAAAACTGATCAGAGATGCTGCCAAGAGGCCCATGATCACTCTGGATGAACTGCAGAAATGTAGAGCTGAGGTGGGAGACTCTGTCCATAGGACAACAATCAGTCGTATACTGCACAACTCTGGCCTTTATGGAAGAGTGGCAAGAAGAAAGTCGTTTCTTAAAGATATCCGAGGAGGAATGGGCAAATATTTCAGTCTCTCAATGTGCAAAACTGATAGAGACAAACCCCAAGCGACTTACAGCAGTAATCGCAGCAAAAGGTGGCGCTACAAAGTATTAACTTAAAGGTCCTATATCATGCAAAATCGACTTTTTTGAGCTTTTAACCATGTTGTTTTGCTATTTCCTTCTCAAAAACACCCCCAGAGTGGTTTTTGGCTTCATTCACGCAGTTCTCAGTAATCCTCCTGAATCCTGCGCTCTGAGCAGCTGCTCCGCCCTCTCCTGGTAAACGACTGACATGTTCAGTTGTGTCGTCACAGCGGAACGGAAGTGCTCGACGTCTGTAATCTAATGCCTGATTTTTCATTATTTCTGTCGTAAAAAAAAAAAATAAATAAATAAAAAAAGGGCCTGACGCGTCCGCGCTGCCCCTGCAGGGAAATCAAACGCACCCCCTGAGCGTCTGAGCAGATGTCGTGTTTGCACCGAAAGCTGTGAAGAAGGAGCTCTTTCTAACCTACTCTGGAGTCTGGACACCTGTTCTTTTTTCTAACGATAATGTCACAGAGAAAAGCGCGTTTGGCTACGAGGACAGGACTTTATTCAACCTTCCTAAAGAGGCAACCACTCGCCAGAAGTTGGATTTTCTCTCCGGGATTCAGCGACTAGCAGCCAAAATAGTGTTTGTCTGTGACCGTCTCTGATGGATGTTTGGTGAACCTTGGCCAGAATCAAAGTGGATTAACTTTTATAACTGTAGTGTATTTAATAAGACTCGGACAGTGATCACATTTCGTGACGAACTTTACTTAGCCAACAACCTGTCTGTAAGACGCGGCAAGACGAGGCGCATGCGTAACACATGGACTGTACCAAATCTCCAACAATAGGGGTGAATACACCACATCATCCCTCTTTTAAAATAGGAACAATATTTTTGTATTCAAATTAGTGCAGTAGTAAGCTTGTACATATTAACAATGTAAGTTACCAAAATAATCATGCCAATAATCAAATTATGCAAACAATCATGCTCAAGGCTGACTAATGACATTCAGTTTCACGAAATCCAATAACAATTATCTGATATACAACTGAAAACAATAATATCAGAATAAGTAGTATTCAATGCTATTTTAGCTGATTACTTGCTATTCAAGGTATCTATTTGGTTTTTTGCGATCACGCTCAGAGCGCCTCACAGTCACTGATGGTGGTTCTGGAGGAACTGATGGTTGCACCGGCGAATCCACAGTCGTCTCAACCGGTGTGTCATTTCCGGTATTTTGCATTTCTGCTTCAAAAGTCTCAGTGTCTGTATCGGTCTGTTCAGGCGATGCTCTGGCACGTAGTTGGTCCCCATGACGTCTGTGCACCGTGTCAGAGTCTCTCTCCTTGACTTGATAAGATACTGGACCAGTTTGTCTCACAACTTGTCCAGGAATCCACTTGTGAGCTCCTCCCGCTGTGTTGCGCAGATACACATACTCATCCATTTCAAAAGTGCGGTTTTCAGCTGAGTAGTCGTGTTGAGCTTTTTGTTGATATTGCTTCTTACGAACAGTCTCTTTGGTGTTAGGCTTCAAGAAATCCAGCCGGGTGCGGACGTGTCTGTGAAGAAATAGATCCGCTGGAGACTGACCTGTTGTGCAGTTGGGGGTGGTCCGGTACTGTAGCAAGAACAGCGACAGTTTGTCCTCGATGCTACAGGGCAGGCTGGCAAGTTTTTTCATTCCTGTCTTGAACGTCTGAACATATCTCTCTGCCAGACAGGATGCCCTGGTGCACTAGTTGTGTGCAAGATGCCATTTTGTGTGCAAGATGCCATTTTGTGTCACAAAGATTTGGAACTCCTCAGATGTGAAAGTAGTTGCATTATCAGTCACTATCTGTTCAGGAAGTCCATATGATGCAAACAGTCTTCTCAACCTCGTTACTGTTGCTTGAGTTGTTATTTGTGACATGCGAAAAACTTCCAACCACTTCGTATATGAATCCACGATGATCATAAACATACTGTTCAGAAAAGGTCCTGCAAAATCTATGTGCAGTCTCTTCCAGGACTCACCTGGAAACTCCCATGGGTGGAGTGGTACTTGCTGTGGCATTTTCTGCTCAAGTTGGCATATTTCACATTGTTTGCATACCTTTTCAATGTCAAAATCCAGGTTAGGCCACCAAGTATATTTGCGGGCTAGAGCCTTTGACTTCACTATCCCTTGGTGTCCTGAATGTATTTCCAGCAGCACTGCTTTTCTCATTTTTGCAGGTACGATGACTCTGGTTCCCCACAGTACACAGCCTTGCTCTGTGGAGAGTTCATTCCTTTTTGTATAGTAGACCTTTAAATTCTCATCTGTGAGAGCGGGCCAACCTTCCATCACAAACTTGTACACTTTTGACAAATCCGGGTCAGTGCGTGTTGCTCTTGCAATTTGAGTGGCATTTAGCGGCGCTTCATGTAAGTGCTCTGTAAGTAGTGAGTGTACTGTCTCTGAACTCACAGTTGTCCCAACATCACAAGTCTCTGGTAACGGACAGCGTGACAGTCCGTCTGCGTTGCTGTGCTCTGCTGATTTCTTGTAAATAATGTGGTAGTCATACGCTGAAAGTATGATCGCCCATCTTTGAATACGTGCAGCGGCCAGTGTGGGTAGACTTTTGTGCTCACCAAAAAGCGTCAGCAGGGGGCGGTGATCCGTTGCTAGAGTAAAATGCCTACCCCACAGATACTGGTGGAACTTTTTAACACCATAGATCAGTCCCAGAGCTTCTTTCTCTATTTGGGAATACTTCTTTTCAGCTGGAGACAAAGTGCGAGAAGCATAAGCTATGGGCCTCTCTTCCCCATTTGGCATTGTGTGTTGGATGACTGCCCCGATGCCATATGCAGAGGCATCACAAGCTAAAGTGAGCGGTAGATTTGGGTCATAATGTGCCAAGACCTGATCACTTGTTAACACTTCTTTGCATTTGACAAACGCTGCCTGCTCACTCACAGTCCATTTCCAAGTAACATTGTCTCTTAGCAACTTGTACAGTGGAGCAAGTACTGTGCTTTGCATTGGTACAAATCTGCCATAGTAGTTAACAAGTCCCAAAAACGCTTGTAACTCTTTCACATTTGTTGGAGCAGGAGCGTCCTGTATTGCTCTCACCTTGTCTTTTGCTGGGTGGATGCCGTGCTCGTCCAACACGTGTCCCAGGTACTCAATCTGCTCTTTGTCAAACTCACACTTGGAACGTTTCACTCGCAACCCATTTTCCTGTAGACGTTGCAGAACATTTTCCAAGTTGTCATTGTGCTCCATTTTATTGCGTCCAGTGATTAACAGGTCATCCAGGTAGACAACCACTGGCAAATCCTTCATGATGTTTTCCATAATGCGCTGGAAAATTGAAGGCGCAGAGCTAATTCCAAAAGGAAGCCTATTGTAGACAAATAGTCCCTTGTGCGTGTTGATGGTCGTGTACTTTTTAGACTTCTCATCTAACAACACTTGCTGATAAGCTGCTGCAAGATCTATTTTTGAAAAGATTTTACCTCCACTGAGGGTCGCGAGCAGCTCCTCCAGGCGTGGCAGCGGGTACGTGTCTGTCTCAATGGCCTGGTTCACTGACACTTTGTAGTCTCCACATAAGCGCAGTGATGTGTCTCTCTTCAGCACTGGCACAATAGGTGCTGCCCACTCACTGTGCTTTACAGGCGAGATTATGTTTGCTTTTTCCAACCTTTTCAGTTCATTTTCAACTTTTTCTTTCATTGCAAATGGGAGTGGCCTGTGTTTGCAAAACTTAGGGGGTACCTCTGGCTTCACGATGATGGAGGCTGTAATGTCCTTGAGAGTGCCCAAGTCGTCCTTGAACACGTCACAGTATTTGTCCAGCAAGTCCTTAATGGTATGTGGCTTTGTCGCAGTCACATATTTGATCAGTTTCCAGTTGAGCTTTAGTTCTCTCAGCCAGTTCCTGCCACAAAGCGATGCTCCATGCCCTTTTACAACCAACAATGGCAGTTCAACTTTTTGCTCCTCGTACCCCACTTTTGTATAAAACTGTCCTAAAACAGGAATGCGCCCTCCATTATAAGCTTTGAGTTTAACTTGAGCTGGCTGTAACGGCACGTGTGAAAACCTCCTCCCACATGTTGCCTGTGAAATCACACTTCTTGCCGCTCCAGTGTCTATTTCCATGTCCAGATTCACCTTGTCAATAGAGAACGTGGCCCTGTACAGCTCATCATCTTCACTACTGACTGTCATTATGGCGAACTCCTCTTGCTCTACATCCTCATTTGCTGTCATGTATTTTGTGTCTTTAAATTGGAATCTTTTATTTGGTTGTGCATTTTGTGATTTTGTACGACATGCCTTTTTGAGATGTCCAATCTTTCCACAGTTGTGACATTTAGTCTCTTTGAAATGGCACTCGTTTGCATTGTGATTTTTTCCTTTGCATCTGTAGCAAGTTTTGGTTTTGTCCGGTCTCACTTTGTGAATTGCTCCAGCACCGACAAGTTCACTGTCAGCTCCTCTTAGCTGTCGTGTGTCCCTATCTGCAGTTTCCATGTTGAGCGCGATCTCAAAAGCTTTTGCAAATGTGAGTCTATCTTCAGAGAGCAATCTTCTTTGGCACGTTTCATTTTTGATCCCACTGACGAACCTGTCTCGCAATGCAGAATCCAAATTGGCACCGAACTCACAGTTTGTGGCTTGTTGCTTTAACTCCGCTACATACTGGGCAACAGTCTGATTTTGTTTTTGGTTGCACTTATTAAAACGGAACCTTTCAGCGACTAAAATGGGCTTCGGCTCAAAATGCTCTTTTAAAATCGTCACAATATCTGCAAATGATTTATCTTTGGGCTTGTCGGGCTGCACCAAGTTTCTCAATAGTCCATATGATGTAGCTCCCATCACACTTAGCAAAACGGCTACGTACTTCTCTTGATCTATGTCGTTAGCATCGAAAAACTGTTCCAGCCGCTCGACGTATGCAGTCCACGGCTCATTTTCTGGCTTGAATTCGTCGACCTTGCCGATTTGGGCCATTGTACTCACTAGTACCGACACCGTGTGCCTGTGTCCCTCCGCAAATTATCCTCGTCGCCAATTGTAGTGTATTTAATAAGACTCGGACAGTGATCACATTTCGTGACGAACTTTACTTAGCCAACAACCTGTCTGTAAGACGCGGCAAGACGAGGCGCATGCGTAACACATGGACTGTACCAAATCTCCAACAATAGGGGTGAATACACCACAATAACCAACATAATGGAAACATCAGAGCGGTGAGTCAATCAAAATGCGTGTTAGCGTGTGTGTTAGCCATTATATATATTTCTACTACTGCTAAAGTTGTATGAGCGGAGAGAGGGGGCGGAGTTAACTGAATCCAAGCGTTTTGTCTTCCGGGTTGGAAAAATACCTCCAGAAAATACTTATATTTATCACAAAAATTAGTGCTCTGTAGTGGTAGCGGTACAATATATCATATAAATGCATATACTTTACTTTGGAATGGCTAAAATAGCATGATACAGGTCCTTTAAGGGGGCTGAATAATTTTGCACGCCCAATTTTTCAGTTTTTTATTTGTTAAAAATGTTTGAAATATGCAATAAATTTCGCTTCATGATTGTGTCCCACTTGTTGTTGGTTCTTCACAAAAAATTACAGTTTTATATCTTTATGTTTGAAGCCTGAAATGTGAAAAAAGGTCGAAAAGTTCAAGGGGGCCGAATACTTTCGCAAGGCACTGTACTAATACACCTTGAACTTTTGCAAATGTTTTCATGTTTACAACCATAAACATACAGATTTTATTTTGAATTTTTTACAGAAAGTTTACACACAAGTAACAGACAACTGTTAAGTGAAAGCAAAATGATACATGATTCTGTTATTTTACAAAAAATAGAAAAGTAAAAAGTGGGGCGTGCATAAGTATTCATACAGCATGAATTAATAATTAATGAATACAGCAAGTCTTCTGGGGTATGACTATACAAGGGTTGCACATCTAGAGACTGACATTTTAACCCATTCTTCTTTACAAAACAGCCTTCAGAAACACAAAATTGTCCACAGCATATTAAGGGTTGCTTCTTGGGGCTGTTTTGGCCAAATGACTCATTCTCAAAGAGAAAACCTCATCTGCACCGAACTTCAGGTACTGGCTAAATGAGCACGTAATAACGTAATAACTCTTGAAAAAAAATTTTTTTTTTTAAATTGTAAAATGGTCTCACCTTACACCTACATAAGGCACTCAAAGCGCTTTACAGGAAGGATCCACTCACCCATTCATACACCAATGTACGCTGTGGAATTATTTATATACATATTTGTCATATTAGGTTTTAGTGATTATATATAAAACTGTGTTGATCTGTAAACTGTGCTTTGAGATACATTTGAATCTGGCGGACATTTTAGTTTCTGCTTGTATGTATGGTTGATCCACTGGGGGGCAGTGTGCTGTAAGGAGGAGTCAGATTGCGCTAGAGAAGTGATAAGACATTCCCAAGAGAGCTGATTGGTTGGGGGGAGGACACACCTACTGCTATATCTTGTGCTGCTGAAGGAGGGAGGGTCTCTCTCTCTCCCTCTCCTCAGCCAACATGGATGTCACGAAACAGTATGTGCTTTTAGTTTGTAATAGGACATAAACAATGATTTTTGATTATAATATACCGAGTCTCCATCCTTTCGTCCAGCACTAAAGAATACGCTATTTTCAACAACGCAGACACTTCAGGACCTTCCGGTTATGAGACGACCCGCTCTACCATCTGCGCCACCGTCGCCCCATATACATACAAGATTTATAAACTCTACAAATATAAACAAATGGGAAATAACCTGGAATCCTTTACTGAAATGTATTGAATCATAACTTATAGGCAATGTTTCTAAAAAATGTTCTACATATTATTTTTTATTTTATTTAACTTTTTAATCATTGGTACTGTTATACTTCTTGATAGTCATGAAGATGATTATATTTTATTTTGATTTTTCAGTGTGAACGGTTGAGGTGTCCTCAGGAAGTGATCCAGCGACCGCTTTCCGGGAGCCCTTGATGCCGAGCAATACTTGCTATGGTCTGGATCGTCTGCTGCTGATTCTGAGCCAGTGCAGGATGGATGGATATATACAATATCTGGTACTTTCTCCAATAATGTCTGTACTACTGTGAACCTTGAATTGTGAAATCTTGATTTGCGCCTCTCTCCTCAATTGTGATTGTGTGCATGTGTGAATATAGCAAGGGCGTGTGTGAGCAAAGTGTGAGTGACCAATGTGATTTTAACTGTAAAATGTAATAAAATATATATTTGTAAATAGAGGTAGCTTATTTCAGCTGAGGGTGGCTTTGTTTTGCCTTTGCACTGCGGGGTGGATGAATTCAACGAACATTTCAACCGTTATGATTCTCCCCCCACTCCCTCTGCCCCCCTCCCTGCTCCCACCTCATCACACATCTCTAGCCCAGTGGACACTGCCCCCTCCCCCAACTACCTTCACCTGCCTCCAGCCCCCCTGCACCCATGTCTCCAGCCCCCACCATACGGACTTCCTCAGCCACATCTACAACCTAAGCCTCAGCCTGGAGAAGGTCCCCGTCCCGTGGAAAACCTCCTGTGTGATCCCGGTTCCTAAAACAGCGCATGCCAGGGAACCGGCCCACTACAGACCAGTCGTTTGCCTACAGGTCTAACGCCGGAGTGGAGGACGCTGTCATCCACCTGCTGGAGCGGGCGCTCACCCACCTGGAGCTCGCCGGGAACGCTGTGAGGGTCATGTTCTTTGACTTCTCCAGCGCCTTCAACACCATCAGACCGGCGCTGCTGCGGGGGAAGCTGGAGGACGCGAGAGTGGATGAAAATCTCACTGCATGGACCATCGACTACCTCCCGGAACGACCACACTACGTGCGGCTGCGCAGCTGTGAGTCTGAGGTGGTCGTCTGCAGCACTGGGAATCCTCAGGGCACTGTCCTCTTGCTGTTTATCTTCACCATCTACACATCAGACTTCACATACAACACGGTCAGCTGTCATCTGCAAAAGTTCTCAGATGACTCCGCCATTGTGGGCTGTGTGTCTGAGGGGAACAAACTGGAGTACCGGTCGGTTATTATGAACATTGTGGACTGGTGTGAGCGCAACCACCTGTGCTTGAACACCAGTAAGACGAAGATGGTACCGCACACACCACTGAACATCGAGGGGGAGGACATCGAGGTGGTGGAGAGTTTCAAGAACCTGGGTGTTCACCCCAACAATAAGCTGGACTGGTCCCACAACACCAACACCCTGTACAAGAAGGGCCAAAGTCGCTTACACCTTCTGAGGAGACTGAGGTCCTTCGGAGTGAGCAGGCCTCTGCTCAGAACTCTCTGTGGTAGCCTCTGCTATTCACTACACTGCCGTGTGCTGGGCCCCGGGCAGCACAGAGCGGGACAAGAACAGACTGAACAAGCTGGTCAGGAGGGCCAGCTCCGTCCTGGGCTGCCCCCTGGACTCTGTGAAGGAGGTGAGGGACAGGAGGGTATTAGCTGAGGGTGCCTCAGTCTGCCACTGAAAGAGCTGCTCAGCTCCTCTACAGTCCAGTGCAGTGGGTGGGAGGTGTTGTCCATGATGGAGGTCATGGATCTTTATTTATATAGCGCCTTTCACAGACATGATCATACAGCGCTTTACATGAGAGCATATTTTACATGAAAACCTTCGATATTTCATGAAAGATTAAGTGTAATCATTGTACTGTTAAAAGATTTGTGGCTGATTCAGAGCAGACACGGGTTTGTGCAGATAAAGGCACAATGAGGATGGTTTCTGCCAGACAAATACATTAGATTAAGAGAACAGCTGCTACAAAGCAGCAAACAGGTATTTGAAGCTGCTGGTGCCTCTGGAGTCTCCCGAACATCAAGGTGTAGGACCCTCCAGAGGCTGCAGTTGTGCATAAACCTTCAATCCGGCCTTCCCTAAACTAATAATTGAATACTGATGAGCAGAAACGGCTGCAGTGGCCCAGAGATACATGAAGACTAATTTTCAAACAGTCTTGTTCACTGATGAGGGCCGTGTAACCCTAACAGTCAAAGGCTTGAAAATGATGCTGACTGTCATTTGAGTTGATAATTTAGGAAATCTTAGAAAAATATAATTTGCATAATAATTTGGAATGCAGTGTATTGCGAAAGGTCATTTGAACCCTGGACATCCTTGCTGTGAGGCACGAGCATTCCCCACTCAGCCACCAGGCCACCATTAGTAAGGCATTTAACATTAGGTGTTGCTCTGGTATACACCCACTTTAAGGTCGAATTTTGTTCTGGCACCATCTCTTTAAGGAGTAGTCAAATAGACGGTTTAATTACAGGTATCAATCACACACGGCATGGCCATAATGTTTACCATCGGATTAATGACACCATTAATGAGCTTTGAAAATCTCCGCCCGAGTAACTAGAGCGTCACGTTCTTAAATGAAATCAACCATCAAGTACTTTTTATTTACTTCTTCAAACTTTACCGCGGCTCGGCTCATCATTTATAATGCAGCGTGTTGACAAGTGTGTCTCGGGCTTTTAATGTGGCGTCACTCCCTTCAAGACCAGTCGTTAATCCCATTTACTTGGGGTGGAGCGCTGGAAGCCATGGTCGGTGGACCTACACATGGCAGTGGCTCTACCCACACGGAGACAAACTCTGGCCATTCCACTCTCGCAACAACATCTTCATTTTAGTCAGACTCCACATTTTCTTGACAAGATTTTGAAGTTTTCTCATTTTTATGCATAAAACGTCTTAATAAAGAAACGAAATAACCTCTTATAAAGTTCAAACCTTCAACTGACAGAAGCGGACTCCTCCTCATCAGATAAAGGCTCGAAGGCATTTGTTCCATTTGATATCAGTCATACAATGCAAATGTCAGAGGCAAGAAGCTACAAAAGCGGTTAGACAAAGGACAGACGCCAGCCCACAATGGGAGACCACCGAGCGGAAGTGAGGGCTGCGGATCGACATGAGAGATGGTTGTGTCTGCACTGACAGCCGATACAAGGTCAGGGAGCCACGGGAAGGCTTTCCCGCTAATGTCACCCTCTCACATGGGACCTGCGCGCCGAGATTAGATTCAGCCAGTAAATTGCATATGTAGTGCATGTGTGGACAGCCCTATGTTTGTGTAGCTGTTAAAGGGACGCTAACATGCTGACGTACAAAGATTTAGCTTATTTGTGGGAAGCGGGGAGAGCTGTCCTGGTTGTGGATTACAGATATATTTCTACTTCTTCATGCTCTCTCTCTCTCTCACTGCCAGAGAACTAGAAACTTTGGTTAGTGTGCTAAACGACAACATTTCCCCCCAAATATGCCGCCTCGCTGTCCCTCTTTCGGGTAGTCACGGAGCGTTAGCAGCTCACAGTTCCGACCTGTGCCGCGGTGTACGGATAGCCGGCTGTGGTGGCTGATGGTCCTGACAGCACGTGCCTATGCGCTCGGAAGAGGACTCCACAACATCATAGCTGTCTTGCCTTTTTGCCTTTCACCTTGTATCCCCCCCAGGGTGCTGAAGGTGCTGCAGCACCCCCTGGTGGATGGTTTGCGCATTGCATGTCATAGTAATAAATAGGAGATAAGCACAGAAAAGGCCTTTTGGGGGCAATCTTGTTGCTCAGCACCCCCTAACCAAAATATGATCCCACGGCTCTGCTCACCTGCGTACAAACTGACCACCTGTCTTCCTGCAACTGCAAGAAACTTTATGGAGAAGTGTGCCCATGCTTGTAACATGGGAATAAGAACTGAAATGTAAATGGTCCGGGAACAAAGAAAATAAATAATATGCAACCTAATTTATTGAACTTAACACAACGTAAATAATTGAAATACTATATTTTTCATAATGGAACTGTCTAAGCTTCTTATTCAATTACGAACCTGTGTGTCCTTTAGTGCTTGTTCATTCAAGCTGGCGTTGATGGTATTTTCGTTACTTTTAAGTATAATATGGTTAATTTACAACACCTCTCGTCATGCCGCACTTAGGAGTGCATGAGTAGCGTTGCGGTCAAAGTGCAGGTCGGAGCTGCTGCATATTCACAAGAGCAGATCCCTGTTGGTCTTTCGATTGATTCCTTTGATGACCTCATTTTTGTTTTTCTTTACATCTTTCGGTTTTCAGGCGTTCTTCCATTCATCTAACGCCCGGATTCCACATCTTCCGCCTGTTCGCTCAGCTCCACTCCTCCCACTGCCTCCCCTTCAGTCCGCTCTGGTCCTCTCCCTCAGCAACGAGTTTGTGAAATGAAACTCTTGATGAAAAGATTTAGGGGTAGGCGAGCTCTAAACGCCGGTCACAGAAGACAAGTTTTTTGTTTTCTCCTGCATGCGAGGGAGAGAGGCAGAGAAAAGTTATTAAAAAAAAGAGAGTAATAGAAGCTTAAAGCATCCAGATATGGCCGGACTCTGACAGAGCTGAAAAACAGAGTTGATTCGTATTTTTGTCGAGTCGGAACGGAGCGGCGGGCCGGCGACACAAGCCTTTGGAGCAGAGAGAGGATGTGGAATGTTTCTCAATAATTAAAATGGCAACGCGGTGTGCGGGGAGACCGCCGATTCTGGGCAAGAAGCGTGCAGGGGTGCTGTGCTGTAGGAGTCTATGGGACTGATCTGATTTGACCCCATATGTTTCTCCATCGTGGACTCCTTCCGTTTTATGGGCACCACCATCACCCAGAACCTGAAATGGGAGCCAACCATCTGCTCCCTCATCAAGAAGGTCATCGAGAAGGCCCAGCAGAGGAGCTGAGGAAACTTAAGTTGCCGACCAGGATGCTGGTGCAGTTCTACACGGCCATCATCGAGTCCATCCTCACCTCCTCCATCACCGTGTGGTACCCTGGCGCCACACATGTCTTTAAATTGTGTCTTTACAAAATGTTTGAGGCCAGTGGTTGTCACTTGGAGCCGTTTTCAGCAGGTTGGGGGACCTTGCCAGAAAAAATGGGACCCAAAGGACCAAGGCTTTAGACCCCTCGGGTCAGGTCGGGTTCATCACGACAAGAGCCCAGGTTGAATAGAAGGCACTCTAAACTGGAGGCCACGTTTTTTGAAACTTCAGATTCACAGCATGCTCCTCCTGTCAGTTGCTGAATACGGCCCTTTGGCGAGTAAAGAGCAGTGCGCAGATCCCATCCTTTGTGCTCATTCACGGTGGCATTTCAGCAAAGCCACACGCAGCTTACATTCAAACGGAAAGAACATTCCGCACACTCCATGGGTCTGACTCAATGTACTCTGAAAGAAAACAGGGCTTGATGGACAGTTCACTTATAGGTGCATCCAAAAGGTTTCCGAGACGTATTGTATAATCTTAAACTCATATCAGGCGTGTGGCATTTCATTCACCATTTTTTATTTAAACTTTGGCTGGTTGGCCCAAGTACAATTCATAGAAAAGTTATACATAAGCCGGTACAAGAGTCTAGATTAGGACATACACATTGGGATGCGTAGTAGGACTGTGCATTTACATAGTTTTTTTAATCACAATCCTATGCAAACAAGCGGAGTTTAGCACTAATACCCATTTAAAAGCAAATCAAAATATATATATATTTTTTTTTTTTTTCCGTTGGGACAGTGCATGTTAATGAACATACATGCATGTAAACAAGCCACACTGGATTGTAGCCATGGGCTAATTTGCGTCCGTCGTCCCCCATGCGCACTCTCAAACACACTCTCATTCATCCTGGCCTATTGTACATGTTTTTAGTGGTAGGGGAAACTGGAGTACCCGGAGGAAACCTACGCAGACACGGGGAGAACATGCAAACTCCACACAGAAAGGCCCCGTCCAGGTGGGAATCGAACCCCGGACCTTTCAGTTTCAAGCAGGTACAATTTGAAACAGCTTTGACAATGTTCCAGAATTAAATTATACAATTTTACAGTACGTGTATTTTTTGTCTGCTACTAAATGCTTTTTTGTAACGAATATCATGTTTTATTTATTTAAATTCCCTTTTAAATGTGGTATAATGTACGTATTGACCTGTGAAGCATTTTATATAGCTTTTATATATATATATATATATTAGGGCCGGGACTCGATTAAAAAAATTAATCTAATTAATTACAGGCTTTGTAATTAATTAATCGAAATTAATCGCATATAAATATTTGACCTGAGAACAGTGAGAAGTAAGTTTTTTTCATATGGATTTTTAGTATACCATTGAATAATGACTGAATACATAAGCTTAAGCAACAAAATATTGTTTATTGTTGCTTCAGAGGCCATAACAGACTTTGTTGATTTAGCAACAGCTAATAAGTAAACTATTAGCGCGAGGTCGCAGCTGAAGCGCCCGTGCAGGCACACTACGCAACCCGAAAACCAACGTAATGGAAAACTCTCACCGGTCCTGTTGAGCAGTGTCAGAAACTCCAAGTCTTTCAGAGTCGTGTACCCGCTTCAAACCCGGGCTTTAGTCCATGTGAGGAATAGTCCGTGTTGTGACTGGGAGCGAGGGCGCGCGCACACACATGCGTGAAGAAATACAATGAGCGCGCCTGCCTCAGCTGGGCACGTAAATAACAACACAAAGTACACACCGGATTGCGTTTACAATTGAAATAATGTTAAACATAAATTATATGTTGACTGTGCTACAGGTTGGTGCTCCAGTATAATCGGTCCGCCTAAACTCATCCAGTGAGAAACGTTCCGCGTTGTAAAAACATGTGCGATTAAAATGCGTCAAAAAAATTTAACGCGTTATTTTTGTGTAATTAATTAATCTAAATTAACGCGTTAAAGTCCCGGCCCTAATATATATATACGATGAAAAGTCAGCCCCTCTGAGCCGGCCTGGATCCCTTCTGAGGGTACACACCCTGACCTTGTTATAGAAACCATTGAACCTCAACTGCACATAATGAACGGGGGCCACATCACAAAGTGCTGAGCTAATACAATCTGTCAGCTCTGACGGCCACACTGTGCACTGCCCGGGCACTCGGGAACCACGGAGCGCTTTCATTTACAGAGGAAGACGCCATGTTGCAACTGACATAGACCTTACTGTCTAAAGATACTGTATATATACTATGATGGTTTGGAAAGAAAATAAAAAAGACACTATTCACTCAAGACTTTATTCATAGGGGCTAGTAAAATTAAAATAATAAAAACTAAATTTTTCCACAAAAACAACCTCCTTTAGGCATAGGCGCCGATCCCGTCGGGGCTGCGGGGCTGGAGCACCCACTCAAATCTTTGGGCACCCAGGCGAATTTGCCCAGATTACAAAATGATTCTATAAATAATGCCTAACCTGTAGAGCCGCAGACCCGGGTTGCTTCATAAAATTGATATACGTGCGTTTCGCTCGTTTAGCTCCATAGGTAGAGCGCATGGCTCATATGGCCGGGGTCCCAACCACAAGAGTGCTGGTTCGATCTCGACCACGACTATTTTTGTATTTTTTTTTGACTGGGCACCCACTGGGAAGAACATAAATCGGCTAATGCCTTCAGGGGTTGAGTTCCAGCTGTTGCCATCCCCTATAGGTAATTAGGAAATGCATGAGGGGGAATGCACCGGTGGCATTGAGGGGAAACGCAGGAGTGAAATACTGTATGCGGACAGAATCTGCAAACAGCCAGACTGAAACCACCATGTGCTGGAGGAACTTTACTCAGGGGGAACACTGACCTGAGCCCTGAGTAGCTGCAGATGTGGCTGCTCCTATTCTGTTCTCAAGTGTCCTGAGCAGTGGTTAGGGGACAATGGTGCAGATTAGTAATGATGGTGAGACGAAGCCCCATGAGGCCTTTGAAGCAGTCGCCGAAGTGGGTCGACACATGTACCAAAGCTTCAGAGTGGTACGTTTGCTCTACTGCTCCATCAAGTGGCCAAAATAATGTACTTCAACTTAAGTTGCCATTATGCACATGCACCATATAGTAATTATTGGAATATTCTTGTGTTATTTGAAATAATATGACGAGAGAGGGGTCTTTATTGATTTTAGTCAAAAAGAAGAAGTTTTTTTATGGAACACCACCGAGCCCCCAAAACCCGCGCGCCAGTTCCTGAATCAGTCACGTGGTACGGTGCTTCTGGAAGGTTCAAATCGTCATTGTGTACGTCACCAACACACGCTCCGAACCACGCGCCCCCTTTGCCCCCGCCTTATTGCTCGGCACACGCTCCGACGCCTCGATACGAACGTAACATCACTACAGATTTAGTGATGAGCGGGCCGCAGGTTCCCGCGGGTCGGGTCGGGTCACGAAACTCTCCTTTGATCGCGGGGCGGGTCAAGAAAATTCCAGTCGCTGCCAGCCATCACCGCTGTACGTGCACTCATTGCATTCAGCCACGACTCATTCTATCATCTTGACGTAAATGTGCAGCGTGTTTTCATGAAATAATCAGCGTTTTGCAGCTTGTGATCCAGAGAACGTTCTTTATGGAGCTCAATGTCTCCCATTTCCCACGGTATGTGCCTCTGTACGTGAGTTTGCGTTACATCTGCTCTCTGCCCCCCTCCTGATCCCGGCGCCTCATTCCTTTCGCTTGCAGAATGGCATTGTTGGCAACTTTCAAGCATATTTTTGGACGGAATTAAAGCCGTTGTCCATTCAGACGGATCATATTTATAATGTGTAATTTTCAATGTGGGCTGGTGCAATGTGATTTGGGCAGCTTCAATGGCCCGGCAACGGACAAGTGGAAGAAAATGGATGGATGGAATTTTCA
Source organism: Proterorhinus semilunaris (assembly GCA_021464625.1). NCBI lineage: Eukaryota > Metazoa > Chordata > Actinopteri > Gobiiformes > Gobiidae > Proterorhinus > Proterorhinus semilunaris. The sequence continues at coordinate 7,609,453 of CM038348.1, forward strand.
ATGTTTGCGGGTCGGGTTGTAAAAATAGAAACAACTGTGCGGGACGGGCTGGGTTTAGGTTGGAACTTGCTCCAAATGTGGGCCCCGCGGGATGAAAGAAAAAAACCTGACCCGCTAGTGCAGATGGTAGAGCAGGTCGTCTCATGTTCAAAATGTCGAGGGGTTTGAATCCCACCTCCGGCAGGGGAACACTGTCGTCGTGTCCCTGAATTGAGACACGAGTGATGGGCAAACAAACTGGCGCTCCCCTGAGCTTGTATCGCTCTTCCTGAAGCGGATTGTTTCGCTAACAGCTGATGAGCACGTGACCAAAGCGTCAATTGTCTTGAAAAATGCTTAACTCGTGAGTGGTGCATCAGCGTGTCAAAGCGGCCCATCGGCTCAGAGCGTTTAATTGCGTTGCCTTGGTTTGACTGTTCTGAGCGGCGGGGCGATAAACCACAGATGTTTTCTGATAGTTACTTTGGAAATGTAAACCCAAAGTGACAAAAATGTGCTACATTTCCTTCATATTCTCATTTAACCGCATTCACGTGGTGCAAGTTTTTTTGCACCAGACGGTGAATAACGGGTGGAACGCAATCTACAGCAAATTTGTTCTGACTGACGTAAAAAGATCGTTCACCGATGTCCTGCCTCGGTGCAGCAGAGTGACAGGCGACTGGCAGCCCCCCCCACTGGAGCTCCATTTCATAAACATACTTATTTATTGGCCTATGATTGCTCTAATCCAGGGGAGCTCACACTTTTTCAGCATGCGAGCTACTTATACAATGATCAAGTCAAAATGATCTACCTACTAAAAAAATGGAAAAAAAAAAATATTTATTTCTAAATATATTGAGTATTCTTTATATCTACAAGTAAATAGCTCCTCCTCAGGGCCTTCAGAACAGATTGTGCAGGCCCTGTGTTGTCAGGCCGCACACGTGATTGACAGCCAGCGTGACTGACAGAATTATCAGCCAATCAGAATTCGATATACATTGACAGTCCGCCCCCCGGGCCTTCAGTAGCTCAGCAGCGCCCCCTACGGTTTGTTCGCCTGGGGAAACCGCTAATGTAGCTGCGCACGGGCAAGACGTTCCAGCCACTCCGAAGAGAACTGGATAAACAGATATTCCTCTTGGAAACGTCCGAACGATGTAAAAGTGGATTTACTGATCACGGATATTTGCCGGCCCTTCATTATGAAGAGCTTCGAGAGCAAAGCAGCGGGAACGACAGCGGGACGGAGCCGCTTGGCTCCCCGGACAGGAGAAGGGTTTCCCCGCGTCAGCTGCGCTGGGACTCGGGCAGGCAACAGGTACGAGACTACGAGTGCTATAAAAAAAGGTATGTCAAATACCACTAAACTTTAAGTTTAGTATCTTTTATTACGGTTGATTTGCGTTTGAGTTCATCTCTGGTGTCTCGCTCTGTCAACAAAACATCTCCTAAAAACATCCGCCTGTCTCCACTATATCACGCGCTCGTCTCCGTCTGTCATGTGTCGTGTGTTTCCGTATGCTAGCACGAGTGTTCCCGAAGGTGTTTTTGTATGGGGGCGGAGTCACCGCTGCGTTAGCATTGTTGACAAATCCTTTAGCGAACAAATGCCACGCAAACAGGCAGTTTTATCCATACGCCCACTGTCGATCAGTTTATATGCGTTTGACTGCGTGAATCCAGGTTGCTATTGAAGGCCCTGACTGAAACCCCACGGCCCGCCACTGTGTTGATCAATCAAAAGACGGGATGGATGATAGGCTGGCGTCAATTTTTTTTAATGTAATGCGATCTACCAATACTACCTTTGCGATCGACTGGTAGATCGCGATCGACGTATTGAGCACCCCTGGTCTAATCATTCAAACATCAATATCAGGTTGTATCAGTTAATCAAACGGCCACACGCTTGTTTGAAACACATCAGGTTGACTGTGTTGGTGCTACAGTCATGTTCATGAGAAGTCGCAATAATACAGTTTGTTCACAGGAGGTCACTGTTCAAACAGAATAAAGCACCTGTGAAAGTCTTTTTCAAGGAAAGCGTTGAAGCGCCACACGGCTTCACTCGCCCAGCGATTGAGTCTGGTGACCGTAGAATCAACCTCATCCCCACAGCAGTACATTCAAATAGGAAACAAAGTCAACCAGTCAGTGAAGTGCGGGCGTCTGCCATTGATGCGGTGTTATAAGCAGCTTTGTGTTAACATTTGCACAGGATAATGAATCATAAAGCTCACCTACTGTTGATGTATGTATGGTCATTTGGTGGCCTTAGCTTCCGTCAGACCTTGGAAGCTAAGTAGGGAAGGGTCTGGTCAGTACTTGGATGGGAGACCGTTTGGTAACACCAGGAAGCCTAGTGAATGTAGTGAGTGAGTGAGTGGTTGGTGGTGGTCGGAGGGGCTGATGGCGCAGACTGGCTGCCTCGCTTCCTTCAGTCTACCCCAGGGCAGCTGTGGCTACAATAGTAGCATACCACCACCAAGTATGGAGTGAATGAATAGAGCAATGTAAAGCGTCTTTGAGTGTCCAGAAAAGAGCTATATAAAACTGATGCATTATTATTATTATCCGCCCTCAGCCATGCGGCGAATGGAGTCAAAGCTCAATGTTAATGAGTGAAATAAACAGAGAGACACTCGTCATCTGGTCTGTTGTCCTCAGTGCCTCGCCAGAAGCTCCTTTTTCTCAGAGTGTGGACTCGGGGCCGGGCGGTCACTGCAACAAGTGCATCTGATAATTATTTTCTGAGTCCCTGAGGTTAAAACTGATGTAACTTGCCAAGAAAAGTTTCATTTTAATATAAAAATATATATATTGGATTAAGCGGGGGGGGGGGGGGGGAAAGTCACAACTTTTGAAAGATAAAACATCCACAGACGGGAGCCTCAAGGAGCGAGCTGGGGCAGAGTTGAAATGTGTGCTGCTGAACAGACTGAGCTTCGGTATAAATGATTTATCCAGACGGTTCACTTTACCTCTGCGCAGGTGTAGCTTTCACACCGGTGGACTCATGTTACTGCAGGCCCACAGCAGATGCTCCGACAGGCCTTGGACATGAAACTACAAACAATAGACTGCACTTCCACTCACTGATTTTGCTGAGGTTGTTTTGTGAAAAGTGCTGTGGCTCTAACCCTATAATTTTATCTACAAGTGCTTCTGAATGGCTTATGATACTGACTCATGGGTTCACTTCAATTTAGAACAAGAGAATAACCTTGTTATTTATCGTAGTGAAGCTTGAATAGGTTGCGTTCACGTGACATCACAACATTCTAAAGAGCCTACAAACATTGAGGTGGAGGGCAACTGAAATTTCCACAGCCGTAACCATATTAACGCTCAAAATGCAGATTTATAGTCTTAAATCATTGCTAATTTCTCTGTAATTCCTGAGGCCAATTCACATGAAACAAAAACTGACACAAAGTTCAAAGTCATATCTTCCAACACATAAAAACATATGTCTAATTATTTCTTCACAAAGGCGTCCAAAAGTGGAGACAACATTCAAAAACATGTGCTTGATGTTGGCCAGTAGAAAGGACTTTCAGCCATAAGATTCACATGTCCGGGTGTGAATCCAATCACTGTCACAGGATGATCAGAGAAAACATTTGGACATTCTCTTTTTGGAAATTTCTTTCAAAAACTGTTTCTCTCCCATAGAGCTGCCCTCCAACTGAAATGGAATTCTAAATCGTGAACGCAACCTATTGGCTACTGGATTGGGTTAGGTTGAGTTGAGGATGTTTCGCTTTGGTCAGAATATGACACTGGAAGCAAGCCAGAGTGGTCTTATAAGACTCAGGCTCCTCCATGGAGGAAGGATCCACAATCAGCTGTGCATCATCTGAAAGCCACTAACAACACTTAGATAAGTTAAAATACTAGCTAGAGAGAAGAGATGGTTTGAGAGGGGAGTAAAGCAGGCTATTTTTGTGAAACAACAGAAGCCCAGAATCAAGAGGGTTGGGGAACTGAGGCAGGCTCTGTCTCCTTTCCATAACATAACATTGTAAAGGCTCTGCCCATTGGCTCAGCAGCAGAGCACAACAAAGACGTGCTAAGTGAGGGATATTATAAACAACTTAAATAGGTGGGCGTTGGACGTTTTGGGCCCTTCCTCCTGGGAGGTGCCTGAGTCTCATATGAGACCGCTCTGGCTTGGATCAAGTGTCTCATTCTGACCACAAGAGCTAAGAAGAAGCTTCTGAGAATAGTCCTCAACCAAACCCAACCAGTCTGTATTTAAAGCTTCACTACGATGTGGTAAACATAGCGGCAGCAAAAGTCTGTGTAGTTACCATAAAGAAATACTCCCTGGTGACACTTCGGCTGCTTTGGGAAGGCCATAGTCAGAGATAGAGCGCAGTGCTGCATTTGTAGTTAAATTACTACATTGATTTTCAAGTTTGACAGACTTCAAACAGGTCCAGTTAAAGCTAAAAATATTCTATAAATGAATGCAAATTCTTGGTTAATGTAACCGCTGATTGCCGAAGCGTGCATGTTCGTCAATGGCAGATGTCAAAAGAGCGCCGCGCATCAAGGCCCTGGAAAGGGTTAATTTAACACAAGCAGACGAGTGGTTCATGATCACCAACCAAATGCTTCGTGGAGATGTGTTGACAAAGCATCACGGCAGATGTTTAGGCATGTGTGAGACAGACAGAAGTCTCTGTTCTGAGTGCATTTGGAGAGATCTCATCTCTGTCCTAATGCACAGTTCAGAGAACTGTCTGTATTATTCACAGACGTGCCAGAGGCTGTTTTCAGCCACATGCCGCGTCCAAAGAACTTGTTTGAAGATGGTTAAGGGTTGAGCATCGCTGTGCACCTGACGGTTATCCATCGTCCTCCCATACACAATAATAAAGCCATTCAGTGTGTGTGGGGCCTTTAATCAGGCAATAATTACTTATGGTCCAAGTTAAGCATTATTTTTGTCACAATTTGAAATGGAATCGGGATTCGGGACTGTGAGGACGTTTAGCAAGGGCCCACCTACGTCTTCACTCCCCTCATGTGTGACCAATGACAGGCATGCAAAAGAATTTAGGGCTGTTCTTGAAATGTTTGGTTTGACTCAGCACGTGAGTGAGGCAACTCACAACAAAGGTCACACTCTAGATCTAGTTATTACTATAGGTATTAATATATCAAATGCAGTGGCGGCTGGTGATGTGAAAACCAGGGGGGGCTGTTGCCTCTACCTACCTAAATTATATTTTAACAAATACTTATAAACATTGTTTTTAACTTCAAAAAGTTATCTTTGGGGCATTTAATATTATAATTTTATGCAGAATATAATCAAAACTAAACTTATTTAGTTTTATTAAACTAAAAAATTAAAGAAGCATGGAATGAATTTATGCTTTTGGAAAATCTTTGTGTAAAGATAGTCACTATACATATTTTGGTTTTGCACCACTGATTTGTGTTTTGTACCAACAGAACAAAGGCAGGAGGTGTTTCCTCTTTGATTTCATGGACAGTATTAGTCCCAGACCTGCTATGGTTCCATTATGAGCCTCAGAGCCACAGGTTTAAACCTGTATAAACTGTCAGACAAATGATTAGGTCAGAAATCATGGGCGTAACTTCCTGAAGGACTGGTGTGGACATGTCCCCACCAACTTTGGCCTGGCAGGGACAGTCCCACCAATATTTCACAACTTTCCCTTCTGAGCATGTTCATGTCACGGGGTGCCTTGACTGTGTGTGTGTGAGAGTTGGGGGTGGGACTAGTGAGCGTGAGGGGGTGTGTGTGTGACCAAACCCCTCACATCAAGGATAAGGAGGCACAGGTGCGGGGTGACGGGAGCGCAGGTGACAGAGCTCAACGCCGCAGCAGCAGCAGACGGGCGGACGCGCGTGGCACGGAGACGGGAGCAGCTTGGCCGATGTGCGAGGGGGACAGCGGGACGACAGAGTGACCGGAGCGGCCAGTGATAGCAGGCGTCGTGGAAACGGTGGAGGGGGAGAGTTCGGCAACCCCCCTCCTTCCAGCTAAGTGCCTGGTTTATTGAGCTGTGTACGCAAGGCTACTGCTGGCGGTGTTTTTGTGTGTGCGTGGCTTGCAGTGTCGTGTGTAAAAAGATAGCCTTGCGGACCAGCTTCCCCTCTTACCGGAGGGCTTTTCACCTGTCATTGGCCTGTGTCATTGACGGCCTGTCCCCTTACGCAGGCGTCTTCCCCGGAGCGGCGACATCACAGCAGAGGAGCCGTGGAGAGCGGACGCACCACCGCAGTAGCGGAGGGGAGAGAGACAGCGCCCCACACCTCGGAGTACCGCGCCACCTACGACTAGTCGGAGTTACTTTTAGATATGGATTTTAGCCTAGGCCTGGGACCCTACTTTTTATACCTCTTTTAATAATTTTTGTATAATAAATTCCGGAAACTTCGTCCAGTTGTGGATCGTTGTTTGATAGAGATACTCCCCTTAGGACCAACGGTAGTTTTTAGAGTCCGGGGCACTAAGCCCCGTGACATTCATCTGTAGACAGTAGCTTGAGCGGCAGCGGCTGGGCAGAGTTCAGAGCGTCTTCGAGCTGCTGTAAATGAGCCCTGCTGCTCCCACTGTGATGTGAGGGGCATTGGGGACACGTCTTCTCATTGTGCGATCTTTCACAAAAGCTTTACACTGATATTGTTATGCTGGAGAGGACGGTCAGCATCACAACGCTTTTTGTTTCGTGTTGATTGGTGAAATATTTACGGAGATATTCACATTTTCGGGTTGCAGCTGCCCTACAGCAGGTTTATGGAGCTTATTTACGTTCGACACATTTACGTGAAAACACGCGATGTCTGTAGTTTAATTTGATCAAAAGGTTTTACTCAAAAACAATCAGAAAAGAGTTGTTGTGCTCTTTCCATTACTTAGTTTATTGAGAAGTCAAGCGCCGGAGGAGAGGAGAGCGAGGTGTTCCTTCCATAGACTGTAGCGCAGCAGTGAGGAGAGGGGAACAGACTCACGTACCAACAAATACATGTATATAAAAGTCAATTGGGACGTGGAGAAAAAGCTTTTTGTGGAGTGTCCCCACCAACATTGACACCAAACCTACGCCCTTGTCAGAAATAATTATGTGACTTACGTGTTTAGATGAGAGTCCTCCTCCGTAGCACCTGGAGCTCCACCTCTGTTTCACTCAATGATGAATGAATGAGTTCCGCTCTTCTGTCGTAGCTCCTCACAGTCCTGAATCTTCTCTCCATCAAATGTCCACGTCCTGGGACATAACTGTTCAAGTCAGCGAGGGTTGTCCCAAAGTGTGAAATAAACAAGCAGTAGCTAAAGCAGACGAGCTAGTTAGCATTGTAATGCTACCTCCAATAAAGTCCGTTTAGACGTCACTTCTGACTGAAGAAAGTTGTCAAAGTCCATAAGTTGGACAAAATCCTTTCACCTCTTCTCAGGAAACAACACGAAGATTCTCCGGTCTCTCAAATGAGAAGTTTTTCCTTCGATCGTCTGTGAGCTCAGAGCTGCTCCCAACAACAAGCTAGTCGTGTTTGTTTACAGTAGACGCTTCCTCGGTTTTCACATGTTAAATCTCCCATGGGCGCTGAGGCCAAGCGCCCATGGGAGATTTAACATTGCGCGTCTCTGATTGGTTGAATTAATGATATGTAGTGACGTTTTAATACCATATTAGAGCGCCATTGATTAGATCGCGAGGGCGCCGTTCCTCGCCGCCCCAGGCATTAAACTACACATTTATGACGCTGTTACGGCACATAATGAAGCTGGCAGACAAAATGACACACTCCTTCCCCTCCACTCCCCCTCCCTCCAGTGTATAAGACACCTGTACAGAAGAAAGTCATGATTTTGCTAAACTTAAAACTTTGATCATTTTTTGTGTGTGTGCGTGTGTCCATTATGGGCGCCCCACCGCCCATAATGGACCAGCCGCCACTAATCAAATGTGAATGTTGTTGATGTTGGTTTATCTGATAATTTTTGTGTCTTCTTTGACCTGTCTGTTATGCTGGGTTTACACATAAGCACGATGCGTTATGAATGTCATTTTTCTGTCATTCGTGACGTTCGTGACGTGACTTAACGCATCTCAATGGGATTCTTAACAGAACGCATCAGCTCGTGACATTCGTGACGTTCGTGGAGAAAGTTTTTGTCTGTCAAAAAATCTTCCACGAATGTCACGAATCACCCTCTGTTCGTGGAGTTCGCAACGGAGCGTGTCCTTTCGTGAGGAGTAGTGGCGCTTCGTAATTCAGCGTGAGAGCATTCGTGGAGCAGAATCACTGTTTTCACGCTCAAAATGGACAGAAACCCACGCTACGCCGAAAAGTAAATGTTCGTACCTGCAGTAGCTATACCAAGGAAAAGTGTCACAAAGTCGGCCAATCCGCGCTCCAAGCCACGGACAGCACCTGCCGCTGCCGCTCCGCAGCGGCAGGTGCTTATTATTATGGTGTGGTATAAGGAGGTGTTGGCGTGTGTGAGTTTCAATAAAAAGCCAGGGAAGAGAAAGAGATGTTGGAAGAGGCTTAACACAGTGGTTTGGCTAAGACTACTCACTCTTTCCCTTGCAAGTACAGAAACTCTTGTGTGAACTTGTGTTTTAATCTGTTTATTATTTCTGAGGCAGAAATAACAGAGCAGTTTTGGTGAAACAGGGAAAATTTCCTAACATTTCCACAACACAAATAGCAACCCTGCCACCAGATAAACACCTTGAGCTGACACATTTCACACCTGTGACTGACAAAACAATGGAAGAGGTTATCTCGGGTCTGAGTTCATGCACATGCTGCCTTGATGAATTACCCACTAGATTTCTGAAGTCTGTGCTGACCAGCTTGTTACCACAACTTGTTCAGTTAGTTAACATCTCATTTGAGACGGGAGCATTTCCAAAGGCTTTGAAAACCGCAGTCATTCAGCCTCTTCTAAAGAAGAGCAGCCTTGATCCCAAGATACTGAACAACTACCGGCCCATATCAAACCTACCATTCTTAGGAAAAGTCCTGGAGAAAGTAATATATCAACAGCTCACTTACTTTCTCCTATCTAACAATGTGTTTGATACTTCCCAGTCAGGATTTAGGCCCCACCACAGCACTGAGACAGCTCTGATCAAGGTGACAAATGATATCCGTATGAACACCAACGCAGGTAAGGTCTCAGTTTTAGTTCTGCTGGACCTGAGCGCTGCCTTTGACACAGTGGACCACGGGATCTTACTTCACAGGTTAGAAAACTGGGTGGGAATCTCTGGTACTGCGCTAAACTGGTTCAAGTCCTATCTCGAGGATAGGACGTACTTTGTAGAAATTGGCAACTGTGTCTCAGACAACATTTCCATGACCTGTGGAGTCCCCCAGGGGTCAATCTTGGGAACATCAGGTGAACATGGGCCTGTAGATACACTCTGTCACTGCATCGAACAGATCCGTTTGTGGATGCAAAACAACTTTCTACAACTAAACTCAGACACAACTGAGATAATTGTTTTTGGCCCACAGACACAAATACAAAGTGTTTTCAGTCACCTTGAGTCTCTCTCCCTAAAACCAAAAAATCAGGTTAGAAATCTAGGAGTAATCATGGACTCCGACCTGAACTTAAACAGCCATATCAAAGCAATAACATCATCAGCTTTTTATCATCTGAAAAACATTGCTAAGATCAGAGGAATAGTGTCAAAACCAGACTTGGAGACACTCATCCATGCATTTGTCTCCAGCAGGTTAGACTACTGTAACGGCTGCTCACTGGCCTTTCCTAACGAGCTGTTAGAGCTGCAGAACATCCAGAACGCTGCTGCTCGAGTCCTGACAACAACCAGGAAATACGACCAAATTAGTCCAGTGCTCCGGTCACTTGTACACAGTTCTGCTTGTGTACAAGTCTTTTCATGGTTTAGCACCAAAGTACATCTCTGACATGTTAGAGCCGTATGAACCATCTCGGGCCCTGAGAACTTCAGGGAGGGGTCTCCTGGTGGTTCCCAGAGTCAATAATAAACACGGTGAAGCTGCGTTTCAGTTTCATGCAGCTAAAATCTGGAACAGTCTTCATGAGGATGTGAGTGTTCAATGTTCAAATCCAGGCTGAAAACAGCTCTTTTTAACCGAGCATATGAAAACTGAAAGTATTTTATCTGCACTCTTGCCTTTTACTGTAATTGATTAACTTTATGTTGATGTTTTATTGTTTGATTTGATCTGTTTTCTTGTAATTTTATGCAACTGTGAAGCACTTTGAATTGCCTTGTGTATGAATTGTGCTCTACAAATAAACTTGCCTTGCCTTATAATCCGTATATGCCTTGTTCTGCATGTATATGTTGCTGCTGGAGTCCTCTCTTCTGATTGGAGGACTGGCTTTCCACTGACTCTTGCCCATCCCTGGACTTGCTGATTGGTGCATCTACCAATAAAAGTGCCGCTCACCAGACGATTGGGGCGACTGGGACTTAGCAGTGTTCTGTGATTGTTAAACTGAGACACTAGTTTTGTGATTCGATTGGTATTTTTTGTGTGCTTTATTTCATTTTTTACTCTGAATTGAGCCTTATTTTGTTGTTATTTGTTTTATTTTAATAAATTGTAAAACAAATTCTTACATCTCGGGTTTTGTATTACTTCCCTTCACCCTAGAGAAGCAGGTCATAATAGGGACAAAAGCCTGGAATTTGGGACGTCTGGTTACCCACCTAGCCTCTCAGTAGTGCAGCGGTGAGCTGTACCATCACTCAGCAGTCTACCCCACACACTCTACTGTGGGCCCTGGCTAAGAGCATCTGATATCAAACCCAGGCGTGGACATAACCTGTCCACAGTCTGAGAAAACGGAGAAGAGTCAGGAGCAAGTGTGCTGAACCCTAATTAAGGCTTTATGACATATTCAAGAGTAATATTTTGCCCCACATCAATCAGAATGAAGAAAAGAAGACCAGAATGACTTGATGTCTTTATATTGAGGATGATGATGATGTTGCCGTGGATTGGACCAGTCCTTGTCAAGAGGCTTCTGAAATACCCATCCAAACACCATCTGTTTAATCACCATTAGACTCCGTTATGTTTCCTCACGGAACATTTCAATAAATGGTTTGGAAAAATTAAGAAGAGTGGGCTACATACTGATCCAGTTGAATTTTGACAAATGACATTCTTAACTTTAAAATGTCAATTCTAAGCTACACAAACATGCTTTATGAACAGCCTACACGATCTGTCCACTTGGCATGGCAAATTAATAAGCCCGACACTATGCCTTGCAACATGAGAAGTTCTCTCTGGAGGCCAAAGTGGGAATAGCTAATATAAAATAGAATTAGAATGCCCCCAATATTCCCATTTTTCCTTGAAAGGCAAGAGTTTCTCTGAGGCCTTAAACATTCTCACCATTTCCTCTGCTTCTGAATTTTCGGAACAATTAGGGTTGAGTTTAAAGGAAACAAGCCTCATTAATGTATACAAAATACCCATACTCACTTTGTCTTGATATAATCAATGAGGTTTCCAGCTAAGTTATCCACATCATCATTTACTTATTTTATTATTCTTCCTTATTTCCTAAAAACAATATAATTGGTGCTGACTTAATTCCTTCAACTCCCTCCCATGTCTTTGGAAGCCTCATATGTCATAAAAAAATAATATAAAAAGTTTAGGCCCAATTACAGAGCCTTGGGGAATTCCACATGCAACCGTCCGAGTTAAGATCATTAAATTGAACATATTGATGTCTAATCTATTTTAAATAACTTTCAAGCCATTTAAATACTTTATCTGACCCATGTACAGAAGTGTGGAGATGTGTTTGCAAAGCATTTAAACAGCTGCCGAGATGCAGAAGTCTCTGCTCTGAGCGCTATAACAAAAAAAGAAATCATAAAATGTTGACTGTAACAATACAATTGCTGTATTTCAAAGTGAGCAAAAGTTATTTAAAAACAATAGATGAAGTTAGACACTGTGACAAAATAGTGTCAGATAGGGACAAGCAAAAATACAGTGAACATTCAAGAGAAAAACAAGTACCATTTGAAGTGTGCATAAAACTTTCATTGATACCAACTACGCTTGTTTCCTAAATGCCAGTTTCAATCTTTTTTTTTTTACCCAACCAACTGAGCCTGACAGCTTAGGAAAACTTCAAGCATGTAATACTATTCAACCAATAATAAAAGAGCAAAACTCAAAAGAAAAGAAAGGAGTTTGACAAACGTTTTATTGAAATGATTTTTACACTAATCCGTGTAGTGCCTCTTTGCTTCACTTGTGGCACAACTCATAATGGGGGCCTGGGAAGTCCCGATATTTTAATTGTATTTATCTTATTAGCTCCCAATCTGATCCGGTCTTTTAACTCTTCATGCTGGTATATACCGATCCGATACAGTCTTTTTTTCATAATCTTCTGTAAGTAGTAATAGATATTTGCTGACCTAATGCATATTTCAGGAGTTACACCATTTTACGTTAAAAAAAAAAAAAAATGTTTTTACAGCATTTGAAAACCTTTGACAGCGAAGCAGCTGATATACAGTATCTGCTTCTAGAAATCATGGAAATGCCTTGAGCTATTTGAGCCTGTACCTGCAAATGTGCATATTTTGTTTGCCAACAGTTCTATTCAGTGCTCAATTTGTAAATTAGTAGTTTCAGGAACACTTTTGGTCTGATGTGATGGATTTGGGGAACAAACAGTTGCCGGAACACTCTCATTAAACATTATTACATCAGATCAAATCTTTGCCGGATTCTCAAATAGTTCCCGGATCCTTTACCCTAAAAAACTGAAAGGTGGGGGAATGTGTTCCCCCAAACAGTGGCTCAAATCTATTCCAATACAAATTAATGAGGAAGCCTGGCCAATATTAAGTATGGCGAGTTGTGTTTGGTCCTTTTCATGACATTTAAGTGTTATATGTTTTATGTCGCACGTTCCTAGTTTGTGAACCTGTTCTCAAACCATAGCAATAAACCTATTCTGATTCTGATTAACATTTCAGATTTTTTTTTTATTATTAACATCTTATAAGATGATGTTTAGTGGCCATTGGATGTGTATCCGACCCCACAAGAAACGTAGACTTTAATTTGTATCTGAAGTAAAATCTCCAAATGATTTTAATGATTTGTTCATAATGTGCGGATTGTGATGTCTGGTGGCTAATGCTAACAGCTATAGGTAGCATACATTGAGCAGGCTAACGGACTCTGTAAAGTCTCCTGGACTAGCTGACTTGCCAGGATCGAATGCCGCCTATTCTTTCCTTTTTATTTCTAAGAGCAGATCCATGACAACAGATCCACCACCGTCTTTTGGTCGGTCCAATCAAGTAATCCACTACGATATTTCAAACATGCCTACACCTGCTGCCGATACGGACACTTTGGCTCTCCGGCCTGACACAGAGACCCATGCGTCAGACCAGAACCTGCCTGATAAATATCCAGTGTTCTTCCACAGCCCTGAAAACTGCTTGTCTCCTCTCTCTCGCCTCTCAGCTTCGTAAAGCAGAGACATCCCTCAGAATCTCAATAATCTGTGGAATTTTCTGCACCACAGTCAGATTTCGCTGATGATTTAACACGGAACCACTTCCAACTTTCTGCTAAGACAGGGGGGTGAATGCATCAAAAGTTACAGCGGCTTATTACCGAATGAATGAATGAATGGATGGATGGAGTACTGGGCTCCGCTGCCTCCACCTTCCTCTGAACTTTTAAAGATCCATTCTCATTTTAGCGGCGCACTCTCCGAGATCCACATCTCAGCAGAGAGGATGCACTTAAACGGTCTGGTTTTACCATGACAGAATCTTTTTATTTATTATAAGTTTTAAGGTTTATTCCTTAGACCGATCATTGATTCAGCTCCGTCATGAAGGATAATTGTAATTTTAACGCTTGAATTTTTTACAAAAACATTAATCAATCATGAATATGAAGCTCATGCATGAACATTATGATTCACCCTGATTTTAAAATGAGCTTGCAACATATACCTTAGTATGATACTGCGGTAATTAGCTGATTCTTTGTATATCCATCCTGATGAAATCATGCGACTGAACAAATCTTTTTAAAGAAATCAATAAGTAAGTGGGTCGAATCAACAGTTATAACCAGGGCATTAACGACTACAGATTTTTACAGGTCCACTTATCTGACAGTAAAGTCAAAATGGAGTCGATCAGTCGTATGACGCAAATTAACAGCGGGGGAATAACACCTCATTCATACATCGAGTGCAGTGTGTCCACGGCCCGTTTTACGCAGATCCGTCATGTCATAATGTAGGCTCACATTTAAGCAAGTAATGTTAATTCATATATTTAGGCAATGCTTAGTGTTCACTTGTCCCGCCACTCCTCTCTCCTCCGATCATCACCAGTAACGGGCTTAGCTCGCTCATATCGACTGAACACGGTCCGGAGCACTTAAAGTATGTTGATTTGACCAAATTTCAGCAGGGGCATAACTGTTTAGTGTCCCACTGAAACACAGAAAAGGCCTTGACATTAATAGTTTTTTTCCAGACACACGACCGTTTCAAAATGAACACATTATATTAAAGTTCACTTTAACATTAATGATGTACAGTAAAGTGCAGAACAAACAAACTTGTAAGCCACAAGCATCTGGTGTGTTGGCGGGACACAGTGACCACCATCACCTGACGGAGCGGGCTCAACATGGCTCTGCCTCTGTCAAACGGAGTACAGGGCTAATCTAAGAAAACAGGAGGCATATCGTTGGACAGAATGACGTATGTCACAAAACAGAAGTATATGGACCACGGCGGTGGACAGTACGTCTCTCTGTCTCTCGCTCTCTGTTAAAATGGGACTAAGCAGCGACTTCAAGGTGGGGACAGTCGTTGTGAATGTGTTTCCAAAGCGGATGAAATAGCGTCTTTCTAACAAACTGAGTTTAGCACTTGGGTGGTTAGATTGTACCAGTCAAGTGCCAATTGGAGTGCATTTGTTTGTTTTTTCTGTTTTGTGCCCCATGCATTTCCATAACGTTGTGCCCCTCTAATGGTGTGACATTGTCTGCGCCGACACAGGAGCAGATCGGGATATTTTCATCTCTGTGAACAAATAAAACATTTATGGGAACGACCGCAGCAGACGAGCGCTTAACCACCAGAGAACACAAGGTCCCTGTGAATCGGGATGGCCTTGCCGTAGCGAAAACATCCCCACTCTTTTTTAGAACAAAGACTTCCAAAATAATGAATCGCTCCCATTCGACCCACAAGGACAAAAGTATATCCAAAAAATGAGCATCTGCGCCCGCGGTGACTCAGCACGGCAGTGATACAGGGACACCTATGAGTAAAAGTACTTCACAACAAATACTTTACTTTATCTCCCTGTCTCAGTCTCTGTTGATGGACTTGGATCCTCCAGTCAGTCCTGTTCCCTAAGGGCATCTCTTATTTGGTTTCAGGAAGAATGCTGAATTTCTGCATTTCATGTTGCAGGTCCAATTTGAAAATAAATGTTGAGCTAAGGACCGGAACACACGGGGCCAATTTACGGGTATATGGGGACATATGACCAATTTTGATTAAAAAAAATACATAAAAATAAAAATACTTTTTGACTCCTAATGCCTTTGTAAAATGTCACAATGTTGCCTTTGCAGTTGGGTCTCTCCTGTTTGCTCAGTACTGCACACTTAGCTCTGCTTAGACAAGGTTTAGACCTGGTGGGATCCTGGTTGAGTCCTAGTTCAAACCTGCTAGCTGCTAATTTGGTTTTAAAACGGCTGATCTATTTGCACTCAACAATTGCGCGTGCATATGTAATTAGATCTTTTCAAACCTTTTTCAGCCGTTCATCAGCTGTGAAGGAGCTGTAGTTACTGCTCTGCTGCAGAGAGAAACAGAAAGATCACGCGGCCCCTCGACTGATATACTTACGGTCAGGTCGAAGGTTCAGATCGAAGGTCTGTACAGGATGGCGCTTGGGTCCGGATCCGAACTGAGGTCCGCTAGTGCTGGGCGATATGGAAAAAACGTATATCACGATATGGATTATTTTATATCACGATAACGATATATATCACGATATACCATAATATAGTCAGTTTTCAGTTATTCTTTCAAAAGTTTAACAAAAATATCTTACTTACTTTTTTTTAACTTTATTTTGAAGCAGTGGTTTCGCTATGGATAATTTATATCGCCTGTATTGTTTATGTCAGGAAAAATGTGAGACAGCAGGATAAATGGGCTAAACATGATCTGAACATCTGAGTCCTGACACCAATTTAACAACAGAAATGTGTAAACTCGTGCGTAGAGAACGACTTATTCAGAGCATCATCTGCTCCTCAATATCAAGGCTCATAATTACACTAATACAAATGTAAATTGGAGCTTATATCTCAATTTTAACGTAATGTTTAAGAAACAGTGGGCGAGCAGTTTGCATTGTACGTCTTTAGCTGCTCTACGCGCTGCCCGATCCGTCTCTTACCTCCTTACGCCTCTCCTCTCTTCTCTCGTGTGTTTAATCCAGATCCATGCACTATCAAAGCGCATTGAGTGGCCTTGTGTACGAAATGCGCGGTATAAATAAAGTTGCCTTGCCTATCAGTCAGCTCCGTTGTGAGATCCATCACTAAAAAGCTGTTTATTTGCCGTACCTGAAGCAGAGCGAAACCACGCGGTGTTTAGGGAAGTAGCTGAGAGAGAGACGGATCAGCGCTGCGTCAAAGCTAAACATATTACGCAAATGACGGAGAATTTTCGGTTAATGTAACCTCTGTTATGAAGTGACATTTAACTCAGAAATAAGAATGCTGAGTGTAGTAGTAGGGGTGTACGTCCATTAGATGTCGCCGTTGCTACAGCAGGTGTGGCGGGCGGCGGACAGCAATATCGTAAAGCAGGTGTAAAGAAGGAGTTTCTTTGCGAAAAAGTTCTTTTTTATTCTTGTTTATAATCACTTAATATAAACTTAGAGAATGCATAGTGACAAGAAAACACTAATACATTCTTTGTGGCCTATTTAATGTAATATTTGCTTTAATAATTGATGAAATTAGGTTAGAAACGATATAAACGATAGAAGAGAAATGCCACGATAGACACTTTTCTATCGTCACCACGATATCTATCGTCATATCGCCCAGCACTAAGGTCCGCCATTCTTTGACCCCCCGCCATTCTGTGATCACCAGTGGTTATCAACTGGTGGGTCGGGACCTAGAAGTGGGTCGCGGAACCGTTTACAGTGGGTTAGAGCCTTTCCCAGAAAACATCATCTCATAATATTTATGCACAAAGAAAAGTATAGAATCACTAGTTGACTGTTTATGGGGTTGTTCTGCTCATAATGTCATCTTATTTTTGTCACGACTGAAAAAATAGGACCCAAAAAGCAGACAGACGACTGATTAGCAAATGTTAGTTTTATTTCTTTGAAGACTTGGAGAGTGGGGCAAGGCTGGGGACCGGAAGACCAGGTGAGTGGATGACCAGGTGAGTGGATGACCAGGTGAGTGGATGAGCAGGTGAGTACAGGACCAGGAGATGGACGGAGTGAAGCCAGAGGACTGAACACGAGGAGACAGACTGTTAAGTATCTTGCAGGTTAGTTGGCAGAGTGTAAAGATGCAAATATACTTAGGCAGATGGGCAGGTAAGTATGGGCAGGCAGGCAGGCTGTAGGCAGGTAGTACGCAGACAGTCTTCTGGACAAAAAGATAATTGAGGTAAGTACAACAATCAGGTGTAAAAAATGGAAACCAACAGGTGGATAATGACTGAGTGAAGTCAACAAACAAACTGGCAGTGTGTAGCAGGGAAACCAAGCCTCTTGTACTTCAGGGAATCGGCAGATTGAAGCCAGCAGTGCCAACCTGCACCCAGGAGCTGCCACGCCCACGCAGGTGGGGACATACAAAACACAAAAGGGAGGGGGAGAGGTAGAGGAAAACTGGTGCGCAGTTTGTACAGTGTGACAATTTTACAAGTATAAATCGTATTTGGGTCACAGCTTGTCATCCCAACATGATTTGGGTTCCGACACCATACCACCATACTAGTACCACTGTACTAGACTGTACCCACTGGCACTGGCTCGTCGTTTCTCGATAGATAAATGTCGGTTTAATTCTGCATCACACAAATTTGTGTCTCACATTTCACTCACACAATATATTTGCTCGCTGCCCTCCAATAGGGCCATGATTTGACTTGTAAAGCCGTTTCAGATTGGATATTCTACTCTAAGGCCCACTTTCCACCCACTGACTTGCCTTACAGACTGCAGACATTATTGTTATAAATCACATGGGATGCTGTGCAAACAAACAACCTTTTTTGTAAAGTAACTACTTTTTTTGTGTATTACCAACAAAATGTTGATCACTGGTGTGTTACGGAGTTCATAGTGCATATCTATTCATTTGATATGCCACTAAAATAGACTACATGTCATAAAAATTCTAAATGTAATTTTATATCTTTAGCGTGAGGTTAATTCACCTAAGATAATGCTCCTTGCCGCCTTAACAACAGGCAAATTCATGGATCAACAAACTGTGTGGGTATAACTAATGTCTGCTTTACTTTTCCGTAATTGTGAAGAAATCTCAAAACAATCGTCATCAGAAACATGTAACATTATGTTATCCGGGGCACATGTGGTTAATGATTCTGGGATATAAAAATAAAATACTGCACACTGTACCTTTAGTTAATGAAATTGAGTACCGCGCCGAGGGACTTCGCAAATATACAAGTCCTCAGCCGCTCTGGCAAATGTGCAGCGCAGTGCCTCCATCCTGCCGCCTTCTCCTAATGCTCTGCAAAGGTCAGCCTATCAAGAACGCACTTGAAATAATGAGATGAAAAACGGATACCTGGATTGTCCCCTGGTCGCCCACTGAATTACAGCCATTTGTTTGTGTGCAGCTGCTGACATTTAGAGTGAATTTAAATAGTTCTGTTATTTACGGCACTTGCGTCAGTTCGACATGAATTAGTGGCACTGTTATTTGTAAGACTGTGGCATATCGTATTTCCAAAGGCAGGACGGCAGCGTAAGTAAAAAAGCCACTGGATTAAACAAGGCCTGAACAGACGTATCACGTATCACTGAGCCGTGGAGTGATCGAGACTCTTTGTCACTGGCCCATTATGGACAAAGAAAAATACACA
Source organism: Proterorhinus semilunaris (assembly GCA_021464625.1). NCBI lineage: Eukaryota > Metazoa > Chordata > Actinopteri > Gobiiformes > Gobiidae > Proterorhinus > Proterorhinus semilunaris. Next base: position 7,628,627 of record CM038348.1, read on the forward strand.
GTTCAAACACTGCCACTGCGACGTCAAAGGGATCCAGTTCATCAGCTCAATATTACCCATAATGCACTACAACTTTATTTGTAATTTTTTGTTCCAGCCATGTCCTAAAGTGTAGAATGAGCCCAGACCTGTTCACCACAAATCCTGCACTGTCACTCAAAAAGGTGTTACTTCAGGTCCGAAGTGCCGTCATGCACGTGCTTAATATAGATAATGCAATGACACGTAAGACCTGAGGTGGCAGTAGCGAGTATAAAAATGACAACTTTCATCGAATCCTTTGAAGTTTTTCTCTTGCCTCATAAGGTTCCGGGTTTGAACCCCTTATCATGTGGGGTGAAGCTTAAACCGTCAACTGGACCGGGCTTGGTTGAGTGGAGGACGTTGCGCTTCTACTCAAAGAAGCGTTTGTCACCTTCTGACCACAAGAAGAAGGCTTCATGAACTGAAGCAAAACGTTCTCGACTCGACCAAGCCCGATTTTGGATTTTGTCTCGTGTCAAAAGTCAGAAAAACAAACTCGAGCCTTGGTCAATCGTTCTGTCTGAAACGGCAGTCAGCAAAGTGTGTGCCTTTCATATCGACATGTCACCGCCATTTAAATGCTAATGTGGGAATGAGGGGCGTGGCGGCAGGAAGCTTGGGGGGATGAGTGTGTGTCGGAGCGCCAGGGAGCGGATAAGTGAGTAGCTTTGATTAAGCAGAGCTGAGCGGGAGGCCTGGAGGAAGACGCGGGCAGACCGTGCACCCGGCATAACCCTGCGCCGCGCACACCTGCTCCGCAGCGCAGAACCGGCACAGAAATGGGTCACTCACCGTTTGTTTTTTCGCAGATTTTGTCTTTTGTTCATTTTTAAACTGCAAAGGTTCGAGTGAGATGTGAAAAGCCATTGACCTAGTTGTCAGCTGGGACTGCACCTCTCAAATCCTTGGAGCAAAAACACTCCAAATGCAGTTTGATGAGAGAGAGAGAGAGTGTGATGGTGAGACCAAAGGAAGCGAATTGAGCAGATCCTAGTTTGCCTGAAATCTGAGATTTCCAACCAGCAGTAGGAAGTTTCCTTCAAGTTTTCTAAATTGTTTCGCACCCATTTTAGATGCATTTTTATCTGAACATGTAATACACAATCTTTAAACATTTAGAGTAGCCTAAATATATACAAGAACAAAGAAGAAACTCAAGTCAATGACTACGGTTACATGCAGTCAATAACTCTTTCAAAACCGGAATATCAGCAATAACTTGGTTGCGCACGGATTTAAAGACCGACGAAAAATTGAATATGCTCATTCAGGTTTTCAGATACCCGAATATGACCCTGGGTTACTTCTTTTCTAACCTGAAGATTTGGTCATGTAATAACTCCATTGAAAGGAAAGGCGCATGTTCTATCCGCAAGGAATCTTGGTCTTTTGAGAACAGGAAGTACTTGCTCCATTTACTATTTCTTCTTCACATTCCCTCCGTTATTCCAGTGGTTCTCAAAGGGTATGGCCTCAGGACCCACCATTACCCTGGGATAGCAAGCTGCGACCTTAAGATTTTAACTTGTAAAATATAAAGTAAAATACTTTTCCTCACAAATTATTGTTGAATGAGTATGCTGAAATTATGACAAAAAACAACCCGATAACAGTCATTTTTAGACTCATGACCTGTATGAAAGGCTTGCAACCCACTGAATACAATTGTGCGACCCTCATTTGGGTCCCGACCCACCAGTTGAGAACTATTGAGTTGTTCCAGATGTTTCAGAAACCGGAATATTGATCGTAACCCAGATATTGACGTCATGTAAACGTATTTATTTTCTACAATTGTGTTAAACTCTGCAGGGTGAACTCCACTTGAGGCCCATTAGTGTTTTTGAAGCATATGTGGCTCAATGACATTTCTGTTACTAAAAAAGTAGCTCACAGGATAAAACAAAAAAGAACCCCTGTGTAACACATAAAGGCTAGGCGGTTGGCTGCGGATGTTGAGACGCACAGAAGATGGTTCGTCACGGAGCCTGGGTTGTGAATGAGTATACCGGAGCCATAGAGTACAGTACGAGTGTGTATTCAATACGTGACAAACTTAACACAAACACAAAAATAACACAAACACACATCAATAACACATATAAACACAACACAAAAACCCCGACACAATGTGTCCCACGGTCGAGAGAGTTCAGCGATAATGTCAATTAATCCCGGGTTGGGCAACAGTAATCCAATGAAAGTTCAGGCGTGATGAATGGGTGGTTGGTTTATCCTACCACGTATAGATCCGAGGTTCTGGGGCTCGCCATCTCGTGGGAAGTCCTTCGGATTGGGACGATTGAGAGTTCAATAAATGATGGGTGAAGGACAGGTATTGGTTGGTCCAATACAAAAACCTGACCTAAAAAGGCCAAAAACACAAATTAAGTAACCTGGTTACTAAATTAACCGTATGAATAAAATAAATCAATGTATGCATAAACATACATGCTGAATGCAGAGGCATATCAAAATATAAAGTAATGGAGGATACCGATGAAGATATTACCAAATCGATAATGCACTGGGGGCTCTGGTTGGGAAGCGGCAGCAACTAGTCAAAGTAACGCAGTGAGCAATCACACGGCAGAACATGACATATTTTAGTTGAGTAGCGGATGGCTAAAAACTTACCGAAAATTCAGAGCTTGACACCCTATGGTTGTAGCGATTTGTTGGGTTTGTTTGGGGACGCCGAACAGACCATGCCACAGCCACAGTGGAGACGGAGCGGAAGTGAATCCCCGTGACCCTTAACTTTGAGGAAGTTGGGAGTGTGGGGTGTCGCAGGAAGTGGCCCCGCAAAAATAAAAGGCTACACTAAATGCGGGTTACACCTGCAATATAAAAAGCTTTGTTCCCCTTTTGTCACAGAAGATTTGGTGACAAACAGCTTTGTTTGGGTGTGGTTTCAACTCCCAACAAGCCATAGGGACACTATTTTTGAGGGAACACCTTTCCATCCATCCATCTTCTTCCACTTGTCCGTTGCCGGGTCGTGGGAAACACATTGCACCAGCCCCTATGACTCCTCCTGCAGGTGGTGGGTCCACGGGAGGGGAACACCTTTCCCTTCTCAACAATAATTTCAGATAGAGGATCCAAGAAATATTTTTGGAGGATCCCACTGAAAGCTTAAAAATGTAATTACAAAGAATGGATGAGTGAAGTGTGCCTTGAATATTTCCTTTCTTTCACTTATTGAATAAGAACTAGGTGTCACTCTCCAATCTCCCTTTGAATCACTGTCACAGCAAATGCTCCACTATACATTTACCACTATCAGGAGCTCATATGGTTCTAATCTAGTTATTGTGGATTGACTCTCTACAGAGTTAATCTTTAGGTCAGACACCATAATTGATAATAACATGATACTAAATACATTGTCCCCCTGAACCGCCACCTTAACGTGGTGGACGGGTTTGAGCGCCCGAATGATCCTGGTAGCTCTGTTGTCGGGGGCTTCGTCTCCCATGGCAAACAGGTCCTAGGTGACGGACAAGTGGAAGAAAATGGATGGATGGATGGATAAATACATTGTGCTCAGCTGAACAAAATAATAAAAAATGCCAGCTCCTTGGTGGGGCTAAAGCTGGCCCCTGTGGAGAACTCTATCCAGACTGAGGATAGAGTCAACAAATTGCCTCACACCCTTTGCACTAGGCCGTTACAGAGAGAAGGAGCATGTTCAGCTGTATACTGCTGTCCCAGCGGTGCTCCACAGACAGACTGTCCCTCGTGCCATTAGACTGCATAGTAACGCTCTCACTTAGCCAAGAGATTCAAATTTATGTACTGTCTTTTTTTCATTTTTTTCATACTGTTTTGTTTTTTTTAACTGTATTTTAGTAAGTTATTTATTGTGCTGTTTGAATGAGAGCGGACAACAATATCACAATTTCCTTCGGGATCAAAATATATTCATATCTATCTATATTGGAAAAGAATGACTAAATAGTTGTCCTCTACGTTGTGTCGAGACCAAATGCTGAAATGTAAAATGATACACTAAAAATGTATTAATTTCCTAATATGGTAAGTTGCCTGTTGCCAACAGGACTACGCCAAATGTATCAATTGTGTATGAGACCAGACTGTCTGGTTTATGTTCATTTTTTCTTGTTTAGCCCTATAAGTGTGCTGTATGTGCGTGCTTATGCAAGCTATGCTACAGTACTTTTTCCACTCTTACCTAGTTGCGTGCAATCGTCACTTCTCCATTTACAAGCATCTTTGACAAACAACTTTAAAGGTCAGCGAGAGGCCAAAGTACTGAGCATACATATTAAGAAAACCATTCAGGATAAGTTTGTATCCTTTTCCAATATCTATCTATCTATCCAATAAAAAGGCTGAGGCCTCATTGTTATGTTGATTGCATATAGATTAATCGTGTAGCCCTAGTTCCTTTCACTCAGTTTAGTTGTTTATTGAAAATGTTCTTTGTTGCTCTTTTAAAATGACCGTCCAGCACTTTACACCGGCTTTATTACACAGGACAGTCAGGGGGTGAAGAGCAGGAAGAATCAGTCAAAGGGCTAAAGTTCAAATCCCAGACTTTTTGGTAGATGTATCTTCTTCCTGCTGTTCTTCGTACTGTGGATTGGAATGTATAGTGGGAAAAAAGTAAAACAAAGTGCAGTCGGCATGACTTAGTTGTGTAACCTTTATTTACAGTTAACGCTTTCCATTTTCTTCAAAATAGTAAATGCCAACACTTTAATCTGCTCAGATCCTGCGCTTCTTCTCAGCATATATTAATTAATTCCACAGGCGCTTTACAGAAGGATTTGGCTGGATTCTTCAGTGCAAATAGTCGGGGGGGTATTCTGTAAGAAAAACACATTGTACAATGTAATTTGATTCACGGTGTGTGGGATTATGGCTGCTGTTTGGATAAAGTTACTTCAGAAGCCCGGTCAACGCAGGACGGGTGTTTTTCAGCGTGTGGGAGAACTCTCAGAGAGTCTGGCAACTGGATGGTCAATGTCACTAATTCCACTTATCGATTCAATTCTTCTCTTATAATTCCTGTAAAATGAATATATATATATATAAGTGTGTGATCTAAAACCACTTTCAGGGTGAAACAAGATTCAATGGGTTAGAAGGTAATTTCAGAAGCGCCAGAGTTCTTTAAATGGATTGTTCATTGATGAGGACATACTGCATCATAGCATGCAATTGTGGCTTTTAACCGACCTCCGGATTCCTTTTCAGTCTACTTGCATAGTCGCTAAAAACTAGGCTTAAATGCTAAAAGCTATTAAATGTACTAGACCCGTGTAAATGACTGTGTGTTTCTGTCAAATAAACTGAATCACAACATGGTGAAAAGTCTCACCAAGCCAGTTTCAGAGGATAAACTTCTGCGGACGAATGTGGATGCTGTGTCCGTCCTGCCGCAGTCCCGGCGGAGCGCGGCGATGGTAGTTGAGCAGCACTGGGGAACGTGAGCTATTGGACTCCTCCAACTTTGCACATGGTTCTCTGGACACTGAGGTCAGCGCTCCCTCCTGGGGCCCTCGCTGTTGGAGGGTTGAGTTATTGTGTTTTTATTAAGTTTAAGGCTGCCGAGTCAGCTCCAGAGCATTAAAACACCGTTGGCGCTTCACAGTGACTCCGGCGCACAGCAGGTAAAGTACAGCTTGGCGTGATTGATGGGGACACACTCAATGCAACCTACTTATTGCATTTGATTTTATCCAACTTCTGCGTGACTTATTCCTTGTATTTTATTCTCCTTTTTCCCGCCCCGCCCACTTTTGCCTCTTTTTGCCACGGATCGGCACTTCCGTTGTATTCACTCTTCCGGTAGAGCGCGAAGTCCATTCATAAAGCGGAGAACAAGGGGAAAATGTTGGTAGCTAAAATCTGCATGTTTAGTAGCTTGATTTGTGTAAAATGTCCATTGTTCATTTACACCAAGTCGACTCTGCACTGTTTCTCTGTGCGGCCTAAAAAACAGCTTTGTGTCTGTGTAGAACTGATTTTCTCTTGACTTCTCCAGTCCTATGTAAACTAACAAGTAAGTAAGTGCTTTATTTGTCGTTGTACGGTTAAGTGTTCAGGTGTTAGTCCTGAGCCGCTGCGACTGAGCAGCGCCACCACTGTGGGCCCACCTGACCATCTGCGACGGTGGCGCAGATGGTAGAGCGGGTCGTCTCATGATCAGAAGGTCGGGGGTTCGAATCCCGCCTCCTGAAGGTGCACGCTGTCGTTGTGTCCTTGGGCAAGACACTTCAGCCACCTTGCCTCCAGTGTCTGCGTGCATTGGTGTATGAATGGGTGAGAGGTTCCTTGCTGTAAAGGGCTTTGAGTGCCTAATGTAGGTGGAAAAGCGCTATATAAGTTGAGACCATTTACCATTTTTAGAGGTAGAGGAAACCGTAGCGCCCGGAGGAAACCTGGCTGGCTGCCTTCAGCGCTTCTCTGATATCTGAAATGGTGCACCGCCTCCCGGGTTTGTCCCCATTTCAGAGCGTGGTGTCCTGCACTGGTCAGCTCCTCCCCCTTCCTCTTCCTCCTGCAATATGAGTGAAGGGACAGGCACAATTCATGGCGGCGCCCATGTGAACTTCCAGATTAAGGTGAATACTAAGAAAGAGTACAACAGTGCAGTACTGCTTCCATAATAACAGGTGCAGAGTAAACCCATCAGAGAAACGTGGCATCAGGCCAGTTCATTTTCATCACAACGAGTTGAGACAGCTGCAGAATGCGGTCAAATCCAGAAGCATGGATTTGAATCATACATGATGTGAAATGATGGAACTCTCTAAAAAACGATTTAAAATATATCCATATATCTTCTTTTTCTTTTTGTGTGTGCTGCTGTGGGTGTGCCTGTGTGCGCCCGTGCACGCCGGTCTGTATGTGTATGCGGGTGTGCGTCATGTAGGTTGATGGCCTCGCCGTCGTTTCCATTGGCACTGCTGTCACCATTACACCATTGTTGTTTTCGCAGAATTAATAATGATAGAGATAATAAAAAGCAAAAGAAAATTGTGAAAATCAAAAGTTGATTACATCAGGTCTGGCCTACTGCCATTTTTTGGCATCAGTGACACTATCTAAATTGTATGTATGCGTATGTACATGATATGTGTGTATGTATGTATGTACAGATGTATATGTATGTGTGTATATGTGTATATATATTTTTTCATTATATTATATTTGTGTCTTTTTTGTAATTTTATAATTTTTTACATATTTTTTTAATTTGATAATTGTTTAATATTTTTTATTTTTGTTATTAATTAATTATTTTATTTGTATTTTTATTATTTTATTATTATTAGTAGTATTTTTTATTTACTTAATTTTCATTTCACTGGGTGGAAAGGGAGAAAAAAGACGAAAATATAGTGTAAATTCTGACATGCTAATTGTGTAATGAAATCTAAAACCTATGACACAATAAAGAAATAAAAAAAAATGTTTTGAATCATACAAAAAATATATATATTATGGACATTACAGGGTTGTTTTATCAAGGAGTTTTTTTGAAGAACAAGCAATTAACGCTATCAAGTACAAGTAACTATTTGTTGGTCTCAAAACGATCATCTCGGATAGCCACATTTGACTGCTGCAGTTTTCCTCTACTTTTGAGGCATGGATGGGGATCGAACCCATGATCTTTGGTTTACAAGACCAACGCCTTACCACTTGGCCACCACGCCACACATAATTTTGTACAATGTGGTTATAAAAAAGTTTTCTACATCAAAATGGGTAGGACATTGTATTGCTAAAGTACCTTGAAGCACTGCTCCACACGCATAAATATTGCCACTGCTTTGCTCTGTCCATTTTTTAATTGGCCCATACTCTTTCCAGTTGTGTCATATTGTCACGGATCTTACCAGGCTTTGGAAATGGGATACAAAATGTCTGGATATCTAGAGTCCGATTAGCACAAGCCCCAACAGCAGTGCTTAGTTCCTCCTTCTTCTTCTTCTTCTTCTTCTTCTTCTTCTTCTTTCAACTTAAAGGTGGACTGCTAGCCAAACTAAGGTGCATGTCGCTACCTACTGTAAAGCGTTTAGTTCCTTGACGTTTGATAGTTTTCTGCTGCAAAACATGTTCAAAGACTATCAAAAATGACTCACGCCATGCACACCCATGCAAAATTAGCACTTGTTTAACTAGCTCTACACCCCATGATGCTTTTCGGAGATCTATTTTTAACTAATGTGAAAGACGCTATTGTTCACACTTCACACTCAAATAAACGAATTATATAAAAAAATAAAAATAAAAATACTACCAACTACATCTTCTTAGTCTGCTTTTAAAGGGGTTCCAAGGAGATACTGCCTCAAAGGCTTTGTTGACCATGGTTTTAAGCCTTGTCCAGGGTGGGATTGCCGCAGAGGTGAAGGGGAAGGCCTCAGCTAAAATTATTATTTCTACTTTGTTAAGCTTCTTTTTTAACCAGATGAGACTGTTAGAAACTCTCTAAGTAACAGAGAGCAGTACCTCTTGATTGTGACTCATTTGTCACAATCAAATGAGTGCTGCTAAAACTGTTGATGGGTATCTGAGCCATGATCCAGTGCCTTACCACTTGGAATATATGCCTCTAGTAGTAGCAGCATTGTTTTTCAGGCAAAGGTGGGATGTGTTGTTAGTGGTAGGTCACATTTATGGAGATGGAAAGATGACACACACATCTTTAACAGATGCGCTGTTATTGAGGAAAATGTTTCGCTGTTTAGAAAACGATCAGGCATTTGCATGTTCAACAAGAGCTTTACAATCCGATCATCAACTTCTGCTGTATCACAGTACACCAAGGCATGGATGGGACTCGAACCCATGATCTCTGGTTTACAAGACCAACGCCCTACCCCTTGGCCACGTGAAACTTTGTGGACTTTTTAGTTGAAAATGCTTTTCAGAGGGGATTTTTGGCTCTTGTTTAGTTTTTGAACAGGCGAGTTATTTGTGAAAATCGATAAAGATTCTAATTTTGCCTTGTTTTGGAGGTTAAAAACTCAATAAATCGGGCAAGGTATTAGCTATTATTAAATCCCTCGGTGAACACAACCAATTGAAAAAGGTCACCCAGAAGAAAAAAGGGCACATTTGCTGTGACAGTTTGGAGAGTATGCAGGTCACAGCGGCTTCCTGTGGCTGAGAGTTCCACCACACCTGGCACAGCGCTGCGTCCTCTGCAGCCTCGCATCTCCCCCCTAGCTCGAGCCACAGTCTTCCACACTTGCGTTACCCGCCGTGCTGCTGTATTCAGACAGCCTACATACACACCGGCTCCCCTCATCTGTTAGTGGAGAACAGTGAGAGGGGAGGTGTAGAGTAGGAAGAGAGGTAGAGACCAGAGAGAGGCTACACTGAGGGTCATAGTCAAGAGAGAGGGGAGGAAGAGAAGGGAGTGACAGTAGCTGCGTTTACATGGTCCAAAAAATCAGATAACTGGAAAGATCAAATAACCCAATAATCAGATCTGATGCATTTACTTTCTATTCAGAAATCGCAGAATCCAAACCTCCGTGTTCTACATGAGCCAGTGCAGAGTTGGATTTTTAGAGCAACTGAATTGTCTCCACCCCTCTCTGCAATTAGGCCCACCTGCAGAACCAGGTAGGGAAGGACATGAGAGAGACAGGTGAAAGAGTGGAGTAGTGGGGCCTTTCCGAAACCGTTCCCTCCTCCGTTCCCCTACACCCTTCCACTCAATCCTTCAGAGGTTCACTCATCAGAATAATTAGAGCTGTGACTTTAAGACTTTCACTCTCCCTCGCCCTCACGGACTGCATAGATGATAATGATGCAAACATTACAAGTTCGACTGATCATACTTTTAAACAGAAAAAAAAAGTTCCTTTATGAGTTTACAAAGTAATTCAGATTCAAATATGTTGTATTTACATTGAACTTCACCCCGTCGGCACGCGCAAATTGAGTGTTAGGGAGGTAGGGTGAGGGAGGAGGGGGCGTTTTTTGGAAAGGCCCGCAGAGAATAGAGAGGGAGAGCAGTGGAGATGCAAAGGAGGTAAAGAAGGGATAGAAGAGGGAAAGGGGAATGTGGGAAAGAGAAGAGCAGAGAGAGCATTAGAAGGCACGCCGTGGAAGGGTGCAGTCCCACACTCTTAGGCAGGACATGGATCATTTTATTGTGCCAGGAACACAGGCCTTTTACTGTCCCTGCACAGCCCCACTCCTGCTGTAGAGTCTCAGCATCGACCAAGCACATCATTACGGACATGATGGATTATCAGGGAGACGCTGCCCTTTTTAGCGTTATTACCATACCGTGTCACGCTCAGTAACATTATCTAAACAGATAGTTCAGCTGCCTTCACTTTGTTTAAGGTTGAGTTTGTAGCAGTCAGCATTGGGCAGACCTGGTCAAACAGCAGCTCGAGGGACGGATCCGGCCCACTAGGCAATTTAGTCCAGGCCCCACTGCGACATTGATTGTCGGATTGTGGGAATTTCAATTTTTTTATCAAACGTCCCGATAAAAATGTTTTCCCCCTTTGTCGGAGTGGTGAGACTTAACCTTTTGTGCAACGTCCTGCCAACACACAAGATAATTATTACAGATACGTTGGCCTACTAGAATGACCTAAATTTACGCTCACATTCATTCACACAATACAGAAGATTTTGAAAATGAAGTGTCCCGTCACGATCACAAGAGTACAAGGAGCAGATAACCCTAAGTATTTTATCGGAATGGGGGTATCAAAAAGTGTCGGATATTGTTTTATAATTGTTGTTGGCATTATACACCTTGCCCAGGGACAACAGTTGAAAATACTGCAGCTAATACTGACACATTTACAGAAATGTTCATTAATGTGTACTGTCCCTGTCAAATAAACTAATAAATAAATTGGGGGGACGTCACAATGTAGGGTTGTTGGAATGACAGGGTTTACAATTTGGATGGGGTTGTCTAAATGGAGGTTTGTTGGAATAAGGGTTAGACACCCACCGACTCAATTCAGGATTCTCATGTGGCCCCTTATAAAAATTAATGGCCCACAACTGGTGTGGGGGGATGGATACAGTTCACATTTAGATTTTAGAAACTTAAAAGACTTGATTTGTTCAAATCAAGCACATCTTGCCACGAAGAGGGGTCAGGGGACAATGCAGTGTTGGTTTAGGGAATAAGGGTGAGGCACGGCATTGAGATATCGAGATTTAGTTTTCTCCTATAACATCACCGGATTAAAGCAGTACTAAGTAAGGTGTTTAAATCCTTTCCGTAGTCCTTCTGGGGGTAATACAAGTGTTAATGGGATGATTGGAGGGTCTTTCATCTCCCCCTGGTGTCTCTGGCCAGAAAACCATGCTTGCAACTTGACTGCCACCGGGTCGGAGCAACCAATACACACTAATAGAATCACGAAGAAGAAGCTAAAAGGCTTAGCAAAGCTAACTGCGGGCTAGCGCCACTTTAAACAGTATTTACAACCAAGTTACGAGTGAAAAAAATGATGGATGTAGATGTACAACATCCCTCTCTCCCTTCGCCTTTTCTGTCAGCGTAGTATTTACTCTCCAAGACATTTAATAAGTAAAAAAATCGTAACTTGCTTTGACACCTGCAGTTGCGCTAATGGCCGCTAGGGGCAAGAGTTACTTAGTACTGCTTTAATGCTCAAGTAAAACATTGGTCCAAGCCCCATCCAAGCAACGCCTTTCTCTGGTCAATTTTGTATCTGGGGATGCCTCGAGTGGTTGTCAAGTGGTAAGGTGTTGGTGTAACACATTTAGGCTAGGCCGACCGACTGTGAGTGTGGTTAGTTAGTCAGAATATAGATTTGGAGGGGAGCCATAAAGTGTGCAAATGAATAGAGACAAATTAAGTTTATAGTTTTTCAATATTATTATTAATGAGTTATTCAATAATGGTTGGAATATATATGATCAATAACTTGTCCTTCATCCTCAACCAGAGGAACTGAGGAGTCCCGTTCTCCCTCTTCCACTAGACTCGAGACATCAACAGGGACTGGAGCAGTGGAACGAGGAGGAATACACCCAAGTTGCTCGATAGCTGGCGGTGGTGCAAGGACGGTAGGTATTTCAATGATCTTAGTGAATTGAACTGGCGCAGGTGAACAGAGAAGATGCGAAATGGACTCGTCCTCCGATAGATTCTTGTTATCGACTCCAGGATCAGGTAAATGTATACATTTTCTCTTTTCTTTAGCACGATGCTCCCCTGTAGCAACAAGTAAGTACCCGCACGGCAGCAAAAGGTCACGGTGGAGGGTTCTCAAGGGTCTAGCTTTTCCTTCAGGTCTGACGGTATAAACAGGAAGGCTGCCGGCTCTCTTCACTACTACATACACATCAGATTCCCACTTGTCTGCTAGCTTGTGTTTCCTCATTAGCGATTCCTTGACGATATGTCTATCTTCTTCCGTTCTCAGAGACAGTAGAAGCTCAGAAAATGGAGGTGGATTGTCTCTTTTTTGTTCGAGTTGTAGCTTGCCTAGGACAGAATTATCCCAGCATCCACGGCAGAATTGTTTTAGTAAGTGTTTGTCTTTGTCCACAGCCGAAATGTTACCCCGTCTGACAACAGTGCTTATCGTGCGGTGAAATCTCTGCAGATAAGAGGAAGGCTGTTCTCCAGGGTTTTGGAGCGTATTCAGTAACTGAGCGAATAGCTCCCCCCCATCCTGCACCGTACCAAAGGCTGAGTCCAATACTTGGAGGACGACTCGTGATAGTGTGTCAGGGCCAAGTCCCGTCAGCAGGTCTACAGCAGGTGATAACATGCTTTCAAACATGCGGCGCGTGACATGAAGAGGCGAAAGGCTGCGGTCAGCGAGTAACAAATCGATCTGTGTTTTCCATGTATCATAGTCCACCTCATTATTTGGTTTTGGGACTTGTCCTGAGAAGGACCGGAGACGAAGCGTGGATGAAGCAGACATGTCGCTATTCCGTACAACATGTTCCACTACAACCCTTTGTACTTCCTGTGGGTTGAGATCTGCTCCAGACAGTGCCACTTGTTGGGATGGGCGAAAAGAGTAACCCTGTCTTGGTGACGCCCTCTGTTGATAGGTGGGTTGTTCATGGGAGGGTTGAGACGATGATAGCGGACGACTAGGCAATGTTTGGAAGCCAGACGTCCCGTCTTCTCTTTTTGCTTCTCCGCCGTCATCTCCATCACTATTGGTGTTGCCACCATCACTCTCATGACTCTCTCCGATGATGTCCAAGTGAGTGCCAATTTGAGTCATCACCGACTTAAGAACCTCTTCAAAGCGTTTGCCTCAGCAATCTGCTACGCACTTGAGCTCAGTGTCAGGGGCAGGGGCAGTGACAGAGGAAGGCTCTCTGTCTCCCGCTGTGGCTGCGAATTCAGACGCGAGTGCCGTGACGCGAAACATGCGGCCGGCTTCAACCTGGGATTCTAAATTATAGGGCAATTGCGGTTCTAATGAGGGCATCGCGGAATCTTCTGTAAACTCAACGATCAGGTTTTTATAGAAGGTTTGATCATTAATCATCTATAATTTCACGATCGGCATCAGTATTAGTCACCCCGGTAACTAAAACGGAACGTGAAACAGTAATGTCTGACATTGTAACAACGTCGGCCATTTTGAATTATTAGATTATTCTGAGTTTTTTTATGTATTTTTTTTCACAAAAAACAAATCAGACGACGCAAAACATAAAATTCATTCACACACTATGGCTCCTGGCTGGCTCGCCAATTGTAACACGTCTAGGCTAGGCCGACCGACTGTGAGTGTGGTTAGTTAGTCAGAATATAGATTCGGAGGGGAGCCATAAAGTGTGCAAATGAATAGAGACAAATTAAGTTTATAGTTTTTCAATATTATTATTAATGAGTTAATTAGTTTATTTGTTTATTTGAGCAGTACACATAGTGCTCAAAAGGAGTGGACTGAAGCAAAAGCTTATGAGTGCCCACCCCCAAGTGCAATAAAATAAATAAAATAATAATAATAAAAATAAAAAAGAACATTTCAGAACATTTCAAGCAGCTACATTCATACAGACCAACTTACAAAAAAAATATATGAACTGTTTATACAATTAATTGAAACAATGCACAACTACAACAACAATCCCGTTTCATGCACGATGTCCAGAACGAAGCAGTCAAAAAAAAAATGTGATCCATAATATATTTCTTTCAGATTTTTACCCTTGATAACCGAGAGTTACTTTTATGTTATGAAGGTACATTTATAGATATTATACTCCGAGATCTTGATACTTCCCAGTTGTCATTACCATTCTCAGTATAATTTTAATTTGGGTGTAATTTTCATAATCATTATTATTATATATTTATTTAATTGAGTTATATATGAAGTATGCTGTAGCCCTGCATAGTGTGGTGCATTAAAAAGCCAGAGTGTAGAGCGGGCCAGTTGAAGAGAGCAGTAACTCCCCGTCAACAAACCCCCACACGGCTGCCCTAACAGCTGATTTTGTAGAATATGTTCCTATGCTGAGTGGTGCATTAAAGGACAAGGTTTAGAGCCCGTTGGGAGGATTTCCCCTTAACAGATCCATAACCTGCCAACCCTAATTCTCCATTTGTGAATTTGAGCAATAGAATGACAACCGTTCCAAGCAGCAACACTCTTCCTTGAATATAGAGGAAAAAATACACATAATTGATTCTACTGCTCCCCCTAGTGGCAACACATTTCTTCTTGTCTGTATATTTCAAAAGTCTTTTGTTTGTATTTAAATTTGAACAGGTTGATGTTTGGACATCGTTTCAACTCCATCTCCAGTTTATTCCACAATTGTACACCATTAACTGTTGGACTAAAACTTTTCAAAGTTGTGCTATGTTTCTGAATCCTAAAGTTTAATTCATCACGTAAATCATAACAACCAGTACGTTCTTGGAACCTTCTTTGTATTTGGTTTGGTAACAATTTGTATCTTGCTTTGAATAACATCTGTACAGTTTGGAACTCAACAATGTCACAAAACTTCATGATCTTTGAATTTAAAAATAATGAGTTTGTGTGGTCCAAAAACCCAGCTTTATGAATTACTCGGATAGCTCTTTTTTGCAACAATACTATTGGTTTAACTGTGTTTTTATAAGTACTACCCCAAACCACAGTACAATAATATAAGTAGGGCAAAATCAGAGAACAGTATAAGGTATGTAGAGCTTTGATGTTTAAAATGTGCTTTGCTTTTGCTATTACTGAAATGCTTCTAGAAATTTTTGTAGACATATATTTAATGTGAGATTTCCAAGTAATTCTGTCATCAATAATCACACCAAGGAATTTGATTTCATGCACTTGCTCGATAACAACACCCTCTATCTGAATTGCTTCCTGAGCATTGGAATTACAGTTGCCAAATATCATCATTTTGCTTTTACTCAGATTTAGAGATAATTTATTTTGTTTGAACCACTTGTTGACACTTTTGAGTTCCCAGTTAACAATACGACACAGCTGCTGTAAGTCGTCTCCTGATGCAAAAATATTTGTATCATCAGCAAACAAGATAAATTTAAGTACTTCAGATGTTTTACAAATATCGTTAATATACATATTAAACAATTTTGGGCCCAGAATAGAACCTTGAGGTAAACCACAGACAATTTGTCGACAACTCGACTGATAATCACCGATTTTCACACATTGTTTTCTATTTTTTAAGTAACTGGTAACCCACTGTAGAGCTACCCCCCTAATTCCATAATGTTCTAGTTTATTAATTAATATATCATAGTTTATTGTATCAAACGCTTTACTCAGGTCAATAAATAATCCGATTGCATATTTCTTGTTATCTACAGCATTAGTTATTTCTTCAGTTATATCAAAGAGCGCGTGTGAGGTTGAGTGATTGTTCCTAAAACCAAACTGATTGTCCGAGAGTAAATTACACTTTTCGATAAAGCCGTCAAGTCTAGAGTTAAAGACCTTTTCTAAGATTTTAGAGAATTGCGGTAAAAGGGAAACAGGCCTATAGTTTGTAAAGAGATGTTTATCTCCTGCCTTGAACAGAGGAATCACTTTTGCTACTTTCATACTATCAGGAAATTGTCCAGTTTGCAACGATAAGTTACAAATGTAAGTTAACGGCTTAGAGATACTTTCAATAACAGTTTTTAAAGTTTTCATATCCATGTCATGGTAATCGGTCGAGGTCTTATTTTTACACCCTTTAACAATGTCCAGTATCTCCTTTTCCTCCACAGGTTTGAGGAACAGGGACATAGGATTTGCTTCTATCAGATCACAATTATAGTTTTCAACGTTTGCAATTTTTGCAGCAAGGTTTGGTCCAACATCTACAAAGAATTTATTAAATGTTTCGACTACTTCATTCATATTATTTAAAGTGTTATCCTCATCTTTGAAATATTTTGGATAATTAATCGTTCTTGGTTTATTTCTAATTATACTATTTAAGATGTTCCATCCATCCATTCCATCCATCCATCCATCTTATTATAATAATCCTGTTTACATTTTCTAATGATACCTGTCAGTTTATTTATATTTCTTATATTTATCCTCAGCTTCTTTTGTTTTGTTATTTATAAAGTTTTTGTAAAGATAATTTTTTTTCTTGCAATTATTATTCCAACCAATTAATGGTTGGAATATATATGATCAATAACTGATATATATATATAATATATATATATATATATTAATTATAGTATTAAACAAAACAATCAATAATCGCAGGCAACCAAAAAAAAGGTGAGGTCTTCCAAACTAAGACCTCAAAATCAGTTCATCAATATAACAAAAAAGTATATTCAGAAACCAGCTCGGTGTTTATCAGAGTCCAAGTATAGGGAAAAATAGTCCAGAGGATCAGAGTTCATCGGGTTTTAAAGAACACAAAAAATAATCCATCAATCGGTTCAAAATTGATCAAAGTCCAACAAAGGAAAAAACAAGTTCGATCTCCTACCAGACATTGGTGGTTGGGGGGTCGCTTAGCTCGCCAT
This sequence comes from Proterorhinus semilunaris, assembly GCA_021464625.1. Classification (NCBI taxonomy): domain Eukaryota; kingdom Metazoa; phylum Chordata; class Actinopteri; order Gobiiformes; family Gobiidae; genus Proterorhinus; species Proterorhinus semilunaris. The sequence goes on from CM038348.1 coordinate 7,645,641, forward strand.
CAAACTCATAGGTGGAGTGGTTGCCATGGAAAGGAGGGTGGGGAAAAAAACCTGACCGCTGAGTGAAGGAATAATTGCTTTGTTAGAAAGCAGAAGAGGAACAGCAGATGAGTTGTAACAGAGTTCACGCTAAACGGGGAGGACGACCGGCATGACAGCCACAGCGGGAGAGAATGAGGAAGCAGGAAGTGACATGGGGTCACTGCAGATCATGTTGTTGGGATTCACTGGTGCAGAACCCGGGGGCTGATTAGATCACGTGGGTTACATTGGTCTCGTAAACCATCCGAATGATCCTGGGAGCTCTGGGTTTCGTGTCCCTGGTAGGGTCTCCCATTGCAAATAGGTCCTAGGTGACGGGTCAGACTAAGAGAGGTTCAGAAGCCCCTTATGAGCAGTGTTTGGAATAATGCAGTTTAAAAGAACGGCGTTAGGTAACGACGTTATTTTTTCAGTAACGGAGTAATCTAATTCATTACTCTCCCCGTCGTTACAACGCCGTTATCGTTACTGGGTCAACAAAGTGGCTCATTACAATTGGACTGAATGAGCTCCGCGGCGTCAGCATGGGGAGAGCAGGGGAGAGGGTGGAGCGGAGTCTCACGGAGACTCACGCTGCCTGTGTGTGCAGAGCTCGTGCTCTCTGCTCCAAAAACTACGTGTGTCCCCGACCCGCGGCTCGTCATCCCCACAGCGCGGTGCGGCCGCGGGGGAGAATCGAGTTGGTGATCATTGATCTGTTGTGTTGAACTTATTTTTAACGAAAAGATGCAGAATCGGTGGAGACGCGTCTTTCCCCGCTCCCTCTCTTTCTCAGCGCTCTCCGCTCCAGAGAGACAGCAGGCCGATAACTTTCTGTTAGGACATTAACCTTATATTTGCTGATTGTTTTACGTTTTGTCTGATGAATGAACAGAGAGACTTGCACAATGCCTGTGCGTAAAGTCTGCCCTGATCGCTGCGTTAGCACATGTTTTTTGTTTATTCCTGTTCCTCCCCATTCTCTTTGAATATGTCCGTATTCCTACATTAATAAAACAGCAGCACAAATACTGCTCAATACCATTCAGTCACAGAGGCCCCCCCTCTACTCTACCCCCCATTCAGTTACTATGAACATCTTTTACATGATAGTACATAAATACAAACACCTGTCTGTTCTACTCAGTTCAACTGACTATTGAAAACTGTAAAAAAAAATCTAAATAGTTTGATATAAAGCCTTTTTTTTTTTTAAACAGTAACGCAAATGGTTACTTTCCCTGGTAATGAGTTACTTTCATTATAGAGTAATTCAGTTACTAACTCAGTTACTTTTTGGAACAAGTAGTGAGTAACTATAACTAATAACTTTTTTAAAGTAACGTCCCCAACACTGCTTATGAGAGACCAACAGGCCCAGTTAGAACCATAAGGCCGTCCTTCTGTGGACCCACCACCTGCAGGAGGAGCCATAGGGGCTGGTGCAATGTGATTTATCACGACCCGGATGGATGGAAAATTAAGATTTTTCATTTAAAGATTTACCTACAGTGGTATGTGGGCGTGGTGGCCAAGTTGTAAGGCGTTGGTCTCGTAAACCAAAGATCATGGGTTCGATCCCCATCCATGCCTCAGGATTTTATTCTTTGTAGTAAACCCTAAAGCAGTCGCTCCATCCGAAACCAGTAAATTGGTCAGAGGTCTTAGGCCAAACCGGATGTGCATCAGCGTCCGAATTGGGTTGTCGATTAGGAAGGAGTTGGGGAAAGTAGCCTGTATGCTAACTATCATAGCCACTTTAGCATAGGGACCTCTGACGCCTACTCACTGGCAATTAGGAGCTATGTGGCATCCCATAAGCCACCGCGCCAATCTCCCCACCCTGTATACTGTAGCTTTATGAAACCGCTGTTGAAAATAAAGGGAAATGTGAAAGATCATTTGGATGTTTCATTTTTTTTTTTTTTCTTAAATGTTTTTATTTGGACGCTATGTTGTTGTTGGACAATATACAGCAGGTGGCGGTATGCGCTTTTGTTTGGCCTGCACTGAACTTTAAAGAAGAAGAAAAACAGCTGTTGGTGATGTCACTTCCTGGGTAAGGACGGTCGAATTGGGCAAATGCTGCTGAAGCTCTAGTTCACTAACTATATATAGAGATCTAACAGTTGACCCCCTGAAAGGTTAAGGATTAGTTGCTAGTGTTAGTACTTAGAGGCTACAATTTGATGGTTTCGGGTGCAGGCAGTGTCTCTGAACATTAATTTTGTGCGCCTATGTGCAGGGTGTCTCTTGAGCAAGGACACGCTGAAATTGAACTAACAAACTTCACTCCAAAGCAGTTGAAGCGATTGTGCCAGAGCCTCAAATCACTGTTTGAAACAGTCACTCCACAGTGACATCTAGTGGCAAAGTGTCATCACAACCGTGTTTCGGGATTCAACCACCTTATTGATATGTCTGTCGCTGAATGTTGAAAATCACATTCTGTTTGATTAGTTACAATATTGACTTTTCCAAAATGTTATTTTTCTTACTGTGGTACTAAAAAAATAAATCAGTGAAGCAATTGTCAGAAATTGTCATAATGTTTAATGACAATTTTTCCTCCCACTCAATGTTTCTTTTAGCAAATTTGTTTTTATAAAACACATGTTAGTATTAATAATTATATTAACAAAGAGGCCTGCATTTCAGAGTGAATGATACTGACATTCCACTATTAGTCAGAGCTGGGACTCGTACGTACACGGTTTAGACGAGTATGGCTTATTACTGCAGAAACTTGTCTATCTGAGCACACTCACATACAGCACTGAAACTCTACACAAACATGGAGAAAGGGTTGCAAATCCCTGTGGTTCAACCAAGGTTCGACAGTGAAGTGTTTTGAAACAATTATGTTTCATGAAAAGCTAAAAATCCACCCGACTCATTATACATGTACAGCACATTACCAATTCAAAAGTTTGGGGTCACTTAAAATGTCCTTATTTTTTAAAGAAACGAATGAGAATCACTCAAAAGTAATCAGAAATAAAGTCTAGACATCGTTACTGTTGGGAATGTCTATTCTAGCTGGAAACGGGTGATTTGTAATGGAATACCTTCATAGGTGTGCAGGGGCGCATCTCTCCAGTGTTCCAATGGTACTTTGTGTTAGCTAATCGTGTTAAAGGGTAATTGATGATTAGAAAACCCTCGCTGAAAACTGTTGTGCTGATTAGAGAAGCTATAGAACTGGGTGACCCCAAACCTTTGAGCGGACACGGCATGTCGAGCGCAACACGCTAGAACAGACGTGAGTGGTAACAACCAACAACGTATAAGGATGAGAGGAGTGTTTTGCCACTGTTTTGTGTAGTTCAGCTGTTCCCGTCCTGACTCGGTGAGCACAGTGCACTTGTTATTGTTTTGTGGAGAAAAAAAATAAAACTTTCGGTATGGGTATTGCTGTGATCCAATACACGTAGGTCCTCCCAAAGGTTTATTAGTATAACAAAATATTTCGAAGTTCTTGGAGAGGCAAGGTCCCCCATTGTGCCCAAATAGTACACGACTGACCTTAAGGTATTTGATCTTTGATGTGTGTAATAATATATTCTCAAAATCATCTCCACAAAAACGGTTAATGCACTCTAAAAAGGCTCATCTTTAGAGAACCACTTGGATAACAGCCTTGCAGACCTTTTGTAGTTAGCATTATTGATTTGATTTCTCCGTCTTTCCTTGTTTTATTGCTTCCGGTGTTGCAATTTGTGATTTTCAGAGGAAGGCGTGGTGGCCAAGTGGTAAGGCGTTGGTCTCGTAAACCAAAGATCATGGGTTCGATCCCCATCCATGCCTATAAATTCTTTGGTCGATCATATAAAACAGTGTTACCTTGTGCTTCCTGCTCTAGCTCAGGATAAGCATAAAACATGTACATTATACAGATGTAACTCAGAAAATTAGAATATCGTGAAAAAGTTAATTTATTTATGTAATTCAGTTTAAAATGTGAAACTAATATATGATATAGACTCATGGCATGCAAAGGGACATATGTCAAGTCTCTGTATTAATTTGGAAAATGTTGGCTTAATCAAAATTTCATAATATTAGAATATTACAGGAAATCAATAAAAAAAATATTTTAAGAAAGAAATGTGGGCCCTCTGAAAAATATAATCATGCATATGTACTTAGTACTTGGTTTGGGCCTTTTACTTGAATGACTGCCTTAATGCGGTTGCGTGGCATGGATGCTCTCAGCCTGTGACACAAATATAATTTTCTAAATGCCACAAACTGAAAAAATAATCAGTGTGTATTTCAGAGTGTTATCCAGAGTGTTGTTGATTTCTGGAGATATATATATTTTTAATTCACGCAGTCCTTATAGTTGAGTGTAGTGGCGCTAGGCTACTGCAAGGCAAGCACATTTCTACGGTAAGAGCTAGCATGCGTTAAAAACAGTCTGACCCACGCCACAATGCACCTGAGGCAAATCACTAACGATATAAATGTCTGTGTTGATAGAATTTTAAAATAACTTATATTTGAGCAGCATCAGCTTCGTGGTTGTAAGCTATGCAGCGGCGAAGTGATCTGCTAGAAAATGGTCCCTCAAAAAATGCGATAATTAATGTGATACAAGGTCTGCTTTATTTCTAGAATGATTCTATCGACTATCGACTGTTTTCAACGCAGGCTAGCTGTTACCGTAGAAATGTGCTAGCCTTGCACTAGCCTAGTGCCACTAGACTCTTCAAATATAAGGACTGCATGAAATAAAAATTAAAACAATCTCCAGAAATCATCAACACTCTGGATAATTAGGAAATTAGGCCCTATGTCAAACATCCTGAAATATCCCTTTAACCTGGGCTATTGTAAAAATTTTTTGTGGTAGGTCAAGCCGGAGTACCCGGAGAAAACCTACGCAGACACAGGGAGAACATGCAAACTCCACACAGTAAGGATCGAACCCGGGACCTTCTAGCTGTTTGATGGAGGTAAACATCTGACATCAGAAAGAGCCTAAATCTGCCTTCCATCATTAGTTTAGTTAGTATTACTATGATAGAGGTCAGGTGTCGATGGACAATTCTTAATTAGGATAAAAAAAGATTGGTGTCAGGTTTTTCTTAAGCTCTTCTGAAAATAATTGTAGATCAGCCCTTTTGTTACATATTTATGCATTTTCACTATTTGCGCATGATGCTAGCTTGTGTCTTTGTTGAAAGTACTGTGCAAATAATTTTATACCTATCTATTTGAGTTTGCTGGTTCGTTTTTTTTGAGTTCTCTCATCACAAAAAAAGCAAACATTTCCTTGACCATTAAAGCATCAGCAAAAATGATCTTGAAAAGATCTTAAAAGACGAGCCACGGGGGTCAGTGAACACACGCGTTACTGCCAAGTCCTGCCAGTGATGCACGTGCAAATACGTATGTGATTACCGATATCGTCTTGACGCATTTGAAGGGTGAGATCATCTCCAGGAGAATGGTGTGATTTTGACTTATTTATTTTGTTGGCAGTTCCCTGGCTGCAGTCGGGAACAATGGAGGGATTAGGCAGCGTCTGGGCCCGGCTGTAGCTGCTCCTGACAGTGACAGGCAGAGTGATGGCAGAGGAGGACGTTAGCGCTCATTTACGTCATGTGGAGACAGTATGTGAGGGACACGTCAGCACAAGGACGCAGGACAATCTGAGGGCTTCAAACTCTGGGACAAACTTTAAAGGGGACATATGCAAAATGCTCCATTCACCGCAGTAGTGCTGCATTCTGTATTCATATATTTTGAGGGAGTAAAATGCACTAATGAGAAGGGCACTTAAAGAAGAACTAAGTAAAGTGTTTACCTTAATACCGTATCAAACGTGTACACACCCTGGTGTCTCTGGCCAGAAAACCACCCTTTCCCTGCACCGGGTCGGAGGCGCAATAAACACTAATAGAATCACGAAGAAGAAGCTAACAGGCTAACGAGAAAAGCTAACTGCGGGCTAGCGCCACTTTAGCAGTATTTCCAGCCAAGTTTGAGTGAAAACGATTATATCCATTGTGTAATTGGGTTGTGCTTCAATGTACAATATCCCGCTCTCCCTTTGTCTTTTCTGTCAGCGTAGTATTTACTCTCACGGACAATTAATGAGTAACAAAAATAAACGCAACATGCTACGACACCTGCAGTGGCGCTTGTGGCCACATCAAGCTCCCTCCCCCCTCTCTCCTGATTGGACCTGACTGGCCGGTTCAAAGGGAAGCTCATCTCATTGGTCAAAGTGACAGCCCTTCTGATTAGTGGAGTCTATAGACAATGGCTGTGTCCGAATGTCCACCCTAGTCCCTAACCCCTCATTCACTACATAGGCCCGCACTAGTAGACTATATAGTCCACTGATTCTGATTCCGTGACATCACGCAGATTTGTTTTCCTTTTTTTTTTTTTCTGAATTTATTTATTGTTACAAACGTTTATTTTATGAAACAGAATGACAGTTTTGGCACTTTTACAGGCATTTTATTTGATATTTAAATTAAAATTAAAACTATCATATACAAAAAAAAAACACTCCAGCGTTAGCTCAAAGACGTGCAGAAAGTAGGTCAGAAGCGCCAGCAGAATGAGTGACTACGTCTGCTAAAAGTTCACTAAACTCCGGAAAAAAATTATTTCTGCGATAAAGACCGACCAAACTAATGAGACAGGGGACTAAATATGGATAAATACGAGTCAGATATATTTAACATGATTTTACATGAATGGCTTGGATTATTTGAGAGGAAGCTATCGGTCATTTAACAGCTCGAGCTAAAGGTTAGCAGCTAACGCTAGCATTTTTCACCGTAACCGTTTATATCGAAGTCATTTATTGATGATAAATACGCAACACACGATTGAAACAGCTGATTTCATTCCGTCGTGTTGTTTAGTTCAAAGACCTGTCGCTGTCAGGCATTCTTCTCCGACTCTCGCAATGCATTGTGGGCTATATTGACCCGTTTAGTGATCACCGCTGCTCACTACTTTTCAGAATGCATTGTGGAAAATTTTGAGTGCACTACTTTTTTCTCTCTGGACATTCGGACACCCCTACAAAATGGCGTGACCACTATATAGTCACCATATAGGGAATAGTGTGGACATTCGGACACAGCCAATATCTAATATTTAATATTAAGTTACGTTTGCCCAGGTCTGCCATAGTGATCTGAAAACATGCTAAAGTGTTAAAAAATATTGAATTATTTTTAAACTTCCATTTCAGAAGCCCCTTGATGGACCTAATTTCTAAGTCTATATGTACAGTGTTACTATAAAGTGATATAGTAAGTGCCAGATGCTGCTGTCCATTGCTGTCCATTGTTTGACGAGGGGAACAAATCAACCCAGCAAACTTGCCTGCTCCTGGCTTAGACTTGAGACATGGGTATTGCAAAAAACGTTTTCAAAATATCACACTGAAATTTCCATATCAGAGCGCCTCTACTTTAGACAGTTGATTCCGTGTAGTGTCCCAAAGTTGAATGGATCTGCTGTCCCTCTGTCGGCGCTGTGACCACAGGCCTCTGCTCGCACCTGCCCCCCGCTTGTACCCGGGCATCCTGCTGGACATGCGCTGTCGTGTTCTTTAATGGATGAAAAAGAATCCTAAGGCTCGTTCAATTAAAATCAATCAAAAGTTTATTCCCTGAGCGATACAATTCTAACACAATTTATCTGATAACTACGCTGACCCTATCACACACACACACACGGCTTACATCGGGCAGTCCGAACGCGAGTCATCTCACTATGCTCAGAGAATATATAGGACACACAATCAATGAATATGCATATACTGTTGAGCCAATCGAAGTCCCTGGCTCATCCTTCCTCGTCTGTAATCTGACTCCATGGTGCTGCTTCCAAGGTTAACCAGAGACCAGATCGGCTCCTTGGAATGTCCTCGCCATCACTCTCAACCTTCGGACCCTGCTCCCAGGACTCAAAACAGTGAAACAAAGGGCCATAAAACCCCCAAAAGAATGTTACACCTAGTTGTAAGAAGACACAGAGTTTGAAACCACCAGTATCAACTGAAACAGAACACATGATCGATACACCACACAGATATATAAAAATCACTAAAGTCTAACATAATAACATATAATAGAAATACTTTCAAATTATATAAAAATATTTCCACATATCCCCCGTTTGATCTTCTCTAAAAGATCACCATCAGGTTGGACATTTGTCATGGGAAATCACGGTGACAGATGAATAGCTTCAGCCGGTCCCCTCTGTCTTGCATAGGCGTTGTCTCCGTCCATGCTCTCTCGGCGTCTGGGCTGTAAAAGCATATACTCACCCCCAGGGGCGGATTTGGTTTGCTGTAATAACATCATACTGCCATTGGGGCCGAATGATTTTATGATGATCACCTCCAAGCATTTACGGAGACAAGGAACCAAACAAAGTCCTATCACACAGAGACACAGAAGAGCAGACACAAAAAATACAAAAACTCTTATCAAGGCCGCTCGCCATGCACCGGAGAACAACCAAGCCAACCAATCCTGGGAGGGATGGCTGTCCCCATCAAAGGCCTGTTTAACCTGCTTCATCTGTTGGAGTGCTGTATCAATCTCGTGGCCGTCTGCGAAATTATCAGGAATGTAAGTACAACAAGTTTCATTAATCATGGCACAAACACCTCCTTGAATGGCGGTCAACAGGTCTAGCACCATTCTATTTTGTAGGACCATAAGTCGGATGTCACTTACTTCATCCCTCAAGCCAGTCCAAGCATCAGTTGTTGCATTTACATATAGTGATAATCTGTAATCTAATGTCTCCAATCTTAACATGTTTTTTCCCACTCCGGTCCAAGGAAAAAGTGCCAACATAACCTTTTGACCCACCGTCCAATGTTTATACTCCGGTGGAACGTCAGTGCCGTATATGGGATCATGTGGTTTGACTTTGATGGTCTCCAAAGACCTTCTACGCCTTGTTACTTCATTTTGTTTCATAACTAGGAAAGTTCCATCGGTAACCCGAACTGGAGCACATATCCCATTCCAGCTAGGTGGCAATTGTAAATATAGAATGTGGTCACATAACCAATAAACTTTATCAATTACATGGGTACCATTTTTACCCGGTATTTCTTGTGGTGCACTCCCTCGCCAATTATATCCTTCTTTTAATTCAACATCTGTGGTGTAATTCGGCTTATATGAATGAACAGTTTCAGCGGTCACATAAGTTGGATAAAGAATTTCCTTGCAGGCCGAAGGAGGCAAAAACCCAACATCCCTTGTCCCATTACCGGCTACACACAAGGGGCACTGTTTTCCGCGATGACGTTTGGCAAAAGCGGTCAGGGGTTGAGTAACATTAACCAGTCTTTTAAATTGAAATAACTGTGGACACGGATCTCGTATTTTAGTGTTATTTGTATCAACTACAGTTAGATTGCTATTATAGCCTTTGGCAGCCAATTCCGCAATACAATCTGACCAATCGTACGACTGTGGCACAGCCCTAAGAGTAGGTGATTGAGAATGATGTGGTATGTAGGAACAAACATAACAGTTTGAAACCTTCTGTGCCTTGGCTTGAAGTTCTACATATCTATACCATGAATTTAACTGATATGCATGTTTTAGTCCTGGTCTCACTTTTGGGTACATCTTATCGTCTGAAACCCATCGCTTATATCGGAGACGGCCACAAAATGTATCATTTCTATGTTTTTGTTTACCTTTAAGTGTATTTACCTCGATTCTTTCCCATGGCAAAATGCCCAACACAACTAATAAACCTAAACCCAAACCACAAATTGTAATTATCCCATAACACCCCCGTTTGGACTGAGGGAAACCCAGTCCAACTAGGAGAGCCATGTAAACGTGGGGAAACGTCCGTCAGTACAGGTGAGACCCTTATCCCTGCACAACGAGCACAGCAAACCAGCTCAGAGTACACTGGAGGTCGACACTTCAGGCACCTGTAAAAACTAACACAGTATATAGCAAAACACAAAAGAAAATAATGAACACAATAAAAATGTCAGAATTAGTCCAAAGAAGTAGAAGATGGCTGTACAGGGTCAGCCGGGCGAGTCTGAGAGGCGTGATACCACTTGTCTGGTTTTCCAGCGACCTTGACAGCATGGGAGGTCCTGGCTGTGACTTCAAAGGGACCAGACCAGCGCGGCTCCGTCCAATTTCGGCGCAGAACCTTCAGATAGACGTGGGAAGGGGTTCATTCTTTCCACTTTGCCCTGACTTTGAGGGTGCCAAACCGACCCAAAATGGTGTTTGAGGCCAAGCATAGATTCAACAGCCTGCAAATGTTGATTTTTAAAATGTGTACCATTGTCAGATCTGATCAGAGTTGGAAACCCGTGATTTGGAATCCAATGGTTAACCAAAGCTTTAATGACCGAGGTTGCATCCTCTTTGGCGCACGGATAAGCCTCAGGCCACCTGGTGAACGAGTCAACAACCACGAGGAGGTACCTTTTACCCCCAACAGGTTTAATCATATCGGTGTAGTCAATCGTAATTTCCGCGCCAGGCCATAATGCAGGTTGATAAGAGCCTGGAAAAGGTTTGACAGTGGGTTTCGAATTGAATTTTTGGCACACTGAACAGTTGCGACAATGGTCACGTATGATGTCAATCATATAAGGATGCCACCATGAGCTAAGGCGTTGCCTCATGTGTGTTAGGGAAAGGTGAGATGGACCATGAGCTTCTTCCAAAGCAGCACGGGCCATGTCACCCATTGGGAGGACTGGGTGGCCATTTGGGCCAGTCCACAGCCCAGTTTGGGGATTTTTAGTGGCACCTTGAGTGATCCAAACAGATCTTTCCTCAGGTGAGGCGCGACTCTGCATGTGAATAACAAAGTCTGCCGATAATGCAGGTAGCAAATCAGATGGTTTTGGGACAGACAAAAAAATAGTAGCCTGGGGCAAGGAGGGAGCATAACCAGCAGCCAGTTTGGCAGCCTGGTCAGCGGCCTCGTTGCCGCGAGCCACAAGAGAATCAGCTTTAGAATGACCCGGACACTTAACAATCGCCAACATATTGGGCAATAACAATGCTTTTTCCAATCGCATGATAAGGTCCAGATGTTTAACGTCAGCTCCTTTAGTAGTTTTATAGCCATTCATTCTCCAGCATGCAAGATCAGTATTCACACAATTAACAACAAAAGCAGAATCCGAATAGATTGTAACGTCAAGACCCTCCGAATGCTCCAAAGCAACCACCAGGGCCATTAGTTCAGCTCTTTGAGCCGAAGGAAAGTCAGAAAGCTTATCAGCCGAGATTGTTTCAAAAGACATAGCGCTTGGTTTGACTACTGCATACGCAGCTGACAGAGACCCATTTGTCTGTCTAAAACAACAACCATCTGTAAACAGAGTTATCCCCGTCTCCAAAGGTTTCAAGGAGAGGTCGGGACGTGCCTTGGCCAAGGTCTTCATTTCATGTTCACAGTCATGGACATGTCCATCATGATTTATGTTGTCTGCCATGTTAATACCTTCAGCGGTGTAACAAATGTGTGGTTGTTCCAAAACATCCAAGAGCCTGGATTGTCTCAAAGCTGACAAAGTAAATGAAGAAGATTGTACCAACGCAACCACAGCATGGGAGGTCAGGACAGTCAAAGGGTGGTTCATGACGAGATGAGCACATTTCTTTATAAGGATGGCCACCCCTGCAGCCATCTGTACACAGAGTGGCTGCCTGGCCTCAATTGAATCCAACAAAGCACTCATATAAAGCAACACACGTCTATGACCAGCCTGCCTCTGCCACAAAGCACCACAAGCTATGGCATTTGTCACTTTACAATCTAAATAGAAAGTAGACTTGTAATCCGGTGTGGCCAATGCCTCAGCAGTTGCCAAACTTTGCTTTAAGTCAATAAAGTCAGTTTCAGCTTCGTCAGTCCATACCAGAGGAGCCGATGAATTTCTCATGCCTTGCGCCCTTACTAAAGCACGCAAGGAAGCCGTTTTAACAGCAAAATCTGAAATAAAGGCCCTACTGTAGCCACAGAGGCCCAAAAATGATAGTATTTGTCTCACATTTATTGGTTTTGGATGTTTCAAAATAGCAGATTTGTGCTGTGGCGACATAGCGCTGCCACCAGCGGAAATGTCTCGTCCTAAAAAAGTCACTTGGCGTCTAGCGCATTGAAGTTTCTTTTTGGAGGCTTTAAAGCCTGTTTCTGCAAGTTTTAGGAGTAAACCACAAGTAGCTGTCAGACAATCATGTGCGGTTGGTGACGCAATCATGACGTCATCGACGTATTGCAACAGAACAGTTCCTTCTGGCAAGGTGAGGTTAGCCAAGCTAAGTTTCAGAGCCTGGTTAAATAACCCAGGGCTTAATTTGAAGCCTTGTGGCAAACGACTGTATTGCAGTTTAAAGCCTCTATGAGTGAACGCAAAAACATGTCTGATTTCCTCTGCCAATGGCAGACAGAAGAAGGCATTAGATAAATCAATCACCGAGAACCATTGATGTTCTGGGGTCAAAGATTGCAACATTCTATATGGATCTGGAACAGCCGGACAAGCATCTACAACCACCTCATTTATGGCTCGCAAATCATGAGCTGCACGATATTTGCCAGGTTCCTTCTTTGGGACAGGCAAAATAGGTGTATTCCAATTAGAGCTAGAGAGTTCTAACACTCCAGCTTCCCACAGCCCTGTCAACGTATCCTCAATGCCCTCTAAGGCCTCAGGTTTAATTTTGTATTGAGGTATTCTAACAAATGCATTTGGTTTTAACTTAAAGGTAATTGGTTGAATTTTAGTACACAAACCAGCATCGTCAGGTCCTAAGGACCACACTTCGTCTGGTACATCTTTAAGATACTTGTCAGTCAACTCATGGTCACATGATTCCCTGCCGTGATGCCGCGGAATAAGTTGATGCTCCAAAACGGATATGACAGTAGCATTAATGTCTATAGAGTAGGCAGACATGGATGGAGAGTACAGAACATTAGGAATTTCAGATTGTTGCCAATCTTTTGTTTCAGTCAGCGCTTTGGTCATGGGGCCTAGTTCTTTAGCCTGGTATCCAGGAGAGAGAGCAAGTGAGATATGAGGCTTAGCAGTCTCAGACATTTCATACCATTGTTCTTGCACAGGTGTAAACAAGCAATTTGCAGTCACACCTTGTTTTCCTACGTACAATTTTGTTGTTTTAAGGGACCATTCATGTCCGCTAAGGCTAGTCTCAAAGGCTTCTCTGTACACCAAATCTTGGTTTCTGTCATAATACAGTGTACAGTGTAGTGGATCAATGGGTGGGTGGTATGGCGCAAGTGATCTAAACCAAGGGGCCCATAGATCAAAAATTCGTGTCAGTTCATTCGTACAATCCTTTAACTTTGCCCAGTATATATCTGCATACTGAGGTTGATCCACTTTAGGCGTCATCAGCCACTGTCCCGTGGGTGATGATGCAAGACAGCGATGTATTTGTCCATCAGGAAAAGTCACTGTTAGTCCATCAGGGGAGCACAAAATCGATGCTCTCGCTTTAATCAACAAGTCACGTCCGAGGAGAGAAACAGGAATCTGAGGGGCCACGATGAATTGGTGTGTCAGATTAAGTCCTGCTAGATGAGTAGGCACTGGTTTGGTAAACGGCAGAACTTGTGGTTTTCCCGAAAAGCCCATTAAGGAAATAGTGTCCGCAGATAACAGTTCTCTGGATACTGGATAGTTCACAGATGAATGGGTTGCCCCTGTATCCACCAGCATGCCAAGAATCTGTCCGTCCACTTTCACAGGTAACATGGGTTCTGCAGTGCCATGCCTCTGGACTTCCGGGCACCCCTAGGCTTCATAGTAGCCAGTATCCTCCCCGTAATCAGAGTAGTACTGGCCACCGGCGTATGGGGCACCTTGAGTGTTGTTGTAACCACCTCGTTGTTGGGTCCAGGGTGCACCACCTCGTTGTGGGGTCCACGGTGCACCACCTCGACCTCCTCGTCCCCGAGCATTGTTGGGTTGATTCTGGTTCTGATTCTGGATACCGCCTTGATTGTTCTGTTGTTCAAATATGAATGGGCAATCTTTAGACCAGTGTCCAAATTGCTCACAGTTGAAACAGCTTCCAATGTTCGGATTTCTGAAACCACCTCGGCCTCGACCACGATTACCAAAACCACCACGCCCACGAGGCGCTCCACTACTCCACATTTGAGTAGACTCCTTATTTTTATTTTTTTTATCTTTTTCTTTATTAGTTTTGTCACGTGCATCTTTGAGCTGGAACTTTAAAAGTTGCACCTCCATGTCTTTTAATTCAATAGCACCGTTTTTTACTTGCTCTCGCTTCTGGTTAATGGCGTGTACCACATGCACCCTAAATTTATTCTCATCTCCTAATAATAATTCAGGATTTTGGCATAATTGCTCTTTTATGGGTTTTGGTATTGCGTCTAAAATGGCGTGCATAAAAATCAACTGACCTTCATGTGTTTTAAATGGATGACGGCCTGTTCTCTCAGTCCATGTGTCCATGCTCCTGTGATACCAAGTCTCCCCTGCTTCCTTATCATCCCACGGCGCCACAGTAGGAAGAGAGGTTCTAATTTCTGGAAACATCTCTCTCAAGGCCCTGAATGTCTCGTTGGCCACAGGCCCAAATGGAAAATGATTTGATTGGTTCTTAAGTCCAGCTGCTTTTTCAATTTTGGCAGCAATATAAGACGATGAGCAATGATTTAAGACAGTTCTAAAATCACCTACAGCTACTTCTCTGCCACGCATAGCGGCTACAAACTGCATAGCCCATGCATTACCTCCTGCAGTCAGCGGGGGAAGTTTTTGGGAAATCCCCTCTATATCCTTAAAATCAAAAGGTTTATAAACCTGGGGGCCGCCCCCTGTTGCCAACAAGGGAAGCTGCATTTGAGTTTTCGCACAGTCCTTACCTGTGTGCATTGTCTTATAATCAACCTTTTTCTTTGGCCGCAGTGATTTTTCATATTTCACTGCTAACTCCAAAAGATTTCTATTAGCTGCATCCTCCGGTATGTCTGGTTCTGAGTCCGCGTCAATGTCAGTTGTAGATGATGAACCATCTATGTCTGTATCCTTTTTAGTCGCTTTTATACTTACCTGTGAGTGTGTTTTCTTACCTGTATGTCCTTTCTTTTTCTTAAGTTTTCCTTCTTTTTCTTGTATATCTTTTTTAAGTTTCACAATTGCATTTGCCATTTCATTGCTCTTAACCTCCGACTCTCTCCATAGCATTTCAATCTTCTGTTCCCTCGTATGCAACTCTTTATACTTTTCGGTTTCAGTCTCTTCATCCAAAAGTTTCATTTGGTTCTGTGTTTGTTCTATATCGAGCTTACATTCCATTATTAATTGTTCCTCGTCTCTCAGTTGCTGGATCACTTGTTCCAGGTGTCCCTTAAGTTCCTTCAATTCATTGCCTTCCTCTTCATCTTCTTCTATGTTAGCCATAGTTGTGTTCAGTATTGCGATCACTGACTTCGCCACTTCCTGTCCTAGCGAAGATGCATCCATCGTCGTCGTAGACACACGTGGTGTGCTTGTTGAAGGTCTAGGAAGGGATTGTTTGGATTTTGGTGGATGGTTCAGCATACTGATGGTTTGCACTTCTAGTGGAGTAAATGGATCCACTTCTTCCGTATCAGTGCGTACTTTTCCTGTAAACCTGATTACTGGCATCTGCGATCCACCAGATGGTGCTGTTCTCCTTTCTGATTTGTACGGAGGGGGCGGAGCCGTTACTTCAGCCCCTCCTTCTGTAGGCAGGGCTGGGTACAGGGAGGCAGAATGGCCACTCCCCCTCGATCTACTCCGCTGGCATCCCAGATTTTCGCCATTTCTAATTTTCTCCTCAGCCAAAGCAAAGGCCGAGGCCGCAAATACAACCTTCTTAGCTTTTATTCTCCTTCTCTCACTTCCAAGCACCCTCTTTTTCAACTTTCTCTTCGTCACACATCCCACATTGGATTCTATTTCATCATCCAGACTCATCACTTCATCACGCATGCGTGTTTCATCCTCAAGGAACCATCTGCGCACTTTCGAATAGTTTGGTGCGCGTAACTTTCCCAAACCTTCTTTCATACACTTTGACCAATACTTTCTAAATCTCTTTCTTTCTTTTTTTCTTCTCTTAACTTTCACACCACTCAAGATCTGCTCCTCCAACTTTGCACAAATATCATTCAATCTCGTTTGGTCTTCTGCCACACCAAACTCCTTCGTTTGCATAAGTTCACCATCCCCCTCATCAAAGACATCACATTCTCGCCCCTCCATTTCCACAATTTCACTTAGCACTCTCACACACAATTTTCTTCAACAACCAAAAATAAAAACAGCAATATTACACGTATACAAAACGCAACAATTTCACAAAACTCCGTTATTTGTCCAGTAGAATATCTTTTATTTTCACTTTATTCGATTCCCTTATTTGGCCAGTGCAAGAGCTCTTTGCAATCTGGCCAGTAGAATATCTCTTTATTCTATTCCCTTATTTTCTCCATTTTTTTGGAGACCCGCAAATTTAGTCTCCTTTTCCGTTATTTACATTGGTTTTCTGGGGGCCACAAATTTCCCCAACGTATAACCAAGAACGTCGCGTGGTTATTGTACGTCTACAATATACCTCCTGCTAAGTTGTAGCGTTTTAGGGCTGTCCTCTGACCAAAACCCACGGACGGACGTGTCCACCAACAACAACAATTTCACCGAGATTGACAGCCAAACTTAATCTCATTTCCTAAACTAGCAGAACGACGTCTACTTACTAGGTGCGCCCACGTCTACCGTCTCTTTATTTGTTTTTCTAATGTTCTATTTTTATTATTATTATATCTTTTATATTAACAAACACTTTTCACACATATCACAGTTAAAACTAATTTCATGAGAACCTTAGTTCACCAGTAAAACCAATTATCTCTGTAATTTTCATGGGCACACTTCTTAAACCAACAATCAACAATCAACAAGACAATTCTCTCCCTACTATCTAGTCCCGTAAGCCACCAAGATCAGATATATTGTGTTTTAATCGCTTCACCAAAGTTAGTTAAGTTTCTAAGTTTAGGGAGTCACAGATATATCTCAAACACCAAAAAACAGACGTGCAATCGTTATTTTATCGTAGCCAATATGGACAAATTTGGTATTTAATACAACAGGCTGTCCTTACCTTTTCAAAAACCGCGCGGCAACTGCACATCTATTTTTGGGGCGGAGAGACAACACGTGGTTTCTTTGTCTCAGCAAAAATGTCCATCAAGGAGCCGTCCCAATTCAGTTCCATCCATCGCGTCGCCGGTCACCAAAACTGTCGTGTTCTTTAATGGATGAAAAAGAATACTAAGGCTCGTTCAATTAAAATCAATCAAAAGTTTATTCCCTGAGCGATACAATTCTAACACAATTTATCTGATAACTACGCTGACCCTATCACACACACACACACGGCTTACATCGGGCAGTCCGAACGCGAGTCATCTCACTATGCTCAGAGAATATATAGGACACACAATCAATGAATATGCATATACTGTTGAGCCAATCGAAGTCCCTGGCTCATCCTTCCTCGTCTGTAATCTGACTCCATGGTGCTGCTTCCAAGGTTAACCAGAGACCAGATCGGCTCCTTGGAATGTCCTCGCCATCACTCTCAACCTTCGGACCCTGCTCCCAGGACTCAAAACAGTGAAACAAAGGGCCATAAAAACCCCAAAAGAATGTTACACCTAGTTGTAAGAAGACACAGAGTTTGAAACCACCAGTATCAACTGAAACAGAACACATGATCGATACACCACACAGATATATAAAAATCACTAAAGTCTAACATAATAACATATAATAGAAATACTTTCAAATTATATAAAAATATTTCCACAGCGCTCGCTGAGTGTGGAGGACGGCGTGTAACGCTTTATTGATCCGCGCTCATAGGCCAGCGCCGAGAGGACAGATCGGGCGCAGTACGCTGTAACCCAGAGGCCGTCACGCTGGGTCAGGATTACGCCGCAAAAGGGAAAATGGAAGAAAGATGAATGCCGGTTTGAGGAGGGAGCGGTTAGATCGTCCGTCATCAATGTGATACAACGGTTAAAAGCTCATACCAATAACTTAATAATAGATGTTAAGGCGTGACCCTAACAGATGCAATCATTAGCTGATTTTACGCCAAGGCTTTATTAACCATTATATTCACCTTATTCCAGAAGTTCACTTGGGCGCCGCCATGAATTGTGCCCGCCCTTTTTCTCCTATCAGCTAACATGGGACTGGAGAGGTCCAGATAAAATCAGTTACTACACGAAAACAAAGCCAATTTTCGGCCGCGCAGAGAAACGGTGCAGTGTTGACTTGTTGGCGCAAATGAACATTGGACTTTTAACACAAATCAATCTACTAAACATCTGAGTAAAACGTTTTCCCCTCGTTCTCAGTTTAAACAAACGGGCTTCCCGCTCTACCAGAAGTGTCAGGACAATGGAAGTGCCGAGACAAAGCAAAAAGAGGCAAAAGTGGGCGGGGCGGAAGAAGGTGAATACTGTGACCTTATAATAACTTCTTTCTGCAGATCACACGTTTAGTCCCGTGAGTCTGAAGCATAAACTCGAGTCCTCATCTCTTCTGTAGATCGTAAAACCATTGACAAGTTTCATATTCACCAGCCGAGTTTTATTGATAATACAGAAGGTTCACTGCACATGCGCTATCTACACTCTTGTTCTGTTTTATTTGGCAGCGCCACAGCGCCTCACACAGGCCTGGCAGATGTATCGCGGCTTTTTCACATACCCGAGTCAGTCCATGTGGACGCATTTACTCAAGTCACGTACAGGTTTCCTTTTCAGGTTTTCCGTGACTTTTTCATGACCCCAATGCCACCGTTTTATTAGCCACATATATTATTCAGCTTATGTATTTACATCTTCAGTCTGGGATTATTATGAGTAGGCCCATTTGAGACCAGAATACTAGACCAAGGAGCACTGACACTGAAACAAGGTTGCTTCGTGACAAATGCGGCTGCTTTGCACAATTTATTAACACAACTACAGATTCATTCTCTCTGTCCTCCTCTGCGGGTTTAGTTTAGCTTACTTTATGTTTGAGTTTAATTTAAGTTCGCTATGAGTTTGGTTTACTCATCTCATCCGTGCGCACTCTGCAGAGGCCCGAAGCCTGCGCCGCACTGGTTGCTGGAGAAAACGCTGAGCAGAATGTTCACTGCTCAAATAAACTAAACTAAACTAAACCGATAGCCACTAAACCAGGGGTGAAAGTAAGCCGGTACTGCGTTCCGGTTAAAGATGTTCTGGTGCTACGTCGTACCGGGAGGGAGAAGAGGAGCGCTCTCTCACCTTGCACACACAACAGTAGTCCTCCTATAATATCAGACCGCGGGCTCAAACACGTTGAAGTTTAGTCCCTTAAATGCAACGTAGAGACTCGGTAGACTGGGTCTGATCTGCCCTCTGTCCCTGAACTATCTGCACACTCGGTCACAGCCTGGTTTTGCGAGTTTGGCTGCGGGCCGCGGGTCCCCCCTGTGAGTCCTTACGCATCACCGAGGAGAGCCGTCAGCTCCACGGCACACATGCTCCTCAATCACAAAGCTGTCACATTAGAATGAGGCTCTGCTTAAATGGCTTCCACTGACTTTCCCGGTTTTGGTCTAGTGTAGTCCTTGTCAGAGTATCTTGAATCGCTCCAACACAGTGCTTTGTTGTCACCGTTATTCTGTACCTTGGGCTGAAATTAACACGGAAATGCAAGTTGATTGTAGCGAGCACAGTGGAAATCACCGGCGTTGGACAGAATTTGTCCAAACATACTGAGATCTGCAAGCATGTGCAGTCAGTCGAGCTATTTTTAGCACAATCGGGAAACCAGACACAGCTCTATTGTGACTTTATAATTGTATTATTATTGTGAGTGTACATGTTTCATGTTTGCACCATTCCCAGTTTGTGCAATCTTTCACTGACCATGACAATAAAAATGATTCTGATTCTGGGACCTATGTTCCCCGGGTGCAATTATTTATTATTTTCGTTGGTGAGTTGGTACTTCAACCAATCACAAGTCATGAGAGTGAAATACATATATCAATCAGCTTAACCCTGACCCTGCCCTAGCCACTAACCTTAAGGATAGTGGGCTGGTGCCTAATCTTAATCAATAGAAGTGGGGGAACATAGGTACCGGGGAACATAGGTTCCGGGAAACATAGGGCTGACCCCGATTGGAACCACTTGCTGTGGTTGTCTTTGCCTGGAAAGATAAACATGGCTGATTTAATTATCTTTTTCTTCTTTTTTTCCTTTTTTCACTGACATAACAACAACAACACTGTGCATATGCCAGTATTAGCCTGAGGGCTATTCTTCATCTGCAGTCCCTGGACAGAAAACATTTGTCATCCTAAGAAAAAGCATTCAATGATTGTTACATCATTTCAACTCAGACGCTCAAGAAAACTTATACCTTTACAGTAATTGTCAGCCTCTTGGCAGAACTGCTTATTATTTAGACAGGATTAAAATGACATAGGGACCTCAGGTACAAAACGTACTGCCGGGAGTTTCTATGTCTGTGCGAATCTGCCATGTCTTTGGAAGATAAAAATTGCCACAATTTTCACCTCATCATTTACAGGATAATTTAGCGAACACCAACACAAAGCATTGGGTGACATCCGTCCACTGACCTCCAGCTCACGTCCTGTCACACGCCCAGGACCTCACACCATCGAGTTCCTGTCAGCTCCGCCCAGGTCCCTCTGTTATCTCCAACGGACAATCCAGACCCAATCGTCTCACACTTACTGGATCTCTGTGGGGCTTTATCGATCCCTCAGTAGCATCATTTCAGGAAGGCTGTATAACCTGATATCATATTGGAATATCAACAAAACAAAGAGGAGGCTTTTAGGGGCAAACGTTACGGACAGTTTGTGCGGCTGTATACTTGATGTGCCTGTGTAAAGGTCAAACTGGCTTCATAACGTACAGAAGCCCATAAACAGGTTTACAGTGACGTCTGCGGAGGCTGATACTGCAGTAGATCCATACGGGATTAACGAAAGATGACGATTTCATGGTAACGCAAACTGATGAACCCCTTACTGTAGGAAAGAAATGTTAAGACAAAACAACTGGGCCTGGATTACTGACAAGAGTTTCCGAAGTGCTGCCCAAGAAAATAAAAATATGACTAAAACAGAAGCAATAAAACTAAAAACAATAAAACATTAAAAGCCAATAGACACATTACAAAATAAACAAAGAAAAAGATACGTTAAATTACTAATAATAAACTAAAAAACAGAAGTGTCAAAATCATGTTAGGTCGTGGGTCAAAATTCTGCTTCCACGGCGGGTCACATATAACATAACAGGAAAATACTATTGAGAAATGTTTTTTCAATAAATGAATAATAATAATTAACTGTGATTTTAAAATAGTGCTGATTTGGTCTAAAGCCCGACAGGACTGTAGCCTCATAAATAATAATAATAACAGCTTACCCTTGGGCAGCAGGTGAACATGGGCCTGTAGATTCACTGTGTCATTGTATTAAACAAATTAGCGTGAGGATGGAAAAAAACTTCCTCCAGTTAAATACAGATAAAACTGAGATAATTGCCTTTGGCCAACAACGACAAAGAGAGAATGTCATGGGTCATCTGGAGGCTCTTTCACTGGAACCAAAAAATCAAGTTAGAAATCTTGGGGTAATCATGGACTCAGATCTGCATTTTAACAGTCATATTAAGTTAATTACATCAGCGGCCTATTACCGCCTAAAAAAACATTGCTAAAATAAAAAACATAGTGTCTAAGCAAGACTTGGAGAGACTAATTTATGCGTTTGTCTCCAGTCGGTTAGACTATTGTAACGGCCTGTTCACTGGCCTTTCAAAACGAGCTGTTAGAGCTGCACTATATTAAAAACGCTGCTGCTCAAGTCCAGACCAGAACCAGGAAATACGACCACATTAGTCCAGTGCTCCGGTCCCTGCACTGGCTTCCAGTCACTCAGAGAATAGAATTTCAAACAGCTCTGCTTGTGTACAAGTCTTTTCATGGTCGGGCACCAAAGTACATCTCTGACATGTTAGAGCCGTATGAACCATCTCGGGCCCTGAGATCCTCGGGGAGGGGTCTCCTGGTGGTTCTTAGAGTCACGACTAAACACGGTGAAGTTGCATTTCAGGTTCATGCTGCAAACGTGTGGACCAGTCTCAGTGAGTACGTGAGACAGGCCTCAATTCTGACTATGTTTAAGTCCAGGCTGAAAACAAACTTATTTACTGCTGCCTATGGCAATTGACTGTATTTTAACTAATTTCAATATATAATTTTAATATATGCATATTTGTATTTTTTATATATTTTATGAGTTGTATTAAGGAATTTGTTTTATTGTGTTTTTATTCTGTTTTTTATTGTGTTTATGGTGTTGCTGTGATGCACATTGAGTTGCCTTGTGCATTAGAATGTGCTATGTAAATAAACTGGCCTTGCCTTTGTCTTACACTTGTATTGCGCCTCATCAGGCTGTGTCACAAGTTTCTCACAATACTACATAGTCGTCATTATTCATTAACTCTACACTCAGTGGTGCTAAATTACTACTACTGTAGCCACAGCTGCCCTAGGGCAGACTGACCATTTACCACATGGGGCTATAATATGTTGTTTATATCCTGATCAATCATTATGTTATAGTGCCCTCTGTTTGACACATGTGGAATTCTTTCTTTTTATTTTGGCTGCCCCCTAGTGGCTGGAGTGAGCATTCTGGTTGTTTCTTAAAACAAACCAAATCATAACTCCACACAGGAATGAGCTAGAGACTTAGGCTGTATCCGAATGTCCACACTATTCCCTTTATAGTGCACTACATAGGGAATACGCCATTTTGTAGGGGTGCCCGAATGTCCAGAGAGAAAAAATTAGTGCACTCAAAATTTCCCACAATGCACCTCGAAAGATAGTGAGCAGCGGTGGTCACTAAACGGGTCAATATAGCCCCGGAGAAGAACCATTGAAATGCCTGACAGCAACAGGTCTTTGAACTAAACAACACGACGGAATGAAATCAGCTGTTTCAATCGTTCAAAAATGCTAACGTTAGCTGCTTAGCTTTTTAAATGACCGATAGCGTCCTCTCTCAGACAAAAAGACTTAATTTATGTAAAATCCATATGAAATAAAACGTATCTTACTCGTATTTTTCCATAAATAGTCCACTGTCCCATGAGTTTGGTCAGAAATACATTATTCCCGGAGTTGCACAGATGTAGTGCACTCATTCTGCTGGCGCTTCGGACACAGGGCTGACCTACTTTCTGCACGTCTTTGAACTAACGCACAAAAAAATGTCAAATAAAATGCCTGTAAAAGTGCCAAAACTGTTGTTCTGTTTCATAAAATAAATGGTTGTAACAATAAATCAATTCTGATAAAAAAATAAAATAAAATCTGCAAGCCGCAGCGCTCGTGACGTCACGCAGCAGGGAGACAGTAGTGGCTTCTGTCCGAATCGCCAACAGAATCTACTGTATAGTGTGGGCCTACGTAATGACTGAGGGGTTAGGGACTAGGGTGGACATTCGGACACAGCCGTACTTTTATTTTGACATACAGGTTGAGGGCTGGATTAAATCATCTCAAAGCCATTCTCTGGTGTAAGTAAGTAATCTTTATTTGTATAGCACCTTTCAAAGACAAAGGCCACAAAGTGCTTCACAACACAGTAAAACATCTAGAATTAAATACAATATAAAAATGGGTCAAAACAACACAGAAATCATAGCAGCCCAAAAGTAGCTAATTAAAGGCTTGAACAAATAAAGTCTTAAGGTTGCTTTTAAAAGTATCAACAGAGTCAGTAGAGCGCAAAGAGGGCGGAAGATCGTTCCAAAGCCTGGGAGCAACAGCCTGGAAGGATCGCTCACCTCTAGTACGAAAACAAGTGCGTGGAACCTTTAGCAGATTTTGATCCACAGACCTCAGAGCCCGAGCAGGGGTGTAAGGCTGGATCAGAAAACTGAGGTAAGAAGGAGCTTGGTGAGAGTGAATTTACCCATAGGCACAGGCACACACACACACACATACACACACACACACACACACACGCACACACACAAAAGTTAGCAAATACAATGGCCCTGTCCAGAGCGCCTCTCTGTGAATGAGGAATGGCAGAGCTAATCCACAACAGACGGTGGTAAATGAGCCCCGCGCAGGTGAGCTAACGAATACAAAGTGCGCGTATCTGCGGCCGTAAAAAAACGCGCGTGACGACATTAAACTGTCGGCCGTCAACGGCGCTAACGTCCTCCGCGGCAACACTTCTGAAATACGAACGTGTGAAAAATGAGCGCCGTTCGGGCATTCCGGCGGAGGACACACACCTGCCCCCGCGATAAGCCGTAAACATCGCACCGGGGGCTATCATAAACGTAAAACACATGCATTATTAACCGGCGTTTCCTCAGCAGAGCGGAGAGTAAATACCCGGCGTAAAGCATCTCGGCCCAGGTTATTTGTTCGGAGCCGGGGACGGCGCAATAAAAGTATGATAATGATTTCATTTGTAAAGCAAAACAAAGCGCGCCCGACTGAAAGCAAAGCGCAGACATTAATGAGGCCATGAGTAAAGTGCATATACAATGAACACAATGAATAATTGAAGTCGATTTTACTGGCAGAATATCTCCTTTGGAGGAGGAAGTGGGGGAAGAATGTAGCTGAATCAGAGAATGAGTCAAATAACTAAACATGGAGGTCACCTACTTTATGTTCCGTGCTATTCATTGGTTTAAACTGTGGCCTTGGCACTTTATATATTCTCAACGGCAGACTTTCTTTAACTGGGGTACTGTCGGTAAGCAGAGTCATGACAGGTTTTTTTTTTTTTTTTTGCTTCTTTCAACGCCTCCTCATTGAAGCTAGACTTCCTCCTAAATTTCAAATTTCAAACAACTGCCAAATAAATTTCATTTTATTTTGCAAATGTAGGTGTTAAATAAGATAATATAAACCGTACATTTTCAGGAGGAATGTGAGTCGGAGGTCATCAGTACAAGACATGATCACTGTGTAAGCACTATGTAACTTTTTATGTAAAATATAGATACAGCCGATAACATAAAGACAACAATTGAAAATATAAAATTGGTCATAAAAAATAAGCGCAGATTTGTACAGGTGATAAATAAAACATTTGAAGAAAAAACGTGATCATCCAACCAACCGTGAGCAGACAGATAGGTACCAATGGCCACTGGTTGCTTGGCTTCATGACCGCGACGCTAGGGGCCGACACTGTCCGCCATTGCTGCAGTACCTCCATATGTGGGCGGCAAAACAAGCTAGTTTTGTGCACTTTACTGCGGTTTTAAGCATCTGTAAAGCCTCTTTTAAAAAAAATGTTTTGGAACTTTCTACAGCTAGATATTCCTCCTGTGATAACACTGGGTTAGTTACAATTAAAGAAACCAGGCTGGTTTATCGTAGGGTCTAGGGTAGTGGGTCCACAGCTGAGCCCCTTCCCGCTACCCTAGGAAGGGAGTGGAGGGGGCAAGGACCGGGCTGGGATTTTCTGTTTGCTTAGGAGGTAAATGGAGGTGGGAATGAAAGAAAATGTAAAGCGGTTGCTCTTGCATATGCTGGCTCTGTGTCGCCTCCCCGAGGGCAACAGGTCGTAAAATAAAACATGAGATGGATCAGCCAGGATTTTAGAGGCTTGCTCTTGAGAACAACCTCCTCATACAAAGACCGAAGAGGCTGAGAGTCTGGCTTTCCCACTAACTTCAGTGCAATGGGTGGTTGGCTTATGTTTTTAGGGTTTCTGGGAGGTTTTCGGAATGAAATGTACACATAACCACAGAGACAGTTCAGTCAGCTGTAAAAGCCTACCAGAAACCTAAAAAACTATTGATCCAATAGGCCACGACGATTTAAAGTAATAGTAGCCGCCGGGTCACTGAAAAGTAAATATGCATTAATATTGGCTGCATTTAAAAAGCGTAAATAAGCTCAGGAACCTCCTTCTTCTCCTTATCGTTGACCTGGACGTCCGTCATCCTCAGCCCTGACAAGGAGCATCCAAGTGTGTCAGTGCAGTTAGGAGGGAGTGAGGAAAGGAACTTGTATGTTTCCTTTAACACCTCCTTTAGCAAGGAAACCTCAATCAATCATCAAGAACATGGTTCATTTGCATAAGATCCACTAATGCAGCTGTCTGTGGTAGACTAAAGGACAGGCTTTAGTGAATATTAGTCATAATAAGCCGAATGTCCATCTCGGGATGCCCGTTGCATTATGGGTAATGGAATGTCTTTTGGCTACCAAACAATAATGACGCTATGATTTGGACCGTTTTAACCGCTGGAAAGTTGATGATTTAAAGCGTTTTTCTCGTCGCCGTGGAGCCTGTTACAATATTAGCTTAAAGTCTATTTTTACCACCAGGGCTGCGTACGGAGACAGACAGAAACGAAACTGCCGTTCATACGAAGAGATGCTTCAAAAGTGACGACCAGTCCTTGTTCACATAGCTGGAATAACTATGTCAGAAAAACATTTCTGACCCCTGAAGGCGACTGTTGGAAAAAGTCCAGGGTCTGAAACTGTGGCCTCATGTCGCCGAGATTTAGAACATTTAAACTGAAATGAGAAATAAAAACATAGAATCCTTTTTTTTTTTTTTGTCAACAAGGAGGTGGACGAAATCTTTTTCTTAATTGTGACCAGAGAGATCCACATACACACATAGGCTATGCCATCTAAATGTACTTTATTAAACATTTTTTACGAGTGATCTGATGGTGTACAGCATAGCTAATCGGTCGCTAATTTACCCACTATATTTAACATCAACACCGTTTTGAAACTTTTCCCTGTGATTACAAGACGAACTCAAATGATTTAAAAAGTGAGGGTGTCTGTGTCGGGCTGATCCCAGGTCCTGTCGTTCCCCTGTCCGCGATGGACCGCTCCTGCCTACGGAGCCGCCGTCCTGACTTTTCCCTCGCTTTCAAGATATGGATAACTTAAATATTTTTAAGAAATGTCACTTGAGACTTATAGTCTGTAAACCAGTGCCCGTAAGCCTTACAGTTCACGGTTATGGCTCAATATACCTCAGTGTTCACGCTGCGCTACCTGAACTCGCTCACACATTTCAATGGCGGTGTGGTTTGTTTGGGCCGAAATTAGGAGCCTGATTGACCCACGCATGCGCAGTCGAGATGGGCATTCGGCTTATTGAGCAGTGATGTTTATAATAGTTTTTTATTTAACACATCATTATGACATTTGTCCTGACGCAGAAGGAGCAGCTGAAGCTCCTGTTCCTAAGAACAAAAGGTTCCTCAAGGTCGATCTCATGACGTCGGCCTTAAAGGTTAAGGAGAAGGAGGAAGGAGCTATCTGGCCACTTTTTAGATGCAGCCAACAGCTTTTCTTTTTACATCAAAAGATGCATAGTGCACCTTTAAAGGTGTCCCTGTCTGTGTCTAGATTACGATATCGTCATCTACATGGATTATTTTGACTAAATATGGTTTGCGAAGCTAAGACAGCCCAATGGATACCAATGGATAAACAAACTGGAATCTGTGAACATGATTGATGTGATGAAGTGTGCTAAACTGGATGGATTTTTGAGTAAGAGGTTTTGTACTCTAGTGAGTTGGTGTCGTTAGACTTTGGGGCAGAGTCCATGGAACTTAGACGATTCTGAGCTCAAGAAGAGTAGCTTTTTGCTAGTTTTAGTTCTGAAGCCTTTTTTCCCCTCTGATACTGATACTTTGAAGACCCTTAGATGGTAAATGGTCTCAACTTATATAGCGCTTTTCCACCTACATTAGGCACTCAAAGCGCTTTACAGCAAGGAACCTCTCACCCATTCATACACCAATGTACGCAGACACTGGACGCAAGGTGGGTGAAGTGTCTTGCCCAAGGACACAACGACAGTGTGCACCTACAGGAGGCGGGATTCGAACCCCCGACCTTCCGATCATGGGACGACCCGCTCTACCATCTGCGCCACCATCGCCCCTTAGGCATCTGAAGGCTATATTTTGGGATTCTCGCCTGTATTTTTTCCCACTTAATTGCAGATTTTGTCCATTATTTCAATATTATACATCACTTGTTATACCTTGTTTTTTTCAGGACACCCTGGGCTTTTTAGATCTGTAGGACTTGTTAGGTTCAGATGCATCTAATTTAAATTATTTTAACCATCATATAAGGGAATAATTCAGGCGAAAATCATTTTAGACACTTTTGTTCATCAAATAAACCCAAAAAAGTGACTGAACACGGGTATAAACATTATAAAAATGTTGTATGTGGTCCAATTGGTCAAAACAAAAGAGCCCAAAGTTGTAACTATTTTATAAGTGTCTTTTTGTTCACAAGATCTTCAAAAAGTCCTATTTCTATGATTTAGAAGAAAAACAATTGTTCCAAAAAAGACACAGAGAGCTGGGTGATTTTCAATCACCCAGCTGTAGACAGAGGACCTCACACGTGAGCACCATTGACCGATTACTGTTGTCCATGGTGAGTGCGCCTGTATCTGTGGCCTATCCTTCGTGCGTCTGGCTCAAAATAGCATTTTGCGCGAGTGTTAGCGCAGATTTCCTACTTACCTTCTGATGTGTGATCCTTTCCGGGCCTACGACGTATTATTACAGTCAAATAAACGTTGAAAACATCTTCGATTGCACGTAATCCATGTAGTAAAGTTTTTCATCCAGATTCCACGCGTAAAATTGACAAAGACCGCATTTGTTTTGGCGATAGAGATAATACCTTTCCACTTCTCTCTGTGTCTGATCATTTCCGGGTCAGAGAGTGCTGCACACGGAGGACATAACTATCTTGAGCCAGCTCACACTCTTTGGTAGAAGTTCCCTTGCGTTACAATTGGAGAACCGCGGCCATGCGCCAAAAGGAGATGCTACTATTGGACAGTTTGCCGCGACGTCATTCTGTAGTTTCTTAGTGCATTTCAAGATGGCGGACCGTCAACTCGCGATCGTCAAAATGTTACGGTTTTGGTGCAAAAAAAAGTAAGTTTCTATCATTTAAGGATCAAAATTGACACACAATAATGTAAAACATTGTCTCCGATGGCACAGACGACATGGCCGCAGGGTAAGAGTTAATAAACGCAATTCTCGCTGTCTTTATTCGGTGAGCGTTTCTGCCATATAAATTGTGATGTTTATTGTTAACTTTTAGCATGTCCTCTGTACTCTCAGGGAGACGCTCAAATGCCCGGTTAACGTGTTGACATTCCATTGCAAGCAAACCTTTTGGTGATCAGGCTGTTTTGAGTCTAAACCCAGCTTCCCCCGGTAAGCCTTGAGAGCAGGTTCACAAACTAGGAATTTTTCTTGGTGCAGACGTGCAACATAAAACATATAACACAGAATTTAGATAAAAATAAGTTATTGGGTCAATAAAAATAAGTTATTGGGTCAATAACAAGTTCTTGTTATTGACCCAATAACTTAGTTACAGACTCAGGTCTTGTGCGTTGGATTCTCCGGGCTGGAGATCGTGTGGCTCTCAGTGAGACTTTGGCTGAGGCGTCCTGGCACGGTCGGGACCAGAGGAAGAGATGGTGCCACGCTCGGTATGGCCTTTCCTGAGACCTCAACAGTAACATAGCAACTGAAATGCAAACACAGATGTATAAATAATTGTATTCATGCTGCACCTCACACATCTTCAGGCCTCGCACCCTCGGCCAATGGAATTAAAATGTAAATACATGTGACAGTGCGGGGCTTCCACAGGGGTCTCCAAAAGGACAATGGGCCAAGCATACAGCTCTGTACCTCAAGTTTACAGTTTCCCATTTCTCAGCAGACCATTTCATTTGATTTTTGGTTTGGATTTACATACAGGCTGGCGGTATTCCATAAGTAAGCTCCACACGCAGCCTGGGCCTTGATGCTATTTCCTGCATTACCACATTTTATAATAGCGAGAGCAAATGTTAAAAATTGTAAACTGTAATTCCGTTGTAACTATAAACACTAGTGGTAAATTTACTGACTTAAAACCAGGTTGTAATATAGTAGTCATTACATCACAAACGACACTCAGCCGTCAGAGTTTTTGTCTATTTTGTTTACCAATTTCTATTTAGCTTTTAGCCTTAGCAGTTTTAGCACAACAAATGTCGATAAAACAAGATTACAGAGGCAATGTATAGGAAATGTGAGAGCTTATTTCACATTCTTTGGTTAAGACCATGTTTAGTTCGCGACAACTATAAATGTAAATGAACTAGTTAGCAACTTTTATTACTACACTTATTAGAGTGGCCAAATATCGATACTACAGGAAGTCAGAGGTCAAACAATAAGCAGGAAATGCTATTCATCATACTGCCACAACACCTCAGTGTAAATATGAATCGACTCTCTTCCACTTTGATCCAACAGCGTGGTTCGCAACAGCAAGGCAAGCTTATTTGTAGAGCACAATCCATACACGAGGCAATTCAAGGTGCTTCACAGTTGCATAAAATTACAAGAAAAAATTACAGTTAATTACAGTAAAAGGCAAGAGTGCAGATAAAATACTTTCAGTTTTCATATGCTCGGGTAAAAAGAGCTGTTTTCAGCCTGAACTGGAACATTGTCAGAGTTGAGGCCTGTCTCACATCCTCATGAAGATTTTAGCTTTAGCCTCACCATGTTTAGTCCTGACTCTGGGAACCACCAGGAGACCCCTCCCTAATGCCCTCAGGGCCCGAGATGGTTCATACGGCTCTAACATGTCAGAGATGTACTTTGGTGCTAAACCATGAAACGACTTGTACACAAGCAGAGCTGTTTTAAATTCTATTCTCTGAGTGACAGGAAGCCAGTGCAGAGACCGGAGCACTGGACTAATATGGTCGTATTTCCTGGTTCTGGATGTTCTGCAGCTGTTTAACAGTGAGCAGCCGTTACAGTCGTCTAACCTGCTGGAGACAAATGCATGGATGAGTGTCTCCAAGTCTGGTTTTGACACTTTACCTCTGATCTTGGCAATGTTTTTCAGATGGTAAAAAGCTGATGATGTTATTGCTTTGATGTGGCTGTTTAAGTTCATATCTAAGTCAATGGTTACTCCAAGATTTCTAACCTTTTTAACAGAGCAGAGTTAAGGTGATCACACTCTGAACAGCCCTGAGAAGGATGTTGGTTTATGGGCTTTAAAAATGTGGGGGCAGTTTTGTGTTTTTCCTGTGACGCCATATAACTAGGAGGTACAGATCAGAGCTACAACAGAAGTAGAAACAACCAAAGTGACCAGGATTACTCCAAACTGCACGCATGAAGTGAAATGCCACCATGAGAAAATAAAATGGTGAGAGTCATGGTTTTCCCGTGCTCTTGTATCCGTGCACGTGTGTCATCCTCACAATCTCCTGATCCCAATCCCCCGCGCCCGATGACTGCAGCAGGTTGGAGTTTTCTGGAGAAACTAGGCCAGCAGGAATAAGCCACTCTCAGACTGTGTGTGCCAGAGCATTGTGGTCTCTCCAGCCGGCTGCGCCGGACCCTCTGCCAGCTGATTAATGCACTGTTTTCTTCCAATCCCGCGCCCCACTTTCCGCCTTTATTTCATCTGCCGCTTCCCCCCACCGGCAACCAGCGCTTCATGTGCTTCCAGATGCCATGCCGCTTCCCCCAAAACTTCTTTGACCATTTTTCTTTCCCAGAGTGAAGGAGATGATGTGATCAGCCTAGTGAGTGGAACAGAGTGGAGGTGGTCATATCATGTTCATGATTGAATGGGCATTTTTTACTTCAACAATTGTGTAAAAAGGATCTTTAAAAAAAAGGAATAGAAAAGACTTGATCAGGGATGGCTGTCTTGAAACATGCGATTCAGCACTGTTTTGAAGTCCCAAAGCGCATGGGTTTTAAAACACTGCTACGAAACACAATTCAAAATGCACATGTCATGTGACTCAGGCTGAACGGCCTTATATGAAACATCCTTGTTTCAAAACACTTTACTCCGAGGCACCTTGGTCCAACCAGGGCTTTATACACCCTTCTCCGTGTTTGTGTTTAGTTCCAGTGCACTGTGTGGATGTGCTCACATAGCCTAGTTGGTAAGTCTTCTGCGCTAATAAACACTTGTCTGCACTGGACAGTGTGGGTTAGAGTCCCGGATCTGACCTGAGCAGTGTGGGTACAAGTCCCGACTCTGACCTGGGCAGTGTGGAAAGAGTCCTGGATCTGCCCTGGGCAGTGTGGAAAGATTCCTGGATCTGACCTGAGCAGTGTGGGTACAAGTCCCGACTCTAACCTGGGCGGTGTGGAAAGAGTCCTGGATCTGCCCTGGGCAGTGTGGGTATGAGTCCCGGCTCTGACTGTCATCAGAGTGTTTTCACACTGTACTACAGGCCTCTTAACGCCGAATTTACACCAGAGGAATTACAGCGCGTAAGCGTTGTAGCGCAGCAGACGCGCGTCACTTTTTTCCATTCTAACCTATCATGATATTTACACTAGCATTGTTATACGCGCGTCAGACGGACGTATTGACGCGAGGCTGCGCCTAAATTAGAATGGAGTTCTAATTTTGACGCGTATACGCGGCAAACTCCGTAATTTTAGACGGGAAAATGGCACAGTCTTTCAAAGTAAACTTCCGACACCCTGTCAAAATAAGTTTTCTGTTGATTTGTCGAAGTTCACAACACGCATACTGGTGGTGTCTTTGGCTGTCAAGCCCCAGCTCGGCCACACGGTGGTAGAAGTCACCTTGCTGATGACGCTGCTGGTTAATTGGATGCAGCCTGGTCTGTTGTCTCTCCTGTCTCCTCACTTCTTCTACCAAAAGAAGAAAGGCCAAGGTGCGCCTTCTACTCAGCACAGTTTCTATAAATAAATGCACAAGCTAAGCTACGGTAAGCTAAAAAAATATGCAAATCATTTCATAAATTGGCAGAGTTCGATGTACGACTAGCAAAACGTATTAACATGAGAAATGTTATTACTTACCCATTTTTATAAGCAAAATTATTCCAAGTGATTTGGGGAAGAGACACCCGAACACAAGCGTAGCTTTAGCTGCTCTGGCGCCGTATGTGTAAATTTGCGCTTTCGAAAATGCGCGCGTATAACGCGCCGCGTACGTAACGTCCAGTAATAGCTCCTGGTGTAAATTCGGCGTAAGGCTTACATAATTAGCAAGATGAAGAAAATGTATGACAATTGCATCATTGATTTAATTTCCTTGTACCACAGTAAGAATGGTAACAAACATTCAAAATATTGTGATAGCGGCACGGTCACGCAGCGGTTAGCGCTTGTGCTTCACAGCAAGAAGGTCCCAGGTTCGATTCCCACCTGGACGGGGGCCTTTCTGTGTGGAATGTGCATGCTCTCCCTATGTCTGCATAGGTTTCCTTTAGGTACTCTGGTTTTTTCCTACCACTAAAAACATGTACAATAGGTGAATTCTCCAGCCAGGTGATTCTGACCGTCAGCTTAGCTCCACATCTGGAGATGGGTCCCACTGCACCTTACAGGTCGCCCCAGTGGCATCAAAGGATGGGTCAAATGCAGAGGACACATTTCCCTACGCGGACAATAAAGTACACCTTAGCCTTAACATGGCAACAATATCCAACATGGGCTGAATCCTGAAACAAGGTGAATGCTGTTGTAATGATGATAGATGTCTCTGTGGAATGATTGTTTTGAACTGTGATTCAAAGCTTCGGCTCAATCGCTGCTTTTGAGTTTTTCATGAAGCTTTGCCCATTCCAAGACATGGCACCTGGTCCTAAAGGAAGAGGTCTACTGTCCATGTTATGGCCCCAAACCCTTCTCTGAGCACAGATATAGGTGTTAGTGTTTAAGGAAAATAATAATTTCACGGTCGTACAGAAAACAAAGCACACATCCTCCTCCTCAGTAGGAGAGTATATATATAGTGTATAAACTACTCTTAGTCGTAGTATTTGTATTAAATACAAAACATCCAGCACATCAGTTCCTTGAAATGGTCAAATCCCATAACTCTCTGTTTCCTCGAAAGTTCTTTTATTTTCAGTCTTAGATTTACGGATGAGCTCGGAAGCTGAGTGGAGCGCCGCTGCACGGCTGCAGTAGGATGTGTGGTCTGGGAGAACACGCATTAATCAGAGTGAACTGGATTCTCCACAGCTAAATCCAGCCTCGGACGTAGGAGCAGGACTGTGGGTCCACTGCGGTGCGGCTCCATATGTCCAACCCAGAAACGCTGCAGTGTTCTCCGACAGAACAAGAAGCAGATGAACTCAGAACCGGACCGATGTTGGAGAACGGCAGGGGCAGATCTAGAAAAAAAGGGGTCATGGACAATTTCTGAGGTGGCAATATTTTACAGTGTTCTTTTTTTTGCCTTCAGAAATTGCCATTATTTTCTTTCATTTTAAAGTAGTATTTTAAAGATGAACTAATTTTTACAAAACACTTAGCAGTTTTTGGTTTGTCCTTATGTCCCGTTTCACTGTGTCGAAGGGTTTAAGCCTTTGTCAAAAACACGCATTTTCATTTGAATAGGGGTCAACTTTGAGGGGGCGCTGTCGAGCCATTTTGTTTTGGGCATGGCCAATACGTCCATTTCCATACATTTTCACGCCACCCGAATGTCTTTTCGGCGACATTTAGCGGGTCAAAAATGCGCTTGTTTACGGAGGAAAATGTTAGAAAACCAAAAACAATAGTCCCTTTGCCAGGGATTGCGTCCGGCTCGGTCCTAATAAAATAAAACGTACAATAGCCTTGTCCCTCTATTGTGTCTATTAAGATTAAGATCAAGCTTTAAACAATTTTTTTTTGATTGAGCATCGATCTTATTTTTTTTTTGCCCCAGAACTTCCTATGGAAAACGCCCTGAAAGGCACTCCAAAAAAGGAAATAACAGTCGGAGATCAACAGCTGCCTGTAGCTACCCAGGAAATCGCTAGATCCTTGAGGCTAATGACGAAACATGGCTTCTCTTATATATTATCTTTCCCCAGACCGGAGTAATGAAATTATTAAATTATGAACTTAAATGAAGAACCGCAACTTTAAAGCCTGGTTTCTAATTATCCTAAACTTGCTACAGCTAGATATTCCTCCTGTGATAACGCTGGGTTAGTTACAATAAAAAAAAAAAACAGGCTGGTTTTTGTAAGTAAAATTTTTTGAAATCTCGTATGCTAATGAGGGCCGGACTGTTAGCATTGAAGCTGCGGCTATGACCGAACATCTAAAAAATGCTTGCAGTGTGCACCCGCCATAAGGCAACGACTGTAAACTTAAGAATGCACTGTATGGCGTTGCCCTGACAACGTGATATAAATATGCTTTCTGTCATGCCAGCCGACTCCTTGTCATTTCGATGATTGACAAACCTTGGTTTTTCTGCGTTTCTATATCGCAGAAAAACGATATAGCTCTTGTGCTTGTTCCCTCCCCTCCCGCGGCAGACTCGTATTGCCTGTCCTCCCCGGGGAGCGGAGTCTGCGAGCCACCGGCCCGTCAGACCCGACATCTGTCCGACATAGGTGCGTCTCTGTAACTGCGTCAGCGCCGCGGCTTCAACAGCAGACAATCACAAACAACTTTTCGATCAGCTTTAAACCCCGTCTAAGTGGCTCTCGCAGAACTCTAATCTTCTCCTCAACGCCTCCACACCCGTCGGCTGTTTGGTAGTCACCTTGCAGAAATGTGCTCGCGGGGAAGAGGACTCCGACAGGTAAGGGCCGGTTTTCACGTCTCAATGGAAACTTTTGCCGGAAATCACAGACACGGGTGCATAGTTCATTCTTTCATTTCTAATTTTCACGCATAATTAATGGACATCCCCATGTACAAAAATGTTATTTATTTTGAGGGATAAAATTGACAATAATGAATAGAGCCAGGTGCAGCCTCTTGAGCGCCATTTTTAGTTCCATTCCTCTGGCACACACTTAGCCGTAGGTGAATTGGGAGAATATTTACATGTAGATATATCAATTTGAAACTTTGGCAGAACATTACTGATATAAATATGAGGGGAAAAATGTATTGCAAGTTTTCTGTCAGTTTTTATATAAAATTAATATGTTTTATGCTAAGAATAAAATGCACAAAATTAGTTACATATAATATATATATATATATATATGTATATGTTAAAATCAGACTCTTTCAGGCGTATTGCACTCCCATGTATACTGCCCACCTGTGGAGGCGCTACAAAAAGAGCAGTATGCAAAGGCTAACTGTGGCTTATAATGATGCCATGCGGATGCTACTGAGGGTCCCACGATGGAGTAGTGCAAGCCAAATGTTTGTAAATGCGCGTGTGCCAAACTGCCCTACTGTACTGCGAAATCTAATGTACAGGTGCATGTGCAGGCTGACAAACTCAATGAACAGTATCATCACTGCATTGACCAACCCTGGGTTAAGCTCGTTGCGATATTCATCTCGTATATGGACTCACTGGCGTTTGAGCCTATACAGGAGATAAATGTATTGTTTTTATGTGTGTCTTTTTCTTTTAATATGGACCATCATTCTAGTGTCCGGAATAAAGTCAAATAAATAAATATATATATTTCAGAGGAGATTTTAGATCTTGCTTTGTTCTTGAATAAGCAATAAATGCCTGAAAAATCAGCAAAAATTCTAATTTTGCCTTGCTGTTTGCGGTTTAAAGCTCAATAAATCAGGCTGGTATTAAAAGAGATACCGTAAATCCTCTAATACTGGCCTGTATTCCATTAGCGGCCGGGTCTCTGACAGTGGCCGGGCTCGCTGCTGGAGGAGACAATTTAAAGCTGGTCCCTAATTTAGGCCGGGGCTATTATTAGAAACTGGTTGTCTGCATACACTGGTGTATGAATGAGAGTGTGAGTGGTTCCTTGATGTAAAGCGCTTCCAGTGGCTAAAGCAGGTAGAAAGGCGCTATATAAATGTGAACATTTTACCAATTCCTCCCCTGGAACCGCCACCTTAACATGGTGGAAGGGTTTGAGAGCCCCCCTGGTAGGGTCTCCCATGGCAAACAGGTCCTAGGTGACGGGTCAGACAGAGAGCGGTTCAGAAGCCCCTTATGAGAAACCAACCGGCCCGGTTAGAACCATGAGGCCGTCCTTCTGTGGACCCACCGCCTGCAGGAGGAGCCATAGGGGCTGGTGCAATGTGATTTGGGCAGCTCCAACAGCTGCCCCCACGACCCGGCAACGGACAAGTGGAAGAAAATGGATGGATGGCATTTGACCATTTGAAAGCGAAGACCTACAAAATGGACCTAAACTTCTTTGTTGCTTTTTCTTGTGGCTTTTTTGTTGCTTTTTTGTCATGTTTTCACTTTTTTGTTGTGTTTACTGTGCTTTTTCATATATTTTTTGGCTCTTCTTTTTGTCGTGTTTTCGTGGCTTTTTCCGTCATGTTTTGGTCGCTTTTTCATTGCTTTTTTTATTACAGCCTATAGGCCACATATGTGTAAGATCTGTGCGAGTAAAACACAACTTACAGGGGGTGGGTGGCGGGTAACTGGTTAATGATGTTAGTAGTTGGAGATAATCGTAATTTTGCAGTGTTTCCTTTTACTAAAATCGTTACTGTACATTGACATATTGACATGGTCGGACTAAAAATATCTGCCCATAGCCGGGGAATGGTGCGGGTGAGAGACGGCTCGCAGAGGGAGCTCTCAGGAGGGGCAGATTAAGTTAGGGAGGAGGTCTGAAAATCTCATAACGGTAAAAGGACACCATTTTCACCTCTGCCCCCACCAACACAGCACTCCAAACATACCAGCTAAAGCGGGGTTATTGAAGTCCATACACGCTGTCCTTCCGAGGGGATCGTATTGATATCGCCTGTAAGGACCGAAAACACATCTCGCACACCACATGTCTGGCAACAAAGGCTGTAAACATGGTGTCTTTGAAGAAATGTAAAACATATGACGGACAGCAGAATACCTGTTAAAGGACTTCATAAATGTTGCAGTTTGTTAGAGTTTTAATACTGCATTTGCTACCACTGCTGATGTGTTTAAAATGCTGCAAAATACTTCATGTCTCAGCTAGTTGGCTTTCTCTAATTGTTTGCTCACGACTCAACATTGACCAACAAGAAAACAAAAGAATCCCTCAGGCAACTCAAACAGCAGGGCAAAATCTCTCTGAGCTGTCTCTATGAAGACGGCCGCACCAAAGCGTCAGTTTTACATTTAAAATACATGGAGGAAGGAGGCGTGGGAAGCTCTTGAGATGTTGAACTTTTTGGAGAAATTCACGAACCAATCAGGAGCTTTACCCAACAGTGACGTACGTTGTAGCCGAGCGGCCACCGGGGCAGAAGCCATGCCGGCCCGCAGATGTAAACAAGTCATGGAGGATTAGCTTCATTGTGAACCGGAGCTACAGCAGCTCTGGGACTTTTACAAACACGCATCGGTGTTTCATTTACCTAAACACCCAGGATTAAAAGCGGCGACAAGAAACGTATACGAGTGGCTGGATCTGCGCTCGGAATGTGTTTGGGCCTTGATGATGCACAGAGCATTCCCAAAGCTGCCACAAGCTAAATCTCCAATCGATGTGAAAATGTTTCTCGCTTGGTCTAAGTCCCATGCTCTCTCAAAACAACCCATTCAAAACACAAACGAAGTGCATACATAAAAACGTTGCTTTATATAGCGGCAGTGAGCGGTTGAACCTTCCAGTGCTTCGGGGGCGACAGCTGCCGCCGGTGAGAGCAGACGGCCATCGCTCACCGCCTGACACTCTCGCGAGCCTCGTAAACATCAGCTTTATCGTCATTTCTCCACGCACTTCTTTTAATCGGTTTTGCCGTGTTCCCAGAGTGACATGTCTGTCACCAAGCCTCGCTGGCGTTTCACAACAGGAGCCGTGCTTCAAAAGGAGGCCAGTCCATCAGCGCGATTATCAGACGGAGCGCACTGGAGGGAAAACCATAGACATATTATTAATAGACCGTCAATCCTCACTCCTCCCCGTTTACCACAATGACCACGTTCGAGGGGTAAATCATGGCGGATTTACAGACTCCTCCTCCCCAGCTCTGACGAAGCATATTCCTGATAAGGGCATAAGGGCGGGATCTTCACTGTAGACTCGGCCCTCGCGTGACGTGTAGCTCGCGCAGCTCCAATGCTAACAGTCCAACCCTCATTAAGTACGAGATTTCTCAAATGTATCCTTTGATAACCAGCCCGGTGGATCTGATTGTGTCTAACCCAGCGTAATCACAGGAGGAATATCTAGCTGTAGACCGTTCCAAAAATTAGGCACCGGGCATTAAAGTTTTTAACGTGTCTAAAGTGCAATGGATTCCAATGGGGGACTAGCGGCTATATGGCGGTAATACAGCAATGGCGGAGCAATGGCGGCCTCCAGTGTCGTCGTCGCAAAGCAGAGCAGCCAGCGGCCATTGGGGAAAACGATAAACCGATGCTTTACAGATCTGCTCGTTTACACCTGACATACAGCTGAGAGTTCCTTCTTGCTTTTTTTTATATATTCTATGCTTTATAGATATGCCTTATTATAGACGTACTGGGATTCAGAAAACGTTATTGATCCCAAGGGCAATTCATTTGTAGCAAACCCTCACAGTGACTGCGTGTCAGTCCTAACCATCATAGACCATAAACAATAATAGACAGCTCCTCCTCACTCCTCCCCGTTTGCCATAATAACTACATCTGAGGGGGAAATCATGGCGGAGTTACAGGCTTATTCATTCATGACAAGTAAAATGTATCATACTAGACAACACTGTGATTTCATGGGGTCACTTATTGTTTCTCACAGGTCAACCACTCCCAGAGGTCAACTAAAAAAAAACATTAAAACATGGTTTGTGGCAAGAGAGAGTGGGGAGGTTGTCACTGCACATTGTGACTGTATGGCAGGGTAAAAAAACCTATAGTAATGGCAAATGTTCTTTTAAATTATTTTCTATTATATATGTTAATATGTTCCTATGATAACTTTCAGATTGTCAGAATCCTGCTCACATGTTGGAGCACTTATCTTTGACACCGAGGCTGGGATTAAAATTAAGGAAAGGGCTTCATGTACCACGGAGAGGTGCCAGTGGTTGATGCCATCTCACATTAAAAAGGTATTTAGGAATGCCCAACATTTTTTTTTAATATATAGTAGCTTTCAAAATTTGTTTGCTTAATGCTTGCAATAATTTCAGATACCGGCTGCACCTGTGGCAAAGATAGATTTTTCATCTGCAAGATCTAAAAAGCATAAACTAGATGAGGCTATAGCAAAGAGGGCAGGTGAGCCTGGGTTAAATATCAATAGTTAACAGCTTTATTTTCTGAATGGGCAAAAGAGGGAATTTCTAGTGATCTCTAGTGTTCAAGATTTTTACTTTGCATTTGTATTAAATGTTTGTGTTTTTCTGGGCACCTCGGCAGGTGATCAAAAGACCTATTCAAGTACCACAGCCCAACCATTTCCCAAGGTGCAGAAAGGTTCAGAAACATATCAGCAGTTTTTTGAGGCATTACAAAAAAACGTTCCACAAAGTGCAGCCTTGATGTCCAGGTCACCATTTTACAGGGAGTTTATTCCTATGTCTGTGTCCCTGCTACCCAAAACACTCCTTGTGTACCGGACATCAGAGACAGTACAGCTATCTCCTGCAGACCTACAGACAGCATGCAGTAACTTCTGCTTTGAGGGACTTGGTCAATCACAGGTTCAGTAATGGTAAATGAGCAATAATTAGGGGAATATTTTGGGAGGATGAGAAAAATAAAATTGGTCAAAAATTAGGGGAAAAAATGGGGCAAACAGAAGCCCCTTATAAGAGACCAACAGGCCCAGTTAGAATCTTGAGGCCGTCTTTTTGTGGGCCCACCACCTGCAGGAGGAGCCATAGGGGCTGGTGCAGCTCCAACAGCTGCCCCACTTCCTTTAATGCTGCCCCTTGACAACAGCATCAACACTTCTAGATGGGTAGATTATTTATTTTTTTACCTGCTTTCGATCCTTCCTTTCTTTCTACCAGTATCGTTTAACATTGCCCAGCCCCACTAAAAAGGTGTCCTTGATAATATGCATTACATGGCGTCATGAAATACAACAAAACAACAACAAGGAATGAGCCAGTCTTTTGAACGACTGCTACAGAAGTCCCGTGACTACACTTCTCCTGTGGTGCCTTCAGGTGCAGGAGAAGCACTGGATAAAGTGAGTCTGTTTGCCAAGGCGGGTCCCTAAGCCCCAGACATTAGGCCTGAAACCTGACTGGAGTTTTCCATCTCTGTGAAATGAATTAGATAAATTTGTGTTCCAATGCTGTGGCTGCACGTGTAATTTATCCAGACTCGCAGTGATGGATGAGACTTCAGACAGACTATCCCCCCCTCCCCACTCTGCAACAGCTCAGTGAAATCCACTCATTTCATCAAGTTCAGGCTGGTTTTACAAAGCACGCTTTACTCTATTGTTTACATGTTCAGGCAATGAATGAAGAAGAGAGGAGACAGAGAGAGGGAAGGTGAGAGTTAGGAGATAGAGAGGGAGCGAGAAAGGAGAGAATGATGAAGAAGAGAGAGGGAGAGAGAGAGAGGAAGTGAGAGATGAAGAAGAGCGAGGGAGAGACATAAAGGAAGAAGAGAGAGGGAGAGAGATAAAGGAAGAAGAGAGAGGGACAGCGAGAGGACGGAGAGAAATGAAGAAGAGAGAGGGAAAGAGTGTGAGGGAAGGTGAGAGTTAGGAGATAGAGAGGGAGAGAGAGGAGGAGAGAGATGAAGAAGAGAGAGGGAGAGAGAGAGGAAGGGTCATGTTTATGTATTGATGTAGCTGGGTGGCTTCAGTCCTCATCAATTACTGCTGTAATTCTGAATGTGGTTAGCGCTTGTCCTTCACAGCTAGAAGGTCCCGGGTTCGATCAACGGCCGGACGGGGCCTTTCTGTGTGGAGTTTGTGCGTTCTCCCCGCGGTACTCTTGGTACTCCAGTTTCCCATTCTGCTAAAAACATGTACAATCGGATGAATGATGTGTGAATTGTGACTGAATGGTGGTGGTCAGAGGGACCGTTGGCGCAGATGTGTGCAGTCATGACCGTGCTTCTGTCAGTCTCCCCCAGGGGAAACTGAAGCTACAAACGCCAGTAACTCTGTGAGCAACTCATAATAATAAAAATAATACATTGCTTTTATATAGCGCTTTTCTAGACACTTAAAGTCGCTTTATATTGTATTATTAATTCACTCCATACTTGGTGGCGGTAAGCTACTATTGTAGCCAAAGCTGCCCTGGGTTAGACTGACGGAGGCGAGGCAACCAGTCCGTGCCATCGGATCCACTCACTCACTCACTACATTCGCCAGGCTTCCTGGTGTTACCAAACGGTCTCCCATCCAAGTACCGACCAGGCCCTTCCCTGCTTAGCTTCCAAGACCTGACGGGATTGGGCAGAGCAAAGGCCATTATGATTATTATATTATATTTTATTTTAAATCTACTTTATACATGCCCTTATAGTTTTGTAGTTTTAAAGTTGTTATAGTTTATTATTTATCTAAGTTTTATGTTATATGTTTCATGTTGTACGACTGACAATGGCTATAAACTGATTCTGATTCATACGTCGCTCACCACCAGCGAGTGTGGAATGAATGAAGAACAAACACTATCTCTGACACTATGTGCAGCGCTTTGGGTGACTGGGGTCATGTGAAAAGCGCTGTATAAATAAGCTTCCATTCCGTAAGAACCTACCTATCAAATGCTGTAGTTAATATTTTTGAAAGATTTTCCAGAGGCATTTTGGAGTATTTCATTTCTTGCCTGATTGCCAGACGAGTTTTGAGCCGCACATAATGATCGTCCCAGCAATCAACTAATACTCAGATCAAATCAAATAATGAAGGAAACCAAAGTCCGCACCAAGACCACGACAGGTCTGAACGTGGGCCCAGCCAGGTCGAGAAAGCGTTCTAAATGAGGGCCTGCTGTGACTGGCACGTCTCCCTGAACTGCGCCTCAGAATCCCCTAATAAGTCGAATGCAGAGGCGAAGATTTTATTTGATAGGCATAAATCCGACCGCTGTTTTCTCCAGGCTTTTGAAACCGCCGCCGCTCCTCGCTCCGACAATCGCACAAAGAAGGACGGCACAACACGGAACCCCCGGCTCTACCTCCGCCCGCGCCATTATCCCGTTGCATGCTCATTAAATCCCCTGCTCGCGGATTCTTATGAGGGGAACCGACAATAGGGTTCCGTTTCGTACAATCTGTCGCAGTTTGCAGTTTTGAAATGTGCTCTCTGTGCGTAAACAGCAGAGACGGAGGCACACAGACAGGCGGGCGCGGTGCAGACATTTTGAATTACGGGGCCAATTGGGGGCTGAGTCATTATTGCATGCGATTGTAGGTACATACAGTACTAGCAAAGCGGGGATTTAAGTGCTTGAATTGGTATAAAAGCACTCTGGGTTCTACCCTTTCCCAAAATAAATAAATAAATGTGTCCAAAACAGAATGTTTAACGTTCAAATGTAACGGTTTATTTCCCCCCCTAAAATGTGTAATACTTGGACACGTATAAACACCAAAAACAATGATGGTATCTAATTAACAGTATCATCATC
Source organism: Proterorhinus semilunaris (assembly GCA_021464625.1). NCBI lineage: Eukaryota > Metazoa > Chordata > Actinopteri > Gobiiformes > Gobiidae > Proterorhinus > Proterorhinus semilunaris. Next base: position 7,689,348 of record CM038348.1, read on the forward strand.
ATCATGTTTTTGTACCAAATTTCACAACTTGGTGTAGGACCTCATCTTTGAAACTGTACTGATAATATAAGCAGATCTTTTCATTTGGGGCAGCCTCGTTCTGGCACAGATTGTCACAAGGGCTGAGTACACTTACATTTTTTCAATACCGATAGGGTATCGGTATTGTTCAAGGTATTATAATATTGTAAATTTGGTATTGTTCGGATATCGCCGATATCCGAACAATACCAAATTTACAATATTGGGTTCATCTCCAATGTGGAGAAAGAAGAAGAATAATAGGCAAGAAAACGGGGAATAAATTGGTTGAAAATTGGAAAAGGGAGGGAAAATATTAGTAATACTAAATTGGCTAAAATTAAAGACAAAAACATTAGAAAACAAGTAAAAATTGGGGCCAAAATAAGAAAATATATGTCCTAGTTCTTCAAATAAAGCAGGTACTGGATGAAGGTGTGGCAAGTTGCTTTAGAAGACTGTGATAACCGGGCTGAAGTCAACTCTCACTAAGAAAACTGAAATGTCATGATGAGAGTGTGACACCTGTTTTATTTACAGTAAAGGTAACACTGGAAACCCTCTTGGAAAATGGCACACCTGTCATTTTTTGGAGGTAGCGAACGACGGGCTTTCTGCAGTACGGTCCTAAGAAGGTCCTAAGCTTGTGTATATTTTACGCCCAGATCACGCAGCCCCCTCCAACTACTTTTTACTGAACAATCACGGGGGGTTGAACCGCATTGAGGTGGATGACCAAATTGGGATCCTTCTTTATGCTGCGTTTACACATAAGCACGATGCGTTACGAATGCCACAAATGCACATTCGTGGCCAAGGATCACGAATGTGATGATTCGGGGTCGAGGTTTCACGCGCCGCCACTAACTGTTGCGACTTGTTACTACGCGTTACGATTAATGGCACGAATTATTACGCACGGTCACGAATATGCGTCCCGCGCTGCTGCGTGGTGTTGCGCGCTGCTGCGTGGTGTTGCGCGGTGCTGCGTGAGGTCCCGCGGTGCCACGCGCTGTTACGGGTCACTAGGAATATTCGCGTTCTGTCCGAAATCTGTCAAGAATTGGGCGAATGTGGAGTGATCTTCTTCCACCGGGTTGGAGGCGGAGCAGAGGCCGTGCTTTCCCCTGAGTCTTTGGGCTCGTCTGGCTCCAACTCCCGAACATCAGGTACGACCGCAGGAGGAAGAAACACTTTCAGCACCCCGAGGAGCGGCAGTGGCTCGGGGTGCTGAAAGTGTTTCTTCAGGTGCTGTCCGTGGCTTGGAGCGCGGATTGGCCGACTTTGTGACACTTTTCCTTGGCATAGCGACTGCAGGTACCAACATTTACTTTGGGCGCCACTACTCCTCACGAAAGGACACGCTCCGTTACGAACTCCACGAACAGAGGGTGATTCGTGACATTCGTGGAAGATTTTTTGACAGACAAAAACTTTCTCCACGAACGTCACGAATGTCACGAGCTGATGCGTTCTGTTAAGAATCCCATTGAGATGCGTTAAGTCACGTCACGAACGTCACGAATGACAGAAAAATGACATTCGTAACGCATCGTGCTTATGTGTAAACGCAGCATTAAAGGAACAGGCCACCATTTTTCCATACTGTGATATGTCCTTACCTGAGCTTAGACGAGTTGATACGTACCTGTCTGGTCTTTGTGCCTGTGGAAGAGCGTGGTCGCTTCCAACTTTACCCCTGTTTGGAGCCATAGGAATATGCTGGGAGAGGCCAAATGCTAACAACATCTTTGTTTTTGTGGCGTGACTGAGAGCACGCACAAAGACCAGACAGGTACGTATCAGGTAAGAACACGTCTCAGTATGGAAAAACGGTGGCCTGTTCCTTTAAGACAGTCAGATTGAGCCCGACGCCGCTGCTAGTTCACTTCTGCTTTCAATTCTGAGAGACATTAGTAGTCAGAAACGATCAGCGCTAAGTTCATAAAGTATTCTTCATCTGACAATCTGATGGACGAGTCTGGGTTTGCTGGATTTTGCCATGTGAAGGGTTTGGTGGTGGGGGATCATTGTGGGGGGTTGTCTTTCAGGAGCCGGGCTTAGCCGCTTAGTTCCAGTGAAAGAAACTTTGAATGCTTCAGCGCCAAGAGATTTTGAACATTTCTACGCTCTCAGCTTTGTGGGAATAGCTTGGGAATGGCCCCTTTCCTTTTCCAACGTGATTGGGCACCAGTTTACAAAGCAAGTTCCATAAAGACATGGAAGAGAGAGTTTGGCGCGGATGAACTTGATTGGCCATGATCCGATTGAACCCCTTTGCGATGACTGAGACCCTTCTCACTCAACATGAATGTGACCCAACAACCTCATATTGTGTCATGATGGAAGTCACTGGCTACGAGTTCAAAACGTTATGATGGATGTAAAGACTTGACTGGAGGAAATGAGTGTGTTTATTGAGGAGGACTTTTATCTCAGAGCTAATGCTTTTTAATGTCTAAATACAATATGCCACAAACGCAGAAAGAAATCTGTGCTAATTTAATTTCTTAAGATTTGCACATTTCATCCAAAAAAAGAAAGGAATTGGACAAAATTGGCAACTTTTGAGCAAAAAACTGTGTGTGCGAACGTGTGTGTGTGTGTATATATATATATTATATTTATTTTTTTATTCCCTAGGAGTTGGAAAAAAGATGGATGAACTTGCGGAAAAAAGGTGCACGCAGGATGTGGGGCCGTGGAGGAAGAGTGTGGTTAAACACTTGTACTGGTCTGCTTCAACTTCCACCTCAGGTGATGAGGTTGTGGCCAGGTGGACATCTGTGGCCGATCATGTACAGAATGTCCACTCCCGTGAAAATGTCCTGTTCCCTCAATGCCTGCATGATCCTCTGGTTGGGGAAAGGGCAAGAGTGTGGCTAAAGCCAAGTAAGTATTATGTATTGTGTGTTAACTAAAAAAAATTATAGATGTATAGATATATCGTCGTCTTTGCAGGTACAGCAGCATGTGAAAAACGAACTGCCATTTTGCTGGCACCACGTTTCGTCAAAGATGTTGCCAAAATTAGCCCTCAGTACCACACTTCAACACTCGAGGCATTTCATAGCCTCATCCTGAGGTTCTCCCCCAAAAGTGTGGCATTCTCCTTCAAAGGAATGTTGAGCAGGTAAGAAATGAACTCAATTTGTTTTTATTTATTTAAATACAACCATCAATAATATCAATACTTTTAATAATACTTTTAGGCTGAAAAGTGCTGCTATGCATTACAATGAGAATGCTAGGAGGTCACATGCAGTAACTGCAGTGGGGATGCTGAGGTATGCCATTGTCTACCCCAAATATAAGCACGGTGACTACACTGTCCGGGCACTGAAGACCAACCCTACCAGCTGTATGACATTTATTCCAAAAATCAGCGTCAAAATGAATGAAGAGTATAGAATAAATGTTCATGCTTTATTTCCAGTCTACATTGACCGGCTGATGGAACTCTTGTTTGACTGTGTGGTGGAGGATGCTAAGCCGTACCAAGAGTTCTCTGACCAAATAACGGTGCCAGAGCCACTCTGTGCCCAATTTGATAGGCCGGGCAAGCAAGAGGCAGTGAGCACAAGCTGCTCCTTTTGGACATGAGTAAACAATTTGTAAATGACCTAAGAACATACTGCTTATGTTTTTCTCAAATGAAGTTTTTTTTTAAGGTTTTGTTTACACTTTTCTGATGGCGTTGTGATGAGGGCCAAACTCTACAGAAAATAGACTTGCATTTGTCAAGGGCAGTAGCATTTGCAACACAGAATGAACCCCTTATACTCATAGAAATATGTTAATTCTGTTGTTGACTTACAACATAAATCAAGGAAGGGGTGTTTTAAAATACAATTCCACAAAGTGATTAATGAAATAATTGAACCAAGGACCATAGTCATACAACAGTTTTATTTTACGTTTCATTCACAATAATTTAAACCTTTATTTGGTGCCTTGACATAAAGGCGCTTCTCATCATTTTTCATTCATCACTCATTGGTGATCAGCTTCTATTGTAGCCGAAACTGCCCTGGGGTAATATAATATCAGATCATTTGACCTAATTCGTAGTTTATTTTCAACCACCAGGTGGGAGTATTGATTTTTTATTTTTTTTTATCAATTAAACAAACTATTTTGAGGACATATTTTCCAGGCTTACAATTTTATAATGCATTTTTTAAAATGCTTTTTACATCAGCCAAACTAAAAAATAGAGAACTGACACATCCATCCCGCTTACTGTAAGGCAATATATAAAATGTGCAGTTTTTCCTGTCCATTTAGAGTTCCAAAAGTTGTGGAAATACAACTTTTTATTATTTTCCCATAACCACCTGATCACACTGATACATGAGGTAAGGATATTGACAAAACGTACAACACTACAAACATATAGCTTTACAAATTGCTTAATTTGTGTTGCAGTGTTGACTTCCATTACTGGGCTGCAATGCATGGTATCCTTTGAAAACTGTTATTCAGGTATGTCAGAATGTCATTTATAAAAAGCATCAACATACTAACTTCCGACAAACGATAACCTCTTGAATGGGTCATGTTTTAGACTGCAGCGATGCATTGAGTTGGTTTCCACTGCTACAACTACAGGAGAGATCAAATGAATGGAAAAGTATTTACTGTGAGTGCACGTCACCCATCCCAACAAAAACTCCAATCCTGTGGAAAAGGAAGCCCTGAATATGTCAACTTTGGGGGTACAAAGTACAGCCAGCACCACCTGACTATTAACGGATACGGCGGCCCAGAGACCAAATCAGGCACACCGGAGCGACCCATCTGGCTCATTACCTTTTATGGAAACGTTTGTTTCATGCCTTTGGTCATAAAAGATGAACTTGTCCAATTTATTTTCATTTATGATTATATTTATTCAAATTTAGTTTGAATGCAATCAGAAAAGTTTATTCTGAAAAGTAATATTGCATTGGCATCAATATAAAATATTTCACTTCAAATCATCTAAATAACTAACTAACTAAATGTAAACCATGTCTAAAACGGAATCACTCAAGTTAAATGAATTAGTAAAGCGACATAATCCTTTCTAAAATTGTAGACTGCAAGAAACTTTATTTTTAGCTGAAATCCACTGCGTCATATTCCTTTATTTTTGTTTGGTGCACAAGTGACGCAAAAACTTACCTTTCCACACTTTTTGTCATGTTTAGTGAACTTGAACCTATTGTATTTGTAAATCTTCATGGGTTCAAATAATAAGGGGAGAGGAAATTATATTTTTGAATGACTGTGTGGTGCGTGTGACATGTTTTCATAATTCTTGCCTCCCTGTACATATATTGTGAAACCCGTAAATAATGTTGTGGGTATTTTTATGTACATGTTAAGATACAGGATGATATATGAATGAGTTGGGATTGTTATTGGTGTGAATCATCTTTGAACATATTTGATTAAATTAACCTGTTTACCATTGCATACATCTGTACAAATACACATGTGGGATGAACCGCCTGCAGCATTGGTTTATTGCAACACAAGCTCTGGGTGATCCAGGTGATCATATCATCCTACTAAAATCTGTGCATTTTCTACATCAGAGAGGACAATTTGTAGCCTGGGATAATGATCCTGAGGTACATCCTATTAGAATGAGATTGTAAGACTTTACAGTTATGAATTATGAATCTTTATATCTTAATGTGTAAAATTGGGTTTGCTGTAGTTCTAAGCTAAATATCCTGTCGGCTGTAATGCAAAAAGCCGTGATGCTAACAACAATTTACCACTCACTCCAGTCTGTCCTGCATCGAATTGGGGTATTTATTGAGCCAGAGACTAATTTCGGGTCGGGGCCGCTGGGCTCTCGTTAACTTTCTCCCTGTCTGGTGAAGATGGAGAAAATCCTCCACCTCACCTCCACGGCGCCGTTGTGCAGCTACGCTCGCCTCTCCAGCGAGGCCACTGTCACTGACAGCCCAGACAACGCCCACACAGTGACCCCCCTCCCCCACATCTCCCCCAAAGGCCTCCCGGCACGCCTCTTTCGCTAAGTTTTTTTGAATTTTGGGAGTGGGAGGAGATAAGACTCGGTCTTTAGTTTCCCTTTAAGTGTAACAATGCATTTTTTATATTTGTTTATTTGTTCTTTTGTTTGTTTTCCGTTAAAGTTAAGTGGATGGGATATGAGGGAAAAATCACATAAATTGTGTTCTTTTGTTGTTCGTTTGTTGGCAACTTACTATGTGAAATAAAAACATAATTAAAAACAACAACAAAAAGCCAAACAACGGAACTTGCCAAGTATTTTTCAACTGTGGATGTAGGCAAAGACCTAAGTTTAGATTGGGCTCATTAGATTAGATTCATCTTTATTGTTCTCAAACATGAGAGATCATTTCTGGGCATCAACAACAACATCACAGAGCAAATATTTCTCACATCCTCACAGTTAACAAGTAAGAATTAATTTTCCCCAAATTTAATGCAGTTACGATCGCACCCTCTGTTTCAAAGAGAATACTAAAGCTATATGGCCTTTAAAGATGCATTATGCAATTCATTATGCAAAAAAAAAGTTGATATTGTGCGTATTTGACCTTTGACCCAGCAGCTGTTTGATTAGGTGCATGGCGCCTTTACTTTCAATCACGGTGATCTCTACAACGCTCCAGGATCAATCGTTTTAAAGGTTTTCTATTTAGAGGGTCCATTAGCAGTGAAAACCTTCCAAACAATTGATTCTGGAGGGTCCTAGAGACCACTGTGATGGAAAGTAAAGGTGCCATGCTGACCAGTCATACAGCTGCTGGGTCACTACAAGGTCAAATACGCACAAATATCAACTTTTTTTTATGTAAAAAGTTGCATAATGCAACTTTAAGTGCAGATATTGCACTCTTTAATGAGACCATCATGAAGCTCACAGAACAGACAAGCTATTGATACGTTATAGTTGGTTAGACTGAGCTAATAAGTCAATGGTGGAGGTTATAGGATTAATCCAATGGAATAGAGATGAAAACTCAGGATTCAGGAAAAAGCACACAAATGATGAATGACAATCTTCCTACAGACTAACGCATTTTTTTAAGTTATGGTTTGCTCTGCTGCTATCACCCTAAGAGATCACACAAGCATACCCATACAATGTTTGAAACTGGTGTCTCTTGAAAGTGAGAAATTAGTCTCAAGGGACTAACCTGTAGTTAGGGGGGGGGGGGGGGGAGTAAGGGGTGGAAGGAGGGCAGGGAAGGGAGGGAGTTCAGCTTCCTGATAGCTTGGTGTATGAAACTGTTCTTCAGTCGACTGGATCTGGCCCGTAGATTCCAGTGTCTCCTCCCTGAAGGCATTACTTTGAAGAGACTCTATGATATGCACACCCAGGAACTTAGTGCTGGTCACCCTCTCCACAGCAGCACCGTTGATTGTTAGAGGAGCATGCTGGACCTGTGCTCTACAAAAGTCCACAACAATCTCTTTTGTCTTCTCCACATTTAGAGAGAGGTTGTTCTGTGTGCACCACATGGCCAGACTGCTCACCTCACCTCACTCCTGTAGTTTGACTCGTCTCTGTTGTTGATGAGACCCACCACTGTTGTGTCGTCTGCAAACTTGATGAAGAGGTTTGAGTCGTACTTTGGAGTGCGGTATTCATTAAAGCAGGAGGGTGGTGACTTCTATGGTACCAGAATGATGGTGGTTGTTTTGAAGCACGTTGGAACTGCTGCAGAGATGTGTTAAACATTTCTGAAAACTTCAGTGAGTTAATCAGCACAACCTTTCGGTACACGACCTGTTGTTTGGACCCGGTGTTTTGTGTATGTTGATCCTGCTCAGAGATCTTCTTACACTCTTTGGAGATAGCTTCAGCACTTGGTCTTTAGGAGGGGGTGTTGACTTTTGTGCCAGGGTTCTATTGAGTGCCTCGACGTGAGCAAAGAATTCATTCAGCACGTTCAACAGAGAGGTGTCACTGTCAGAGGTTTGTCGAGGAGGTTTATAGTCTGTGTAATATTCTTTATTACCGCCCACAGACTCCGAGTGTCTCTCTTGTTTGCTCGGAAAGAACGTGAACAATCACAACATCTCTATATTGCACAGAAATTGAGGGAAGTGGGTCGTTTTGACTTGGCAGCTAAGAAAATTACCCAAAAAATTGGAGGACTCAAAGACTTGTGTGATCCAACCAAATTTAACCTGGCAATAGCAGCAGCTAGAAAAGTGGCACACTTCAACTCAGACAAGACGGAGTATGGAAAACCTTCAACCGCAGTGAAAATAGGCTTTTCACTCAAAGCAGCAACTGAGACCTGGATTGGTCATTGTATGATGGTGTCAGATGTTTTTGCTGAAAAAAGACGTTTAAGGAAGTTTAAGGAGCTTCGACAAAATGTGGTCAAACTATGTTGCAACAAATGCCCACAGTTCCATGGAACAAAACAAATGGAACAAAGATGAAAGTGTTCCTTTAACTAAAGACATTCTTGTGCTGCAGAATCATCATTCTACAGGGCTGTAGAAGATGAAGCAAAGGCTGATCTTAAAACAGACTGTAACAATGGCTGCATACAAAAGACTCAGTGAAAGTCTTCTAGCTCAAGACATAGTTTTCAACAAGAAACGTGAGGGAGAAGCGTCAAGGATAACACTAGAGATGTACCTGAAAGCTGAATCTGCTCAAGTCAACAAGGACATTTATGAGACGCGGTCTCCTGTGGAGAAAATGTTGAGTAACAGGCTAACTAGGATGGTAACCAGAGGAAAAAAGAGGTCGGAAAGTACCTGTTCCGTTTCTTGACCGCACTAAAGCTTCCATTGATTTCATAATTGAGCTCAGGGACAAAGTTGGGGTTCTTAAGAACAATCCATTTTTGTTTGCCAACATTGACGCCAAAACGAATATTTGTGGCTGTGACTGTTTGAGAACATTTTCAATTGAATGTAAAGTGGATAATCCACAACTGCTCAGATCCACCAACTTGCGTAAGCATGTGGCAACATTGTGCCAGCTGCTGGACCTCTCCAACCAAGAGCTTGAGCAGGTAGCAAAGTTTATGGACATGACATCAGAGTACACTGTAACTACTACAGGCAGACTGATAAAACCTTCCAAGTAGCTAAAGTTGGAAAGCTTCTATATTCGCAATGGAAGGTGGAGCCAAAGCACTTAAAAGGAAACAATCTTAAGACCCTGGATTCAGCAGTCTACGGTCTGCACTGTAAAAAAAAATAATTAAAACACTTTTTTAGTAGAAGTCATATGATGCTTATAGAGACTTTTATTTTTATTTTTTTACAGCCAAAACAGAGATTCAATCAAGGAGCGAAAAGGAGCGCTCCATGTATAATGTATATTGTACAATATTGTCTGCAATACTAGTAACTGTAACACAACATAGGCACTGTATAAAGTTTAAACTATAAGTGGATTAATATACTTCTTCCATTAAGTGTAACAACTTAAAGATCATGTTTTAAGTGGGCACTCCACATAAGTAACATGAATATGTATTTGTCTTCACTGTCTGAACCCTCTGAAAGAGGACCACGAAGAGGAAAGCACCCTAGACCGGGTCCAAGATTAAACCACACAGAAAGAGACCCATGAACAAAGGCACTGATCGTACGATCTTGTCTATTTTTTTATTTACCTTTGCTTAGTTTTGGCTCCAAGGGTTTGAAACAGCTAAACATGTCCATGTTTGTTTCTTAACCCCCACCTGAACCGAGCACATTTTCACCAGTTTGACCCAAACCTAAAAGCAACAAAAAAGATGAAAACAATGTAGCGTTAAATATGCTGTAAAAGCAACAGTAACACTATCAAAAAACAAAAAAAACACAACTAAAGTGACGAAAGAGCGACAAAAAGGCGACAAAGATATGACTCACAAACTATGAAACACACGACATAAAAGCTTCAAAAGTGAGACAAAGAAGTAGGAAACAAAAATGTTGCGGTCAGCTTTCAAATGAGGCGTTAACCCTGTCCCTTATAGGCTGTAAGCTTCAGTCGAGAAGCTTTTAGATTTGGGTAATATTGAACTGGGGAAAATGCACTCGGTTAAGGCGGGTGTTAAGAGGTTAAATTTGGAGGTAAGTGGAGTAACTGGTAATATTTTCATCTATTGCACATTAAAATATGTCTATTTTCTTATTAATTAGAGATGATGGCTAGGGCTTTTGGATGTGTCAGCTATAACAGCACAATTTAACACATTTTGGTTAGTAAACTAAAAATATTTATTCATATTAGCCTTAGTATAATCAATGAAAGAATACCTCATGACAGATTTCTTTGATAATGTTATCAAAGTTAGCTTGATTTCAGTTACAAATAATTTAGACCCTGGACATCATAATGTTCCTTCAGGGGTGTATACAAATAAGTGTAGTCCAATAGTTGACATTGAGAGACTAGTGCAAATATGACTTCAATTAAACACTCTTTCTCAGATGCTCCAAAATAGACCAAGAGAACATGGAGTGCGGAGGAAAATAATGCAGTGGAAAGGAGGATGGGCAAATTCATTGCTGTGACACGAGTTCCTCGGAAAGAAGCCTGCATGTTGTGCGTCACACAGGAGTCCCCAGCACCGAAGAACCGCACGTGGAAAGATGTCAAGTATTATGTTTACAATGAGAATTAAATTCAAGAGAAGGCTGTTTCAGGAATGATGTTTAAGTTAAGTTTATGTTTGATTTTCTGCTGTGGTTCTGTCAGTGTTCAGCCCCAGTTAGTTGTAGTATTTGTTGTAACGACAGGACCAGAGTGACTCTAAGGACAGTCTCCAAAAAAGGTTTAACTGCTTTATTCCGAAAAACAGGCAACGATGAAAACAGGACCGGAGGTACAAGGTAGTGGAGCTGAGTCTGGAACCGGACGGAGAACTGCACAGAAGAGAGTAGTATTAACAGGTTTGTCACAAAAGTTCCTTCAAAGATTAGGTCGCAAAAAATTCAAGAGTCAAAGTAGGTACCACATAAGGTAACGGACGATCTGGCAGAGAGTGGAGGACTGAAGAGGCTTCAAATACTGGAGGTGAGTGGTGTTGCAGGTGTGCTGAGTGGCTGCAAGCTCCAGGGTGTGATGACTCCGCCCAGACAGGGACAAGAGGGTGGGGCAAAACACACAGATGGGAGGCACTGGACTCCTAACAGTATTTAAAAGTTGTTCATTCACCCATGTGCACTGTAAAGGGCATATATAGTTTCCTTGAATTTCCCTGCGTTGGCACAAAGCCTTCTTGGTCAAGTTTTATGCCTGTTAAGCACTTTTCAGTTATGTTTAAAAATATATTTACATTCTATGAGCTAGGGCCCAAAAAATATTTTTAAATTTGATTTAATTATTTATTTCTTTACTCAGTTTGGACGATTAAAATCGTAATCGATTTTATTGGAAATACACTTAAAAAGGTCTCCTGATCTTTGATATGAAGAAAACTGCTCAGAGTCCTGCTCATTCATATTTCATAATATAGCCTACAATTAGGCTCATTAATTTAAAATAAGATAACCCTTTATTTTCAAAAAATTATTTCCGTTTTAAATATTCCTTGTCTGTCCTCAAAAGTCCCTCCATCCATTTTCTTCCGCTTTATCCGGGGCCGGGTCGCGGGGGCAGCAGTCTCAGCAGAGATGCCCAGACTTCCCGATCCACGCACACCTCCTCCATTTTTTTTCTTAAATTCATGCAGTCCTTATATTTGAAGAGCTTAGTGGCGCTAGGCTAATGCTAGGCTAACGCATGTCTATGGTATCAGCAACCCTGCATTAAAAACAGTCTGACCCACTCCACAGTGCACCAGAGGTAAATCACTTATAACGCCAGACTACCCATATAAATGTCTGTGTCAATAGAATAATTATAACCATTTAAATAACTTATATTTGAGCAGCATCAGCTTCGTGGTTGTAAGTGATCCGCGAGAAAATAGACCCTCAAAATGCGGTAATTCATGTGATACAAGGTCATTTATATTTCAAACATTATTTCACTTCAAAGCAGTGAAGTAGTTGTGCTTCCTATGAGTCCTATGGACTGTAACTATGTCCTTTCCTGTCAGCAGCTTAAAAACACAATAACTTTTTCACCCAACATTTCTTTATTAAATAGCTGCTTCCAATGAAATAAATGATTATTATTGTTTACATTAGATGTTATCCGTCTAAATAGGTCATATTTTCAAAACCATTAAAACCTGCCACATGCACTTTAAAGCTTACAGGCTAGTTCTAATGTGGACACAGCATGGGTATGGCTAAAAGCTACATAAAAAAAAGAAAATAAATGTAACCAGAGAATAAGTCAAGTTCAGTCGGTTCCATAGTGTTCCTCTTATATAAGTTGTTGTGCATGTGTATCTAAAGTCAGGCTATTTTCCCTGTGCTGTCTTACAGTCTTTGCTGCCTTAATGAGCGCGAGTTGGCAGCTTTGATTTTGTTTAGCCCCGGTTGATCTCCGGAGTATGTAACAATTGCACGAGTCTAGTCAGTGTAGAACAATCGCAGAATCAAAGGTGCGCGCACTCCAGCTGACGTCTGCTGTCTCGCGGTTTGTGATCGCAGCGTCTTGTTAAACATGGGGTTTCAGAGCTGCCGGCGCGCTCCTGCTGGGAGAACACAGCTCCTGCCTGTTCAAAAGCACAGATGCATTAGGACAAAACAAAACAGGCTTCTTTATGTGACAGTGTTAAAAAGGTTCTATTGGGCATATTAAAGGTACATAAATGCAACACCACACAGATACATACCCATTTACAACGGGCTTTAACAATGCTGACTGCAGTCACATAACTGATTCATATACAGTACAGTAAATACACAGGACAAAGCCAGGGCTGAAACTAGGAGTAAAAACAGAACTAAGCCAGGGCAAAAACAGGCTTTAAAGGCCTAATAAAGAATAAGAGTTCCATGTGAGGATTTAATTGAACAATTTCGGTGTGACGTCACAAATAAAAATGGCGGTTCGCAACGATGAAAACAATGCGCTCCGCTTGACTGAAGCCACTGGCTGATCGCTGGCATTGGGTGGTGATCGTGTGATTCAAGAGGCTTCCTTAAACCCCACAAATCTAAAAAGCTTCTTGACTGGAGCTTACAGCCTATAGGCCAGTGTAAACGCCTCATTTGAAAGCTAAGAACTACAAAAGGGATCTACGATTTTTCCTCGCGTTGTCATCACTTTATCGTCGTATTTTTTGTCGTATTTTGTCACGTTTTCTCTGCGATTTTGTTGCTTTTTCATCGCCTGTGTTGTTGCGTTTTTTTATTTTTTTTATTTTTTGTTTTGTTTTTGTCGCTCTTTTGATGCTTTCTTTGCGTTTTCATCCTCATTTACGTCCCGTTTTTGACATTATTTTGACACTTTTTTCAAGAAGCTTTTAGATTTGGATGAAGTCGAACTTGAGAAAATGAGCTCAATTAAGGTGGAGGTTAAGAGGTTAAGCTGAATGATTGTCAAATTGTGATGAAATGTCATTTGATTACTGTGATAACCTGCCGAAAGAGAGAAAAGTCTGATAGAAACATCATTGGTCAAATGAAGGTTTGTACAAACTGCCAAGAGGTAACATTAGCTACTTGGAGTAACGGCCCGATTAAATGGGCAGATACAGACACATCAGGTCATTTTTTTCATCAGGTCTTAAGTCATACAGTGAGACAGGGACAAAGATTTAAAATAGAACCGTCGTACGACCAAAGACGAACTACGACCAACATCAGGCAGTGTCTGATATTTTGGAACACTAGTCGTAGAGTTGGCCATCCTCTCGCTGCAGACAGGATCTCTGCGAAGCGTCTCGACAACACACCAGCGCACACCACCAGAGTCAGAGCAACAGAGGCCAGGCATGAGCCGGTCCGACTCCACGTTTTACCGGACTTTCCCTGCACTTTTCCGCAAAAATAAACACCGCTAGCCTGTGGCGCTTGCCTCACCTAAACACACGCCTTCTGAAGCCTGAAACTGCTACGATAAAACTTTAGTTGTAACTGCAATTGTCTCTTTGAAGAATCGCAGAGTGGAGATGAGAGCAGCTCACGATTTTACCATCCCCACACCGTGCAATCTAAAAATCACACAGTGCACACCAGCCATTAGGTGTGTCTGTCGCCAAATCGTTATTAACCTACAAAAAAGAGCCTTGTTTGCTCTCTCTCTCTTACAAAATTGACCTACCTGTTGTATTTTATGTTCGATAAACGGATAAATCATGTGTTAAAAGCACTGCACGGCGCTGGCTCTGGACTCTGGACTTGTCGGGACCCGTGGGACTCCCTCGGGTGGTCAGGGGAGGGCAGTCTCACAAATTGAGAAAGAAGGGTATTTTTTGAAAATGAGTGATTTTTGCATTTTTTATTTTTTTTTGCAGATTCTTTTAGTTGAGATCACGAAAAAGCCTCCCTATGTTTGAGATCCCAGTTTTGGTATATTTAAAAGCGTACCATTCTAGGTAGAAATTGTTTTTCCTTCAGATTCTGGGGGCGTGTGTGTATTTGCAAACCGGTAAGCGGCTTTTGTCTCCTTCTCTTTGCCCCGCCCTCCAGGGCCCAGCGTGGCTGCTTATTATGCATGCTTTATCCGAACAAGGAAATATGAAATGGATTTACACTTTTTTTCTTAAGTTGTCGCTGCCATAAAACCTCACAAAGAAGAAGAAAGAAGTGGATTTATTAATCACTGATATTTGGCGCCGCTTCCTCATGAAGAGCATTGATAGCAGAGCAGCGACAGTGGAACAGAGACGCTTTGCTCCCCAGGCAGGAGAAGAATTTACCCATCGCAGCTTAAAAAAGCTTCCCTCAAAGCACCAAACTGTAAGTGTAGTATCTTTTTATTACGGTGGATTTTGCGTTTGAGTTGATCTCTGATGTCTCGCTCTGTCAACAAAACATCCGCCTGTTTCCACGTTAGAATTGAGAATGAGCAGTCACATGCAGAGTTTGGGTGAGTTTTTTTGGGGGAGGGGGGGGGGGCTCTGAGCCTGTCGGCCATGTTGTATGCCGATTAGGGGCATGCCCCCAGAATTTCATGCATTCCTCATATGCCGGAGCACTTTTAAATTTTGCGCATTTACGTTTTTGATGAGGCAGAGACGGCTCTACGAATACGACAATAAAAAGGAAGAAAGTAAAGCAATGCAAAGAGGTAAGGCGAAAGAAAAGGGACATTACAGGAACAAGCTCGTACCAAGAGCAAAACAGCGATATTTGGAGAAGCTTGACATCCAAAACATCGATCCATACGAGCTCCCTGCAGCAGAGACCTGGACCATTTACGTCAATGCATACACATGGACATAGTAAATGACCTTGTATTTGGTGTAAGTGTGGAATTATTTATATACATATTTGTCATGTTGGGTTTTAGTGATTATATATATAATTGTGTTGATCTGTAAACTGTGCTTTGAGATACATTTGAATCTGGCGGACATTTTAGTTTCTGCTTGTATGTATGGTTGATCCACTGGGGGGCAGTGTGTTCAAATGAGGAGTCAGATTGCGCAGAAGAAGAAGTGACGATCCAAGAGAGCTGATTGGTTGGGGGGGAAGACACACCTACTATATATGGTCCTGCTTGAGAAGCGTTCCGCCCTTCTCCTCGCTTCTCCCCCTGGGGTCTGCTCGGTCAACATGGAGTCAGCTGAACAGATGTACCTTTAGTTTGTAATAGGAAATAAAGTAATGATTTTGGATTATATTATACCGAGTCTCCATCCTTTCATCCAGCACTAAAGAATACGCTATTTTCAACAGTTGGTGACACCCGTACGTGACGTTTTTGATTTGTGGAAGATTGGATGGAACTAGTGAATAGACAAAGAAAAAAAAAAAATGCTTTTTTGTTGCTCTTTCGCTCACAAAGCAGACGTGCACACCGACTTTAAAATGGGTAAGAATACGAATTGTTTATAGCAAATTTGTTTATATTGGCTATGATGAAGGAAGTGTGTGCGTATGTTTTTGCTGGGGGTTTGAGATATTTGGCGATACTTTTAAAACATAAAAAAAAAAAAAATGAAACGAAGCTAAAGATGCTATGAAACTTGACTGGATTGTTCCGTGTTTAGACCGTACGCCTTGCAGATTTTTAAGGTGCTTTTTAAGGCATGTAAGTAGATGTTTTTATTGAAGTTAGACATGTTATGGCCGCCTGCTATTAAAGGCCTTATTGGAAATGTGTTTGTTTTGGAAAAATAACTGTTTGCGATGATTGGTTTCCCATTTTTGCTGTTGGCATGTTCTGTGAATCTTTAACTATATCCCCATTGTCTATGCAAAAGAATTTCCTCAATATTTTGGTCAAATTACAGCTTAATGTTGTGTTGTTAGCTTTCGTTAGCATCGTTAGCTTAGTGCGCTAGCATACCGCATGGTTAGCTTAGTGTGTTAGCATACAGCTTATTGTTGATAAACGTGTAATAAACCCACAAATGTGTTAAACCCAGCTCAGTGTGTGGACACTGAAGGCTGTTCTGTGTAGTAGTGAAGGTTTTTATTGAAGTGTGGTGCATGGTTTGTTTTCAGTATGATCTGTTTGCTGTTGGTATGCGAGGTTGCTAAGTTGGCTCTGAGAACAAAGGATTAGCTTTAGCGGTTAGCTTTTTCCATGTGGTACTGTTAGGATATTTAAAACATTTCCAGTGTAGATTCAGTCTGGTTGTTTAGATTGGAGTAAATTTATTTGGCTGTTGTATTGTAATACCGGAGTTTATGGCCGCCATTGCTGTAATGCCACCATATGGCCACTAGATTTTCATTGAAAGGCATCGGACTTTAGACAAATTAAGAACTATTTTAACGCATGTTTTCTATTTTTAAACACTTAATATGGCTACATATTCTTACTGAGATAACGCTGGGTTATTTACAATTAAAGGAATGAGGCTGGTTTTCGAAATTTTGTTTTACATCTGCCTTAAACAGTGACTTCGCAGGCATTTTTATCTGAAGACGGAACAATTTTGTTAAAGCAACTAAGGTACATTTTTTTATCTGATTTTGTTGACCGGCGGAGAGAGAGGCGGGAGAAGTGTTTGTCTGTTAATCTGTTTGTTGTTCTTGTTTGACTGTTTGGTTTTTTGTTAACTGTTGTTTTGTTTGTTTTTGTTTGTGGGGTAATATAAAAAAAATGTTATAAAAAATATAAAATAATAAAAATAACAAAAATAGGTAGGTGGACGTGATCGCACCGAGTCGCTAATGGAGTTTGGGAGTGTGATGTTATGTCGCTGAGCATTGTGGGATTGGCAGCAGTAGGTAGCGTTCACGTGACATTATAACATTCTAAAGAAAATTGAGGTGGAGGGCAACTGAAAATTCAATCGCTGTAACCATAGTCCCATAGAGTTGTGTTGACACCGGCCCTCCAACTGAAATAATTCTATAACGTGAACGCGGCCTATTGTATTGTTGCCAGCAGTGACTCGGCGACTGACGGAAGTGTTCCACGGCTTTTTAGCTAATGTTTGTCAATGGAGAGGTGTAAGCTGTCAACTGCGGAGATGGCGCATCCACATGGCAACTCTGGAATGTCCCCGAACTTTATGACTCTTTAAAAGTAGCCGGCGAGCTACTATTTAGGCTTTGGGATTTTGATTGGCTATTTAATCTCGGTAAATTGTGGTGGACGCGTCAAGCCTTGGTCGCGTAAGGTACGGACCTAAATTTCCGCCCCGTAGACTGGTGCCGACTCCGACGGGAGAGAGCGTTGTAGCGTTATCCGGAAATCGTTAGGGACGTTGCGGACCCTAGAAACCGGTGAAATAATAAAAATAAAAATAAAAGAGAAAGAAAAAATATATAAAAAAAATAGAAAGAGACTGGACAAATTCCAAATAAAGATAAATGAGTGATAAATGAGTGAAAATATTCTATTGGCCAGATTGCAAAGAGCTCTTGTACTGGCCAAATAAGGGAATAGAATAAAGTGAAAATAAAAGATATTCTACTGGACAAATCCCAGATGAGAATAAGAGAAAATAAGCGTTAATGTACTGGCCAGATTATGTTTAGATATTGTGCACAGGGTAATGGGGATATTGTAAAAGTTATATGTGAAATTATTGTGTCTTGTTGTCATGTCCTTTGTGTAATGTTTTTATTGTCCAGAGTGTCCGAGTGACCAGTGTGATGGACGAGTGGAGAAGGACAAACAAAAGTGATATTTTCGTATCGCTGAAAGAGACTGTGAGTGGCGGAGAAGCAAACGGAGAGAAAGACTTGGAAAGTATTGGAGTGAATGCATCTGATCATTTAACGGTGATAGATGGTTCTCTGAGGAGACTGGATGCCGAAATGGCATTGAATGTGAAGCGTGATGGAAAGGTGATTGAAAGTGAGAAGGACGGTTGAAAGAAAGTTTTAGGATAAGATAATTCCTTACTCAGAGATGTGGTGTGTGAATGTTGAGTGGACACTGTTTTTTATTAGAAAACTAAACGTGTATTTGCTGTGTCTGCACTTGTGTGGACGTAGGAAATGATCAAACAGGAAGTAATGGTTACATTGGAGGAGTGGCCATCCTTCTTTGTACCCAGACATCCGTGTAGGAGGGGAAGTGGAGAAATTGCTCCGCCCCTCATTGAAAAAATGAAGAAAAAATAACGTTTTTGACCAAAGTTATTGTTATAAAAGTAATTTTTGTTTTGTTTTTTATAGAGAAACATTTCTGCTGGTGGTAGTTATGTCTCCACAGCATACATTTGAAGAACAAGTATCCAAAATTAGTGTGAGACAAATGCTATTTTTTAAGCCTGTGATTAACTTAGCATTTAGGGCTCTGAGAGATGTTGCTGAAAGAATTAGAACCTCTCTCCACACGGTGGCGCCGTGGAATGAAAACTGAAGCAGGGAAGACCTGTCGTAGGTTCGAATACATTGATTGAAAGTACAGACCACTATTTAGAGTTTAAGTTGATCTTTATGCGCCATCTTGGACGCATTACCAAAAGTTATGAAGGAGCAATTATGCAAAATTTGAATTATTGTTAATAAAACCAAATAAATTAATGAATACATTTTGAGAATATGGAGAACACCCTTGAACAGAAGCGAGAGCAAAGTTGAACTGAATGAAATGAGTGCAACTTTTAAAGGTGCAGCTTAAAGGAGCGAGTAATGAAAGTAATAATGAAAGAGTAATAATGAGTTTACTTAAATGAGTTTACTTAAATGTGCAGTGACTTATGGGTGTGGTGTTGGTAATTGTGGCCAAGGATTGTTTCAGAGGAGGACCAACAACGTTCGAGGAGATCGAGGCGTTTACAACAACGCTGATGGGGACAATACAATGCTGAGACTGCTGCTGAGTGCAGAGGCATGGGAGTACAGAACTCTGTTACCTGTGAAGGTGAACGGACAGACTCTTGACGTGCTGGTGGATAAAGGTGAACAACACATCTGTGAACTATGAGACTGTGATCATTAACGGACACCATCTACTGGGTGGATACAGGAAGACCACCCAAAACCTTTCACCAAGCCAGTGCCTAGTCAGCTCACAGGACTGAATCTGACACGCCAACTCAGACTCCTGTTTCTCTTCTCGGATGTGATATGCTGATGACAGTGAGAGCAACAGTTTTGTGCTCTCTGAATGGACTAACAGTGACTTTTCCCTGATTGGACAAACGCCTTGCTGTCTGACAGTGGTTGCTGAATGCAGATATATCTCCTGGGAAGAGCTGAAGGACTGTACAACTGACGTTTGACCTTGGATCAAACATTCACTTTGCCAAAGCCACCCACCCATTGATCACTGTACTTTAATATGATATAGAAAAGCTTTTAAGGCTAACCTTAGTGGACATGAATGGTCCTTTTAAAATAACAAAATTAATTAGGCAAACAAGGTGTGACAACGAACTGTTTACACCCTATAGAACAATAATATGATGTGTTTATAACTCGTTTGCTCTCTCTCCTGGACAATAGGCTAAAGAATTTGTTCCATGACCAAAGCGTGAGTGAAACAAAAGATTGGTAAGAAATTGAAGTTCCTAAAATGTCCTGTACCCTCCATCAGTGTCTGATACTTGTGTCCGTTTTGGAACATCATTCCACGACACCATGATAGAGAATTATGTGTTTATGAACTGACTGAAAAATATCTTAATGCACCAGATAAAGATGGTCTTTAGGACCTGATGATGCTGGTTTATTTACTAAATTGAATCAATAATCTTTAAGTTTCAAAATGCATTTGTCTGAATATCTCAATACAAAATTTAAACGAAGCCTTAGAGGGCGTTGACATGTGATAGGACTGTGAAATGCTATAGCTATGAATTGGAATATATAAAACTAAATTGTCTGAAATTATGTCTAAAAGCTGAAATGAATTGGGCTTCGGCCCTTTCTCTTGCTCTGCTCCTGGGGTCAATCTGTGAGCAGATCGAGAGGAAACTCTTATGAACTTGACACAGGCCATTTTGGCGCCTGAGATCAGACTCCTCTTTGATTCCACAGGAATCCAGTGGACACTGATCTTGCGATTGTATATGATCCCTATTGAAACCATCTACACTCATTAGTTTATTTACTCAGGTTGGAGGTGACTGCTGATCTCACTTTGGGAGCTGCTGAGAGCTCCTTTCCCAGCCTGTCTGACGGTCCTCTGCCACGATTGGACTGAACCAGTGCTGGTCTGATCCCTTTTGAGGCCACTCCCAGGACCTCACAGGCTGTCCAGGTCGCAAACCAGACGAGTGATGTCACACCTCTCACTCGCCCTGTCGACCCATTTAAACCCGCCTTCAACCTCCCTGGACTGAACCTGACATTTGTTATTTTGCTATTGTTTTCTTTGTGTTATGTAGGTGCCGAAGGTATTAATCTCCAGTGAAATTGGAGTTGGTTTGTTGTGTTTCCTGTACAAGGATAGAGGTTTCTTTTGTTTATGCATGTTTACATGACTCTTTATTGGACTGAGTTTTCCTCAGTCCAAGAGGGGGTGTTAATTATATGGGATAATTATATGGAAAAAAATTATCAATTATTATAATTTGGTTTATTTTGGCATGGGAAAGAACTGATACAATTATATCTAAAAGATAAACAAACGAAAACATAAAGTGACGAATTGACAAATGTTATGGCCAACTAAGATTTCAGTTTCAGATAGGTAAATAAATTTATAATACTCTGTTTTTGACGTTTGCTGTGATTCTGAAGTGCACACAGAATCTGTGGTAAATGTGGGAAACAGAAGCTAAAAGAGAGTTTTTCTCTGTAGATTAATGAAACCTGAATTCCTGAATTTTCTGGATAAAATTGACCCTAGCATTCCAACAGATAAATTAAGTTAAATAGGTTTTTGAGTCCAGCCATAATTTGCAAGATTAGCTGGCATGGTCGCTCTCACGGTGAGCGGCCCTGATGAGAATTTTTTTGTAATTTTTGTCTGTTCTTTTGTGTTTCTGTTACAGATCTCTGTTGGTTCCTTGTCTCTGTGGGTGCTTGTGAGTGGTCGTCATTATGAGAGTTTTTGATCCAAATCAATAAAGTTGTATTTTTAAAGCGCCTTACAATAATTAAAGTTGATCAAAACACGATGATGTAGAAAAAAATAAACAATAAAAACCACCCTTAGTGGTGAGTGTATGTTTTTATAGCGGACGCCGAGGAAGCATGAACTGAGACAACGACCTGACAGAGTAAAGGCAACCAGTTGAAGGACATGCATCTATCACTGATTTCATAGGACAAATATTCAATCTGATTTGTGATCTCTTTTGTAGAGATCAAAACGGGGAATGTGGAATTATTTATATACATATTTGTCATGTTGGGTTTTAGTGATTATATATATAATTGTGTTGATCTGTAAACTGTGCTTTGAGATACATTTGAATCTGGCGGACATTTTAGTTTCTGCTTGTATGTATGGTTGATCCACTGGGGGGCAGTGTGTTCAAATGAGGAGTCAGATTGCGCAGAAGAAGAAGTGACGATCCAAGAGAGCTGATTGGTTGGGGGGGAAGACACACCTACTATATATGGTCCTGCTTGAGAAGCGTTCCGCCCTTCTCCTCGCTTCTCCCCCTGGGGTCTGCTCGGTCAACATGGAGTCAGCTGAACAGATGTACCTTTAGTTTGTAATAGGAAATAAAGTAATGATTTTGGATTATAATATACCGAGTCTCCATCCTTTCATCCAGCACTAAAGAATACGCTATTTTCAACACACTTTTTTTCTTAAGTTGTCGCTGCCATAAAACCTCACAAAGAAGAAGAAAGAAGTGGATTTATTAATCACTGATATTTGGCGCCGCTTCCTCATGAAGAGCATTGATAGCAGAGCAGCGACAGTGGAACAGAGACGCTTTGCTCCCCAGGCAGGAGAAGAATTTACCCATCGCAGCTTAAAAAAGCTTCCCTCAAAGCACCAAACTGTAAGTGTAGTATCTTTTTATTACGGTGGATTTTGCGTTTGAGTTGATCTCTGATGTCTCGCTCTGTCAACAAAACATCCGCCTGTTTCCACGTTAGAATTGAGAATGAGCAGTCACATGCAGAGTTTGGGTGAGTTTTTTTGGGGGAGGGGGGGGGGGGGCTCTGAGCCTGTCGGCCATGTTGTATGCCGATTAGGGGCATGCCCCCAGAATTTCATGCATTCCTCATATGCCGGAGCACTTTTAAATTTTGCGCATTTACGTTTTTGATGAGGCAGAGACGGCTCTACGAATACGACAATAAAATGGAAGAAAGTAAAGCAATGCAAAGAGGTAAGGCGAAAGAAAAGGGACATTACAGGAACAAGCTCGTACCAAGAGCAAAACAGCGATATTTGGAGAAGCTTGACATCCAAAACATCGATCCATACGAGCTCCCTGCAGCAGAGACCTGGACCATTTACGTCAATGCATACACATGGACATAGTAAACGACCTTGTATTTGGTGTAAGTTACTACACGATGCAGGAGTTTAAAAGCCACAAGTCTTTGGAAGGTTACGAGACTTTCTGCTGTGGCTGGTCCAGGACTTGGCTCCACAAGCCTCCAGCTGGTGAAAATAGCGTTGTACTGGCAAAAGTAACTTTCTTCACATGTGTTTTATTGTGTTGTAATTACATTGCATTTAGCGGACACTTCTTGACCAAAATGACAAAGTAATAAAGTGCGTCTTTTGTAAACGCTACATTGTTAGGAGATGTTCAATGTACACAAACGTTACCAATATGTTTTGACAGGTCAGAGTGAGACTTGCGCTCCTCGACGCTGTGTCCATTTCTGTAACCTAAAAAACCGCATCCCATTGTTCCTATGTTTTCCATGTCTAACGTGTGAGGTACTTCCAGGGGTGGTAAAACAGTGCGGAATAACAAGAACCTCCACCACTACCGCGTTAACAACACACGTAAACAATGTGTATTGCCACCGGACTGCTACCATCATGACGGCAAGGGGGGGATCGGCGGGGTGGCTCTGTGCCGTGACGACAACTCCTCATTCTCAATACACTCGTCTCCACCGCCATGTGTCGTGTGTTTCCTTTTGTTGTTTGGGGAGGAGGCACCACTGCTTTGGTTTACGTTGTTGACACACCTTTAGCGAACAAATGCCACGCACAATACATACATACGCCTGTTGTCGATCAGTTTATATGTGTTTGAGTGAGTGAACTCAAGGCCTGAGGACTGAAACCCCACACACATGACAGGGGGAGCTTTACAGGGGTGTGGCTTTTCTAAATGAGATGTAAATGAGCCCTATTGTCACTCAGAGCAGCAGAGAGAGGTGAGAACAGCCCGAACTTTAGAGTCCGTTTACTCACCTTTGAGATATTTTGAGTTCCTACATTCAAATTGCCACATCTACTCCAAATATTATCAGATTTCCATGTGTTACACATGGTTCGAAACTTTGACTACAAGACTACAATTTCTTAATCTATGTCCAACTCAAAATGCCCCAAAACTGAGTTGTGTCCTCCGTTCTCGTGTACAAAATGCTTTATTCTCATACAAAAACTTGCAATACATGTTGTTCTCATATTTATATCATGTCTGAGAAAGGGCTGGCTTGACCCCCGAAACGTTACGACTTGGTGCAAGAAAATAAACTGTGGGAGCAAACTTGAGCTGTGCGGAACTCGTTTTCTCGTTGTTTGCGGAACTCGTTTTCTCGTTGTTTGCTCATATTTATATCAGTAATGTTCAGCAAGTTTCAAATTGATATCTCTACATTTAATTTGTTTCCCTATTCACCCGCAGCATCTCGCCTTAAATGCTACAATATAAACCACTGTATCAATAATGGCAACACAATAACAACAGCCAGGGCCGTGTCTTCCTGTGCAGATGAAACACCCCTCCGAGTGGTGATCTTTAGGAGGTCAGCGAGGCGGAGACGGACTTATCTGAGAACAGTGATATGTCTACCACAGGAGACTCTGCCGCCTTATCACAGCAGCTTCCACTCTTGGACTTTTTGGTATTTTCGAAAGGCCAGACAAACCACCAGGGTGCGCCGGCCGCCTTGCCCGGCTCGAGTGCGAGGGAAATATATTGAAGTGTCGTAAAAGTGATTGCTGAGTAAACCGTCCGAGTGTCTGTGCAAGCAGAGGGAAAGTTCATCCAAACGTCTGGACAAAAGGCTTTACTTTGATGATGGCGTTTGAGATGGGAACGTTAATGGGGTCAGCTGTAGCGGTACCAGCCATGACCTCCGCATATTTCATTTAAACACCAGCATTGTTCCACCAACTATGGAACAATGTCAGATTGGAAACTTTACATGTACAAAATGGTAAGTGTAGCTAGGCTAGTAGTAGGGCAGGGCAATATGACCTAAAATCTATATCACGATATGAAAAAGAAATATCACGAGATAATTGACAATGGACAAAATACTTTAAAATCCCAGCCTTACGCCTATTGGGAAGATTTATTCTTTTTTTTTAATGGCATAATAAATACCTCGCAAATATTATCTACTCAAGCAGTTTACATCCTTCATTTGACTTTTTTAAGCACCTGCCCCTGTGGCCCACACAGTCAGTGTTTTTGCTGCTCTGATGGAGCTGAGCATAAATTATATCGTGCCCACAACAATATAAAAAATGACAACGATATAAAAACAATCTATCGCGATAACGATATGCGATACGATATGGCCCACCCTTACCTAGTAGAGCACAGTTTCTTACCTTTTCATTGCAGCTCCAACTCCATGCTGTTTAGACTTTATTTACAATACCCAACAATATTTTATATTTGTATTTTTCAAGTCTTTAACTTCTTAAACCCCGCCTTAACCAAGTGCATGTTCTCCAGTTCAGCTTTACCCAAATTTAAAAACGTACAGCCTGTAGGCCAGCGAAAAGGTATGACCTACAAAACTAATTTAAACAGATCTTTTTCCATGCTTTTTTGTTGCAGTGTAGTAACTTTTTTGACATTTCTTTTCATTGCTTTTTGGTCACATCTTCTGTTACTTGTTGGCGTTTTTGTCCGTCAGATTTTCATGGCTTTTTTGTCACTTTACTGTACTTCTTATTCTTTGGTTGCTTTTTGTTGCATTTTTGTCACTTTTTTCTCATGTTTTTGTTTATTGGTTTATCTGGTCAGGACAGTGATGTTAATGAACATACATGATTCTCATGCATGTAAACAAGCCACAACAGATTGTAGCCTTGGGCTAATTTCCATTCGGCGCCCACTTTCGCACTCTCAAACACACTCTCAGTCATCCTTTCCTTTTGTACATCTTTTTAGTGGTAGGGGAAACCGGAGTACCTGGAGGAAACCTACGCAGACACGGCGAGAACATGCAAACTCCACACAGAAAGGCCCTGGGCCTGTTGGGAATCCAACCCGGACCTTCTTGCTGTGAAGCGCGAGCTCTAACCGTTGTGCCACCGTAACGGCCACTCTTTTGTTGTGTTTTCATCCTCGTTTTTGTCCATTTTTGTCGCTATTATGTCGCTAGTTTTTCAAGAAGAAGAATATTTTATATATATATATATATATATATAGCGCCTTTCACAGACATAGTCACAAAGCGCTTTATATGAGACAATTACATTCACTCCACAATCCGTGGAGTTCAGTTTGGTGTGCTTGGTTCAGGTGGGGATTAAGACGTTAGACCATTGTATTGCGTCAAAACTTAAGTTGGCAATAAATTATGTCCAAATGTTGTTGTTCTCTGACTATTTTACGCAGGGAAGTCTGGACACAGCAGACGGAGCCTTTTGAAAGGGCGAGCCTAATACGCACTGGTCGTCAGGGAATTACTCCAAACGGCAAACGTGACAACAGCGGCACGATGAGCAGAGTGCTGTGGTCCATTCTCTGGTGTAACACTCACCTGTTAAGTCTGCATCAGTGACTCTCTGTGAAGGAGCTCATCAGCTGCAGCAGAGAGGGCTGAGTCACATTTATATATTCACCGCTAACTCTGTCCCTGGTTTGTTTTGGGACTAAAACTTCTTTTAGTTTTAGTCGCCTGTGTGTGTGTGTGTGTGTGTGTGCGTGCGTGCGTGCGGAGAAACCTGGCTGCTGCAATTACTCACCTGCTCCAGATCTGCAATCAAGCTGTAGCCTTCAAGAAGCTGCCTCCACAGTCAGAGGCTGCCAGATTGTTCCGTCAGCTATGGTGATTGTTAGTTGGCCGCTCTGCTAAAGAGTACCTTGTTGGATATTTCAAGTTTGCCTATTCCTTTGGGAAACTTGTACTTACCTCCGTCCTGTGTTCCTCCTAGATCCCGCTCTGAAGATCCCAGCCTGCGGCAGCCCACTCCTCCCAGCTACTCCCTGGAGACCAGCCCCGACTACTACCCTCATCTTGTTTTCCCGGACAATAAAACGCACTACCTTGCGTAATTGCATCTGAGTCTACTTTTTGGGTTCAACCAGCTTAGTCGTCACACCAAAAGTACTTTTGTCGACAACTGAGAGCAGCAAGGGAGATGTTTTCCATTAGTGTGTATTGGGGCTGCCGGGTCGGAGGCAGGGAAGTTTCAAGTGTGGTTTTCTGGCTAGAGACACCAGGAAGAGATGAAAGACCCCACAATCATTACATTAACACTTGTATTGTAAAAAAAAAAAAAACACACTTAACTGTAGGTTTTAAGAAGAAAAAAAGTGTCATGTTTTAAAGTGGACATGTCGGGCATATGAAGCTTAAAAATATAAAGCTTAAAAAATAATAATTTTGGGTGCCTCAGCTTTTTTAAATTATATTTTATGTTTCATAATTTGAAAATATTTCAGTAAGAATTCAAAAGTTGGTTAGCAGCTCCAGCCGTGTGTGACAAACACACACAAAAAAGGAAGTGCCTGACGAGAAAACAAACACACCCCCTGAACAGATGTGTTTAAAAGTTGTGAAGAAGGAGCTCTTTCTAACCTACTCTGGACACGGCCTGTTCTTTTTTCTTACCTAATGATAATGTTACGGAGAAAAGCGCGTTTAGCTGCGATAGGACAGGACTTTATTCAACCTCGCCACTCGCCAGAAGTTGGATTTTTTTTCCCGGATTCAGAGACTATCAGCCAAAATAGTGTTTGTCGGTGACCGTCACTGATGGATGTTTGGTGAACCTTGGCCAGAATCAAAGTGGATTAACTTTTATAACCAACGCGAGTCCCATAATGGAAACACCCGAGCGGTGAGTAAATCAAAACACGTGTTAGCCATTTATGAAGCTGTGTTGCACATGTCAACTCCTTATAACTGTATCATGAAGTAACTTCACTTTTTGCTGTGATATTTATATTTATACTACTGCTAAAGTTGTATGAGTGGAGAGAGGGGGAGGAGTTAACTGAATTCAAGCTTATGGTCTTTCGGGTTGGAAAAATACCCCCAGAAAATAATTATATTTCTATTTGTAGAGGTACAATATATCATATAAATGCCTATAGTTTAGTTTGGAATGGTTAAAATAGCATGATACAGATCGTTTAAAAAGGACCGTTTTTGGGTTTGAACAATGATATGAGAGTAATCAGGAAGTACAGAACAAGACGCTGACGCCATAGAAGAAGAAACAGTTACATTGAACAGCTTTGTCTGAGGATTAGCTCAAAACGGCATGAATGTTGTGAAATACTACTCCAGGTCTGTTTGTGACGAGAGAACAAAGTTATAACATGGTTTAAACCTGAAGAAAGTCTTTAAATAATAATAATGATAATAACTTTAAATAATACTCTAATTGAAATAATGACGTTTTTTATGTAGACTGCTCCACTTTAGGACTATTTTTCAATTTTGTATTTTTTGTATACAGAGGTTTCCATTCATAACCGTGTGCATACAACTTTCTCATGGATCGATGTTATGACGTATGACCTGACTGCAACGGCACTTCAGAGCGCTCGGGCTGGTGAACGCAGTGCGGGTCATTACCGTTGTGTGCAGACCGGGTGAGTCCTCTGGGAATTGTGGATATGTGTCTGAGAGAATGAACTGTTTCAACAACAACACACACAGTCAGTCAGCACAGCGCCCCGAGAGGAGAGCAGAATGGTTCACAAAGGGAGAAATGTAGAATCAATTTGAGTTTGGGGGAAACAGCTTTTTGAGGCTAGACATCTATTTAACGTGGACATGTAACGGAAAAACCTTTTGAAATATACCAGTCCGGTTTATTGGCATGTGTGCGGTCCAAACTGGTGACAGTGGTGTCTTAATGCAGCTCAAGCCTTGTAGTTGCCGTCAGTTGTGTAAATATCCATGTGAAAGCTCCAGTCAATGTGCAAATGATAAATGTGAAACAAAATCCTTTTATTTATAGCAGAACACAAAATACGAGAGAAGAGAAAATGTCCTCGAACTCCTTTGGGCACAAGAGTAGAAACACACACAAACAGCTTTGTCACTTGTGCAAAGTTTGGAGCAGGAAAAAAAGCAATAATGCTTTGTATGTTAAGAGCAAAACTTTTAAAACCTATCTGGAAGTCTATTGAGAAGTTTACATGACTTCGAGACACAGATGGGTTTCAAAACCAAGATCTTTGGACCAACAACTTATTTTAAGCAAAGAAACGCACCAACTCGAACTTCCGCTTCCGCTATGCCCGTGTAGAGACGCTGGTCCGAACGCTCTGACCAACTTAATTCTTAATGGTTATATGTCAGAGAGTTTCCCCTTAAAAAGAGGAACACGCCAAGGATGTTGCTTGTCACCGATTTTATTTGCTATAAGCATAGAACCTCTAGTAGAGTTAATCAGGAATAATCCATTAATTTTAGGTATATCAGATAAAATTAAGACCCATAAGTTATCATTGTATGCGGATGATGTTATACTGTACATTAGAGATGCATTATTTCTATTCCGGAACTTTTAAAATGTTTGGACTTCAGCGATGTTTCAGGCTATAAGGTTAAAGAACTAACCTTACGGTGTGAGGCTATGATGATATCTGGCCCACAGAATTATCAAAGAAAGTCAAATTGAATTGGTCACCTAATGGGTTCAGATATTTGGGCATTACTATTACTTCGGAGATTTCTCAACTATATAAAGCAAACCCTGGGAAACTTATCGATCAAATTCAAAAAGATTTTGAAAGATGGGAAGTATTGCCCCTTTCCTTGGGAGAATTGAAACTGTCAGAATGAATACTCTTCCCAGACTACAATATTTGTTTTCATCCCTCCCTATTTGGATCCCTGCAACCAACTTCAAAAAGGTAAAAAAAAAAGATTTCTAATTTTATTTGGCAAAAAAAGAAACCTACAAGAACATTTACACAGCTTACCAGTTGTAAGGCTTGTGGAGGTCTAAATTTACCAAATTTGAATCTATACTACTAGGCAGCACAATTACGTGGGGCAGTGGACTGGCTAAAGCAAAGTAAAGAAATAACATGGCTAACTCTGGAACAAAGCTAATGCTCTGATATACCAATGCAGGGATTAGCACTCTGTTCAAGCAAGACATGGAACCAAAATAAAATAGAAAATCCCTGGATGAAATGCACTCAAAAAGTTCTAAACAATGTTAGAAAAAAGATCAACGCCCCTAAATCAATATCTAGAGCTATGAAAGTATCAGACTTAATAGATTTTCGAACTCAAGGTTCCGAAGACTGGGAAAGTAAGGATTTAAATTTTATTGATGATTTGTTTGAGGGGGAAATTCAAAAAATCATTTACTCAGATTAAGGAAGAATTTGATTTGATTTGAACAGATTTCTATATTTTTTTGCAGTTGAGAAGTTATCTTGTGTCATACTTGTACAAATGCTTACAATTAAGTATGTCAAAGAGTTCTCTGGAGATAAAGGAAAATTAGGAATTGGAAATGAATAAAGTGATTGAAGACCAGGTGTGGGAGCAGATGTGTGAACATTGACTCAAACTAACTAGTAGCCCAACATGGAAAGAGTTTTTTTCTGGACAGTATATATTAGATTTTTTAAAACTCCATTCATCATCTCTAAATTATATAAGACAAAAACAAATTTACGCTGGAGACAGTGTGGACAAATTGGGGTTCACACACACACATTTTTTGGGATTGTCCAACACTAAAATCATTTTGGGAGGGAATCAGGGGGGAACTAATATATTACACACCCATATTGATTGGGACCCACTGGTTTTGTTTGAGTAAAGACAAAATGTGTATCTGTTGAAGGTCCCTGTATTGGTAGCGGAAAAAAAATATAACTGTATCCTGGTACAAAACATTACCCCCTACAATAAATCAATGGAAGGACAGAGTCATACAGGTGTACACAATGGAAAAGATAACCTCGAAGTTAAATCTTAGCGTAGATACATTTGAAAAAAGGTGGTAAAATATTTTAATTTGACGTTATAGTGATTCCTAAATCGCTAAAGCCATTTATGTACATTTGGATACATTAACATGTTCAGAGGAAAAAAAATGTAACAACACAAGGTATTTAATTAGGTACTAATCTGCCGAGACTTTTTTTGTTTTTATTCATTTATACTTATTTTGTTAAAGAAAAATTATTTTCTTTTTGTACTGTAAACATTTGAAGCTTTTTGTATCACACAAAATATGTGGAGATAAGACTGTGAAGTGGAACTATTTACCCACATGTCTCCAGATTGTGTTCAAAATGCTCAGAAGAAAAAGAGAATGCATCTAAAATGTGACTGATGTGTAGGAATTTAGAAAGTCTTTGGCGAACTACTTGGAAAGGGCTGGAGATCTCTGTTTGGCAGATAGCATTGAGGCATGCCCATACAATCAGCAGCAGTACATCACACTGAAGCTGCAACCCAGAATACAAAAGACCCAGAACTTAAAGGCATGGATGGGGATTGAACCCATGATCTTTGGTTTACGAGACCAACGCCTTACCACTTGGCCACCACGCCACATTTAAATAGCAAACCCAATGACAACCAAACCAATGTTTGCGACACTAAAACCATGGCGTTGGAAGCTGTAAATGTACTAAGCAAGAATTCTTCATGTTGCCATCTACTAAAGTGTTGTTGTCCTGTTCCAAACACACAGTGAAACATTTGAATGTTTGAATTCTCCTACAATCTGTCGACCCAAAGGCGGAGGTTTTGGGTCAGTGTGAGTCCAACCACAGCACTTTAGGCCGGTCTAAACACCCGGAGCAGGCTGCCGCATTCTGGAGCGGAGTGAGTGTGGTGTGAAGGCAGCCAACCTCGAGCCGCATGGGCTGAACCCCCAACAGCTCTGCAATTAGCGTATTTTCTCTATTGTAATTTTTGAACCTACATACTGAGCTCAGGCACAGATGGGGATTGTACCCATGATCTTTGGTTTACGAGACCAACCACTCAGCCACCGTGGCACATATTAAAATAATGGTCAAACAAAAAACAACAACAAATGCATGCAAAAAGCTTAAAATATGGGTAGGATCCTGACGGTGAAGATGTAATTTCACCCCAAAAGATAAAGTCTAATTGAGCAGCACGGAGGATTTTCAAAGCCTTAACCTTTACTCCGTATCAAAAGGGCAACCTGAGCAGAATCTGGATATTTACAAGCATGGATTGGGATTGAACTCCCAACCTTACTAGACCAACGCCTTACCATTCTGTCACCATGCCACATGTGATACTATGCAATGCAAATAAGAAAAAGGTTTGCTACACAAAAAAGCATTTAAAAGCATTAAAGATAGTGTTTCATGCAGAGCTTTATTGAACTAATTTAAATTCTGGTAAGCCTGTGTGATTATTGTTTGTGAATTGAAAAGCCAGAAACTTTGTACTCTCAATCATTACCAGACCTGTGTAGGAGTCATGGTGCAAATATTGGCAGGGACCGGGATTGAACCCATGATCTTTGGTCACTGAGACAAAGACAGAAAAAGTGGCATAAATAATATTGATCAGATCCATATTCAATTCAGAAGTTTGTGTTCATCGTGTTGGATTTCCTAAACCATGGCGCTGAAGCAGTAACACTGGAGTGCATTGTTAAATCGCCTACAACATTCAGAGGCAGGAACTTTGGTTGGAGACCAACAATTTTACACTTGGCCACCACGCCACAACACCAAAAAGGACTGTTTACTACTGTTAAACCATGCACAATGGGTAGGCCTGTGTTGAAACCTGTTCATCTTGTGCCATTCTAATGCTCCCCTCTTTCTCTTAAGAAGAAAAATGGAACAGTTCTACACTTCATAACAAGGACCCACTCTTTTTCCAAGGCATGGATGGGGATCGAACCCATGATCTTTGGTTTACAAGACCAACGCCTTACCACTTGGCCACCACGCCTATTGAAGTATTCTTCGAGGCACAAAAAAAAATACACGCATGACTGTTTTTCAGTTTGTACACTAACACATTTTAAGTTGTTACTCTAGATAGATTGATGGGGAGGTGTCACATAAAAAAACATTGATGTCCGACAAGTGAACAAAAAGGTGGGATTCTGGATGTCTTATGCAGGAGTTGTTTATTTACCATCAGTGCCGCCTACTGATTGGACCAGAAAGCCACTCCTAGTTTTCATACTTTCAAAAATAAATGATCAAGCTCCTCCCCCTCCTGATTGGACCAGACCGATCGGTTCACAGGAAAGCTTGTCTCATTGGTCAAAGTGATAGCCAGGGGATTCTGATTACTAAAATCAGAGGTGATATATGTGAAAGACATTGCAACAGAATATATGATTAAACGTGGCATGAACACACTTTGTCAGTCAGCAGATTCCCCCCAAAAGTTGGCTGTTCATTTTAAGGTAGTTAACCTTTGACCATTTGTTTCCAATCCAATCTTCTCCCTTTGTGCTCCATGGTAAGTGTAGCCTTTTTAAAACTGTCCTTTAAGTTGGACTAATCCCGCTTTGTCCTGCCTCCCAGAGCGGATCACATTGTGGATTTGTTCTCTCAGGCTGCCGGCGAACAAACTCCTGTAATGACTTTGGCCTTTCGCCGCTCACGCGTTCGCCCCGTATGAACGCGGCTAATGGCTCTCCTGCACCTGGGATTTTAAGGCTTCTATTTTGACGTCGGGAGCAGCGTCTGCACAGGGCCTCCACTCAATCACCGCAGACAGAAATACAGTGGGGCTGCTGACGGAGAGGGTCAGAACCAGGATTACCTCCATTGCGCTTCGATCCCGGCCGCCGCTGCGCTAAGCCCCAGGATTTCATTACTTTTAGGGCAATTTTTCTTGTGTCCGAAACAATGGACAGGAGTCGTGCATGTGGTTATACAATAGGTGAGAGCAGAGGTCCTATGCTGAGCTTCAGGCAGGCTGTTCAAGGCGAGACACTGCAGGAGAAAAATTAATACATTTAGAGATATAAAATTAAGCCTTCTGTGGACCCACCACCTGCAGGACGAGTCATAGGGGCTGGTTCAACGTGACTTGGGCAGCTCCAACTGCTGCCCCCACGACCCGGCAACGGACAAGTGGAAGAAGATGGATGGATGGATGGTATTCTGTGCATAAAAATTGCCAATATGTTCAATAATGGATAGACCCAGATTTAAATGTATGGTCTTATTTTATTGACATATTAGTGACAACGATTTTTTTCAGAGGGGATTTTGGATCTTGGTTACTTTTGAATAAGTTAATCATAAGTGAAAAAACTCACATTTTGCCTTATATTTTTGGGGTTCAAAGCTGAACAAATCAGGCTAGGAATTATATATGATTAAATCCCTCTTGTGAAGTCCAAGACTGTTAAGTTTGGAATCTATAGGAACTACTAAAGTGGCTAACTTGTTGCATGAGTGTAGCAAAAAACCTTATTTTCAATGATACCCGTGTTGTCTGTCTCACTCGCGACGAAACATCATAAAATAAGCAGGGTAAGTTTAGTCTTTTTTTTTTTTTTACTCTGACATGAAAACTAAGAGGTTAAGAGAGGAAACTAGCTAAAAATCTCCACTTTGACCACTGAGTGAAAAATCAATACTATCACCTCTCGTGTCTCGCTGTAGAACAACACACGACCACAATAGCCAGCCCCGAAACCAACAGTCACCTGTTGATGCACTGGGAGAGCTCAATGCACAACTCTGAACAATACATCTTGGGCTGGGTACCATTAAACCTGCACTAGGCTATGTCTTTTTAAATTGTTTATGTCAGTACGTGTCAGTGGTGAACCCTGCTCTGCCTTCACACCTTGCTTCCCCCCTCGCCCGCCCCCCACACGCTGCTCTGATCATAAATTCAATGAGATACGGAAATCTTTTTAATATTGTGAGCAACACACATTTATCAGTACAATAAATAACATTAAACATTCTGAGACTTATATTTATTTGCTAAACTTAAACTTTGTTTTTCAGTTGTTGTTTTTTTGGTATTTAGAACATAATAGTTCCATTTAGAACTAGGTTTACAGTGCAGAGCATTTTTCCCGCATTCCTTGAACGCCTCACTGCCTCCAGGTGCTTTGTAATCATAAAGAGGGACAAGAGCTGACGGCTCCTTGTAGATATTGTATTATTAAACAAACTGACATTTCATGAGGATTTCAGGTGCATCGGAGCAGGTCGCTCAGATGTTTGTCAGTTTACGATCTCTTTCTAATCTTCTGTCATAATGCTAAACTCTGTATTAACTGCCACTAACTGTTGCCGCGTCTGCTGCTTCAAACATAAACTATTTGTCATCTTGAACCAGTAAACAGAACAGTAATGTGTGAAAGACCTGCAAATTTTAAATATCGGGTTCAAGAAATGTGTGGCAAACAAAACATTTAAAATTCACATTCAGAACACTTTAATTTCAAGCAAAACTAAACTGCTGCATTATTAAAACACACACTTACTGTTTTTATTTTATTCGTTTATTTGACAGGGACATTGCACATTAATGAACATTTCTGTAAATGCACTAGAATTAGCCAAGAAGGCTCTTTTTCATCTGTACATAGGTTCCCTAAAAACATTATCAACAATACTGTTTCTCCATTCTATTGGTCAAAGAGTTTGACACTCGAGAGTCCTCTTAAGATATAATCCACAGAAAGCATGTCCCACTTCCTCAAGGGAGACGGGGAGACTGAACCACTGATCCAGGGTCAGGGTTTCCCTCCGACAGCAGAAACTGAAACCTACAGTGAATACGGAGGCCGACTCCAGATCAGGCTCCCCGCAGAGACGGGACAATGCATTTAATCAGAGTTCATGTACACTGACACAACGTGGCATGGTGGCCAAGTGGTAAGGCGTTGGTCTCGTAAACCAAAGATCATGGGTTCAATTCCCATCCATGCCTCTAAGGACTGTGGCTGAAGTCTAAATGCACTCTGAGGTTACTGTTTCAGCACAGGACTTTGGAATACAATTGCTTATGCTGTTAAATGTGGCTTCAAAGTTACCTGCTTATCTTTCCCAAAGATCCCATGTGGTGACTGGAAGTTATCTAACTGATTACTTCTTCCAGTATTGCGACACAATTTCCAATGGCGAGGTTTGATAGGGAGCAACACGTGTGATCAACGCTCCATGGAAACTTTAAAATGAGTCGACTTACATTTTTATAGTGTTTTCTAATGTGTAACATACACCGTGTTCCAAATTATTGTGCAAATTATATTTCAGTGCCATAAAGGTTACAAAAAAGTTTTTCAATGAAACTCATGGATGGTATTGTGTCTCAGGACTCTTTGAGTCACTGACATCAGTGTCAGACGCCTGGGATGATTAGTTGTCAGTTAACCCCAGTTAAGGGAAAAACTACTGAAAAAGGACATTCCACATCATTAAGCAGACCACGATTTTCAAGCAATAAGGGAAAGAAAAAGGATCTCTCTGCTGATGAAAAGCGTGAAATAGTTGAATGCCTTGGACTAGGTATGAAAACCTTCGATATTTCATGAAAGATTAAGCATAATCATCGTACTGTTAAAAGATTTGTGACTGATTCAGAGCACACACGGGTTTAAGCAGATAAAGACACAATGAGGACGGTTTCTGCCAGACAAATACATCAGATTAAGAGCTACAAAGCAGCAAACGGGTATTTGAAGCTGCTGGTGCCACTGGAGTCTCCCAAACATCAAGGTGTAGGACCCTCCAGAGGCTTACAGTTGTGCATAAACCTTCTATCCGGCCTCCCCTAAACTGTTACTTGAATGTTCACAAATACATTACTCATTTTCAAACAGTCTTGTTCCCTGATGAGTTCTGTTTAACCCTGGATGGTCAGATGGATGGAGTAGTGGATGGTTGGTGAATGGTCACCATGTCCCAACAAGGCTGTGATGTCAGTAAGGAGGGGGCGGAGTCATGTTTTGGGCTGGAATCATGGGGAGAGAGCTGGTCGGCCCCTTTTGAAAGCCAAAATCTTCTTGTTTCTAAAAATATGTGTGAGTGAAACACAACTTAAGTTACATTTGCCGTTCTTAACCCTAATTATATCCTGATTAGGGTTAAGTAACCGCAACCCTTTGATCAGGGGAGATGGCAGTTAAAGGGTCAAACACACTCTCATTCATCCTGGCATATTGTACATAGTGGTTGGGGAAACCAGCGTGTCCAGAGCAAACCTATGCAGACACAGGCAGAACATTCAAATTCCACACAGAAAGTCCCCGTCCAGGTGGGAATTGAACCCAGACCTTCTAGCTGTGATGCATGAGCACTAACAGCTGTGTTACCTTGCCAACTTAGAAAAATAAACTATATTGTCTTTACCTCAAATATTGTCGTTGAAAAAGCATTAAATACGGCAAAAAGCTGAAATGATGGTAAAACAGATATTTTAACAGACTCAAGTAGTGAGTCTAGACTCTTTCTGCACATTAAATAAATGTTTTTATAAAATAGTTATGTGGTACCCTCTATCGGGTCCCGACCCACCAATTGAGAACGACTGCTCCAAACAGTTTCAAATTAACATAGGAACATTTGCTGTAAAATGGTGGTGTTTTTTTTTTTTTTTGTAAATACAGCGCACGGAGGGAACCTGAGGATGCCTTTTTCTTGCTTTTACAAGTTGGGTTTGTGGTTGGGTCTTTTCTGTTTGTACAGGTGCATTCAAACGGTTTCAGGAACCATGCTCAATTGTGTAAGTCTGCGACAAGTCCATTATTTGAATCGATGGCTGCCAGTGTTCTCGAGTGTCTATTGCCCTCTTCGCTCTGCTGATAAAAGAAGCAAGTCTTTACCGTGTCTTTACTCAAAAGGTCACCGTGAGGGAGAGAAGCACAGACCCCTCACTTTACCCTTTGCTTTTCATGTATCGACCGGTCAGCACAATGCCTCACTGTTTGTGCGGCTCCTGCACGCACACAGCTCGCTTATTTCTTTTTGACCTGCGGCCTCTGAACTCGAACCTCCATCAGCCACGTAATGACTTCCTGCTGCGGAGGGTTCAGAACGCAGCATGGGAACATAGACTCGTCAAGGAGTGGGAACTGAAATGAGGTTCATGCCATCTCACTACAGTCTCTGTATTCCAAGATTTAAAAAATAGTCAAATTGGGCACATTGATGTATGGGATACAACTAGGTTCAGTTATCCTCCACCTCGCCCAACCAGAGCACTCCGCTCTCAAAACTCAGGGCTACTAGTGATTCCTCGGGTCTCCAAAATCACTGTAGGAGGAAGAGCCTTTAGCTCCAAGCTCCGGTTTTAAGTAAGTAAGTGCTTTATTGTCATTGTACAAGCGTACAACGAGATAGTGTTCAGGTGTTAGTCCTGAGCTGCTGCGGCTGAGCCACGCTGCCACTGTGTCAACCTGACCCGCATGACCTTGGAGGTCGGGGAAACTGTAGCACTCGGAAGAAACCTGGCTGGTTGCCCTCTGTCTCCTCTGATCCTGCACCGCCTACAGGATTTGTCCCTGTTTCAGAGCGTGGTGTCCTGCACTGGTCAGCTCCACCTCCTCCTTCCTCTTCCTCCCTGGGATGTTGATTCAATATTTCTTTATTTTAAGTCTATTCAATCCTATTCACATGGTGTCTCCTGTCCCACTTCCCCTTGGGAGTGCCTGTTTCAGACGATGGGTCGTTGGTGTCGCGGTCTTCAGCCCTTTCCACGGAGGAACAGAGGAACCCCGCCTACAGGGACTGGACAAGAAGAAGTAAAGCTCCAACAAGGACTAGACGTTCTGTGATCTTGGCCGTCTGCTCGGCTTTCCCGCACTGGCACACACTGTCAAGTCAGGCGTCTTAAGTCGATCTTTGAACTATTTTCTACCAACTCATTGATATGGGGCTATTTGACAGCGTTTGGGACACTAAACTAAACTACAGCTAGCACTAGTCTATCATTCTACAGAAAAGCTCGGTACAGCATAAGTAAAGCTAGATTCGCTCACACTGAAGCCTGTGCCGAGTTACACAACAGTGAAGTCACCAGAGTACCCTGTTGTGCAGTGACATTCACAAAAAAATGTGACTTCTTGGAATGACTTTATGAAACTATTACATTCAATAAACTGTGCCTACTGAATCCTGAAACACAATTTATTATTGTTTATAGTATGCTTTATGAAATATTAAACACAAATCCTTTCACCTTTGCTTTTTGACACTAACTTAAGTATGTGAAGCCAAAGAAAATACAAACTGATGATCGGAGACACGCGGAACCTATTATAAAAACTGAAAGAACTGAACTTTATCTGCTGCACTATTCAAGAGTGGAATGAAAACCTAATTTGGAGAAAACGGCCCTAAAGTTTTGTAACGTCTGCACATGCGCCCTGTGTATATTTCTCCTATTTTTAGCCGCCGCTGTCTCCCACAAAGGAACTTACCATATTCGGATTGCAGCGTCCTCTCGGTCGCCTTTCCTGCTACACGTGGATGCCAAACAGGTCGGTATTTGTGAATGAACGTCGTTGTAGTTACTCCCTGGATGTCTCCGGCTAGCGACAAAAGGTCATAAAATAAAGATTGTTGAGGATAAATTTCGTCTGTTTTTTACATCATTAAAACCAAGATGTTAAGGGAGAAAACTAAATCCTCAACATTGGCCAGAAAAATCTATGTTTTGGCTGGAAAAAGTACACATTTCACAAAAGGATTAGATCACGCTATAAGTTGGTTGCGTTCTCATTCTAGAATTTGATGATGTCACAATCTCAGATGGAGAGAAATTATTATTATTTTTCTTCAAAAAGAAAATTGACAAATGTTAACCTGTCATATTCAAGGAGCACTAAGCACCTTTAATGTGCAACTTTTTATGTAAAAAATAAATTAATAAATCAGCATTTAGACAGTTACCATAGTTACTATCATTGAATACATGCCATCCAGAAAACCTACCAGGAACTCTCAAACACAATTGATCTATACTTACTTTTCTCACGCTGTGGGAGATCACTGCGCAGCCCCTTCTGCATCTTCCGACGAGGTTATGGATTATCAAAAACAGAAGCTGTATTTCACTAGACACTAGTCAAATTTCCTCCAACAATAACGGTAGTGTTTATGTCTCAATGTGGATGGCAACGAGAGAGACAGTCCGATCAGTCGCAGGCTAAAGGGCGTCCCACCGGTCCAATTTGTTCACACATCCCCCCCGGCTCGACAAAGCAGCCTTTCCAGTGACAAATTGGACAGGTCCACCACTGCATTCAGCTACAGAAGCAAGGGACTGCCAAAGCTGCGAATTAAATCCACCATCGTAAATTAAACACTTTGAAATAACCTGGAACTACTTTTTCGCAACACCCATCAAGCTGAGTCCAAGCAGTTTGTCGACTGGACTGGGCGGACTGAGTTGAGTACATGAGTACATTCTATTTCTATCTTAATGAGTTGGTGTTATGCTTTTTGTAGTAATGGAGTCTGTACAAAGACCTTTAAGGTGAACGATGAAAGTTGAGTCTCACCCGTGAGCTGTTTAATCCACGTAATTGGTAGTTGTGTATTCCGAAAATGTCCCATTGAGTAGGGGTGCCATTAGTCCAACATCTCTTTAGTCAGAAAAAAAAACCTGACCCATTGGTTTGAAGTCCCGTTGGTCCAACCATAAACAGCGGAGATGTGCTCGGAGTTTACGCCTGCTCCAAGTCCGCTGAAGAGAAGAGAATAGCTCTTCCACATGACATTTAACACTAGAACCACCGCAGCTCGTTTGATTGTTTGTAATGCTCAAAAATATTAGAGTTTAGTTTAGTTTATTTCAGCAGTTAAAATTCTACACAAAAGTACAAAATCATTACAATTAAACAAATGATATTACAATGGTACAAATGTGATACCCCAATGGGTCCGTTTTTTTCTGACTAAAGAGATGTCGGACCAATGGCACTTGAGTTAGCACACTGTTAAAAAGAAAAATCCTAATAAATAACATTGTCTGCTGAAAATTCATACTCGCAGTGTTAACTCAGTCAAAATTATCATCACGTGACTAAATGTAAAGCAAAATGTCCAAAAGGGTGGTAGAAGGCTTATGGATTTTGCGTACAGTATGTTCCATTCTTTGACAGCTCCATGCTCGCAGCGGTTTTCTGGAGCACATCGGGAGGCACTGCACACAAAGAGAATATGAGCCTCTATTTGAAGGTTCCCCGCGGTTCCTCCTCTACAAAACCTATTTAAATCACTTGTTTTTCATGTGGTGCAACATCTCTCTTCAAAATCAGCACGGCCCCAGCTGAGAGCGGAGTAAACACTGCATCACAGCGTAATAAGCTGCGTGAGAGTGATTGGCTACTAAAAAAGAACTAATAGGCCTGTCCTGCTGACTTCACTGATGTTATGTGTTGCCTACATTAAGGCATTGTGCCATACAACTATATCCGTGGATATATTGAAAAAAAATATTACATGAACCCCTGTAGTAATCGGTATCGATTCAAACACAGAGAAAATGTGCATCAGTCTAAAATTTACATAATAAAGCTGCATAATAATAAAAGCTAATTTTCATACGTTTATATCAAATAAGTTTTGCGATTGATGGCGGTGGTTACCTGGTTACAGCAGTCGGCTATTTTAAATGTATTTGGTATATACTTTGGTTTCAGAATTGACCTCTCCCATGTATAAAGTTCTGTCTCAATCAGAATCTCCATGACTTCCTTCTTCACCTGTCTGACAGACTGAAGTGCAATGAGCCCTTTGCCTTTTTACTGAAAATAAAGAACACAAAGTATTTAGTGTCATGTTACCGTCACATGGTTTTTGACTGAAATGTAACGCTGAAGAAAGTCGATCCACATTTACACTGAGAAAGTTGGAAGGGCGCCCCCTTTGAGTCCCAGCGGGTCCTACGGGCTTAAGTGCTTTAAGAGGCTACTGAAGCTTCGTACCCAATCTAAGACCTTGTTTGACAGAGGCAGCCTGTCATCCGCTTCATTGTCTCTTCTGTCAGTCTCCCCCAGGGGAAACTGAAGCTACTAACATAGTTTACCACCACCGAGTGTGGAGAGAATGTACAATGCTCTCATGTAAAAGCGCTTTGTTGCCATGTCTGTGAACGGCACTATATAAATAAAGATCTTCTTCTTCTTCTCTTATCACGTCAGTATGAGACAGGCAGTAGCGCAAAGTGTTTCTACCGTAGGGTGACCAGACGTCCCAGTTTATTCGGGACAGTCCCGGTTTTGAGTCCTCTGTCCCATGTCCCCACACATTCCTCCAAAACCATTATTTTGTCCCAGTTTCACACAGGATCTGTCCCGAGTGTCCCAGATTTTGGCCAATATGATCCACAAAGTAACAAACTTCGCTTGAAAATTCATGTCCTAGGGCCATGCAAATGTCCATTACCAAGTAGAAACCAATAAAAAATATCAAGTCTATCATGTTAATGCTGACTGGTGCATGGTGTAAGATATTAACAAGCAGATTTACCCTTTAGCGTGGGAATAACAGTCAATAAATGGCTCCCTGGTTGACCATACAACTAAATCCCAAATAGTGTCCCAGTTTTTTAGGCAGTAAATCTGGTCACCCTATTCTACCGTCTAACTCTTTGGCGAGAACACTTTTCACCCGTTGAATTCAGCGACCGCCAGTTTGTCCTGACGTACTCCGCCCTGCTGTGGCTCACCCAGCACGCGGCAGCTCTTAATGCATCATATTACCACGCATCTGTTCTCATCATCTCCGGCTTGTGCTGCCGAAGTGCGGCGCGTGACGTCTCTTTTTTTGTTGTTGTTGCTTTGCGGCACTAAATAAGAAGACTTTTTTTTTTTTTTCTCCTTCTTTTACAGATCACTGTGGAGCCGCGCTGGTGCCGGTGCTGAAGTAGGCAGGCTGTAATAAGCTCCGGGAGCACACGTTTAAAAACCCCACACACAGGGCACCGAGGGCAACGCGCGGCGGTGTAATTAAAGGCACATTTATAAACCCCGGCAGAGGGGGGGCTGCTGCGGTGGCTTCTTAGCAGAGGCACATTTCTGCAGTCATCATGCGTTCAGTTCGGTTAGCTTTATTGTCAGTTCCATCACACCAAAAGCGCACGCAGAGAATACCAATTTGTTTCACTCGCTGACCCTCGGAGCCAGAGAGACAATCTGCTCACGTTTTTTACTTTGTCTGACAGGGACCTTACAATCATCTATATAAATTACACAGGCTGATGGTCAGTATCACCCGGCTGGAGGGTTAACTAACCTATTGTGCATGTTTTATGGTTCAATGACAATAGGCAGATTGGCTTTCTGTCCATGTTGCGCCTAAGGGAGGGGCCGGGCAGTATACAGGGGAAACTCGGAAAATTAGATTATCGTTCAAAAGTGCATTTATTTCTGTAATTCAACTTAAAATAATTAATATATGATATTGACTCATTACATGCAAAGTGACACATGTCAAGCCTTTATTTGCTATATGATTATGGCTCACAGTCCATTTTCAAAATATTTTTTTTACAAGCTGAGCCATAATAATCCAAATGATAACAAATAAAGGCTATACATCTCTCACTTTGCATGTAATGAGTCTATATCAGGGGTTCCCAAACTGTGGTACGCAAAGGCATTTTGGAGAGAAAAAAAAGTGTATCACAATCTGATCGGTATTGACGCCGCATGGGAAACGCGCTTATACAGGCGAAAGAGTCCTATAATTCAGACGTGGATGAGCTTGTTCTGGACCTAAATGTGTCCACTCCAGAGTCTGATGTTCAGAATGAGTTGGTCACTGGGACAAAGCAAAACACTCAGCTTTACCCATTCACATCAACAGCCTCGTTTCCAAAAATATAAAAAACTGGCATTTTAATTGTTTTGTATTTACATATTCTTAATGGCCCAGACGAGCAAAACAATACGGAATGTAGAAAACCTGCTTGAGTTCACTGTAATAATGGAGGAAATAAACATAATATTACATATAATATTCCCAGTGTTTTCAATCGTGTCAAAC
Organism: Proterorhinus semilunaris; assembly: GCA_021464625.1. Taxonomy (NCBI): domain Eukaryota; kingdom Metazoa; phylum Chordata; class Actinopteri; order Gobiiformes; family Gobiidae; genus Proterorhinus; species Proterorhinus semilunaris. The sequence continues at coordinate 7,733,102 of CM038348.1, forward strand.
TAGGGGGTACGCGACTCGTCACCCAAAGCTTCAGGGGTACACGGCTCCAAAAAGTTTGGGAACCACTGGTCTATACCAGTATATATATATCATATATTAGTTTCACAGTTTTAGTTGAATAACAGAAATGAATGCACTTTTTGAACGATATTTTCCGAGTGTCACCTGTAATATATGAAAAAAATATCTTTGCATGCACATACAGGAAGGCTGCCCGGTTTGGGTGTTGAGAGCAATTTAGTTTGCTTTATATTGTAATTGAGGTTTTATGTTCACATCAATTCAGTTGGGGGTCATGCAAGATATTTAACTTCTGTTACAGAGTTATAGTTTACATTTTGCAAATATATTTGTGTTGTTGAGATCTTTTTTATTAAGGTCAGTTTGTTAGTTAGTTTATTTGTGCAATTTACATATTCCTAACTATACAATTATGGATGCTCAAAATGGAGTAGGCTGAAGCAATAAAGCGTTTATGCGCCTACCCCCATATTCAATTCAATTAAATAAACATTTACGTAACATCACACGGTCTACATTAGCACATTGTTTACTGTAGCGAACACTATGCTCTCCGGTTCACAAAGAAACAAAACATTCATCGGCACTAAAACACTCAGATCTAAGGCCGTGGGAACCCAGGGTGCTGAGGGCGCTGCAGCACCCCCTGGTGGATAGTTTGCAAACTGCAGGCATTATTTACAAATAGGAAATATGCACAGAAACATACATTTTGTCCCTCAGCACCCCCTAACTAGAATATCTTCCCACGGCTCTGCTCAGATCTGCCGCGTGTAAGGCAATAATATCGATATTGTGAGGCTAATCCCTGTGAGAGTGGCGCTCAATGGTAAAAAAAAAAACTGTTCTCGGTGATGCGGTTTCCCAAAACGTGTCTTCATTTTTGCTAAACAGCTCGTGCCCATGACGTCGTTTTGCTCCTCCATCAATGAAAAAGATGTTCCAGGCAGCTCCACTCCACACATCCAGGTCCTTTCCGTGCAGTCAGCCAGAAAAAAGGACACCAAACCACCTCCGTTTTGGGCATATTCATGAGACGCCGCGTTCCCCCCGTTGCCGAGGAATAAGGTAAGATGACTCAGCCGAATACATTTTCTGTCTTTGTGTTGAAATATCAATCCGGCTACAAACTGCCCAGGCGCCATAGTTTCTGAAGTATCTCCTTCAAAAGTAGCTCTGTCATTGCACCTGGCACTTGAGACGCCGGTTTATTATTGTTCAATAACCAGAGGCAGTTTGAAGTGGGGGCGACTCGAGCACGGAAAGGACCTGGATGTGTGGAGTGCAGCTGCCTGGAACACCTTTTTCATTTATGGAGGAGCAAAACGACGTCATGGGCACGAGCTGTTTAGCAAAAAATGAAGACACGTTTTGGGAAACCGGATCACCGAGAACAGTTTTTTTTTTTTTTTTTTTTTTACATTGAGCGCCACTCTCGCAGGGATTAGCCTCACAATATCGATATTATTGCCTTACACGCGGCAGATCTGAGCGGCTCAGGGACAAAACCGCGCGCCAAGAGGTTTCTCTGAGCACTTTGAGCACATATTGTTATATAAGAGCGTACATTGTGTCAGGCCTTGTCAGATTAGCGGCTTAGCCTCGGCGTCTGGGCCCAGAGATATCCTTTTTTTTTTTCTCCACCGGGCATTGTGCGAGACGAGCCGTTACTCCGTATCGTATTCTCACCTGATTATTCTCCTCCGCAGTGACCCGCCAAACTGCAAACAGCCGTCTCAGCAAGGACGGCTCAACACGCAACAAGGCAATAGGAAATAAATGAAAGTACGAGTTCAATTTTGGTTAAAAAATGTGTTTTGAATATGAGCTATTGGTCCTCAACTGACTGCCACATTTTTCCGTCAAAAAGGCGAGGCCAATGGAGTTTTGTTTGTATGGCGCTTTTTACGGACGCACGCGCCGCCCAAAGCGCTTCTCAAAGAACAATTGTTCATTCACTCCAGACATGACACTGGATTCTAATTTCATTTTCCAAACTCATTTGAAGAACACGATTTTTTGTGTTGGTTTTCTCAGAACTTATCGTCCCCTCTGATCAGGGGTTTGGGTTTGGAATCAGGTTTAGGTCAATAGGTTGCGTGCACGTGACATTAATACCTTCTAAAGAGCCTATAGTTTAAATTTGAGGTGGAGCGGCTCAAAATGTTATAGCGTAACTGTCAAAATGCAGATTTCTAGTCTTAGTTTATTGCTAATTTCTCTGTATTTCCTGGGACAATTTACATGTCACAAAAACTGTCACAAAGTACAAAGTCCTCTCTTCCAGCACAGAACAATGGTCTAATTATTTTCTCATAAAGGCGTCCTGAAGTGGTCAGTAGAGAGGACTCTCAGCCTTTCAATAATGTGGCAGGTTTGGGAATCCAATCACAGTCAAATGGAAATGTCTTTCAAAAACAGTTTCTCTCCCATAGAGTTGTATTGGCACTTGCTCCAACTGAAATAGAAATCTATAACATGAGAAACCTATACGCTTTGAGATTTGGATATGCGTAAGCGCTAACCCTAACTCCAACTCTACACCTAACCTCTGGCTGGCAGATAAGTTTGTAGCCAAGGGCTAGTTTGCATTGGTTGCATGATAAAGTCCATCCATTTTCTTCCACTTGTCCGTTGCCGGGTCGTGGGGGCAGCTGTTGGAGCTGCCCAAATCACATTGCACCAGTCCCCCATGGCTCCTCCTGCAGGTGGTGGGTCCACGGAAGGACGGCCCCATGGTTCCAAACGGGCCTGTTAGTCTCTCATAGGGGGCCCATTCACACTCTCATTCATACACCAGTGTACGCAGACACTGGAGGCAAGGAGGGTGAAGTGTCTTGCCCAAGGACACAACGACAATGTGCACCTTCAGGAGGCGGGATTCGAACCATCTGCGCCACCGTCGCCCCGGACATGATAAAGTATCCAATATAATTTAATCAACTTCAGACATATTAGACCTAGTCTTTTTTTGGAAGCAGCCAGGATATGTGCAAGTGTTTGCTCTTACATTCGCCGACTTGTCTTGTATCACCTGTTGGAGAAACGACAATCAGATCTCTAGAGTCTGTCCATATTTTTTTTCCTGCACCGACATCTTGGGCAAATACATTTTCTTGAATTTTGAAAATTATACAACTTTTTCTTATTCATCCTTGGCGTTCAAAACTTTGAATGTCTTGGCTCCTGGCTGTACAAAACGATGTCAACTAGAGTTCTGTGAGTTCTTTAAGATCCACTTGAGCAGTTTTACTCAACCGGTATGGCGTCGGGACCCACAATCACCCTGGAATGACAAGCCGCGACCCAAATACAACTTGTAAAATATTGTCTTTTCCTCAAAAATGGTTGTTGAGCATGCATTGAATAAGCCAAACAAGCTGAAATTATGATAACTCAATAATCGCAAGTCATTTTTCCATACATAAATATAAAAAAATAAAATAAAATTCTGGGAAAAGCTCCCGACCCACTGAAAACAGTTCCACGACCCACTTTTGGGTCCCGACACACCAGTTAAGAACCACTGAACTGGAGTAGACTGCACTACGCCTTTCTGTCCCTCTGCTTTTGGACAGTCAGCTTTTTCAGTGACGGCCACTCCACTGTGGAACAAGCTGCACGTAGATACAAAAACATGAACTTCCATCAAGGGTTGAAACAAAAATACACTATAAAATGTAATACCATAAGCATGAGCTGGTATTTCCAGACCATCCACATACTAACCCTGCATACAACAATGCAGAGGAGAAACTGGCCAAGTCCATGTCAAATGGGCCACGAGAGAGATCAGTGCATTGCTTTTATGAGTGAGTCTGTGTCTTGCTCTACACATCCATCCCATGCCTCACTGTTGTCCCCGAAGAAGAGATAGAATAGCTACTTTACATCTGCAGCCAGACGTTCAAAAGATGACCAACTTAGCTGATGCTTAAAGAAGTGACGGCCTATACGAGGTTGTACTTTGTTGTCGGAGAGGATCAATAACTCTGGTCTTTTTTATACCACAACCGAAGACTCGTGAGTGAGGCCTTTATGTAGAGATATGTGCATAGAGTTTTCCACAAGTTCATTGCACTATATTTCTTTTTTTATAGACGCAAAGAAAAAAAATGTTATTCACTTGAAAATACCTTTGTCTAATATACAGTGTTGTTTTTATTATGAAAAATACGCCTTATGCATTCAGGTAATGAATAATAAGTGGTCCTCTCCTGCTTTATGACAAAAAAGCACATGTTGATTTCATGATAATATCGTTTTCTTGAACAGGTTTTGGTTAATGTGTATATAAAATTGACAAAAAGTACGTTTATTAATAGTAAAGTATGTTGGGGTAATATAAAATCAGGCATTTTACCTAAAACAATATCGATAGATTTGTATTGTTTTGGGGGAATTATCTATATGTGTTAAATTTCAGTCAGGGGTCAACGACCAGCCCAAGATTTTCAAATTCTCTCACAGGTAGGATGCAATACAATTATTATTATTTTTGGTTTGTTGCATACAGTTTAGACATACAGTTCAATTTTGGCATGTTTTAGACCTTATTTATCAGAGATTTAGATTTTCCGTATTGGACTTTGAGCCTGGCATTACTTGGAAGGTCAACCATTCAATTACCTTTCAATAAATTCAATCAAATGTTTTAAGAGGTGGTACCTGCACCTAAAAGAATTGAAAACACTGGCACAGAAAGGCCCCCGTACACTCTGAGAATTTAACCCCAGGACGTTCTTGAAGGGACCTGAGAGAGCACACCTGATAATGGTCAGTCTGCAGTACACTGAATGCGCACCATGAGACTTGGTGTTAAAGTCAAACAGTTATTCAATATCATATTCACATCAGATTATTATCCACAGTGACCTGCCAAACTGCGAATCGCCGCCTCAGCTCTTCTCCAGAACCATCCGCATCAGCAAATGCTCCTCTTACCGCACATGTGCGAGAGGCCGCGCTCCGCTGCATCCGCTCACCCAGCCCGGCGCCATGCGATATCGCGTCCTGTCGATAAGCGACACCGTGACCTCAGTGCGGCGAAGTCAGATGCAATGGCCTCAACTGTTAGGGCAGTCCAGAGGACAGCATCGTCAGAGAGTGACTCCACAGATGAATATGCGGTCAATAATAACACAAACCTTTGTTAGAGGCGAGTACTAGAAGGAATGTAGGGACTTCATTTAGGCTATATCCACACGAAGACAAAACGCTTATATTTTCAGAAACTTTCTTTGTAAGCACAAAGCCAGCTCAGTAAATGTGTGCGTTCACATGGGTCGACTGAGGTCTGTGAAAACGGCGTGATTCATCTGCCAGGCCTGTGTGTGGCGCTGTGACGCTAACACAGATAATAGAACAAGATGCATGCACATTACTGTGGAATGTAAACAGTAAAAATGAAACGTTCGATTCCCACCAGGACAGGACCCTTCTGTGTGGAGTTTGCATCTTCTCCCCATTTCCTCAGAGGTTTCCTCTGTGTACTCCGGTTTCCCCTACCACTAAAAACATGTACAATAGGTGAATCCTCCAGCCAGGTGATTCTGACTATCAGCCTGGCTCCACATCATGGATATGGGTCCCCAGGCCCGGCACAGCCGTCGACTATTGCTCCTTACGGGTCGCCTCAGTGGCATCGAAGGATGGGTCAAATGCAGAAGACAAATTTCCCTACGGGACAATAAAGTATACAAACAAACAATATTTGGATAACCAGCATAATATTTAGGCTCCGTGGCGCGTGCTATGCGTGTATGTACACATCCAAACTCGGCGCACGTGAGCCATCATCACTTGCCGCTGATTGGCTGTAGACAATTTATTCTATTCCTTTAGGCAAAGCAAGGCAACTTTATTTTTACTGCGCATTTTGTACACAAGGCAACTCAATGCCATACAGTTATGTCCTCTAAAAACACAGCTGATGACATCGTCAGAGACACAGACAAATGTGTAAGATCCAAATCTGGTCAGAATCTGCCTCAAAAGCTTTATTTCCAAGCAGAATGATGTCCCAGAACAGCCTGAACACGAGCCTCAATTCAAACACGCTGCTCGTCGAGTGTCTTAGCTGCCGTGTGTGGAAAGCGTAACTGAAAGTTACCACTTAACAAAATAGGCCGTGTGCAACATTTTATTTCAAAACCAAATCACTATTTTTTGTATTGTACTTGCACCGCAAACCGAACCGTGACATTGCTGAACCGTAACGGTGTAAAATTTGGCTAAATCAGCTGCTATTATTTGGATAACCATCAGCTATTACTCGGATAGCCTTGATATTGGGCTAACCAGCAGCCAGAACATTATCCAAAAGCCCGTGAGTAATGGGGTATTCAGAGTATTAATACAAAAGCTCAAGGGGTGGTGGAAGAAGAAGAAGACAGAAAGTGTTGAGAACCACTACTCATCTGCAGTCACACTCAATGTCAATCACTCAGCAGTGGTGTGCCAAACAGGAACCTTTAGGGGGGAAAGCGTCACCCCCTGTTGTGCGCCCCAGGTGGGTACTCACTGCTTGTTAGCCCCCTGCTCTCACTAAGCCGCTATCACCAGGGAATCAATGGCATTCGGTACACCGCATGTTGTGTGGGATTAATTTGTGTTGCAGTTCACTAAACCGACGTTGACACACAGACAAAGAACAGAGGGGGATCTATTTGAGAGGTGTGGAATTTAAAGCAGTACGGCACACTTTTTAGGCACACTGAGTTGCCTTGTGTACGAAATGCGCGCTATAAATAAAGTTGCCTTGCCATTTTGATTTCTTTTTACTGCATCGTCATTTTACCAACAGAATGTATGTCAACTAAACTGTACAATTACAGTTGTTAAAAATGTATCCAATATGACCTACCATTTTAGTGCAGCCACAGCTGCCCTGGGGTAGACTGGTGGAAGGTGTATTTGAAGTCATAAGGGTTTCCCCACCCCGAAAGTTCATTTGCAACTTGGCACACACTATTATTGGGTGGCACAGCAGTTAGTGCTTGTGCCTCATAGTTAGAAGGTCCCGGGTTCGATTCCCACCTGGATGAGGCCTTTCTGTGTGGAGTGTGCATGTTCTCGCCGTGTCTGTGCAGGCTTCCTCCGGTTACTCCGGCAGGGTTGCCAGACAGACAATAACTATCGTATTTGTACGATGTATGATCCCTAAATGTACGATAATTTCAGAGCGCCAGATAAAGTCTGGTTAAATGCACTGTCACCCAGGCCTCTCTGCACCCGACCCCTACGGATCCCTCTGCGGGTGGTGGGTCCACAGGAGGGCGGGCCCACGTCGTCCTTTCAGGCTGTGCCCGGCCGAGCCCCGTGGGCAGAGGCCCGACCACCAGACGCTCGCATTCGAGCCCCAACCCCAGGCCCTTTGTCTGACCCGTCACCTAAGACCTGTTTGCCATGGGAGACCCTACCAGGGGCATAAAGCCCCAGACAACAGAGCTCCTAGGATCATTCGGGCACTCAAACAACCCCACCACGTTAAGGCCCAGGACACGCTGGTGGGACTATGTCTCCGTGCTGGCCTGGTGTCGCCTCGTGGTCCCCCCAGAACAGCTGGAGGAGGTGTGCGTGGATCGGGAAGTCTGGGCATCTCTGCTGAGACTGCTGCCCCCGCGACCCGGCCCCGGATAAAGCGGAAGAAAATGGATGGATGGATAAATGCACTGTCCCGTCTCAGCAGCGCTTTGCTTTGGCTCTGATCTGGAGTCAGACTTAGCCTCTGTATTCACGTAGGTGTAATATCTGCTGTCAGAAGGAGAGACTGCCCCTGGATCAGTTTTATAGTTCCACTAGCAGGGCATTATCCTCCCGCCTTGGCTGCAGCCATGGCTTTTGATTGTTCAGCAAGACGTAGCCCCGTCTCACCTCTCGCGACCGGTAATTTACCCGCTTCTTCATTACGGCTTAGTTCATTCTTTTTCCTCATTCTCTAACGCTTCATGTGAGCGTGTGTTCTCCAAAGTAAATCTGATCAAACCAAATCCGGCAATATTACTGTAACCTTTAATGAGCTTATCCAAGCGTCAGTGAAGAATGGAGGGGGACGCTCGGATTTCAAACCTGCAAAAACTATGTTGCGCTCAAAGACAAACTTGTACAAGAGCGTCTACATCAAAACTTCACGCAAAGGCAGAGCCGTGGGAACGTATTTTGGTTAGGGAGTGCTGAGGGCCAAGATTGTCCCAAAAACAATTTGCACAGGTGCTACAGCGCTATTGGCATATTTAGAGTGTACAATAGTTCGTGCTGAAATATGATAGTTTTGGAAGCTTGGTACGATATATTGGTTTTGAGAATCTGGCAACCCTGTACTCCGGGTTTCCCCTACCACTAAAACATGTACAATAGGTTCCCCTCTAGGACCGGGACTCCCCTGAACAAGAGATTCTTCATCTCAGTGGGACTTTATGTCACAGCCCTGTAGTTTCCAAACCTTTGGACACAACGTCGTGCCGTTTGCCACGCAATATTTTCAATTTCTTTTGCCTACCTCGTATGACATTTCCAACACTGTAAGAGGAACCCCATACCCTGATTATAAAAGTGCTGCACTAGCACTGTACTGCATGAATTATGTCAAAGGATCTGCCAAGGGGGGTCAGCCCTATGTTCCCCGGTACCTATGTTGCCCCACTTCTATTGATTAAGATTAGGCACCAGCCCACTATCCTTAAGGTTAGTGGCTAGGGCAGGGTCAGGGTTAAGCTGATTGATATATGTATGACATTTCACTCTCATGACTTGTGATTGGGTGAAGTACCAACTCACCTACGGAAAAAAACATCGCACCCGGGGAACATAGGACCCGGGGAACATTTTTTTTAAGAATTGTTTTTAGGTATAGAGTTTGCCTCTGTATTATTAAATGAGTGCATACAAAGTACTGATATAGTAAATTAAAAAATAATTATTTTTGTGTAGTTGTATATTGCAATAATAATGTATGGTTGTCACAAAATCCCACGGCACACCAGGACTTGCCTCACGGCACACCGTTTGGGAACCACTGCTATATTCAAACAAGAGAGTCTGTTTATTTAATCTTTTTACCCACTAAAGTTTTTGTAGCCATTGTATACAAGATACCTCTATTTACTATTTAATTGTTTGCACATTTCCTGTCTATTTTGCACACCCTGAGTGTTTTTTTTTAATGTAACAAGTGAATTTCTCCATTGTGAGATCAATAAAGGCTTATCTTATCGTCTTAGCACGACTGATGTTTTAGTCGTAAAAACCCACACAGACTTAGTTGACTAAACCTAGACTAAATGACATTCTCATCAAAAGACTACAGTACAATTTTATGAAAATATGATCAAATATATCATCAAAATGAAATAAACAGTAAAATGTGTTTGTGTGTTTTTTGTCTGAAAGTACATTACTTCATTATTTTTAATTCCATTTAAATGTGGATACTTCAAACATACCGTATCTGATACCTTTACGTTGGTATGTTTGTCCCCATAGAACAGAGCACTTCTTTCACCACTGCTATTTACCGATTACACCACAGTAGCACATTATTGCTTCCATTTTAATTGCTCTGCCTTTGCTGATGTTGCTCTGTTTGGGCGGATACAGTCTCGTCTGGGGTTCTCTCAAAGTGTGTCAAGGCAGCGGATAATAACGTGTCAAAGTCTTTTTAGCCCAGTCTTACCTAACATTTCATCAGATCTGCTTCCCCTGACATTAATTGAACTACAGTTGCTTTGGGGGGGGGGGGGGGTTGCCGCGGTATGGGGCTTTGATGGTTATCCTGCCGGAGACGACTGGTCTGTGTAGCTGGATTTCTCCGGCTTTATAGGAGATGACAGCGCGGAGGTGTCGGCGCGCCCCGCACTCTCCTAACTAGTTCAAGCCTCGTCTCTTGTTCCCCCCGACCGACCGACCGGACTGACTTCCCGGGGTCCCAGGAGTTTTTAGGGGAATTTTTCCAATCATATTAAAATTAATAGCCTCGGTTCAGCCGTCAAAGAGTGGGAGAAAGAGCGTGAGAGGGAGGGAGAGAGCGGGGAGGCGGGAAGAGAAGGAGCTGATAAAAGAGACTCGAATTCTGATTTATTGTGTCATTTTGTCTGAAGTTGCTGAAGTGAACTTTTGAGAAAGACAGTGGGTTGAAATGTAGTTGCTTTCTTGAATTAACTCGATCTACAATCCAGCTCTAACCTATGGCCATGAAGTGTGTGTAATGAGCAGAATGTGAAGATCTCCGGACACGATCGGCCTCCACAACCACAAGGGGCCCTTTCAGATGGACCAGGCCCCTGTTTTCAAAGGTGTTGTCGGATGGAAACTAGGGGCGGGAAAAACATATCGATATTGCGATATTCAGCAGCACGATATGATACTTTTAATTCCGATATCGATACATTTGATGATGTCCTCTATATCCATGAATGTCATGCTGCATATTAATGTGGCTGCAGTGCTTCAATGCTTTCAGTCAATAGAGGCCAATAATGATCCAGAATAGCCAACTCTACAGTTGACAAAGCTAGACAAACAAACTGCACTACAAAAAGTCAATATCAAGCATCGGGTTAAATGACTCGAATTGAGGAAATAGATCTTGTGAGCGGTTTTCACTCATTTAGATGTTTTTCCTGATCTTACCAAGTATACTTCCCACTCCCTTTCAGGTAGAAATGGATCATCTGTTTTCATACTGTACTGTATATATTCTTTCTTTGTTGCCCATTGCCTGCCTGCCTGAAATAAAATCATCATCATCATCATCATCATACTTTGCTTGTTTGATGACATTTCAGACTGGTTCTGGTGCCATGCCATTGGTCTGACAACCCATTAGTCCGACGTCTCATTATTCCTAAAATTTAACATTTTCCAGTGATCCGATCATAAACAGCGGAGATGTGCTCAGAGTTGTTATCAATGGGTCCCTTTTTTACTGACTAAAGAGATGTCGGACTAATGGGTTGTTGGACTAATGGGCCGACCCCCCGGTTCTAAGGTAATCTTGCTGAAAATAAGAAACGAAAACTGCCAATGGGATAAGACCAATTTTCTCACCCCACTGGCAAAGAAAATTACTTGAAATGAAGACAAAGTGTATCGAAACGAGTCAGAGCAAGTGAAATATTCTAGGTCCAATGCCCAATTAAATCTTAACAAGACAAAACAACTAGAAATGTGGATTATTATGCTCAATTTGAGACATTTACACTAATCTAGTTAATTACTTTTTGCAGCATGCACGTGTGATCCTGCACTATTCCGTTGTCACTCAGCGGAGCCGCACGATCTCGTAATGATGAACCTTCTCTGTGGCTTAGATCTGCTAAAAGCCTTTTTCGCCCACGTTTGGGGCCTTTCATTTAAATCGTTGTTGCTTCCTGATAACTCCACATCTGAGAGCGACGCTAATGTCGGCTCATCCTTCTCAGATGTAGGACCTTTCCCACCGACCAAATGCAGAGAACAGATTGTACGCGCCACCCTTTACCTGCTCCACATGTTGAAAGTCTGCGCAGCCACATACGTATGTAAATTGTGTCACGTTGTTGCAGATCTTACCGGGCTTTGGAAATGGGATTTAAAAAAGAATGGGCCAAACATTAAAAAAAAAAAAAAAAAGGGAGAAAATAATTTATTTGAGCTGTCCCTGGACCAACAAGCATCAAAACTGTCATTTCCTTTTTTGGTACCTGCTTTGGATACGTTTATTTTTTCAATACCAGTAGTACCTAAACTTTTTTTTGATAAAGGTACTTTTTTTTGCATTCAGTGGATTTACTTTCTCCCGCTCTGTATCTCTTATCAAATTATCGTTTTTAGTAGTAGTAGGGTTTTGCCTCTTTTTTCATCACAAATATATTTACATTCCTGTTTAACCACTTAACTGCTACCCTAGGGTTAGGGTTAAGGATTAGGGTTAGGGTTAAGGATTAGGGTTAACAATTATTTACATCCAAGTCTTAAAGCGTATTGACTGGAGAGCTTACAGTCTATATGCCAGTGTGATACCTAATTTGAAAGCCAAGACCTTCTAGTTTCTAAAAAATATGTGTGAGATCTGTGTGAGTGAAACACAACTTACGTTACATTTGCTGTTCTTAACCCTAATTATATCCTGATTAACCCTAACCCCCTGATCAGGGGAGACAGCAGTTAAGGGGTTAATACACTGCTCTATTGTTCCATCCTACCTCATGTGTGTTTTACTGTGTTACTTTTAATGTCTTACGTCTCCTTTGTAAATAGGTCTTACAATTAAAACAAATAAAAACATCACTGGACTTTTCTTCACTAAATATCCTTAGTTACATGACACAGCCAGGGATTCTGTACAATAATATATAATATGCAACTTCCAACACAAAGTGCTCAGGTCTTTACACAGTCGTCAGCCACAGATGTCAGTGATTTAGTGACAGTGTTTCATAAGCTAAAATGCAAACGCTGAAAACTCCAAAAGTGTTGCATTTCATGGTTGTTTTTTTGTTGCATTTTCATCAGGTTTTTGTCACTTTTCTGTTGCTCTTTAATGTTGCATTTTCGTCACACAGTTTTGTCACTTTTTCATCTTTTTTTTTTTTTTTAACGGTTTTGTCACTTTTTTACTGAATTTTTATCATCGTTTTCGTCTCCCTTTTGATGCTGCTTTTTCAAGAAGCTTTTAGATTTGGGTAAAGCCAAACTGAAGAAAATGTGCTCGGTTCAGGTGGGAATTGAGAGGCTAAATGAGAATATGAATATTCGGCCGTTTCTCGAACTGTGTACTAGTGCGTACTCGTGCGCTCGTGGACTAGTGAAACGCCCGAGTCCTGTTCAAATTCAAAGTCCCCTTCTCAGGAAGTCCGCTGGAAACCCCCGGATGAGAACTCGCTCCGCCCGTTTTACCGGGCATGCATCAAAGGAGACTTGTGCCTTTCTCCGCCAGCTATGTGTCCCACGATCCGTTTCGCTTTGAGCACGTGGATCAGCTGATCAACAGTTATGCCAAGCAATGAAGGCTGCTAAAAGAAGCCACTTCAGAGACATACAACTACAGTAACTTATTACACTCCTGTCTTTCTCTCCTTCCTCTTCGTTCTCCTTATTGTCTTTCGTTTTTGCTGCCAGATGCATCATTTCTCTTCATTTTGTTGGAGGAGATGCGGAGCTGCTCTGTTTACACCAACACGTGGGTTTGTGCCGTCTCCCTGTCTCCCTATCTCTCTCTCTCTCCTTCCCCTCTGAGAAGCGGGTGGGGGAGGGGTGCTCATGGGGCCCTTTCAGGGAGTATGCGACGGTCATTACACCTTGTTCTCTTGGTCGTTTCTGTTAAATATGTTGGCCTTCTGGGGGCCCCTGCTGGCTTGGGGGCCCCGAGCAGCTGCCTGCCTTGCCTTATGGCAAACTACGCCTCTGGTCAGGACCATCTCAAGGTCCTAAGTAGCCTATCAAGTCACCTCTGAGGATGATCTTCACAGAATAACTCCTAAACTTAAGGCGAGACACGGCAGTTGAAAGTACTGATTTCCACGCAGTGGTCGAAGTGGAGATGTTTAGCTAGTTTCCTCCCATCTGTTAGTCCCTAACATCTTAGTTTTCATGTCAGAGTATAAAAATGGCAAAACTTAGCCCATATCATGATTGCTTATGGCGTTTTGTCTGCGAGCTAACCCTGGGAGTAGCAACTACGTCGCTTCGCAAAGCTGGGTTTCCCGCAGGTAGTCATTCACTAATATTTACAGATTTTACGAGTACGTGTCCTGAAGGGTGTTCGAGATGACGCTATCGCCCAAATATGGTATTTTTCCTTCTGCGAGACGCCCGGTACGGAAGACCGGAGTAATGTGCTGCGCATGCGCACCCGGTACAAACCTTTAGGGCTGGTTTTCTCTAAATTAGGTTTTTGCTCCACGAGTAACCACTTGAGTAGCTCATACAGATTCCAAACTTTCCAGTCTTGGACTTAACAAGATTTTTCCCAAGAGATTTTTTAATATCTAATTCCTTGATGCTGAGAGTTGCAGTCACGTCCGAAGCGTGAGTGAGTGAGTGAGCGGGCGGATTAAGTCGTAATAGAATCTCGGGGGATAATCCGTGGGCCTCATCCATTTTTGATTGTCTACATTGCTGCACCAGGTCAGTCATGCAAGATTTAGATTTCACCGTGTCCAGTTTCTAAGCTTCATAGTTGTTTCAATTACAGAGCAAACCCAAGTGAAGTATTTACAGTCCGGTCTGTCCGCCGGCAGCGCGGAATCGGACGAGGCTTGTTTTGGTGTTGACTGAAATGTTGGGATTCCAGCGCGAGGCTGAGTGCACATCTGGCTCACATATCGGACAGAGGAGCTGCGCAGAATATGAAACAAGGCACAGAGACTTCACAGAACCATGTCCTGCTTTAGGAATGTACTATTGTCAATCAACTTTGAACTTTTAACAATGCGGGCCGAGCACGTCCAATTCATTGTTTTTAAAGCCTAAATAGTTTGTACGTCTTCAGTTTTGCCTTTAGATTGGTAAGAAAATCCACGACAGAAGTTAAACTATAAACATCACAAAACTGGTCAAACTAAAGAAAGCTGGGTACAATCTTTCGATAAATCTTAAATATTATTTTTTAATTATGTTTCAGCAAAAATTGTGTCCAATGTGTCATATGCACATTCAACAGTGACAGGTCAGTGATGACTTGCAGCTCGACTGGAGGCGAGTTCCACAGTTTGGGCCCTGCGCAAAACTGTTCGTGCCCTGCACGATCGCTTGATCGACGGGACCTGGACCTGGGCACATCCAAAACCTCCAAAATGTGTTTAATTTACTTGAAAATATAAAGTGCTTTCTCAAGGTTTAGCGATTTTGAAAATTTTGGCCAAAATCAAACTTTTTAAAATGTAATGGATTTGGATTTAAAGTCTAATTAATATTTAAATAGCCCACCATTTAAACTATATATATATTTTAAATGCTCCAGTCTATGTACAACATTACTGGGACAGCATTTTTAGGAAAGGGCCCGGGGGGGCCTACTTAAAAAAAAATGGAAACAAAAATGAGTTGCTTGCATTGATACAAATAACCGATGCCATGTTCATAGGCCACATAGCTAACAGCTAATTCGCAGACCTGGCCCCGTTAAGATAATGGGTTTATCATCTAAACCCATTTGAGACTTACACATTTCTTCTTCTGAGATACTGAAGAGGCACCAAGAGCCCCCACAGCTGCAGCACAGTGGAGGCGCCACAAGAGGAGCTACAGGAAACAAACAAGGACAAACGAGAGATGGTGAAAGACTGTTGTGAATTGGAGGGAGGAAGAGGAAGGAGGAGGAGCTGACCAGTGCAGGACACCACGCTCTGAAAAAGGGACAAACCCAGGAGGCGCTGCACCATTTCAGAGGATCGGAGGAGACAGAGGGCAGCCAGCCAGGTTTCTTCCGAGTACTACGGTTTCCCCGACCTCTAAGGTCATGCGGGTCAGGTTGACACACAGTGGCAGCGCGGCTCAGCCGCAGCAGCTCAGGACTAACACCTGAACACTATTTCATTGTAGACTTATACAATGACAATAAAGCACTTACTTACTTACTTACTTACTTACTTTTCCGTTTTAGTTTCTGCCAGTTTTTTCTGTGAGTGGTTCCCCTACAGTGCCCCAGCCCCTGTATACTCGGATGCGCCCCTGCTCAAAGTAGATTCCGCACAGCCTTCAGTCCCGCTGTCACTGGGCTCTGTGTGGCTGCGGAAAATAGCCTCTAAATACAATAACTTTCGCTAGAATACTTTAAAACACAGAAAAGCCCCCAAGATTTCTGTCATTAATCCGGCTCTTACACATCGTCGTTCTGGAGGCTGCCTGTCTGCGCTGTAGTCTGTCTGTCCTTAATAAATGTCTATGAATCTTCACCTCTTCACTCGCTGTAGACAACTTTTAATGAATCCAAAGAAACACACATTTCCTCCTGCCTTTTTGCGCTGTATTGATTAGACAGCGCAATCAATTTGTCTGCTTTCAGTTGGAAAGCAGAAAAAAACATGTGGCTAATTACCATATATAAACATACGCCGCTTTTACGCAATGACTCCTTTCATCAGTTTCACTCAAATAAATATTAACTATAAAGTCACAGCAAGTCGTGGAGAGTCATTGGCCTCAAGTCCAAGTTAAGTCTCAAGTCACAAACAGTCAAGTCTTTTTGGAGCTTTGGGAAAATTGCGACCATCTCTGACATTTACATAAATCATTACAAATAATACAAATTACATGCCTATCCGATACCTTCTTTATGTATTATAAAAATGTATATAACACATATCATTACAAATTCTGTGTATTAATATTATATTGTATATATTAGCCTATTACAGACCTTTATATAAAAATGGAAGACATTAGCTTAGAATGAGAAGGTAATGCTGGGTAATATAAAGGCTAAAAGGGGCATTTTACATTAAAACAAAAACAGTTTTATAATTTCACCATTTTAAACCCCTTCAGAAAAAACAGCAACGCAGTAGATGTTATTATTTCAGCGCTATCTGCTTCTGAAGGCCATTGCAATATTTTTAGGTCCTGTAAAAGATGTCAATACTAGTAGGACCACATGGCTCATTATGCATGAACAAAAGTGTGTACCTACAAGAAAGCTCGCATCTCTCTTGGAAATCGATTCTTTCTGGCTCCTCTGTAAAGGCTAATGGCAGCACTGCAAGGGTAACAACGAACTTTACTCTGCCATTATTATGTTTTTATTGGATTATAACAATAAAAAAAGAAATGGAAGAATAAACTATGTAATGTATTTCACAGATATACACATTTAACAATGAGCCAAAGCAAACCCGTTTTTAAATGACTATAATTTATGTGAAATCTGGATGCGTTGATCCAGGCCTTTTGAACCTGGCTGTGTTCCATACAGGCCCTGCTCTGCTGTTATGAGCCGATAAGAACAGTACGACGCAGCCCCCGCTTTCCCGCACAGCGTGAAGCGTTTCATAAACACTCTCATTCATCTGCCCCCCCGCCGCTGCGCTAATACGTTCAACCCCAGAACAATTGAAAAGTTTCCGGCCCACACTTTCACCGTAAATGACAGTAGTATTGCATAATGTGCGTATGTGTTTACTGCTGCACCTCACCTGCATGCATTCTGATTTTATTAAAGAACAACGCTGCAATAACCGGAGCGCTGCTGCTTTGAAGAGTTCCAGCCGTAGCTCAACTTTCGGACCCATTTCGGAGGTACTTTACGTAACTTAATTGAGCTCCTAATTTAAAAAAAAAAAAGTCCTGGCGCATACGTTCCGACAGAGAAATCCATCAACAGAAAACCACACACTGGCGTTTTTTACTATAACTTCTTTAATTCGGCACCAGAGCTCTGCTGCAGTGCGTCGCATTGTGAGGAGCCGGCTTCAGAATACATAAGCAGTACGAGTCGGCGCCACACAAGCCTTTCTGTGCCAGTCCCAGTTAAATCAATGCAAGACCCACAACTCCATATTTGACCAAATGTTGGTGCACAAGACGCCGTGAGCTGTTTACCAACTCAGGACAAAATAGAAAACTGAGAATGAGTGAGAATCTACTTACAGTGTTTTTTAAATTGTGGTACATGGTGTTGCTTGGGAGCCGTCCGGTAGGATAGACTCTTTTCGGTAGGGAATTCCTTTTTTGTAGAATTCCAGGCATTATTTGGTGAAACATCATGTGTATGTGTCCTTGACGCAGCAACGTTTTTGCCTTTTTCTGTGAACTCCACTTGCTATTTCTGTGTTCCAGGTTATTTTTATTTTTTTTTGCCATGTTTTTGTAAAGTTCAGCTGATTTTTTTTTGCTAGGGAGAGTCCTTGCTGGCCACGAAGGAAACAGCTTCTTCTTTTTTTAATTTTTTTGTAAAAAAGCCCTAGCTAACTAGCAACAAATCCACATATTTCTTCTTCTGAAACACTGAAGAAGCACCAGGCCCCCCCCCCCCACCCTTGCAGCACAGTGGAGGCGTCACAAGAGGCAAGAAGGAGCGAGAGCAGGCGGCACACAGGAGGAAGGGAGCTGTGCTGGAGGAAGAGGATGGAGATAGTCCAAACCAACTTCAAATCAGCCCAATGGTATTTTTTCCACACCGACAAGTTTGTGTTACCTCAATAGTGTGGTACCATAGATTTAATCATTAGAGAATGGTGTTCCATTCAGCCTCATTCATTGTAATAGTCCCGAGTCATCTGTGACACTTACATGGCTGCTCAATCTCCTCCTATGAAGCCTGTTCCTTAAAAAGGCAAAAAAGGTGGGAAGCCCTGCGCTCGCAGGGTGGGCAGAGCCTCCACAGAGCTCCAGAGCTGGATTGACAGGCTCTGGAGCTCTGTCAATGCACTGATGAGGGTTACACACCGCCATTCCGACACCCCCCCAATCCGACATTGAGGTCTAATTGTCGGAATGGGGGCATTTGCCCCACTAGAACTAACCCTAACTTAAAGGATAGTGGAGTTTACAAACTGAACAGGCTACGCTCAGAATGGAGGTATCAAAAAGTGTCAGATTGGCGGGACGTCGCAATGGAGGGGTGTTGGAATGTAGGGTAGACCCCACTGAAGAGGCTTCCACTTTTAGGGCTGCTGTACCAAAACCAGCGTGGTTAAAAATATTTCACCCAGCCCACAGTTGTCACATGGGTCATGTGGATGTTATGGCTAACAAAAATACTAAAGAGTAAAGTAGTTCTTAGCGCCTTTATTAACACAAGAGGACAGTGTGATGACAGTTGCAGAGAGTCTGCATAAATCACAGAACACCTAGCTTATACACCACAGAGGCTGGTTTATTACGTCTACAACAAAGCATTTTACCAGGACACCATATAGATGTCATTAAACAGATGCCATGCGTACAACTGTGACAACAAGTATACGATTGCAATTATCTGGCTTAGTTGCATGGTCATAAAGGGCAGCAGCAGGTCACATTACATTGTAAACAGACAACTATTATTTCACTTTAAGCTAAAGAACATTTAAAATGCATGGACAAAAAGACATATTTCCACAGTCACGACAATTTTTAGAAAAAATAAAACTCCTTGGAGCCAGGCTTTTAAGCTGTTCTAGAGAGGTCTGAAGTCCCATTAGAATACTGTTTACCAAGTGTCTTTTAGAGTTGCCCCTGGCCACAAGGGGGTGGTATTACAGCAATGTCAGCTCCCTGCCATGAGGACCATAGGGAAGCATGTTCCTCGTCCATTGTGTGGAACACAAAAGGAATCTGTGAATTTGAAACTTGAAATGTATTAAGAGATGCCAAAAGCCTTCGGAGAGCTACATGACCCCACTATGACCCAGCAGCACTGCACTAAAGTATGAAGTCAGAGTCTGAGTCCGCGCAGCACCAAGCTGTTGTCTACATGATCATTTAGGCCGGTCCTGGTCTGCTGCTCCTTCGCAGTGGAGCCTGTCGCATAAACAGCAGCGCACACCCCACTGTTTAATGCACTCCCACAGCCTAATAAAGACGGAACCTCGCTGCCCACACGCGCCGCTACTTTATGCCTTTGTCTTGGTGCACAAACCCCCATGCCAACACTTCGGCCTATTCTTTACTCCCCCCCTTCCGCGCTTTCTTTTACTGTGCACACGGAGCGAGCGTGGCCAGGCCTGAGAGGACTTCATTTGTCCAGTTTCCAGACGGAGACATATGCTCGGGAAAGGCACAGGCCGCCGAAGCACAACAGTATAGTTATAGAGGGGTATTATGACTCCCTTTGTCCTCTAAAACAGATCTTCTTTCACCAAGAAGAAAGTCCGGAGTCCGATTCGTATGTGGGTTTTCTCCTGCTCCTGTGTGCCCCACCGCTCAGGTGGTTGAGCGTGCGTCCTGTAGCCTGAAGGATGTTGTTTAGAATCTGTTGCAAATCACACGACTGCGTCCTTGGGCAAGAAAAGCGCATGGGGAGTGAATCCTCATGAAGGGTCCGATTTTCCGCCTGGCGCACAGCTGTAGGTGAACGGCCCTGAGTGGGAGCATGCTACTCCCAGGTCAGATGTGGGCCTGTGTAGCTACTTACAGCACGCACATGTTACGTTTAGGCCAGGGTGTTTTGTGCACATGCTGGTTATAACAAACTACCCCAGAAAACATGTGAGCGCGCTTCACGTTAAAACCAAGCTGTTTATTTTCCATGCACATGCAAAGCGAAACCATGCTGCGTGGAAGTAGCCGTGCTTTAGAGAGAGCTCAGGGGCCACACACTCTTTGATTACAGCTTGATTTTCAAAATGACTGACGGCCTTCGAAATGTTCCAATTTCCAAATGTTTTAATGTAACCTCTGGCCATCGCTAAACCCATCCTGAGATGTTCTGCTCGCGTTTCATTGATGTAAATGGATACGCCACAAGTGATTTCCTGATGAAATCACAAGTAAAAGGGGAGCTTGGTCTATTTCTTACTTTGGTTTAAAAAACTAAAATGTTAAAGGTCCTACACCTGATTATTTTATTACAAACAATGAAAGAGGGAGCCACTAAATTCAGTTTGTTCTTAACTTTTAACAAAACACAATTGTAGCGTTCCAATTCTTCATTCTTCATTCAAGATTCAAGATTGCTTTATTTGTCAAACCATGACTGATTCGAAATTCTATTTCTCTCATCCTTGATTGTGGGGCGGAGGGTGGGGGAAGAGGGGTGGGAGGGAGAGCAGGGAGTTCAGCTTCCCGATGGCCCTGTGTACGAAACTGTTTTTCAGTCGAATCGACCTGGGCCGTAGATTCCACAGTCTCCTCCCAGAAGGCATTACTCTGAAGAGACTGTGTGATGGGTGCGTAGGGTCCCTGGTGATTCTGACGGTTTTGCGGGTGAGACGGGTGGAGTACATGTCCTTAATGGAGGGGGGAGGAGCTCCACAGATCTTCTACGCTGCTCTCACGATGCGCTGGAGGCTCCTTCGGCAGGAGGCAGTGCTGGCGCCGTGCCACACAGTGATGGAGCTGGTCAGGATGCTCTCTATAGTCCCTCTGTAGAAGAACCACACAGTGATGGAGCTGGTCAGGATGCTCTCTATAGTCCCTCTGTAGAAGTTGCTCATAACAGAGGCTGGGACTAGCTCTTCTTAACTTGCGGAGAAAGTTAAGAAGATTGATTACTTTTCTTGACCAGAGATGTGGTGTGCATGGTCCAGGAAAGGTTCTCTGTGATGTGCACACCCAGGAACTTAGTGCTGGTCACCCTCTCCACTGCAGCACCATTGATTGTTAGGAAACTAGGAGTTTCTACTCTATATAGGCACTTTTGACAACTTTTCGGGGTCACTTCCACAGAAATGAAAACTCACCTGCAAGTTCATAAGAATGTATGCAAATGTTCCCCACAAGTGTCTGATCTTACAATATGCTAAAGGAGGACAAAACACATGTTGTTCCATTACTAGAACAAAATCATGTGTAGTGCCTTCAAGGAACAAAACTCCAAATTGACCACTGCATGAAAAATCCACGCCCCCCCCCCCCCCCCCCCCCCCCCCACCCGCCCACGCCTTTTTGTCTCCTTAAGACATCACAAAGCACAGTCTGACACACAAATCCAAAGTACTGTATGTGCTGATACCAATTCTAATGCTTGGCCCGCACGCTCCCCTGGCCGGGCCTGATAGGGAAACATATGCTTGGTAGAGAGGCACCGGCCACAAGAGTAGAAAGCCGGAGTTCAGCTTGAGAATGCGGACGGGCTGCGAATACCAAAAATGCTCACAAAGGCGCGATACGGGGCCTGCATGTAAAGAGCCAGGGCACGGGGCTGTGAATGTAGGAGCGGATATTAGCGCGCGCTCAGGAGAGGCCGCTGAATGAGGTGCAGGGAGATACGGCGGCTGGAGGAGATAGCGCGGATTACGGAATTTGCATGGAGTTATGCATGTATTATTCCGACCAAGAGATCCACTCGCAAGGTTATGCATTGTTTATGTAAAGTTTTATGCAACATTTCCGCCGAACGATATGGAAAAGTTCATTCACTTTAAAGCCTGAATATGGTGCCGTCGCCTGGGTGTATTTTGCACATTGCCGACAACAAACCCGTGGTGAGAGTTTCTGTTCAGTGTATACAGACTTGCATGCATGCGCACTACAGCAGGACCAGGGGCAGGCGGAGACCGCAGCTAATGCTACGCTCAGTCACTCAACATGCATAAACATGACATCGACAAACATATTTTGGTTTTCTAAATCATTTACCAAATACTACATTTATCTTAATGGGATTGATATAAAACTAACTGAAATGAAATGTGGTAAACATAGCCATTGACAAAAAACACAGGTGTCTGTATACACGCAGGTATACAATATGTGTGCATGTAAGTAAGTCATATTTATTTATATAGCACCCTTCACAGACAGAAGTCACAAAGTGCTTCACAATATATGTTTATAAATGTGTATATACACATATACATATATAAAATTAGAAAAGTTTGTATTGCCATTGTTTGAGAACAGGTTCACAAACTAGGATTTTTTTCTTGGTGCAGACGTGCAACATTAAACATTTAACACAGAACACAAATAAGCTATACAACTTTAAACTACACTCAACAAAAATATAAACACAACACCTTTGTTTCTGCTCCCATTTTTCATGAGATGGACTTAAAGATCTAAAATTCATTCCAGATACACAATATTACCATTTCTCTCAAACATTGTTCACAAATCAGTCTAAATGTGTGATAGTGAGCACTTCTGCTTTGCTGAGATAATCCATCCCACCTCACAGGTGTGCCACGTCAAGATGCTGATCTGACATCATGATTAGTGCACAGGTGTACCTTATACTGCCCACAATAAAAGGCCACCCTGAAATGTGCAGTTTTGTCTCACAGCAAAATGCCACAGATGCCACAAGCATTGAGGGAGCGTGCACTTGGCCTGCTGACAGCAGGAATGTCAACCAGATCTGTTGTTCGTGCATTGAATGTTCATGTCTCCACCATAAGCCGTCTCCAAAGGCGTTTCAGAGAATATGGCAGTACATCCAACCGGCCTCACAACCGCAGACCACGTGTAACCACACCAGCCCAGGACCTCCACATCCAGCAGATTCACCTCCAAGATCGTCTGAGACCAGCCACTCAGACAGCTGCTGAAACAATTGGTTTGCATAACCAAACAATTTCTGCACAAACTGTCAGAAACCGTCTCAGGGAAGCTCAACTGCATGCTCGTCGTCCTCATCGGGGTCTTGACCTGACTCCAGCTCGTTGTCCTCAGTGGGCAAATGCTCACATTCGATGGCGTCTGGCACGTTGGAGAGGTGTTCTCTTCACGGATGAATCTCGGTTTACATTGTTCAGGGCAGATGGCAGACAGCGTGTGTGGCGTCGTGTGGGTGAGCGCTTTGCTGATGTCAGTGTTGTGGATCGAGTGGCCCATGGTGGTGGTGGGGTTATGGTATGGGAAGGCATCTGTTATGGACGAAGAACACAGGTGCATTTTATTGATGGCATTTTGAATGCACAGAGATACCGTGATGAGATCCTGAGGCCCATTGTTGTGCCATACATCCATGAACATCACCTCATGTTTCAGCAAGATAATGCACGGCCCCATGTTGCAAGGATCTGTACACAATTCTTGGAAGCTGAAAATGTCCCAGTTCTTGCATGGCCAGCATACTCACCGGACATGTCACCCATTGAGCATGTTTGGGATGTGCTTGACCGGCGAATACGACAGCGTGTACCAGTTCCCACTGATATCCAGCAACTTCGCACAGCCATTGAAGAGGAGTGGACCAACATTCCACAGGCCACCATTGACAATCTGATAAACTCTACGTGAAGAAGATGTGTTGCACTGCATGAGGCAAATGGTGGTCACACCAGATACTGACTGGTTCTGAGTCCCCAGACCCCCAATAAAGCAAACATTTATTGTGGGCAGTATAAGGTACACCTGTGCACTAATCATGATGTCAGATCAGCATCTTGATGTGGCACACCTGTGAGGTGGGATGGATTATCTCAACAAAGCAGAAGTGCTCACTATCACACATTTGGACTGATTTGTGAGCAATGTTTGAGAGAAATGGTAATATTGTGTATCTGGAATGAATTTTAGATCTTTAAGTCCATCCCATGAAAAATGGGAGCAGAAACAAAGGTGTTGCGTTAATATTTTTGTTGAGTGTAGTTAGAGAATAGTGAATAATAGCCTTAAAATGGATTTAGTAAGGTATTCCGTTACTTTGTCTAAGTGTACTGTATTCTAAATACTTAGAATACTTTCTCAATGATTTGCATAATATGAATGCATAAATGCGGCATATGATTAAAGGGACTATATGGAGTTTACATTTTTTTAATTATGTATTTTCCTCCCCGTACATGTTCCAGCAATGTCCAAATGTGTAGAATGAGCCCAGGCCTCTAAAATCCTGCCCTGGCACTTAAAAAGGTGTTAATTCGGGTCCGAAGTGTCGTCATGCACGAGTTTAATATAGAAGCTGCAGTTATGCCTAAGACCTGAGGTGGCAGTAGTGAGCATAAAATGACCAACTTGCATGTAGTCTCTTTAGAAAGATGTTTAGGCTACACTTGTTACACACCTGTTACGAACTTATTTACCACCAATTAGGAATGCAAAAAAGTCTTTTGCAGATACCCACAGCCCAGAAATACAGAGCTAAACTTTTCCCCGGATGTTTAGATCCTTTTTTCTTCTTCTTAATGTTATGATTATGAAACTGAAATTGAATGACTGAGTACTTTGATGTATTCCTTTGAATCAAGAAAGTAATTGTATTCTGAATACCCTCACATGAAAGAGTAACTGTATCCGAATACAGTTAGAAGAACTTTATTTATATATATTTACGCCTTTCACAGACACAGTCACAAAGCGCTTTGACATATTGATACATTCACTCCACACTCGGTGGTGGTCAGTTTCCTCCGGGGGCGCTAACAACAACACGATGAAGAAAACCTGGATGCAAACTTCTTCTTCTATCTTTCCCACAGAGTTGTATTGGTCCCTGCCCTCCATCTGAGATCATGACATCGTCGAATTCTAGAACATGATCGCAACCTATTTATTCATCTTTACGAACCCGGAAAGCATTGTTAAAAACCTGCCAAGCCAACCACTCTGACTGCAGAAAAGCGCTCATAGCCAGTGATTTCCTCTCTCCGTTTTTAGGACTGTCCAACCACGGTCGTCTATTTGTAGAAGAAACCTTTCATTCCGCGCTTTGAGAATGTGGAATTATTTATATACATATTTGTCATATTAGGTTTTAGTGATTATATATAAAACTGTGTTGATCTGTAAACTGTGCTTTGAGATACATTTGAATCTGGCGGACATTTTGTTTCTGCTTGTATGTATGGTTGATCCACTGGGGGGCAGTGTGTTGAAACGAGGAGTCAGATTGCGCAGAAGAAAAAGTGACGATAAGACATTTCCAAGAGAGCTGATTGGTTGGGGGGAAGACACACCTACTATATCTACTATAAAGCTCGCCCCTTCTTCTCTCTCGCTCCCCAGCAATGGAGGTCACGAAAACGTATGTGTACTTTTAGTTTGTAATAGGGAATAAAACAATGATTTTTGATTATAATATACCGAGTCTCCATCCTGTCGTCCAGCACTAAAGAATACGCTTTTGACAACAAGAACTTCTCTCATCCCTGACTATGTTGGTTCAGTTTTTCACCTGTCAATTTGGGCAGTAGACGGCGCTGTTTATTTCCTGCTACACCTGTCAGATAGATTAACCGTGATCCCAGACAGGCTACATTTGGAAAAACCTTCAATTGATCTTTTTCAAATGCAATCCCATCAGCAACGGCGCTCTAGTCAAGCTTCTTCAGACCTCACCTTTACCTTTGCACTCTCGGGACATGACTCTGGGCGCACAGTCACCCTTCTCGACTCTCTCGATGAGGCTTTCACCTCGAAGCATGACCGAAGGTGTTCAAAGCCTTTGCAGGGGGCGAAGCCAATCAATCCAAACACCGCCACTTCTTCTGCTCCAGACCAGCATCCAGACTCTCCCACAACTGCAGTGTCTGTGATTTTATTTTTCACAAACGGCTATATTTATTCCCGTGTAGGCGTTTGTTGAAAGCGTGCCAATAACTGCCAATGTTTTTTTTTTTTTGCAGTCCTAGTTTCCGCCTCTTCCTCGTTTAAGCGGAAGAATTCTTCCACAACAGATAAAAAATAAGTTAACCGCGCCCGGGCGCAGACCTTCTGTTGTTCAAAGTCTGCTCTCCCCCGGCGTACAAAGTTTCTCTATTCTCTTTTTCACAGTGCCCACGTTCCCACCGCCCGATGTTTCTGCATCGCAGGCATGTCACATTTGGAAGCATGCCCTGACCCAGACTGATAGCCCCACGACAAGGCCTTAAGGCGGGACACAGCAGGAGAATACGGGGGGAAAAAGACATGTACAGATATCATTTTGAAACACTGAACATTACTGATATGTGTATAAATTCTGTTTTTTTTAAAATCCCCCTTCAAAATATTGTTACATTCAAGACTGGAGAGTTTGGAGTCCTGCCCATGCGCACATACATTTCTCTCATCTACTTAGAGGATGTCACCCATATTTACAATATCATCTCGGGGGCGCAGATGGTAGAGTGGTTCGTCTCATGATCGGAAGGTCAGGGGTTCAAATCCCGCCTCCTGAAGGTGCACATCGTCGTTGTGTCCTTGGGCAAGACACTTCACCCTCCTTGTCTCCAGTGTCTGGGTACACTGGAGTATGAATGGCTGAAGCCCCTTATGAGAGACCAACAGGCCCGGTCAGAACCATGAGGCCGTCCTTCCGTGGACCCACCACCTGCAGGAGGAGCCATAGGGGCTGGTGCAATGTGATTTGGGCAACTCCAACAGCTGCCCCCACGACCCGGCAACGGACAAGTGGAAGAAAATGGATGGATGGATCTCGGCCACCTTTCGTAGTACACGTGGATACAAAATATGTCGATATCTGTGAATTAATACGTGTGGAAAGCCGGTTGTTGCGGCGCGATGTTGTGGGTATTTCCACAAAATGTAATAAAATAAGCGGTGGCGGAGGTGAGTTGTCTTTTTTACTGACTTTAAAACTAAGATGTCTGTTTGCTACGGATCGGCACTTCCTTTGTCTTGACATTTCCAGTAGAATGCGAAGTCCGTTCACTAATGGGGTGTTTCCACTGCCCAGTGCCTGGTCACCCGGGGGGGAGTGCGTCTCCACTGCCAAGGGGCCAGGGGCCAACCGATCTGACCAGGCCTATATTTTAGGACCAACCTGCGCTGAACCGAGACTAATGTGACGTGAACAGACGCTGGCCTCGGACTGGCAAAGGAGGATGAAAGAGGACGGCCCTCACTATTGACATTCAAGTCATAGGGTTTAATATTTCATACCACTGTTGAAAATTGTGATTTCCCCGATGATGGCATTTAGCCACTGTTAGCACAACTGTAGCTGCTTTCAGCATAACATTAGCATGTTGCTTACCTTCATAGTTTTGTCTTTTAGCGGCTTCTTTCCTCTAGTGTTTGCCATGGCACCGCAGAATAATTCCATAAACCCCACCAAAAGGCAGCTTTTATCCACATTGTTCTCATCACGGTTCACAAAACCTTTCAGGCCGTTCTGTTATTGTTGCTTCAATATGGAAGGGGGCCATACAATAAGTATATTCTGCGAGGGCGCTGCCCACAACAACTGTGATCCTTGCGTGTAGAGGAAACCCTCACTTGTACTGAATAGTATAGATACAAGACAAGGCGAGTACTTAGACTGAGGTGTGGGGGATACAAGCGTGTTATGTGGAACCGCGGCTTTAGTGGAGATTGAGGGGAAATGTTTGCCGCTAAAATCTGACATACAGTAGATAGATTTGTGTAAAATGTCCAATGTTCATTTGCACAAACAAGTCAACGCTGCACTGTTTCTGTGGGTGGACTGAAAACAGCTTTGTGTCCGTATAGCAACTGATTTTCTCTTGACTTCTCCAGTCCTTTGTACGAGTGAAGGGGCGTGCACAGTTCATGGCGGCGCCCTGAACTGCTTTTTTAAAATACTCTGTATGAGAAAGAGAGTTGAAAGTTAGCCTTGTTTACTATAATACTACATGAAGCATGCACATATTATGTAGTCTATTTCTATTACAATCAATAAGAGAAATGATCAAAGGAACTGACTGGTACACAACGTCTCAATTCCCATCTCTATCAACGACGGCTGGAATCTGCGAAGCATCTGTCTCCAAATGGTTTCCCCGAGGACATACATTGCCCAAGAGTTAAGGGACAACTCCAGGGGCCTGTCTGAACTGAAGAGTGACCGAAAGTGACTCCAAATAAATCAAAGCTACGAAGGACAAGAACTAGGCCCAACATTAAGTGCCTTGGACAATGACTGCAATGCTATCGGTGTAGGTTTGTGAGATGATATACTATAAGCATACTTAAGAGTTTGATGAGTCATTGTAAATCCAGAGATTTGTAATCCAATTTACACATTTATTGTTGTGTAGATGACTATATTTCTTTCAACTCAACATTGTTAGTATATTACATGTTGCATACAAACATCTATTTAAAATGTCTCTCCTTCAGTCAGAGGTGGATGTGGAGCTCACTACCACACATCATGCTCTACCTGGAGAAGTAATTGGATGACCCTGAAAACAATAAAAGGACTCAAGTTTCCATGCTAACTACATTGACTTAAACAAAAAGCTATCACTGAGCTCTGTTCTCTGCTCTGAGGAAGACGGTCCTGTTGTACTGGAGTGCGAAGAAGAACAGACCCCACCAAGGAAGAACACTCCAGCATCACTGTTCCACTAGTCAGAAAAGGACCTCCAACACGGGGCCATTCGAGTGGTGGAGGCATCAGACCAACTTCACAACACTCAGATGCCTCGCAAGAAAGTACCGGGCCATTCAAGCTACTAGTGCCCCCTCAGAAACGGTCTTCCCTCAAACCTGCTGCTGTTGAAAGGCTCCTTTTCCTTGAGCAGAATGTTTGAAGGTAAACATGCTCTTAATATCCTTTGTACATGAGGTTTCCATGTTCAGTTCCACTCAGAGTTGCCTTAGGCCTTTCATTAGTTGCTCATTATCAGTCCAAATATTGATAATTCAGATGTTTAACGTGTTTATAATTAGTCATTATGAGGGTATTGAGATTGCACATGTTCGTTCTGATGAGACCAGGAACGTTATTTACAGTGATTATTATGGCTTTTTTGATGCATTTTCGCTCAAAATAAGTATTTATTTATTTATTTTCAATATATTTGCAGTGCTTTGTATGGCCGAATTGAATGAACCAGGGAAGTTGTGAGATGGAGAGCAGCGATTACCTGAATGAAGGTGTGACTGTGTTGAAAAAGTAACTAATACTATATTACTTGTGCATACAAAACAAAATGGACATTACTTCTCCCTTTGATTTAAAAAAAAAAATGTGACGTGCTTCTAGCTAACCTGTTTCCCGCAACACTACGTTCGATTACAAAAGGTGAATTCATATGAAGATAAGATTATTTTTTCTTTATTAAAATAGGCTAAACCTATATTTGCACTCACACAAAGCAAGCTATTTCAGACCCAGGTTTTATCATTCAAATGAATGTAATTTCTAAATCATTTAAACTGGACTGGTATCGATCATAAAGCTCACTGCAAACCTTCCCTCTCCGGCTGCAGATATATACAGTGCTGCTGAATAGTCTGCGGTGCAGAGACGTCTTTGTTGTCCCTCTGTCAGCTGGCTCTGACGGAGCCGCTCTCACAAACTCAGTCTGCGGGAGAGAGAATAAGCACATACTCCTGCACTTATCTGCTCTCGCTCTCCGGCCGGCAGCTTATCAAAGGTGCACACAACCGCCTCTCCATCCAAAGTTTGTGTCCATTCACAAACTTTCCACATTATTCACCTCCCCTTCAACGCCACCTGACAGGAGGGATACCACTGCTGCTTTTATGCGATTCTGCGGCAACAGGGGCTCAGTGGCAGAGCCCTTGCTCGCCAATCGTAAAGCGGACTTACACACACAGTTGTGCAACATAAACATCGTATTGGGCATTGATATATTTCACGTAGGCCTCAATAAAAGGCGTATATATATTTTACACCTTCCGAAGTCGACTATAACTCAGTCGTCCACATGCAGTTTCTTTAAAATTACTTTCAGAATGAGTAGCTCTGACCAAGCATAGTTATGTATTTAATTTCAACTGTGTGTAGCCAATGTCACCAAGTTCATTAAAGCCATTAAATTGTAAGTCTATAGTCGCACTGGATTAGAATGACCTAGGGACGTAGGTAAAACTGAAATTACCCCAGGGCGTCGGTAATCTCTGCGGGCATTTGTGTCGGATCAGCAATGTCAGGAATTCACTCATTTTTTGCAGACTTTATTTGGGAAATGACGGATAGATAATGACACTGAATGATGACAACAAGCAGGGTTTGTCTGTGCGAGCTTTGCTTTATCAACGAAAGCCATTCCTTACTATTTTAGCAGTTTTCTGGCGGACTATAAACATATTTGTCACACACAAATGAAGTCAAGTCCAAGTCGGTCCATGTGGATGTTTTTTTCATAGCAGATTGTCCAGCAGAAGGGAAAAAAACCTAGGCTAGCGTTAGCATATGTAGTATGAAGCTAACATTAGTATCATGGTTAGCATTCTCCGTTATTTATGTATTTATGGGCTGTTGAACAACTTTGCTCCTCTCAATGTCTCTGCCTTCTCTGGCCAAATGTAGAAAAAAAGTGTAAATGTCTTATTACCCCTCCTGGAACCGCCACCTTAACGTGGTAGAGGGGTTTGAGTACCCGAATGATCCTGGGGGCTCTGTTGTCGGGGGCTTCGTGCCCCTGGTAGGGTCTCCCATGGCAAAAAGGTCCTATAGGTGACGGGTCAGACACAGAGCGGTTCAGAAGCCCCTTATGAGAGACCAACAGGCCCGGTTAGAACCATGAGGCCGTCCTTCTGTGGACCCACCACCTGCAGGAGGAGCCATAGGGGCTGGTGCAATGTGATTTGGGCAGCTCCAACAGCTGCCCCCACGACCCGGCAACGGACAAGTGGAAGAAGATGGATGGATGGATGGTCTTATTTGTATATTTTATTTGTATTTTGTTTGTATATTGTACAGTTGAGTTGCTTATATTGCTATTGTTGAGGTATACTGTAAATTCCTACTCAAAAAGTGCCTTAAACACCTCTGGCTGCTCCTCCTTCGGGCCTGCTCTGCAGATCCAGCTGCCCCTGTGTTGTCCAACCGCACACACGATTGACAGCCAGCTTGACTGACAGAATGATCAGCCAATCAAAATTCGACGGACAACGACAATAAGTCCCCCAGGCCCTGCTGTGTCTCAGCAGCACCCGCTTTGTTTTCTTCGCCTGGGAAAACCGCTAATGTAATCGTACATGGGCAAGATGTTCCAACCAGAAGCGCAGCTCAACTAAACCGGATAAACAAATATTGCTCTAGTGAAATGTCAGAAGGAGTCACAATTAAATTGATTTATTGATCACAGATATTTGGCACCACTTCCTCATGAAAAGCTTCAACAGCAAACCAGCAGGAACGACAGTGGAACACAAACGTTTGGTCTGGCCCTGGCCAGAAGAAGGGTCTGGCCCTGGACAGGAGAAGGGTTTGGCCCTGGACAGGAGAAGGGTTTTGTCCTGGACAGGAGAAGAGTCTGGCCCTGGACAGGTGAAGGGTTTTGTCCTGGACAGGAGAAGGGGGTGACCCCGGACAGGAGAAGAGTCTGGCCCCGGACAGGAGAAGGGTTTGGTCCCGGACAGGAGAAAGGTGTGGCCCCGGACAGGAGAAGGGTTTGGTCCCGGACAAGAGAAAGGTTTGGCCCCGGACAGGAGAAGGGTTTGGTCCCGGACAGGAGAAGGGTCTGGCCCTGGACAGGTGAAGGGTTTTGTCCTGGACAGGAGAAGGGGTTGGCCCCGGACAGGAGAAGAGTCTGGCCCTGGACAGGTGAAGGGTTTTGTCCTGGACAGGAGAAGGGTCTGGCCCTGGACAGGAAAAAGGTTTGGCCCCGGACAGGAGAAGAGTCTGGCCCTGGACAGGTGAAGTGTTTTGTCCTGGACAGGAGAAGGGTTTGGCCCCGGACAGGAGAAAAAAGCTGTTTATCCATACCCATTTCTATTGTTGATCAATTTATATGCATATGAGTGAGTGAGCCCCGGTGCCCTGAATGAAACCCCACGGCACGCCACTGCGTTTATTAAAGTAATGGTGGAGGTTTAGTTTCTCTCCCTCTTTGTTTTCCCTCTTCGAACAGATGCAAATTTTCTACCTTTCAAATGATCTACATGACAGATTTGCATGGCCATAGAAAATCCGAGGATGTCAGATATGTTTACTTTTTATTTGAGGTCACTAGGTCATTCAAATCCCTTGCAAATACGGCTTTAGCTTCCCTGTGTCTTGTTTTCAGCAGCTCAAAAAATCATTGTAAGTGGGTGTGTTGCAAAGAAACCATTAAAGACGAAACGCAGAACTTATATCAGTACAATTAAAGCAATCTTAGTATGAAAGCCCGGTATTTGTAGCATGTTGAAGGATCTGGCAGTTGTTTACAGTATACCAAGCAAAGAATACAGAAATTCCCGCCAATTTTCTGGAATTATCATAAGAGGGTTATTATCCACTCAGAGGCTCTTCAAGCCGGGGCGTTTTAGGTGCCTACCAGAGAATATTTGTCAATACAATGGACGGTTTGCAACATTTTGTCAGCCTGAGAAATAAGAGGTTTTAGATTTTAAGGGGATGCTTTCTGCGATGCCACACACACACTCTACTCTGCCATGGTGGATAAGAAATGACACTCTAATTCCTATAAAAACTACTATACACTTAAAGGGACTGTACAAAGTTTAGAAATGTTAAATTTTCCTACCCCTACATGTTCCAGCAATGACTTAATGTGTAGAATAAGCCCAGAATTATTCACCACAACTGCCTCTAAAATCCTGAACTGTTACTCAAAAAGTTGTTAATTCGGGTCCGAAGTGCCGTCATGCAGGAGCTTAATATAGAAACTGCAGTTACGCGTAAGACCTGAGGTGGCAGTAGTGAGTAAAAAAAATGACCAACTTGCATCTAGTCCCTTTCATAGCGACTATATACAAATCAAATGCGAGGGGCATATAAAGCATCCAAAAACAGTGAAAGCAATCAACATAATGTTACATTCAACGAAAATATACATGACTTCAGTCATGGAGCATGTACATTAAAACCAGACATGAAAATTACCCACCTTTTGGTGAAATTTGCCGTTTTGAAACCAAAGGTGACTTACGTGAATCGTGTAGAATCAATGAGAAAATGTGATTTAAGACTTTAAGATCAGTGAATATAATTATAAAACCTCACCGCGCCATCAGAGTTTACCAACGGCCTGTAGTCCAGTTCTGTTTATGGCCCTGGCACATGCCCTGGAATACTGGTAACCAGTGGGGTCCACACTCTGCCCGCAAGCAGCCACAGTGTGAGGTTACCAAGCTAGCTTCCCTTGCTTAATGAGTGTCGCTCCAAACTCCGTGCGCACTCATTTGCATAAAGCCACAATGCAAAGTTTTTGAACTACAAATTAGCTCTTTTCCATACTGAGATATGTTCTTACCTGAGCTTAGACGAGTTGATACGTACCTGTCTGTCTTTGTGTGTGCGCTCAGTCATGCAAAAAGACCAAAGATGTTGTTAGCATTTGGCCTCTCCAAGGATATTCCTATAGCTCCAAACGGGGTGAAGTTCCACGGGCACAAAGACCAGACAGGTACTTATCAACTCGTCTAAGCTCAGGCAAGAACATATTTCAGTGTGGAAAAACTGGCTTGTTCCTTTAAAACAATCTTATTTACATGAGTAATTTACCAAATTAACACAAATGCAATTGAATATTTTTAGCTTCATTTTCAACTATAAATTTACCAATTAAGTAAAAACAAAACAAAAATTGTCATTGTCGTAGTCACACTCTCCCACCCACCTTCCCAGAGACACACCACACAAGCACACCACACACACTCAAGGTAAAACAATGGACACAATGGACATAAGGCTAAGATAAGGCTGGGTACAGATAAACCAGGTAAGGAAACACTATCCACGGAGCCGTCTGCATCGGAAGCAGCACCTCGGCCGTAGCCACAAGGCACCAACACAGGGCGCCCGGAGACGGCGCGGTAGAAACACCACACCTCCATTCAGACACCCACAGGACAGCACCCCAGCAGCCACAGCCACTCCCCGCCCCCGAGGCAGAGGGCTCCTCCAGAGGAAACTGGGAGAGCATAAAAATTGTTAAAATTAATAAAAAGTTAAATAATAGGTTTATGTTGTTTTGTAACACAAAACCCAAAATAAACAACATGGTTGGTAGTTTTGAGAAGGTGAGAAGTGATTCTTCAGATTTGTGAAAAAAAAAAATAGAAAAAAGATGAAAGTATGTGGTTTTATAGCAGTTTGAAAAGGGTGTACATTTTTGTACACTAGGATAACGAATGTATAGAAAATGCAGATCTCCAATATAAAAGACATGAGAGAAAAACAAACACTGGATTCTGAAAATGTCCTGCCGAAATCCCTGTCTCAAGCGGCAACACAGACAAAATGGTCAGGAAATGAAAAAAAATAAATCTTGCAAAATGTACAAAAGATTTACATAGGATAACATAAGGGTTGATAAATAGATAAATAAATAAATGGGACTACAATAAATAAACAGATGTCATCTAAAAGCTAAGCTAAAAAGGTGGGTCTTGAGCCTGCTCTTAAAAACATGAACGTTCTCTGCGGTCCTGAGCTCCTCCTCAGGTCGTTCCAGAGGCGAGGGCCATAATATTGGAAAGACGCCTCGCCGTGAGTCTTTCTGTTGACTTTAGGAATAACTAGGAGACCCCTGACGGAGGAGTGAAGGGGCTGTGAAGGTTCATAAGGTAAAAGCAGTTCTGAAAGATAAGAAGGACCAAGACCATTAAGACATTTAAAAACCATTAAAAGAACTTTAAAATCGATCCTGAAACACACGGGCCAATGCAGCGACTCTAAAACCGGTGTAATGTGGTCCCGCCTCCTGGTCTTCGTCAGGACACGAGCTGCTGAATTTTGTAAACGTTGTAAACCTGAGATACTCTTTTTGGGAAGACCAGAAAGCAGAGCATTACAGTAGTCAATACGACCGGTGATAAAAGCATGCATTAGCGTCTCCGTGTTGCCCCGAGAGAGAATGGGGCGGACTCTGGCTATGTTCTTTAGATGGTAAAAACCTATCTTTGTGATATTCTTAATGTGTGGAATTAAAGTCAGCTCAGAGTCAAAAATTCATGTCTCCTGATGACCTCACCAAGAGGGAGCATATACAGGTTAAAAAGCGCTGGGCCTAAAATCGAACCCTGGGGCACACCACATGTAATTTTATGGACCTTAAAGGAAGAGGTATCCACACTTACCATGAATGTCCTGTCTGTGAGGTAGGATGTAAACCATTTGTGGACAGCACCAGAGAGGCCGATGTGTTTTAAACGAGTTAAAAGAATAGTATGGTCTGTATCGAAGGCAGCGCTCAGATCCAGTAGAACCAAAGATATGCTTTGAAGATCAAAACATCTCAGTAACATTAATTTAACATTAGTCGTCCTAAATGTCTGCCGCCCGTCTCTGTCTGGGGCCGCAGTGTCACTGGGAGTCCAATCCGTCTCTGACTGATCACAGCGTTATTCTAGAAGTCTCTTTTGCCGCGGCCTGTGATTGTGCTGGCCGCCCGCCCGCCCCGCGCTGAGTCACCCTGACAGGCTGGCTCGGCACCAGCCCCGCGTCAGTCCACTTATCCTCCCTGCGCTCGTGTCCTCAGGCTCCGGGGAGAACAGCTCTGCTCGTGCACTCAGCCACAGGGGAGGACGGCTCTCTTTAGGAAACACCGTTACGACACGACACGGGCGCTGTGTCGGTGTGTGGAGGTCAGGCAGCGCAATGGAGGATAAAAACAACCCTCTCAGTGCAGCCAAAACAGCATCACGCTCAAAGACTGAACTGGTGATGTTGTTATTATTGAAATATATCCACATACATATTAACGACGTATTAAACAGCGCAAAGTCCACATCGCTAAGCCTCAATATGTTGCAAAATGACTGACATCACTTTCACACATTGTTTGCTAACAACCAAGAATAAAAAGGCATAGCTAACTTTGTTCCAATCTGCCTCACTGTGGTCCTCATTTGGTATCTTTGTAGGTCTTATTTTGAAACAATCTGAAAAAAAATCTGTTCATCAGGGATTACGGAGTTTGCAGATGTTACACGTAGGGCTGTGCAATTAATTGAAATTCAATTACAATTTCGATTATTGCACTACATGATTACATAAATAGCAAAATTGTGAAAAAGCAATCATTAAGGATGCCCTCCTGCTTGTCCATCCAAAGCGCAGAAAGTCCGTCCTGCGCGGTTTGTGTGAGCACGGCTGATCGGCTGAACTACTTCATTTGTCACAGATCATTTGAATCATTTTTATATACATAGCTCTTGAGTTAACGCTACGTATAAGTGCTCACCTTATGCTGAAAGGAGAACAGAAGTTTAGAAGCCTCTATATCCTTTGCCCAGGCGCTGGTTGTTGCAAAAGAGTCTAAAACTCTTCAGAGGAGCCGATCTTACAAACGGAGTTCAAAGCAAACTCATATTATTTCATGCGCCTGGGATTGTTTCTGTTCCCTCACGTGCTAATGGCAAACGGCTAGTGCTAGATCATCTGCTCCGGAGGGACAGTCTGCTGTGAAAATGTGGGATATCATGACACAAATTAAGGTTAGGGCAAAGGGAAATGGTTAACCTTAAAGTTAGGATTAGGGTTATTTGTATTTTTAGACTTGCTTTATTGTTCTTTTGAGTATGTTTTGCTGTCTTTAAAGTATTAATGTTGTACTTTGCTTATGCTTTGTTTTACCTTCTTTGCAATGTTCATGGTTTCACTTCTTTACTGACAGGATGTGACATACGTACATGCAAAATTAGTTTTCCTTGGTAATGCCAACAGAATATGTAAAAAGGCACAACAAAA
Organism: Proterorhinus semilunaris; assembly: GCA_021464625.1. Taxonomy (NCBI): domain Eukaryota; kingdom Metazoa; phylum Chordata; class Actinopteri; order Gobiiformes; family Gobiidae; genus Proterorhinus; species Proterorhinus semilunaris. The sequence continues at coordinate 7,770,207 of CM038348.1, forward strand.
CTGTACAAAGTTGTTGTAAATGTAAAACAAACAGAGCAAGACAATGTCCTAAAACATGCATGGTCCAAATGAAATGAGTCACTAGCTAACGGAGAACACAGTTTCAGGGAATGAGCTCACCATTGCGCTAATCCTTTACTATCTGTTGATAAAGCAAATCCTCTAGGAACAAATGAAACACTGTGTATTGGACTATTTCTAATACATGTGAAATTGTAGCTCAACACTAAACTGTATCCAGCTTGGTCATCTCTGCAAAACAACCACTGGACTGAAAAAAGAAAACACACAATGTTTTTGTGGCAACTGCGAATGTTCATAGTTTCAAACAACCTTTCTGCCCCCCAGAGCTTTGGCAGATGAACATCCTTGTCTTAGGGAAAGAGGCTCATCTTCTCTATGGGATGGAAGAACAGTATGAAATTCAAGATGGGCAATTACTGAAAAGACATGCAGCATAATATCCTTGTGATTTCATTTCACTGTGTCGGTAATAATGGCCCACTTGCATTGATTTTTGACCCACACATTTAGTTCTCCTCCAGTCCTGGCTTCATCACACGAAGCTTCCTTTTTACTGTTTACTGTTGTGCCAACACAAACTAGAAACACTGGTTGGTTGAGCTTATAAGTTGCATTCATTTCATGTTGTTTGAGGAGAGGTGCGCATGCCAGTACGATTTGTTGGCAGTCATACTACGGGAAGCTAATATGCCGCATGTCACCCAGCCAACGCTAACAAGATTAATTCACTCACAAAAGCGGTGGAAAGCCTGCTCCCGACAAAGCTATCCTGAGGTAAACTCGGCCCGACTTGCCTTTTTTATGGAATAACCATGGGTTTTGCGCAGGTGTTTAGAGATAATGGGAGAGACCGTTGGATTGGAAGGTCGGGGGGTTGATCCCAGCTCCCACTTGTACATACTATGGATGTGTCCTTCAGCAAGACACTTCACCAAGATGGCCAAAGGATGTGGTATGTGAGGGTGATGGGGTATGTGTTGTTAATGGTCGGAAAAATTGTTGCTGCCGATTGGTTTCCATTTTCAGTAGGTCGTCCCAAATAAAAGCAGCTGTGGCAATATAATGGCTTTGCATTGAATGTAGGTTTCTACATTCAATGCAAAGCCATTACATTGGAAATTATCCATCCATTTTCTTCCGCTTTATCCGGGGCCGGGTCGCGGGGGCAGCAGTCTCAGCAGAGATGCCCAGACTTCCCGATCCACTCACACCTCCTCCAGCTGTTCTGGGGGGACCCCGAGGCGACACCAGGCCAGCTCGGAGACATAGTCCCACCAGCGTGTCCTGGGCCTTCCATGAGGCCTCCTCCCAATAGGACATTCCTTGAACACCTCCCGAGGGAGGCGACCAGGAGGCATCCGGAACAGATGCCCTAGCCACCTCAGCTGGCTCCTTTCGACGTGAAGGAGCAGCGACTCGATCACGACCGTATCACTGCTGCTGCCGCACCGATCCAATTATCGATGAACATAACCCCGAGATACTGGTAGTAAATTAATTATTGTCAAACCATGCACAGCACAATATGATTATGATAATCTTTTACTCGAGAAAATTAAGGGCCTATCTCACCGGCCTCCAGTTGCCGCTGGTCACAGAGGTGTCTCCGAGACGTTCCTGATAATAAAGCAAGTCTCCAGGTAGTCTCGGTGAAAAGGATCATGGGTATCCTGCTAGTCTCACCAGGCTAAGGTAGGAAAGGACAGGGGATCCACGGATACGTGACCTGAAGGTCACGCCTGGTGCTGAACCTGAAGGGGTGTCTCGGAGCTGTCCTCTCGTGTACCCTACTCTTGCAGGACGAGCCATAAGTGACCGGTGCATAACAGGAAGACCATCCATCCATCCATTTTCTTCCACTTGTCCGTTGCCAGGTCGTGGGGGCACCTGTTGGAGCTGCCCAAGTCACATTGCACCAGCCCCTATGGCTCCTCCTGCAGGTGGTGGGTCCACAGAAGGACGGCCTCATGGTTCTAACCGGGCCTGTTGGTCTCTCATAAGGGGCTTCTGAACCGCTCTTTGTCTGACCCGTCACCTAGGACCTGTTTGCCATGGGAGACCCTACCAGGGGCACCAAGCCCCCGACAAAATAGCCCCCAGGATCATTCGGGCGCTCAAGGTGCCCGAACACGTTAAGGTGGCGGTTCCAGGAGGGAATTCTCATCCACTCTAGTGGATTTATTATGCCATTTAATAACAGATTTGTCAAATAAAATGTACTTTATTTTTGTGAATAAATTTGTAAGGCAAGTTCAACTTCCCTTATAGTCAATGAGGAGCTGCCACTGTTTGCGACCCACAAAATGGTATGAAGCAAATCGGGCTAAAACTCCTCTAATGTGTCTGTTGGGCAAACTAGTCTGGTGGCAAACAGTGGGGTGAAAAAGGTCTTTTAGACATAGAGGAGGGAAACAACAAAGGCAGTTAAAGAGATAAATTGAATGAAGGAGAGTGATGCGTTATGTCTCCTGCATTGGCTCCCAAGCCTGTTTCTGACACTCTTATCCTGAGCTAAACTTTGTTTGACTCGCTGTCCATTGTCTGAGTTATGTGAGAAGATAAAGAATCATTTTACAAACAGCCTCTTTGTCCTTCCGCGTGCGTCCCTGCCTGAGACACTTCTCTCTGCCTCGCCGAGTTGTTTATTTTCCCGCCAGGCGCCGACGGCAGCCGTAAAGTCACCTTCCGGACGCTATCCGGGCTGCCATTTACGGATAGTTTCTCATTCAATGGAACACAGCCGACTCTCGCTCACCTCCTCACTGTCACAGTATCTGGCGGGAGCATTAGCGTTAGCCTTGGCGCATTAGCCGCAGGTTGTGGGAACAGACATTATGCTACGAGTCAGCGGAGCCCAAACAAGAAATAAAGGTGACACATGGCCAATAATGGGGGAATAAAAAGTTCAATCCCAAGTTAAATATTTCTTTGAACTTAAAATATGCCATCACTCTCCCTCGCAAGTTGTCAAAGTACAGGGAGAATGTCTGCATGGATGTGGTTGACATAGATGCTGCTTTGAAGTAAATGTCCTTGGGTAACTTTTTGAAGTACTTGTTCTCTTTAGAGTAGTTTTATAACACAGTACTTTTAACTTATATTTAAATAATATTGACAAGTTGCTTTTAGACTTTAGACCAGTGTTTTTCAACCTTTTTTGAGCCGAGGCACATTTTTTTCATTAAAAAATAACAAGGCACACCATGCACCAGCAGAAAATGTTAAAAAATGTAACTCTGTAGCCTATATTCACAAAGTGCATCCATGCATCACTAATTCTCTTGTTTCAAAGAAATGAGCTACCTGCGGGCACTTTCTGATATGGAAGAGTTTAATATGGTGACTCTGCCGATCAGCACAGAGACTTGACAATGGCACATTATTTGCAGATAATTATTGATTTGTTTTCAAAAAATATTGTTTAGACCCACTAGGTGAAATTGGATAATTTCCCAAGGCACACCAGACAATATCTCACGGCACACCCCGGGCACAGTGGTGCCACTGCTTTTGTTACGGATTTCACAGAATGGACCCCAAAGCAGAGACAGGAGCAGGTGGAAAGTTCAAGCAGGTTTTAATGATAACAAAAACTCGAGCAGGCAAATGAAGGCAGGGTGCTGGCCGACTGGAGCCGGATCTCTCTCTTAACGGGGTCCGGACCTGGGCAACGAGGAGCAGAAGGTAAGAGCAGAGCATGTGAGTAACAAAAGTAGCTCTAAAACACACCAACAAGACGGAACAATCCAGCAGTGTGGTGCTGAGACGACCAGGCAGATATACTCCATGTGATTGCCCAAATCAGGTACAGGTGTACTCGTCTGCAGCACCAGGAGCTGTCAGCCACACCCCCTGCCTCACACTGCCTGCTGAAAACAAAAAAGGGGCGGGGGAAAACACAAACACAAACTGGACCCTAACAGCTTTAGACGATGGTCCAACGGAAAAACCCGAGATCAAGCCTTTGCTGTTCCCAGCCTTAAACTCTTGAACTCTCTGCCTCTGAAAATCAGAGCGGCCTCTTCTGTTGACAATTTCAAGTCACTGGGCTATTTTATATTTTGTACATTGTTATAGTACTAGATTTCTGTATTATTTTCTCTTTGGGCCAGTACTTTTTAAATGCGGCGTACAAATAAACTTTACCCCGTCTGAGGCAAGAAATCTTGTGTGCGTCTACCCTGTAATCAATATAATACACATTTACATTTTACAATGGTACAACTCAATAATAAAACATAGGATTGTATGCACAGACAAGAATGCAGAACAAAAATATTCTATTCTATTCAAATGTCAAAATGGCATCTACATCAAGGAAAAGGTCATGACTGCATCGCATGTATACTGTACATTCCCCACAGAGAGTAATCATAATTAAGTCTCATATTGACATTAGATTATTATATGACTTACATTATTTCTTTCTGAGAATCACATTATCCTGCTGCCATTACATTATCAACCAACAAATATAAGCATCACCTTACGATTTGCGTCACTGACAAAGAAGAACTTGTAGCAAACATTTCATAGCAGCTTATTACACAGACCGAAAGAAACAAGCCATCGTTTGAACTTTTCATATAATGAGCAGAAACGTAGCACAATTACAACAATGGTCTTGTTTCTGTAAAATGTCAGACGAAAGCAACAAACAAAAGTTAGTGACAGTTCCCAATGCAAATCATTACGTATAGTCTCCAGTCACCTATATATAAGAAGGAGCCAAACATAACATATTATAAAGGCACATTGCTTAAACATATTATATTCTAAGATGTTGCTACTTCCTTGTTATCATTTAAAAGTAGTCAAAAGAAACACCGGTCTGATAGAAGGGAAAATGTTTTGCAAGTGGGACATGCTCCTGATGAGATGAAGGATCTCCGCCCACACCTGGACCAGAGCATCAGTCAACTTCTGGACACGCTGTGGTGCGACGTAGTGTTGGTGAATGGAAACCCAGGTGTTGTGGAGGGGCCGGAAGGAAGACAACCGACAACAACCCAGCAGCAGGACCGCTATCTACTCCTTTGTGCACAGAGGGAACAGAAGGAGCACTGCCGCAGCCCTATGGAATGACCCCCCCAACCACTAATGTGCTTGCTTCAGCTCGGTCAAAAAACAACAGCATGAGGCTGGTATGGGGGCCTGTGCTTACCGCCCCAACACTGTGCACTCCCTATGACACTTGGCCATGGATTTGTTGGCATGCTGTTTGCTAAAAACGCTAGCCTGTATATTCTCTTCCAACACTTGAAACATCGATTCTGGCGTGTCCAAAAGCCACAGTTATGCCCGATATGAGCGCGCTCCAGCCCTCCGCTGTGTGGGGATCGTCTGACAGCTGTCTGCACGGTGCCAGCCGGGCCAAACGAATGACCAGGGCTGCCATAATGGAGAAACAAATCAAAGAGAACAAGTGAAAGGCTTCCAGGAACAGGTGCCACTTAAAAAGATGAGGGCTCACACTCAATCTGACGGACTGCCACAGGACAAACAGGAACAGATGATCGCTCTAATAGGTCTTTTATTATATCATGTAATGCTGACTTTTAACCGGCATTTTATCTTGTTAGAACATCGCCCCTCATGTGAAACATACTTGGAATGATGATGCCATTTGGGCATGACCCCTGATTTTCCACGGAAAGTAACAAATTGAAAGGTACATGCTTTATCTATACATTTTACTACATTATACAAATTCCACTGAAGTAAAGGAATAAATAAAAAGTATATTTTTTTTTATTATTCGCACATGTCGTAGTAATATTTGAACCATCCCCGGTTACAAAAATGACCATGTGGAATGAACACAATCCAATAGGGGAAACTGGTTCCACACCAACCGTTGGGATCGATACTGCTTCATGACATGGTGTTGAGTCGACACAAAGTGAATTGACACGATTTGTTGATGTCGCACCACGACACTCGAGAACAGAGCCACATGTTTGATGATCTCATGTTTTTCCATTGTACTGTACCCCATGAGCTTATCGAATTTGTGCGTTAGCCAAGGCGACTGTCCAAAGCCATGCTTAAACGGGGAATTGAGAGACCATCATTGAGGACACTTCTGGGCCCACGGACGAATCGGAGTGAAGAAATTGTCGCCCATTTGGATTTTGTTTACTCTACCAATCTACATGTGAGGATTTGTCCATGATGCAGTTTCACGAACACACAGTGGAATATGCCTGGCAGCGTCTAGCCTTCCATCCATCCATCCATTTTCTCCCACTTGTCCGTTGCCGGGTCGTGGAGGCAGCTGTTGGAGCTTCCCAAATCACATTGCACCAGCACCCTATGGCTCCTCCTGCAGGTGGTGGTGGGAAGGACGGCCTCACGATTCTAACCGGGCCTGTTGGTCTCTCATAAGCCCCCGACAACAGAGCTCCCAGGATCATGTGGGTGCTCAAACCCCTCCACCCCATTAAGTGGCGGTTCCAGGAGGGGGTCTAAGCCTTCCAGAAATTTACGAGAAAGCCCAACCCATGAATTACCTATTGCTGGGTTGCAGGTGACATCACTGCATTCTAAAGGCCAATACTAATATATGGAGGGAAAATTATTTTGGTAAATGTTTGGTCTTGTGCCTCATTCTATTGAACTGGAAGAAACTGATCTATATTTTCTTTGTTTGTATTCTCCAGTGGAGATATATTTTGTTTTAAATTAGAAAGTTACGAAACATGTTTAATTGCTGTGACTTAGGTGTCTTGAGTGTATTTTTGACTGTTGTGCACGTGAAATGCAATGAATTTAAAACAATGATTTATCCTAAAAATTTAAAAGGTTTATGTTTATGGTATGTGCAATTTATTAATGTGACAGATTTAATGGTTGTGATTGATCTAAGTTAATTGTACAAACAGAGGTTAAAGACAAAAGTAAAGAGTAAAATATATTATTTGAAATGCATTATGTTGACTAAGTTGTGGGGTTTGTGTGTCCCCTTTGTTAAAGGTTTTTTACCTGCTGGTGACTACTTGAATAAAAGAATTAAGAAGTACAAGTGGTTTCCGTGCCTGAGTAAAGTCCTGCAGTGAGGCCTGTGACATCACCCACCCTACTAAGTGCGGGGTACTGCGTGGTTGCCGGAAGGCACTTAACAATCATGGACCCAGTAACTGATATTAATGATCATTTTTGTAATTCTTAATTTTTGTACCTTGATTGAAGATCATTTTTGTAATTCATACATTTTCTTTTGAGCTACGACTTGTGAAAGTGTAATGCTGTTAATGGGAAAAACTGGCTCCTGCCCCCCGCTGGGTCCAGTGACATCATCACATTTTTAGAACCTGCAACCCAGCAATAGGGACCTCAGGTAAAAAGTAGATTTTCCTGACGGAGTTTCTATGCCCATGTGAATCTGCCATGTCAGTAATTTAGAAGGTAACAATCCTTTAGGATAAACTTGCAAGGTGATTCTAGTCCCATGCAAATCGACATGTCGGAGTTTTTAACATTTTTAACCATCGTAACGAAGTAGCAAAGTTTAGATGCACAGGAAAAGTTTAAAATTTACACCTCTAAATTAAATGCAGTGCTTTGGAAAATTGTTATTCATAAAATGACCTGAAAATGTTACTTTTTACTTTTGTACCTCCAGTATATTTACCAGTGTCGCTTTAACACCAAAGTCCAGAAAGAGCACTAGGAAGCTTCAGTTGTTATTCACAAGCTCAATGTGAATAGTCAATACTTTTGTCCGGGGCGCTGTATCCTACGATCTTCATTAACTGTAATGTCTTCACCACTTTAGCTCCGGGCCCCGGGACTGTGTGATCTGCTGTGATCTGATCGTCTCCCTCATCTCATTATACGTCAAGTCCTCACCAGCACCGTGGCTTTTTGAACACCTCTGAAAATGAAGCTCCACTCCATTTCACCATCATCAAAGGGGGATGGGGGGGGGGGGGGGGGACACAGATTTTAGAAGTGTCCTTAAACGCCTCTTCTTGGCTCGGTGTTTACGTCTAGTGGGTGTGCAGAAGGTCAAAGCAGGATTCTGTCAGAGAGGATCAGCGCTAATATTGGTGTGATTTCTACAGGGACATGAAAAGGTTCAGTAACAGACAGCTATAGTTTTCTCCGCTCCCCAAAACCTGATCTGCTTTCGCTTTATTAAATTAGAACACCTGAAGCAATTTTCCACAACAAAATAGATTAAAAGTAACATGATTGTATTTTCGGCGAGAGTAAGACAATTGGCCAGTGCAGTTAGCAGCTATAGTGTTTGATTTTCAGTGTTTCTGTGTAGTATTAAGCTATATCTTTTTTATATCGTCCAGTGTTACATTTTTTGTTGTTTCTTTTTGGCTTTTGCAAATTTCCTCCGACAAGCACGCAATTTCATTTTCCTCATGTACTCCTTTTATAACGTTTTTGTCTACTAGCGTTTCTACAGTATGGCGTTAGATTTAGTCCACACGTGCAAGAAATAGACATGTGAGCAGTTCAGTTTATTTGACACGCACGTAAACTACTCTCCACGCACACTTTGAACATACTTGAGTCTTTTTGTTTTTCTGTAAATGGATATACACTTTCCCCAGTAGCTCATTTACTGATTGTGTAGTTTATATTAAGGTCAGAGTACAGGATCAGGAGAACGCTCAACTGGTTCCGCCCACGAGCAGTCGCCTGCGTGAACGGCACGAGGAATCCGATGGCCAAAATTCCACACAATCCACTTGACTTGTCATCTTTCAATGTATGATTAACAGAGGTGGGTAGAGTATTCTTATTTTCTCAAATAAGAGTACAGATAATTCATTATAATTTTACTCAAGTATAAGTAAAATAATATAATGTAGTCATTGTCCATGGCACTAATGATCGTGTGTGCGTTCTTCTTTCCCTCTGGTCAAATGTGTGTGTGTGTGTTTGGATAATGTTGCTAGTTGTCATTGTGTTGCTAGTTGCTGTAGAGGTAGGCTCTATGGGAAGTGGATTTATGCAAGAAACATTTATTTATATATTACCTGTTTGCAAACCTTTTTTTTTTCTTTGATGGCACATTTTTCTTGCTTTTTGGCTTTTCTCCCCCCTGTGCTTTACAGCTTTATGGGGGAGCGTGTATGGCTTGGCTAAATGAGATGTAAATGAGCCCTATTGTCACTCGAGCAGCAGAGAGCGGTGAGAACAGCCCAAAAGTTTAGAGGCCGATTTCTCCCCTTTGACAAATTGCCACATCTTCTCCAAATATTATCAGATTTCCAAGTGTTTGAAACTTTGGAGACTACATTTTCATAATCTGTGTCCAGCTCAAAATGCCCCAAAACCGATTTGTGTCCCCCGTTCTCGTGATAACTGAATACTGCCTGACTAATGATTAAGGATATAAATGAGTAAAGGAAATGCCATACAATTATTCTTGACTGCTCTAATTAAAGATAAAGTAAACAAACAAAAAGAGAGGGCGAGAGAGAGAAACTTAAGTATTAAGTAACAATTTCAAGTAATAATTTCACAAAGCAACTTTTACTAGTATTGGAGTAATATTTGACCAGGACGCACTATACTTTCACTCAAGTACAGACATCGAGTACTTTATCCGCCATTGATTACTGAACGCAGACATTCCTGTTTTTAGTACTCGCCATTATGTAATTCCTCAGTTCGTATCCACTGATAAGTATATGACTTTTTTTGTTTTTCACAGTATTGTGTATACAAAAAAACTCCACCACCAAACTCGTCAGTTGATGACAGAGATGGCTGTTGCAGAACCTCAGAATATGCATGTCTGAAAATGAAAAATTAAGTTTGAGTTTCTTTTTGTTATAGGGAATTTTGAGACAAGAGCTCGAGTCAAAATAGGAGTGAGCCCTTGTAAGGATGCCTCTCGGTATGGACTTTTGAGCGTTTGCATGCCGTCAGGAGCTCTACCTCAGGGAAGCACTTTCAAGGCATATACTGTAGATATCCAGCCAGAAGTAATGTAAGCCTTGCAGCAATTTCTGGCAGCTGTGATAGCACACAGTCAAAATGATCAAACCGCAGCAACAGGAAGCGCTGTGGAGACTGAGGCTGGTGAAATGGGGCGTCCAAGGTTTCACATTGAGGAGGAAAGACTGCTGGAGCTTTTGGACATGAATCTACCTATACGGAGCATTGCTAGCTTATTTGGTGTTTGGAGTAGAACAGTTCAAAGAAGAATGAGTGACTTTGGACTCTGGACTTTTAACAGTAGCCAATTTAAATGTATAAAAGGTTCACTGTATGACCATTATGTTGTTAGGTGATGTGCTTAGTTGCTTCAAACAACAATCGAGCTTCAACTGCATTTGCAGCATTTCAACGGGCAACTGAGCAACATGGTATACCCTCAAGGTAAGTAAAAGTGAATACAGCCAGCCCTGCAACATACAGATCCATTACATGTTGCCTGTATTTGTTTAGTAAACCACTATCAAACAAGAAAAGTTGTATTTTTATTTTCTTCATCTTCTGCTAATATATGTCAAAGAATTTTGACATATATTAGCTAAAGAAGAACGTTGGTTTGAAAGAGGAGTTAAAGAAGCTATTTTTGTCAGGAAAGAAAACCCCGCCATGAATCGAAATGGCGGTCTCAGATTTAATCTTCCGTCCCTGTACTCCAATCTCCTTCGGGAGAAACTGAAAAAGCACCTCAGCCAACAAAAGAACAATAGGCAGATAATTAGCAGTGATCAGACATGAATAGGACAGATACTGGGAAGTGATCCTCTATGAATAGGACAGGACTGACCAATACTGAGGTGAGCAGATCGTTAGAGACGCTCTACTTCAAAGGTGTTTACCCACAGGTGAGAGTAGTTGTGATTAGAGGGGTCTATATATTCAGCTGCGTGCAGTTTGTGACCTTTGTCGCTGACGAAGCCTTTTGGATGAGAGGCGAAACGTTCGAAGACTTCAACTACTGAGTACAGAAGATGAATCAAGTACCTTCATTGAAGATGGACAACTCCTGTACGACTGAGAACTTACACAGATACACCTGTTCAGACTGCAATATTCAACTTTACGCAGATGATACTATTATCTACTGTTCGAAATCCAATATTATTGATATTCAGAATTCTCTTCAATATGACTTTGATACAGTACAACTTTGGCTTCAAGCTAATAAGCTAATTCTTAATAAAACCAAATCACACTCAATGGTATTCCAGGATAAAAACAGACGTATATCGGCGGGTGCACTTGATATTGTACTTCTGGATGCAGCGCCAATTGCACCAGTTGAGACATATAAATATCTGGGTTTATGGCTTGACTCCAACCTTTCTTTTAACTCTCATATACATGCTGTTGCCAATAAAATTGCATATCGTTTGAAATTACTTTACCAATCAATTAGTTGCTTTAGTTTCTTAGTGAGAAAGAGGATTGTTACTCAATTGCTACTCCCTAATCTCGATTACTGTGATGTTGTCTATCAAAATACCACTGGCACTAGTATTCAGCCACTTAATGTTATCTACAATAGTCTGTGTAGATTTATTCTCCGTTGTCCATTCAGTACTCACCATTGCCTGCTCTATCAGCAACTCTCTTGGCTCACTCCATCCTCCAGACGCCAATTTCATTGGTTATTATTTATATTCAAATGCATTAATCTTAGTTATCCTGATTATTTGAGACAATATTTAACACTATTTAGCTCTTCTTATAATTTAAGACATGCAAATCAAATCTTTTTTGTCGTACCTAGAATTCACAAAGAAATAGGAAAATGTTCATTTAATTTCAAAGCACCTTTTGATTGGAATAATCAACCCGCCTCTATCCGCTCTATAACCTACTATCAAACGTATAAAAATGCCCTTTTGCAATATTTACAAACCACTTGTAATTGCTTTTAAAATTGTAATTGATTGTTCAAAGTAGAGAGGATTGTGTGTGTGTGTGTGTGTGTGTGTGTGTGTGTGTGTGTGTGTGGGTGTTTGAGTGGATGTGTGTGCTGTAGTGTGCAAGTGGTGTGTCGGTGTATGTGGTAGAAGATGTATGTTAAGGATTGATTTGTTTGTTTGTTTTGTCTTCTATGTCTTGGTTTCATGCCTGTACTGCTGTATCTGTTTTTGTGCTTTGCTTTTTTTTTTTTTTTTTTGGAGACTTTTGAGGACCCTCTTGAAAACGAGACGATGCATCTCAAGGGGTTATCCTCTTAAATGAAATGAATGAATATATGTCAAATAATTTTGTATTATAATTTTTTTAGCAGTTTTCAGAAATGAAAGTCAGAAGTCAGTTGAAATGAGTAGAACAGACAGTATTTACGTACTATCGTGTCAGAGAGATCAGCTTCTGGATTTCCCAAGGCACTGAATGACATTTCATTAAGTTATATTTGTTGGCCTTTTCATTCATAATTAAATGTGTCTATTCCTTCCACAACTCAATGGAGACCTTAAGGCATTTGTGGAAGGTTGGAACAATCATCCACTTCGTACAGAAGGAAACCAAACACCAGAGCAGTTGTAGCGCTCAGGAATTATGTGTAGCAGCAATCCATGTGTCATATTGTTATACTATCGTCCCCTTTAACAATTAGCTACATTTCATTCTAGAGTTTAGATTATCTATGACCATTGGATTATACCCAACATGCAGTAAATATGCAACGGCAATTATAACCCTGTCCGCCTGATGTTTAAGGTTTAACTGTGGTCGCAGAGTTTAATTGTCCCTTGGAAGAAGAGGATGGAGGAGTAGACTCGAGCTGTTTTTGGATGAAAGTCGTGCATACACAAGCACTAGAGAGCTTTATCTGTTGTGCAGAGACTATGAATACATGGACCAATGACGTGACCGCGCATGTCTTTATGTGACTCACTTCTTACAGAGCCTTGACCGACTAAAAAATATTTTCTTTCAATAGTTCCATGAAAATATGATTTCAGTGTAACCATCTCATGTAATGGTGATTAATTATTAATTTTGTTGTTGTTGTAAAAAAAACAATAAAACAACAACGAAAAAAACACTACATTCTACATTTGTCCTTATCATGAAGATACAGTTTAATACACCTCACCAGTTTGAAATTTCCAACAGTTTGGGAATTCTGTTTCACCGCTAAATTATCATAAATGTCTATGCGTTGTAACCAACCAAGTATGAATTTAACACATTTGCATTGAACATTGGACTAATAACAGTCCCTGACAACCCACAAATATCCATCATTTCAAATTTAAAGGATTCAGTGCTTCATTTTAAAGTCCAACATCAAGCTGGACTTGATCCCCCCAATGTCCGTATTTTATTTTTTTTCTATAGGAAGGGGGGAAAATAAAACTGGACATTCTGACACAGATCAAAAACAAGAGGAATACTCGGAGTCTGTCAATATAGGACAGGCCAATGGATTTATTAACAAATATAACACAACAATTATTATTATTAAAATAAAATATACACCGATTAGGTTCATTAGGTCTTCTAAGAATTATGCTACTTTTTTTCTTATAGCCAGACCTTTGTGTTAAAGGTCTGGCTATAAGAGGTAGCGCGTGCTTCACAGCTAGAAGGCTCCAGGTTCGATTCCCACCTGGACATGGCCTTTCTGTGTGGAGTTTGCATGTTCTCCCCGTGTCAACATAGGTACTCTGGTTTCCCCTACCACTAAATACATGTACAGGCCAGGATGAATGATGTGGTCATAGGGACCTTCAGGGCAGATGTGTGCAGTCGCAACAGCGTTTCTGTCAGTCTCCTCCAGTGGAAACTGAACACCACCGAATGTGGAGTGAATGTACAATTGTCTTTGTGCTTTGTGACTATGTCTGTGAAAGGTGCTATAAGGGGACGGACCGTCATTCCGACACACCACCATTCCGACACCCCGCTATCCCGACACCCCGCCATCCCGACACACCGTCATTACGACACCCCGCCAATCCGACACTTTTTGGTACCGCTATTCCGACAATCATTTTGAGCGTGTCTGTTTGCCTTCTGTCAACGCCACCTTCCCTGTTCATCCCCGCTGTCGGCCCAGGGGTGCAGAGGCTCGTGAGATGGTTTTGGGCAAAGGCAGTGACAGGTGCAGCTAGTCTGTGTTTCACCACAAAGCGCTGAAGTCCGCGGTTAATACGCCGCGCACTGTTGGACGTTTTCCACTCAGACACTGGAGCTGTCGCTCAAGGCTTTAAGACAAGCGCACGCGCCGCTCACAGCGCTGACCGAGCCACGCGCTCCCCTTCGTTCAAAACACTGTCCGAAAACAAGTCCTTCTCCACAAAGCAGCGCGCACGGGTGTGCGTATTTGGGGGGGTGCAGGCGCACCAGTTCAACCCTAAACTAAGTCATATGCTCCTGTCACTGTGTGACACGGGCAAACACTGACTCTATCAAGACAAACAATAGCAATAAACACACGCGCTTTATGTCACATGAGTCTGTGCAACAGCGGCACATTCAGCCAGACTTTACTCCACAGAATCAGCATAAAAACACTCACTGTGCACTCGATCATCAGTCGTAGAACTCTTCACCTCTTTATCCATGACTCTCACTCGTCTGGTCCATCATTAGCTCCATTTGGCAAAACGTATTTTTCGTAATCCACAACAACAGGTCTGTCTCCACCTGCTGCACATGTCAACAGTTGTAAATAAGCCTTAAGCCAAGGCCGCGTGGGAGATGCGCACTTCTCACTCTCCCTTTTTTTGTCCACAAACGCGCGGAAATTCGGGACAAATAATTATATAACAGTGACTGAATGGAATTAAGAAGAGCGTTTTTAAATAAGTAAACCGTGTTTGTGCCACTGTTTCATCATTGCAGTTATGAGAACGATGCGAAAGACAAGTAGAAAAAAAAAAAAAAAACACGTACCAACGATCAGGGGAGACGCACAGGCATTGTCTCTTCATTCATCAGGCAAAACGTAAAACAATAATAATTGTTGATAATTATCTTGTGTGTCGGAATAGCGGCACGTTTCATAAAAGATAATGGTGTCACCACTCCGACAAAGGGTGAAAAAAATTGTCGGAGTGGCGGGACGTTTGATAATAAATGGAAACACCGCAATTCCGACAATTAGAACTCAATGTCGGATTAGCGGTGTGTCGGAATGGCGGGGTGTAACCGTGCTATAAATAAAGTTCTTCTTCTTAATTTTTGTACCTGACGTCACAGCAACATCACGTGACAACCTCTGAGGAAGGCCACGAAAATTAACACAAAAGGTCTGGCTATAAGAACAAAAGTAGCATAGTAAAATATACACCAGATGTTCTTATGGTTTGTTGATGTTTCTTACTATAAAGCACCACAAATATGTGCTTATAGTTTTTGTGCTTATAGCGACGGTGGCGCGGATGGTAGAGGGGGTCGTCTCATGATCGGAAGGTCGGGGGTTCGAATCCTGCCTCCTGAAGGTGCACGCTGTCGTTGTGTCCTTGGGCAAGACACTTCACCCACCTTGCCTCCAGTGTCTGCGTACATTGGTGTATGAATGGGTGAGAGGTTCCTTGCTGTAAAGCGCCTTGAGTGCCTAATGTAGGTGGAAAAGCGCTATATAAGTTGAGACCATTTACCATTAACATGAATGGCTGATTGTATTTTCAATGTTAAGACAAGATTACTCAAACATATACCTTTAGGTATGAGTGCAAACACTACAATATTAAAATCCTCTAAAAGTCAGAACTGCAAATTACTTTGGGCTCAGAGATAAAGTGCTGAATTAGACCCCATTTGTGATGAGAACATTCTAATCTTAAAAACAGAAAAAGCCAAATAAGCAGATGTTTTTTAACACTGTTGCATATCTATATGCACTATATACAACTATAGTGCTCACCCCTCATTGGTAAGGTGATCGATACTGCACATGCATTATACGATGAGGTAACAGATGGTG
Source organism: Proterorhinus semilunaris (assembly GCA_021464625.1). Lineage (NCBI taxonomy): Eukaryota > Metazoa > Chordata > Actinopteri > Gobiiformes > Gobiidae > Proterorhinus > Proterorhinus semilunaris. Next base: position 7,786,108 of record CM038348.1, read on the forward strand.
TGGGCTCCATACCGTGATACACAATCATGCTCAAAATTCACTACAATTCTGAAGGTCTCCCTTTCATCTCTACTAAAGGCACAAGTGCTTGACCTGAAATCCATTGAAAAAAACTGGCAAAAACCGACAAAGGATTCTTGTTGACCTTATCAGATCCCTTCTGATCGTCCACCTCTGAGAAAGAAATGATCTCAATATACATATCAATGTCCATGCCTAAAGTAAAAAAGCTAATAAGAGGTAGGTTAAAATGTGTACTCTGCATGTGCCTAAACATTTTTTAGGCAATAGTAATGGTTAGTTGTTAAATATTAATATCCAGCTCTTGGGTATAGGAGTGACCCTATTGATGCGCTCAAGTAAAAGGTGCAGTTTTGTTTCTATTCAGTCCGGATGTCCTATCTTTGAGCATCTTTGGCATGATCTCCGCTTACCTTCGTCCTCCAGACTTTAGACACGTTTACTACTTCCATCTCTTTTTGCCGTTTGATCGATCCCACCTCACTGAACTGAGGACAGAGACTCTGAAACACCCAGTTTTAATCCACCTGCTGATTTGCTTAAAAGAACGACTCGACTATAAACATACTCAAGGCATTACTTGTTTTGACATTTAATAAGAAGAAATGGACCAGATCTAGGCTTCAAGAAGGACTGGATTGTGATTGTTTAGAACCGTTCACCACTTGTAAAAAATAGTATTGTAGGAGGTTGAAGAATCCTGATGAGATTTGCACATAGAGTAGAATGGAACCTCTTTAAGACTTCCTGGGTGGCTGCAGTGTATGAGTGTTTTCGCAGATGTTCTTGGAAACCGTAGAGATCCATTCGCTCACGGATTTGACTGAACATAACTACAAGTCTTGTCAATAAATGCAGACTGCCATTTATGTTTTTTTTTTGCAATCGCTTTGTAGTTTTCCTGGGTTTCCACAGGCCACGATAGCATCAGATTGTGTGATTAAAGTGTCATCAGTGGCCTCTTGGATCTTAAAAGTTTACAGTATCGTTAATACAACCATAAATAAAAGCTAATGGTCTTTTTCATCTGCCACCATCCAACAGTCACCTCTGTATCCTCTGCACAACTACACACTACACAATGAATGTCCCTTTTATTAAAATAGATGGAATGTTGCAAACATTTAACCTCCATTCAGTGTCATCTTTCACACCGCTGTTGTGATGTATCAATCAATCAATCAAGGTTTATTTATATAGCACTTTACAACAACACCAGGAGGACCAAAGTGCTTCACAGAAAGATTTAAACAATATAAAAACACAAAATGATTACAACCCAGACACAATTAAGTGTGCCCTAAGTATTAAAAGCAATTTTGAAAAGATGAGTCTTTAATCTGGATTTAAACAGGGACAGGTCCGTGAGAACACGCAGACTGAGGGGCAGGCTGTTCCACAGTTTAGGCGCTGCAACCCTAAAGGCACGATCGCCCCACTGTTTGTACCGGGACCTGGGCACGTCCAGAACCATTTGATTGGCAGACCGGAGAGCACTGCTGGGGCGATGTACGGTCAACAACTCAGACAGATATAACGGAGCGAGACCATGAAGAGCTTTAAAAACAAGCATTAACATTTTAAAATCAATCCGAAAACGGACCGGGAGCCAGTGCAGGGAGGAGAGGACAGGAGTGATGTGGCTGTGTCTGGATGAACCAGTGTATGACTGTATTATAAACAAATTAGTGATAAGGCGATGTTGTCCTTTTAGTCCACTCACATGATCCTGGTCCTAAAGAAGTTACATTTCTTATTTAGAATAAACATAACATTTGCCTTTATAATTTAATATCAGAGGCTTGATTACACATTAATGTTTTCAGACCGTGATGGGGGTTACAACCTAAGAAGGAAAATGAATTTTAAGAACAAATATTCCCACACAACACAAAAAAGTATGTCTATTACCCGAAAAGGAGTTGACCTCTGGAACACATTAAAAGAGGATTTAAAACTGTGTTCGACTGTAGTGCAATTTAAAATAATGTACAGCAAGCAAATACTGGAAAAGTATGCAGAACTCTTGTAAATTAATCATCTGTTCCTGAAGTATGAAATGTTTTCTTTTGTATTTTGATCCGATTATGAGAAGTATGTAATGAATCCAGATTTATTATGTAATTTACAGCATGTGCACCTTCTATCTTATGCAAGTGCACACACAAGAATGTTATGAACTAAGTTACTTTACTGTTTTGGGACGGCTAAGAGGAGCCTTTTGCTACCAACGCAATTCCATAGATTGGAATTCCCGCGTAGATCTCATGGGTAAAGCTTAAATACACATTTGAGTCATAAGTTATTACTAACTTCTTCCTATCCCCTTTGAGCAGCACAAATACTTATGTTGTTAAAAATGTCTGTGTTTAACATGTGTATTATACCTGTATGCATCTGTTGCTCAAATAAAGATAAAAACATAATAATAATAAATAAATAAACATATTACATACGCCTCAGGGACTTTGGAGGCGTGTGTAATATGAAAGGAGTTGGTGTGGGATATAGTCCATGCAGGTAGGACATCGTGCTTTTTTTTTATCTCATTGTTTTTTTTTAATTATTATTATTATTTCTTAGAACACCCCAAGTGAACAAACAAAACAAGACATAATGGCAGACAAACACAAAACAAAAACAATATAAAGCAAAAACAACAAAAAAACAGAACAAGAAACAACAACAACAACAAAAAAAACAGCAGCAATAATGATGAAATGACTACAGCAGCACCAGTTGTATATACATATACATACATTATCTCCACATACACATGATATACATATACATACATACATACACACATATATACATATACATATATATACACACTTACACAAATACATACATACATACACAAATACACGTGTACACACACATACGTGGTTTTATGGTTTATGTTGACCTTTTGGAAAAACCAACCCTGGTGTGGTTTAAGAGGACTATGGTTTCCCAAGGTCCTAGAGAGATAAGCTCTGGATAGACTAACTGTAAAAAATCTGAAAAAAATTTAGGTCTATTTAACATCCTTGTATCAGCTACGGTTGTCTATACACAGCCACCGACCAGAAGGTGGTTCATGAGGACCAAAGATGAATTATGAGGACTTTAAACATAACTGAACCACAATTCCCCTATGAGAGACCAACAGGCCCGTTTGGAACCATGAGGCCGTCCTTCCGTGGACCCACCACCTGCAGGAGGAGCCATAGGGGACTGGTGCTATGTGATTTGGGCAGCTCCAACGGCTGCCTCCACGACCCGGCAACGGACAAGTGGGAGAAAATGGATGGATGGATGAACCACAATTAGAGGCTGGAAAAGTTTTAATGTTCTTCATACATACACTCCATGCTTATCCATCTTTTACCTTTAGTTGTCTTTTATGTGCTAGTCCACGATTTCTCACAAAGTCTCTTATATTCTGCAGTGTTCTCTGACTTAAGGCCATTTCTGCTTGCTTACACTGAGTTACTTCATTTTTTGTGGCCAGTTTTCCTCTCTTGATGTGTTTTTTAAAATGCCGCATTACAGCTGCTTCTTCAGTCTTTGACCATGCTCTTTTTGTCACTCTGCGTTTTGGTCCAGGTTGCTTTGCAGGCCTCTGTGCTGCCTCTGAAAAGGAAAATTAGGAATTAATTTAAACAAAACAATGTGAATAAGTCAGAGCAAGACTACTACAAGAGTAAACAGAAGAACTTGCCTTCAAAATCAGAGGTATCTCCATCAGCTATGTCGATCGGGTCATCATCTATAACCACAGTTGCCGCTTGTTTCTCAGCAGAGTCCCCCGAGTCACTGTGACTCTCCTCTTCGGCCTCATCTGCACTGATGGGAATTTCATCTAAAAACAAAAGGGGGATTCAATTCAATCAGCCCGCTCCTAAAGCCACCAGGCCTGGGAAAACTCACCAAGGCTGGGGCTAAGATCCCCAGCCGGCTCCTAAAGCTACCAGCCCCGCACCGACATCCACCACAATGACCCACCCTCTACTCCACTTACACTACCCGGCTCAGGGCACTCCTACCCCGGCCTACGTGCACACACTCGCCCCCCTGGCTCCTCTGGACCTCCTCTGACCAGCCTGCTCCTAAAGCTACCAGCTCCGCACCGACATCCACCACAATGACCCACCCTCTACTCCACTTACACTACCCGGCTCAGGGCACTCCTACCCCGGCCTACGTGCACACACTCGCCCCCCTGGCTCCTCTGGACCTCCTCTGACCAGCCTGCTCCTAAAGCTACCAGCTCCGCACCGACATCCACCACAATGACCCACCCTCTACTCCACTTACACTACCCGGCTCAGGGCACTCCTACCCCGGCCTACGTGCACACACTCGCCCCCCTGGCTCCTCTGGACCTCCTCTGACCAGCCTGCTCCTAAAGCTACCAGCTCCGCACCGACATCCACCACAATGACCCACCCTCTACTCCACTTACACTACCCGGCTCAGGGCACTCCTACCCCGGCCCTACTTGCACACACTCGCCCCCCTGACTCCTCTGGACCTCCGGGGACACACAGCCCACATCTCGGACCCACTCTTAAGCACCCCTCCTCGGACTACACCCCCCAACTCATCCAGGCCGGGGAAAACTCACCAAGGCTGGGGCTAAGTTCCACAGCCAGCTCCAAAACCCAATAGCCCGGTCCCCATATCATCCAGCCCGGGGATAAATCCTCCAGGCCGGGGCTAAGTTCCATTCAGAAAATACTTGATAACGTATATTTAACAAGGACTAGATACTTACCAATATATTTTCTTGTCTTCTTTGGAGTGAACTTTCTCTTGGTCCTTCTTCTTCGCATTACCATTAGATGTCTTCCGAAATCACTCAACATGCCCGGACACATATCCCGCACGTGTCCCCATAAAGAACCAATCACAATGGAGCCTTCAATACCGCCAGAGTAGGGTAGGGGGAGCACATCATACACTCCATACACAAGAAGTCAGGTTGGGGTATTATATGGACGTCAAATAAACTTTCAATTTATGGTCTTTAAAAGCTAAGAATTTAAAAAAACTTGATATGTGCATGATATATTATCATTGAGCATTAAAAGGACTTCAGAAAAACAATGAAATTATGCTCTTTATATGCTAAAAATTAAAATACAAAATCTTGGTTTATGAGGACCGTAGCATAGTCCTGCTAATCCCCTTAGGTTCTCGTAGTGCTGGTGAGTAGTCAGGTCAATTGGCTCCATAAACCATATATACAGACACACACATACATGCATATACACACACCATGTACATGCAGAAATACATACTAAAACATATCTACATATACCTGTACACATACATGTCTACACATTTAAATACATATACACATATGCATACACACACATACACAAATATAAACCCATACGTATGCTATACATGCCTATTTTCAGTTTTTACACATTTACCATAATTACTGCTGTGCATTTAATTTTAATTCAATTCAACAACAATAAATTCTCATGATGAATTCCTGAAGTATTTGAATCATTTTCATCTGATAACCCAATACAAATAACTTTTTTCCATTCTTCTTTAAAGTAGAGGGCTAAAGGTGACATCGTGCTTTTGGCATGGACTGAAACTCTTTTGCTGTGAATGACAAAGAAGTTGTGTCCAGAACATGTTGAATGGGCATGATGTACAGGCCTTCACCAAACTACTGACCTTATAGCCTTCCTCTTCCGGTGTAATTAAATTGAACCTCCCTAATTGTTTAGAATAAACAACATAATTAAACCTTGAAGTACATGTTAACAACAATAAATCAACATGTTTTGTATTTATACCCATTGCCTTATGAATCAGCCAGCCCCCGTCCAATCCATTCATGCAAATAAATAACATTGATTTAACTCCAAAAGAAATAAAACGGTTTACAAACACATATCTAATTAAACAAATATGCTGTATGGACATTGGTGGATTTTAGGGCCTCTCTACTGCATTTGTAGTTTTTCTGTAGTGAGAGATTTACAACTTTCCATACGTTCGTTACCCTGGTGTACAAAACTGTCCACGCCTAAAAACAGCCATAAAATCACCATACATGCATGTTTTTTTCTACTTTTTTTTTGCATAAAAATCCCTTGAACTACATGATGACTTTCCAAAACTACCAAACATATAATAATGTTATGGATTTTAACCATTTAAATGCCAGTTTTATTATGTAAACTTTGAAAAATGTCTAACTAAAAAACAGAAATACTTGAATAATAAACATTAGAGAGCTGTGGCTTTGGTGGTGTTTAGAGCCTTGGATGTGTCAAAGATGAGGACCAAAATGGATTTGACTGCATTTGTAGTTTTTCTGTAGTGGACGATTCTTTATGTCAAAATGTTCCTGGCCCCATTGACTTCCATTATAAAGAAATTCATGTCTTCCAATTTTCTTTGCTCTCTTATCACCACATAAAAAGTCATATATTTTATAATGTCAGCATCTCATTTGAAGAACAAAAGATAGATTTGACATTGTTACTGTATTTTTTCAGTTTGGACCTTGTTCCTATTGTCGGCAGATGAATGAAATTGTTTTGGTATTTTCCCATTAGAATATAATGGGGCCTTGGCAGAACCTGGGACTTTTCTGCCATAAAACTTCAGATTTTAAATCTCACTGCAATACAGGACAAAAAAGTAACATATCTGTGATGTCAGCATTTCATTATGAAGAAAAAGGAGTTGAATTTGACATTTTCTTCACTGCATTTCAGAATTTTCCACTTTTCTAACATTGTACACAGATGCATATACAGATGTTGGGTTTGGAGGATCCCAAAGCAGAGACAGATGTAGGAGGCAAGTTTAACACATTTTTATTTTTACACGATGGTGGTGGCAGGCAGTGGAGGCAGGGAGCTGGCCGGCGAGGAGCAGGTCACCAAGAACAAGACACCAGGAGACTGAGCAGATGGAGGAACAGCAGGTATAAGTAGGTAAGTTAACAAAATCTACTTCAAAAACCAGGAGCTGAGAAACACTACCGAACAGACCAAACAGCTATACCTCAACTATGAGAGACAAAATGAGAACCAAAGAAATTCAGAAAATCACATTGTCTGATTTTTAAGGAATGTATTTGTAAATTATGGTGGAAGTGTTTGGTCAATAACAGAAGTTCATCTCAATACTTTGTTATATACCCTTTGTTGGCAATGACAGAGGTCAAACGTTTTCTGTAATGCTGCGTTTACACATAAGCGCGATGCGTTACGAATGCCACGAATCCACATCAAGGATCACGAATGTGAGTGGAAGTTGCTGATTCGGGGTAGAGGTCTCACGCGCCGCCACTAACTGTTGCGACCTGTTACTACGCGTTACGATTAATGGCACGAATTATTACGCACGGTCACGAATATGTGTCCCGCGCTGCTGCGGGGCGTCCTGCGCTGCTGCGGGGTGTTGCGCGCTGGTGCGTGGTGTCCCGCGCTGGTGCGTGGTGTCCCGCGCTGCTGCGTGGTGTTGCGCGTTGGTGCGTGGTGTCCCGCGGTGCTGCGTGGTGTCCCGCGCTGGTGCGTGGTGTCCCGCGCTGGTGCGTGGTGTCGCGCGCTGGTGCGTGGTGTCCCGCGGTGCTGCGTGGTGTCGCGCGCTGCTGCGTGGTGTCCCGCGCTGGTGCGTGGTGTCCCGCGGTGCTGCGTGGTGTCCCGCGGTGCTGCGTGGTGTCCCGCGGTGCTGCGTGGTGTCCCGCGCTGGTGCGTGGTGTCGCGCGCTGGTGCGTGGTGTCGCGCGCTGGTGCGTGGTGTCCCGCGCTGGTGCGTGGTGTCCCGCGGTGCTGCGTGGTGTCGCGCGCTGGTGCGTGGTGTCCCGCGCTGGTGCGTGGTGTCCCGCGCTGGTGCGTGGTGTCCCGCGGTGCTGCGTGGTGTCCCGCGGTGCTGCGTGGTGTCCCGCGGTGCTGCGTGGTGTCCCGCGCTGCTGCGCTGCGTGGTGTCCCGCGCTGCTGCGTGGTGTCCCGCGCTGCTGCGTGGTGTTACGGGTCACTAGGAATATTCGGGTTCTGTCCGAAATCTGTCAAGAATTGGGCGAATGTGGAGTGATCTTCTTCCACCGGGTTGGAGGCGGAGCAGAGGCCGTGCTCTCCCCTGAGTCATTGGGCTCTTCTGGCTCCAACTCAGGTACGACCGCAGGAGGAAGAAAGGAGGAACACTTTCAGCACCCCGAGGAGCGGCAGGTGCTGTCCGTGGCTTGGAGCGCGGATTGGCCGACTTTGTGACACTTTTCCTTGGCTCAAACGAAGTTCGAAATCTAACATTAATTACTTTAATTTCGAAGCACATGTCAACTGCTCTCAGAACACATCCATTACTGCCTTCATTTAAACGTTATCATATTTTAACGGTCCTTGGAACGTGATTAGTCAGAATGACGCCGTCCATCCACAGCCAGAAGAACCTTGCTTTCTCCAGTGGCTACCAAACAAGGGTTTCCTGAAAGGTAGCCAATCACGTGACGGTCCACTGGGTTTACTTCTCGTTGGTGGGAACCACCCCAAAGTGTGAAATGTTTTGACAAGCACACAGAAATGTGTTCTTACGATGGTAGCATGTAAGGCCACGGACACGTAGAAGGCAGGTCACAAGCGCGCACATCAGGAGCACGCACACGCGTGTGTGTTATACTGGAGCTCATGGTACTGAATCTACGAGCATGGGACGTTCAAAGTGTGCACGGGACATGAAATGCGGGACTTGCAGGATCCGACACAAATCTCGCGGGATTCAAACTGTCCCGGGTGGGAGAGGGCGGGCAGACCACAACACGTCGGGTCCCGATTGTCCCGACATGTCCCGTATGAGAAAACAACAGCGTGTTAGGCACACGTGGACACGAGCGCAGCCTTTTACGCATCACCTCCAGTGAACTCCGGGATGATGCAGACTCCATCCCCACGCACAGCCCCTTCACTGGCTGCTTCTGCTCCACACTGACCAACCCGGCTTACAGCTGAACTACACTCAAACCCGCCGTTATCTCCTGGTGCAGGTCAATTCAATACTTGTCCAAACCTCCCTCTGTCCGTGCGCTTTGGATAAGCCATTAAAGCCAACGCACAGAGACGCTTTGACACGCAGTTTCATCACATTCTATAAAACATTCTATAAAACACAGGTGTTTACTCTTCTGCAGCAACACAGACGACTCTATGGCCTGTGACAAACAGGGAAACTGCTCTAAACTTTGTGCGGAGTTACGAGAGCAGCAGCGGAAAAAGACAAACCATGGTCAGAACTCCACTCTGGGAAGGTAAGTGTTCCGTCGCAAACTCGCTGTTAACCTGCAAAAAAGAGCCACGTTTGCCTCTCTGTTACAGCACTGACCTACGCTTTGCATTTAATGTTTGATCATGTGTTTGATAATGTGTTTAAAACGCTGCACGGTTTGAGGAAAGCCTTTGAACTGCCGTTATGCAGCGCGCTCCAGTGTGTTGGCATTTGAGAAATTATCAAATTAATTAACACTTGAGAAAAATATATATAAATATACAGTTGCCATAGTTACTGCCATAACATTTTCAGCTGCTCCACCTCAATTGTAAACGATAGGCTCTTCAGAATGTTTCATTTTTTCAGGTCCTACAATGTGATGATGTCACAGTACCCAGTGGGGGGCAGGAGCCAATTTTTTCTATTAACTGCATTACACTTTCACGAGTCGTATCTAAAAAGAAAATATATGTATTAAAAATGATCATTAATATCATTGACTGGGTCCATGATCTCTCTGTACAAGACCAAAAATCGCCTCATAACCTGCCCCACCTGTTTCAATATTATAGTTTAAAACACTGAATTCTCCTGAAACCCAGCAATTCCTGTTCAAAGCAGAATCTCCATGACTTCCTTCTTTACCTGTCGCTCTGTGACAGAAGGTCTCAGCCTTTTTACTCAAAATAAAGAGCAAACTGTATTTATTGTAGTTACGGTCACTCATGGTGTCTGACCTAAAGTTAACTCTGCAGAGTCAACTGACCATTCGCAAAAGCACCACACACTTAGTTACTGTTGCTAGGTTCGTCAAACTTCCTGATACCGATGCTGGAGTGACTCGTGTTAGTGACTCTTATTGGAGCAATACCTGTACAATATCCTCCAGATTGAGGCAAAAGGGGTTACAGTCTGCAGAGGGATATATTCAAGGTATTAATCTATCCAACGAAGGGAACAGTACAAACGTTCACAGCAATAGAACGGGTGACACAGTAGCGCAGGAGTTAGTGCTCTCGCTTCACAGCTAGAAGAAGAAGAAGAAGAACCTTTATTTATATAGCGCCTTTCACAGACAAAGCCACAAAGCGCTTTACATGAGAGCATTTTACATTCACTCCATACTCAGTGGTGATAAACTACATTAGTAGCTTCAGTTTCCCCTGGGGGAGACTGATAGAAGCGCTGTCGCGACTGCACACATCGCGCCTACGGTCCCTCTGACCAACACCATACATTTACACACACATCATTCATCCTGGCCTATTGTACATGTTTTTGGTGGTAGGGGAAACCGGAGTACCCGGAATAAACCTACGCAGAGGTCCAGGGTTCGATTCCCACCAGCACGGGGCCTTTCTGTGTGCAGTTTGCATGTTCTCCCTGTGTTTCCTCCGGGTACTCCAGTTTCCCCTAAAAACATGTAGAATAGGCCAGGATGAATGATGTGAGTGAATGTATGGAGGTTGGTGCAGATGTGTGCAGTCACGACTGCGCTTCTGTCAGTCTCCCCCAGGGGGAACTGAAGCTATAAAACGTAGCTTACCACCACTGAGTATGGAGTGAATGTACAATGATCTCATGTAAAGCGCTTTGTGACCATGTCTGTGAAAGGCGCTATATAAGAAGAAGAAGAAGAAGAAGAAGAACCTTTATTTATATAGCGACTTTCACAGACAAAGCCACAAAGCGCTTTACATACATAAAGTTCTTCTTCTACAACTATTGAGACCTAGGCATACAGGTGAAATCACAGAAATATCATGAACTCTTCCTTAAATGCAACAGCACAGCTTTGTGGACCAGTCGTGCTCTTGCCCTGCCGGGTAAGCACGCTCTTATTTTTGTTGTATTGTTCAAAATATGAGCATCGCTTCGGTTCGCTAAAGTTAGCTAACACTAGCTAAACCTACAGGTGCTCCAATGATAATAAGCTGCAGCCAGTTATTGTTAAATCCGTGACAAAATGCACAGTATTTTTATCATAAAGGGAGAAAGCTAAACGTTTGAAAAAAATAACAAAAAACATAGTGTACGACTTAGGACAGTTACGTAACACCTTTTGTGAGGCTGTAAACTGAGGCTTGTAAAAGTTACTCCAAACAGCGCCAGTTTGTGTAACGTTAGGTGTCTGTCAGTAGCGAGGTGTTAGCTAGCTAAGGTGTTAGCCTAGCCTTACCTTAGAGCAGATGTATGCGTATTTATTTTGGAGACATTTAGCTGGGCGTGGGGTCGTCCACATTGTTTGATTCATCGTTGGCAGTGCTCCAGTTGTGTTTTCGGCTTTGGGAAGGGAAAGACCTCGATTCCCTCGGACACACTCTTGTGGTACCTAGCGTCCGATTTACATCCTCCATAGGCAGATCGCTTCACCATTTTGCTTCTTCTTCTTCGTCTGGCAGTGTTTTTCGTGGTTAGCGGCAAAAAAGAGTGCATCTGCTCAGTGTTCACTGCTGGTTTGTACCATTGTTTTGCAACGGAGGTCTGCTGCTCTGCTTTTTGACTACGACACTGGAGGCCGCCATTGCTCCACCTTTGCTGTAGTACCTCCATATGACCGCTATTCCCCCATTGCAATGCATTGGACTTTAGACACGTTAAAAACAACTTTATTGCCTGGTGCCTAATGGTTTAGAAGTGGCTAGAGCTAGATATTCCTCCTGTGATTACGCTGGGTTAAAAACAATATGGGGCCCCGCGAGGGGCAAGCAGGGCCGGGTCTACAGTCAAGATCCCTCCCTTATGCCCTTTTTAGGAACATGAGAGGAGGAGCTGGAGAGGAGGAGCCTGTAAATCCGCCATGATTTCCCCCATGAACGTGGTCATTGTGGTAAACGGGGAGGAGTGAGGAGGAGCTGTCTATTCTTTTTTACAGTCAATGGGCTGGACGGACCTAGCTTCATAGTAACGGTTGCTAGGATGCATGATTGGACAGTTACCATTTTGGGGCGGGGTTTCGCGAAACGGTCAGTTCACGTTTACGCTGAGAAGGTTGGACTCATACGCACACCAAACAGTGTCAAGTTACCACTGGAACATTTGCTGTGAACATGGCCCTCAGCACATGCCCATACACCGTACACATAACCGTCAACTGTCTCAACATCCAATTGCAACGTGTTTACTATATTCACTATCCATATTTCCTTTAGCTCCTCTGCCCCATTAAGCTCTCTGTCTACCATTTAAAAGTGCGCTCTGACAATTAGCTCCCCCTTGCTTATGATTTACACTTAATCCAATCGTGCGGCAGCTGGCTCTAATTCCCCGCGGCTCCACGTTCATTACACAACAAATCACTCACATCTATTCATTCATGTTTCATAATAATTAACAATCCATATTTATAATGTCACCTTGGCCGGCGTCATTGTGTCCGCGTTTTTCCGGTCCCTCACTCCGCGCTGGTGTGAAACATTTGTTATTTTCATTTGCGGACACGTATTACACGACGGACCAGGCGCTGTGTAAACACGCGGGGATGTTTGACCCGGAAAGACGTGGCGGGCGCCCGATGGAGGTGTCACGGGAGAGAGAGGTGTGAAGAAATAACTGTGCTTCTTTCTGACAAGCGTGTTTTAAAGAAATGAGAGAAAGCCCCGTCGAACGGAAATACCATTTCACGGTGTAAATATATATATATAAAAAAAAGAAAAAGAAGTGAAGCCATTTTCTCATTTGTATGCCCCGGACCCATAAACAAGAAAGTAATTACAGCGTGCGATGTATTATTCATATCAGAGGCAGGAAAGGAAATCATAAGGCAGCAGCGAAAGGCCTTCTGCGAGCGGCACTAGATCCAGCTTAGACGTGTTTAAACGTACGGCATTTGCACTTTTCTTTTTTAAACCAAACAAATTGCACCATCACACTGTTATGCTGATTGCAGAGTTTGAAATAAAGTTGACTTGTTTTTAGCAGGACGTAGTGCTCTTCGAAAGCCCCTACACCACATGTGTCACCTCTTGATGTGATTAAATCCAGCCCGCGACTTGGAGAGTTTAACGTCTTAACCCCTACCTGAGCCGAGCATAGGCCACTGTTTTTTAGATAGTCAGATATGTTCTTACCTGAGCTTAGACAAGTTGATGTGTAACTGTCTGGTCATTGTGCATGCACTCAGTCGTTGTTGTTAGCGTTTAGCCTCTCTTAGCAAATGTACAGCCCCAAACTGGGGTGAAGTTAGAAGCGACCAAGCTGTTCCACGTTTTCCCAATTTAAATACAGTTATGTGAGCCTTTACACGACCCAGGTCTGGTTACACAAAATCAAACATGTCGATTTTCAAAGAAGATAAAAAGGTGCACTCACGCAACAAGTAAACACAAAGCTAGTTTATCAGCTAAACTCATTTGAGACCTACACATTTCTTCTTCTGAGACACTGAAGAGGCACTAAGAACCCCCCACATCTGCAGCACAGTGGAGGCGTCACAAGAGGTACTACAGGAAACAAATGAGGAGGTATCCAGGTAAGACGCTCCCAGCTAAGCCACACATGCCTTTTATTGTTCTGGCTAATGGACGTTCACTGGGGGAATAAAACAGATTATCTGCTAAGTTCTTCGCAGAAGATGGTGAAAGACTGTTGTGGACAGACGGAGCAGTGCAGGAGGAACAGGAAGGAGGAGGTGGAAGAGCTGACCAGTGCAGGACACCACGCTCCGAAACAACAGGGACAAACCTAGAGCGCCTACGAGCGCAAGAAGGCCAAGTATTCCGAGCTGGCTGCAGAGTGCCGGGAGGCTGGATGGAAGGCCGCCATCTACCCTGTTGAAGTTGGCTGCCAAGGCTTCGTGGGGCTGTCAATGACACTGCTTTTGAGGGATGCAGGAGTCACGGGGGGAAAGCTGTGCAGGGCCGCAAGAGAGCTTTCGGAGGAGGCGGAAAAGGGCAGCTTTTGGCGAGAAAGGATAGGAGTTGGGGAAAGTATAGCTAACCTCAATGACAGCTGCAGGGGATAACATTCTCCAGCTGCAGGGACGTTCCATGAGACATTCCAGGAATCAAGCAGCAAAACGCTGGTGATTGGTGGTTCCTGGCTGATGACCCTGTAGCTGACCCTGTAGCTGACCCATGGGCACCGAAGGAGGTGCGGCAGGCAGTAATGCCAAGCAGGAAATTGCATCCACCTGTATACATCAACTTTCATTTACATATCACATTTATAGCCCTACTACGGTATTACACTAATTTCATATGGTAAATTAGGTCCAACATTGCTTGATGTTCGTTGGGAATCTGTTCAGCAAACAGCTGATTGTTGGTGCAGCCTTAGAAACGAGAGCATGTGAATATGGACTAAACTAATGACAACAGAAGCAGTGAGCACTGAAACAGGTCCTAAAGGTGTCAGTGCATGCACATGGTACACGGGTGCTCTTCCAGGAAACTGGCAAAATAGGAATGGACAGCAGAAAGACGACTGGCTGCTAACATGGATTGGTGAATGCTGACAAAAAACTTACGAGACAGGCATGGACAGCTGAAACTAGAGCGGTCTCAGGTCGGACTGCAAAGTGCCCCTCAACATATATGGAAGTCTTTTGAAAAGTATAAAAAGCATGGCTTCATAATACAGGCCCTTTCCCTTATTAAATCTATCAGCATTAGTATTAACAAAACATGTTAATATGTGTTTTTTGCCTGTAACTGATCTCCTGTGACATTTAATAGCACAGACATCTATTTTAGAAGTATTGTAATTGTCATAGTGTTTGGTAGCACACGAAGGTGGTCTTTTTCACAAGGACAAAACAAATTCTATTCAACTACGAGACACAGAAAATCAGGTATAAGGACTTTGATATGTGAGCTGCTGCCCCAACTTGTTTCTAGCTCTCACAATCTCTCCTGCACGTGTACAGCGTTGGCAGATATCGACACTTCTCCCAGCCGTCGTGCTTCTCTGTTGGCGTGGTTTTTGTCATTTACATTTGACCAAAGAGCAACAAAGTTACAGCTGGTGTCGGCACGAACATCATTTCCCAGAGAAAGAGTCTTGATGATTTATTGGACTCTTAAACCGATGTGTCTTTTACGTTGGCCCTCAGAGTCAATAGCTGGGCTCCATCTCTCCTTGTCGGTAATCCACCTAATGTAGATGGTGTTTACTGCGATAACGCCAAGGTTACCCTGCTGCTTCGTCAGCTCACTCATGAATATCATAAATGTTTTGCCTAAATCTGCGCGGCTCCAGTGTTGTGCTGACTTTGACAAAGTGCTCCCGGAGAGAGGGACCATCCTGCTGAAAGCTCGGACACCCGTGGGAGGTCGCGCAGAGTAGAAGGGCTCAAGGACTGCTTAACATGCATCCCCTGTCGCGATGCACTCACTGAACATACGTGACCCCCAGACGCTGCTGACTGTGGAGGCCCTCATGCTGCGCTCATGATTATATGATCATGTACGACTTTACTGAATAATAGTGAGAAACCATTACCTTTTTTTCCATCCTCTTGAAGACGCACTCCACTTGCTGCTGATGATATTCACCTACACATGCTGTGCCAGATTTGCAGAGGTTTGGATCAAGTGAACCTCGTTTTGGTCAATCACAGCTAGACGGACCATTTACCACGTGGCTGTAATGTGCTGTTTATATCCTGATCTCTAATTATGTCAGTTCCCTCTGCTGGACACGTGTGGAATTCTTTCCTTTTTTTAAAAGCTTGGCTGCCCCCTGGTGGCTGGAGTGAGCAATCTGGTTATTTATTTATTATTTATAATTCCGCACAGGAATGGGCTAGAGACTTACTTTTCGTTTTTGACATGAATTTATGCTCTACAAGTCGTGGGGCCGGATTAAATCATCTCAGGCCTTGTGTTTGACACATGTGTTATACTGCCTACTGCTGCTATGAATCATAACATTTCATAATAAATAAAAATGAAACTAAAAGGTACAAAAAAGGCTTTGCACGCATAAAAGGTTTTTACAGATTATTTAAATAAGATAAGATAAGATGATCCTTTATTGATCTCACAATGGAGAAATTCACTTTTTAAATCCGCTCTCAAGAAACACTCAGGGTGCGCATAAAAAGACAGGAAATGTGCAATCAATTAAATAGTAAATAAAGGTATATACAATGAATGCAAATAATAAAGAATAAAGTTAGAGCAGACTATAAAAAATGTCAGTAGTGCAAATTCTTTCAGTCTAAGTGCGGGAAAAGTGACATTGATACAGAGATTACAGCACGTTTTTTTTTTTCATCGTCATTATTGCGAACTGAAGCATAATTCAGCACATACAAGTCCGCATCATACATTGTTCTGAGTGAGAATAAACTTGTCTTCTGCCTATAATAGGACAGAGACAGTAGCTGCGTGGCCTTCGCCTTTGTCTGCAGGTCCTGCCGTCTGACTGTCTCTGCTCAGAGAGTGTCCGGGTGAATCAGTTCCTCGTGTGTCCCCGACCTGCGGCTTGTCATCCCCACAGCGCCATTTGTGCACTGGTCCAGAGCAGAATAGAGTTGGTGATACAGTAACTGGTCAACAGTGTTGGAAACTTATTTTTAGCCCAAGACGCAGATGTAGCAGCAAAAGTTCAGACTTTGTGTGAGGAGGGGAGTGAGGACGCAAGTTGGTTGAACTGTTCCGATGTTAGGCCAAAATGTGCGCCCTTGTTGAGATTTTCCTCCCCTTTGCGCAAAACATCTGCTTCAAGTTTGTCCTGGAGCCTACGATTTCTGTTGTAAACATTTAGCCTACACTGCTTTTAGCCTACGGATCCAAATATCTTTATGACATTAATACAACCGATATCATAGTAGTAGCTGTGCGGTTTTGTGCAAGAGGATGCCAATCTCGACGGAGATGCACGTTTCGGGCAGAACGATGTTCAGATGTGAACACCGCGGCTGCAACTACTAATCGGTTGCGTTCACGTTATAGATTGTGATGATGTCATAATGTCAGGTGGAGGGCACGGCCCAATAAAACTCTATGGGAAAAATACATGTTTTGTAAGAAATCCAAGAAGAAAATAGACAAATGATTTTCCTCATCCGTATTTGATAGAGATTGGATTCACAAACCCGGTATATTATTTGAATGGATGAAGGTCCTTTCTACTGGACAACATCACGCTCATGTTTTAGAATATTGTCACCACTTTTAGATGCCTTTCAGAGACAATAATTGGACATTGGTTTATATGTGCTGGAAGAGAAGACAATGAACTTGGATACAGTTTTTGTTCCATGTGGATTCATCCAGTAATGACTGAGATTTTAGCCAAAAACTTAGACAAATAAGTCTGCAGTTTGCCAGTTACCATAGTTACCATCATGGAATTTACAGTTGCCCTCCACCTCAATTTTAAACCATAGGCTCTGTAGAATGTTGTGACGTCACATGACTGAACCTATACCCACAAAGTTTTTATCCCACGCTTCTTTCATTTTTACCAAATTTTGAGTATTCTAATGTTTTTGTTATTGATTCACACCATACTTGGTACGAGTAAGTTACTATACGTTTGTTAAGTGTGACGTCACGACTTCCTCTTCCGGGTCCTGGCAGAGCGGAAAATATGCGAGGAAAAACCATAAAAAACTCTTCTGAAACTCAACGGAGAGTTACTGAACCTACTTATTTCTCAGACTCATTAGCCAAAAATGCCGCACCTACTTCTAAAACTTTGGTATTATTTACCAAAGTTGGTCCTTCCGGGGTTAGCGTAGCTGCTGTGCCGCTAGCATTTTTTCCGCTAACCCAGAAGTTCCGATTTTGGTAAATATTACTTTTATAGCAGTAGGTACAGCATTTTTGGCTAATGGGCCTGATAAATAAGCATGTTCAGTAACTCTATGTTGAATTTGAGAAATATTGATTGTGGTATTAAAGTGTTTTTTGTAGTTTCTCGCACATCTGCCGGACCCGGAAGTAGAGCTGTGACGTCACCACTTAACAAACGTATTGTAGCCACATCTGCCCTGTGGTTGACTGACTGTGATGAGGCTGCCAATGTTGCGCATTTACAAGACCGTACCGCCATGTGAATGTGGGATCCCGTCAGATCGCAGAAGCTAAGCAGGATAGGGCCTGGTTAGTACCTGGATGGGAGATTGGGAATACCAGGAGGCCGGTGTGAGTGAATGAAAATCCACTTTCCTTGTATGAAGCGCTTCAGTGGACTTGTGTCATGTGTAAAGTGCTATACAAATGATTGCCCTCCCTCCCAACCACTCACTCACATAACTCCAGCATTTTACCTTTTGAAATCTCCATTAGTTTATTATGGCTGCAAATCCCACGATGCTTGGCGATTTGACATCACGACCCTAACGCTATATTGTGGGTAATTATACTTTCTTAAATAGCAAGTTAATTTTCATTCGAACACAATTATTTTCTTCTTTCTGTAACAAAAACAAATTCCAACCCGGGATCAAGCACGTAATCCTGACTCGAGGCGCGGAGGCCTTTGTGTTTTCTAGCCACAAGAGAGGGAACTTGCGTAAGAAATTTCCAGTTTCTGTAAATATCAGGCAGAGGCCGTTTATGAGCTGGCGGAGATGGATGTAACTACAGCCGCGCGTCCATCACTCATGCCTTTGCCCGCACTCCTCCACGCTCCACACGCATCAGCACTTTTCCTATTGGCCGCCTCTGGGCTATACATCAACAGCACTGAAGTATCGGCCCAGACTCTGCCATGCATACATCGCACACACAAATACACACACAACCCGTCTATCACCATCCACTAGGCGCTACCCAGGCCGATTCAGCTGAAGCGCACTGAACTGTGATCGGATTTGTGTCTATCGATTTTTCTTACGGCGAAAAAAATTACTTTAGAGATATCAATTTGAAACTTTTGCTGAACATTACTGATATAAATATGAGAAAAAGATGTATTGTAAGTTTTCTGTCATTTTATGTTTTCACATAAAAATAAGGCATTTTGTGCATAAAAATAGCCAACATTGTTGATATTTTTAGCAACAAAATCTTAGTAATGGACAGACCACGGTTTAAATGTATGGTTTTATTTTATTGACGTATTAGTTTTTCAGGTAGTAATTTGGATCTTGTTAGGTTTTTTTTTAGTTCAAAGCTGAATAAATCAGGCTGGGAATTAGATATTTAAAAAATCCCCCTGAAAAAATCTTAAAAATCTTGTAAAGTCCAAGACTGGAAAGTTTAGAGTCTGTAGGAGCTACTAAAGTTGTTAACTCGTATAAGTGAAACAAAAACCTCATTTACCTGGTGTTTGGATTATAGCGTCATCTCAGGCACCCTTCACACTACATGTGGATGAATCTGTCCATATTTATGAATGAATACCTGTGAGAAAGACGGCTTTACAAAGCAACATAGTTGCTACTTCTGGGTTATCTTGGACAAAATAGGCATTGTACAGGGTAAGTTTGGTCTTTTTTATACTCTGACATGAAAACTAAGATGTTAAGGGAGGAAACTAGCTAAAAATCTCCACTTCGACCACTGAGAGAAAAATGACTACTTTAACCTGCCGTGTCTCGCCTTAAACTTTTGATGTAGATTATTGACATAAATATTAGAAAAATGTAAAATCTAAATCACTTTAAAAAAACTCTAAACTTTCCAAATGAGAGTGAAGTGATCAGGAATGATCTAAAGAGTTTTCATTGGTTTTATTAACTGTTGAGAACAGAACATCTCCGTCACTGTTTCCCACACTTTGGAGTTTGAAAATGTAAAGAAAACACCCCCAATATGGTCAAAAAACCCATTAGCCCTGTGAGGCAACTCCTGTTCAATCAATCAATCTTTATTTGTATAGCGCTTTTCATACATTTCATGTAACACAAAGTGCTTTACAGATTTAAAAAGTTCTCCTCCACCTTCCCAGAGACACACCACACACTCAAGGTAAAACAATGGACACAATGGACATAAGGCTGAGATAAGGCTGGGTACAGATAAACCAGGAAACACTATCCAAGGAGCCGTCTGCATCGGAAGCAGCACCTCGGCCGTAGCCACAGGGCACCAACACAGGGCGCCCGGAGGAGGCGCGGTAGAAACACCACACCTCCATCCAGACACCCACAGGACAGCACCCCAGCAGCCACAGCCACTCCCCGCCCCGAGGCAGAGGGCTCCTCCAGAGGAAACTGGGAGAGCATAAAAATTGTTAAAATAAGTAAAAAGTAAAAGTAAGAATATTAGGACCACTAAAATAAGACCGAGAATACATATAAAAAATAAGATATAAAATAAATAAAATAAAAATAATTATATATATATATATATATATATATACATATATATATATATACATATATATATATATATATATATATATATATATACACATACACACATACATACATATTAATAACAAATAAATAAATAGGCCTTGCAAGAATAAATATCAGTTAAAAGCTAAACTAAAAAGGTGGGTCTTGAGCCTGCTCTTAAAAACATGAACGTTCTCTGTGGTCCTGAGCTCCTCCGGCAGGTCGTTCCAGAGGCGAGGGCCATAATATTGGAAAGACGCCTCGCCGTGATATTGGGCTACACAAAACCATTGAGTGATTGATTAATTGACAAAATAATTGTGAACGCAATAAAGACCAAAATCCCCGGTTAGAACCATGAGGCCGTCCTTGTGTGGACCCACCACCTGCAGGAGGAGCCATAGGGGCTGGTGCTACGACCCGGCAACGGACAAGTGGAAGAAAATGGATGTTATATTATTGAATTGTCTATAGCACTTTGGTCACCCTGTGTATTGTCAAGGGCTCTAGAAACAAGAGTTGACTGACTGGTTGATGAACACTCCCGGTCTGTTTTTGATGCAGGTACAACGTTATAGTGTGGTTCAAAGCTTTTTTCCCCTTACGTTCCCTTAAAGTCGCAGCGGCTCAGGACTAACACCTGAACACTATTCCGTTGTACGGTTGTACAATGACAATTGACAAATAATGCACTTTCTCACCTACAGGATCTCTGCAAACGGCCCTTGTGTCCGGCGTTTTGACTCCCAGACCTCGACACGCCTTCAGCCACAGCGCGGACGGTTAAAGCAGCTCTTATTGATCGCATCTGAATGCAGAAGTTGTACCGAGATCAATACCAGCAGCGAGCTACATCTCTCCGAGCAAGACCGAGCACTTGAGAGGTGAATCTATCAAATTAAAAAAACTGTCTAGTGGTCATGTGCTATGTCTAATTCATAAACGTAAGCGGTGATGTTTGGTATGTGGAAAAGATCATTTGCTGCACATTATTTCTGGTATGTTGGTCCGCATCGTGTAAGGTCCACTTGGCCTCTTTGACTTTCTTTTAGGTGGTGGGACCTATTTAGGCTGTTTGTCTGCAGTGCGTCGTCCAAACGTGGAAGAGGTACAGAATCTGTGTCATTCAAAGCGTCATAACTTCTCTCACTTTGGATGAATGAATTACCTTTATTTTTAATAGTTCACCTTCAAAACAGTTCAAATAATCAGCCAAATTTTGGCAGCAAGACTTATCTGCAGCCGGTAGCACATCTGGTGCAGCTGCCCGCCATTCCTGACGATGACAACAACTCCACTTCAGGATCGATAGTTATCCCTTGAAAAATCTCTATTATAGTTGACAAGGTGGGAGGAGTTAATGGTTGCTAGGTAACGGAGCACCACAGATACAGACGGCATCGCCCATAAGGGTCAGCTTTGAAAACAATTTAGAGGAAAATCTAAATTATTTCTCTAATTCTCTAATTATTTAAAAAAAAACTACTTTAACAAATGCTGAATTATGAATATAGTTTTCTACTCAATAAAGATACAAAGACATGGGGAGGAGCAAAGTGGTTCAACAGTCCATAAATACATAAATAACGGATTAGCATCATGCTAATGCTAACGCTAGCTCGCGCTAGCTACTAGCTTTTTCGCTTCTACTGTGAAAAAATATCCATATGGACCCAATTAAGGCTTGACTTTATTTATGTGTGATAAATACGTTTATATTCCAACCAGAAAATGGCTAAAAATAGTGGAAAATTGTGTTTCCAAAAATATTCTGTTTTCCCCCTCGGCAAGGCCACGCCCCCTTCCATGACTGTATCTATGGTTGAGCAGTCAGTTAGCTTCAGTTGGGCAGTTGCAAATGTCTGCGTCTGTGGTGGGTAAAATGATATATTTAATTATTATTTAGTATAGTTTCATGTGATAATTCAAGAAATGTGATGTATGTGTTCAGTTATGTGTGTACATTATTAGCTAGTTACTTGTAGTAATAGTTGTCCCCCGTTATTTTTTCAGATACCAGATCTTTGTAACAAATTGAACTTCAGTAAAACTTTGAAACTGCCTTTGTGTCCAAATTCGATGTGTTGAGTGGATGAAGAATTCCAAAATCATAATACAGTCCTACAATCCCCAATATTGGTCCGTCGAGCCGGATACAATCCCCAATAGTATCATTAAATTACAATGTGTATATTGTAGTCCATTGTGTGGATTATGAATCAGCTGTTGGCGACCAAACTTCCTGGTTGTTTCAGTGACTGGGTTAGGAATATTTTAATTGTCCTTGTGTGCAGATGGAGTAGCTGAGAAAGGGCTGGGCGATAAATTGAATTAATTCAATGAATCCATGCTTTTAAAAACAGACGATGTGGAAAATGGCTAAATCGTAAAATCGTGTCCGCCGCTGCATGTCCGCCTGATGAGCGCCGTGCTGCCATTTAGCGGCGTTCCAGACGCTCCGTAGCGACTCTTTGGCTTATTAAGACTTTTTACTTTTGAGAGCAGACAAAGAATATTTAAAAACAGAAATAACAATTTTGAATGGGCCTTATTGTAGGCTATATTATGAATCTAAATATTAATTTTTTGGCCATATCGCCCAGCCCTAAGCTGAAGCTACTGTTCCTAACTGACCTCATGACGTCGAGCTCAAAGGTAAAGGAACAGGAGCTATTTTTCCACTGTCTTCTTACTGTGTCCTAAGTCCAGAGACACTCATCACAGTCAAAGCAACTCTCCATCAGAGCCACTCCCCACTTCCAGCTCCACTAAAGATATACTGTAGCCGCTGCAGCGTGGGGGGGGGGCCATCCATCAGCCCCAGCCTGCCGCCCATCACCCAGCCTGATATCCTCTCTTCTCCCTGGCTTCTGCTTCCAAGAGTCTGCCTTCTTTACAGTCACATGTACTGTAGTTGCACCAGGGCCGAGCAACAATAGAAAGACATCTGATGAACATTATTATCCTTTTTCTGACCGGCAATGCGATCTTGAATAGGTTTTATGATGTAATTTTCAAATGATCATTCGGTTCACGGTGCGTGTTGTAACTGAACAAGCTGCTCAAATTCGCCACGGTACGATTGTGAAGACCAGACGTCCTGATTTCCAGTTATTGTGTGCAGACAAAGAAAGCCTGTCCTCTCTATTTTTTCGCATTTGACTGGATCATTGGCACGGGCGGCAGCTGTTCACTCATGCGCTCTGTACTCAATTCTGTTGGCGATGTTGTGTTTTGCGTATTAATTAAGACCCGCCATGAGCCACACGCCTAACAAGTACAGTGTCATGAGAAAGTATATGCCCCCTTCCTCGTTTCTTATATTTACCACACTTGAATGTTTGTAATCTTCAAGCCAACTTTTATATCATATATATATTTTATAAGACATTCCCAGTGAAAGCAAAATGCAGTTAGGGAAGGAAAAATCCAAACCTCTCTGGCTCTGTGTGAGAAAGTGAGGGCCCCCTCTGGGATTAGCTGTGAATAACTAGATTTTTTTGAAAAGCTGAGTTCAGTTCACTCCCAAGCCTGATTACCACCAAGTTCGTTGAATCAAGGAAATATCACTGTTAGACCCGTCAGACAAGTAAAGTAGGCTACAAAATCTCATCAGAAATAATGCCATAAACAATGACAAATTGTGTCTAACTCGCTTGATGTACATTGAAGTGGTTGTAAATGGACAAAGGGGTAGATATCATAAGACTGATCTTCTTTTCTGCTCCTTTTCATTCAAATTGCATTGACTTGTTAGTTTTGATCACTTTTTTTATTTTTATGAATTAAATAAATAGAATAAAATGAAAGTGGTGACTGAACGGTAAACCGCAAACAGACAGGTACCGAATCCATCCAAAACACCATCACAGCTGCTGCGGAGTGCTCAAGGACAGCCCCTCACGCTCTGAGCAGTGATCAGCTTAGTGCTAACGCTGTGACCGGTGGAAGGTGCTGGGATGCTCTTGGACATATTGCTAATACCAAACTGCTGGAGTCACAGAGCACGGCAGCCAAATGGCCAAACGCAGGCCTCTTTTCATTCTGCTTACAAAGCTGTTTATTCCGGTTAGCTACTGTGGCCAGGGAAAATAAACGCAACTGTTTTTCAAACTGTAGTTCATGTACACTTTCCTGGGCCTGGTGCTCAAGGTCATCTGCAAATTTAGACTTCATTTCAGATGCACATTGATGATGCTTTAGTATTGCATTCACAGTCAGTGAGGTGCTTTGGTCTTTTTGGTTTAGTCCTGATTTGATCTTGATCCAGCCTGGTGGTTCTTGTCAAATATTTCTTGAGGTGGTTGTGAAAATTTGTGTGAAAAGATAAACATTGGTGTAGGGGAGAGTGGGGTAAGCTGAGCCAGGGATTAAGTTGAACCCCCTATAATATTTTTAAAATAAATAAATATTTAAAGCCACTCTGCGTAGAATTTAAATTATATTGAAATACAAGCATTTATTTTATGACAGATATTTTCATAATTGAAAAATACCTCATAAATGCACAAACAAACAAGTGCCCTTGTTGTGAGCGGCATGATTATGATGAATTATGAGTGTTACCCAAAAAACAAATACATCTAGGTCTTTTTTTTTTTATGTTGGTCATTTTGTTAAGTACAAAAGCAGATTAATAGTTTCGGCATATTTTTTTTATATAAACACAACTATCTTGGTGTAGTGCTTCACTGCGGTAAACCTGCAGGATGGAGCTGCTGCAGAGATTCAAGACTGCAGGTCCAGTGCCGTCTTTTGGGGATCAGACTCGGTCCAGTCATGAAATCCAATTCGATACTCTCGAAATGCCCGGATCGGCTACCGAGAGCGATACTGAATATCCGACCGGAACATCCCTACTTTTTGTTAAAAAATAATACAACAATATTGATAGTATATTTGTACTTTTAGAGTACTGTAACAGGTTCTGTGTAATGATATTTCTCAAAATGATACTGTGGGCTAGAGGTTCTATGCTGATGTTGCCTACCCCTGCTGCCATGATTTGGTCACAGTACACAACACAATAAAAGTAATGGAACAGAAAATGTTTCAGTAGAGTTTTGGCCTGCTTTTCATCCCCACATTGAGCCAAACTGGCTTGCCAAACCGAAAACCAAAAGACATAAATTTCCATGATTGCTTTGAACTCTTATTAACGTTTGGCACTCGAGTTTAGAAGACATTCATGACTGTGTTTGTTTATGAGCACTTAGCGCAGGGGAGAAAATACAGCCGCTTTTCATCTTCTCTATTCAGACCAAACCTCAAGGTGCATTTTTAGGAAAGCCGAAGCAACTCTTTTTACCTAATCGTCACACTTTAACCAAAGGTCTGCGTGGAAAACACGAGAACAAAAGCCGTATTATATTAAGACGACACTCATTGGGAAAAGCCAAAAACACGGAGGAGTAAACTGTGCTCCACATGCTGGATGCTTATAAATCTGATTTTGTGCTCATTATGAAGAAGAAAGACACACTAGACCAACTGTAAAACAAAATCTATACTTACTTTGAAAGTTATTGCCGTTTTTAGCCTGGATTTGAACATTGTCAGAGTTGAGGCCTGTCTCACATCCTCATGAAGACTGTTCCAGATTTTAGCTGCATGAAACTGAAACGCAGCCTCACCGTGTTTATTATTGACTCTGGGAACCACCAGGAGACCCCTCCCTGAAGTTCTCAGGGCCCGAGATGGTTCATACGGCTTTAACATGTCAGAGATGTACTTTGGTGCTAAACCATGAAAAGACTTGTACACAAGCAGAGCTGTTTTAAATTCTATTCTCTGAGTGACAGGAAGCCAGTGCAGAGACCGGAGCACTGGACTAATATGGTCGTATTTCCTGGTTCTTGTCAGGACTCGAGCAGCAGCGTTCTGGATGTACTGCAGCTGTCTAATGGTAGGTTTACGATGACAAGTCACAAACGCCACAAATCACAAACAAATTTGATGATTCGGGGGCAGAACTGGTACCGAGTGATACAAGAATGATGTCAAGAATTGGGCCCCCGTTCTCGTTTGCTGTATATTATCGGAGTTCATGTGGACTTGCAGTTTCGTTCACAGACATACAGTCGCTTGACAGACCACCTGAAACACCGAAACCGAAGGTGTTGGCTAACTTAGATCACCTTTGCACCTTCAAACTTCATACTACAGAAAAGAGTTGCAGAATCAAATTTTTATGTCCTGCTGAAGTCAGAATCTCAAGGACTTCCTTCTTCACCTGACATGCTGAGGTGAAATGTGTCCACAGCCTTTTTACACAGATGTTACTGTCACTGATTGTGTCTCTAAAATTGACACTGATGAGAGTCAACTCACATTTACACTGAGAAGGTTGGACTCATCTACACACCAGTTTTTGACTGGAACATTCACTGTAAAGTGTATTTTTTTTCCAGCTGAAAAGAAAAAAAGAAGACCTGAAGACCCCGCAGTGTCCCCTTTTAAGTGCCTTGGTGTCACTTGAAAAGCCCTACGGAAGTGTTTCCATTATGACTATATTTTTGTGCTATCATACCCCTCAACACATCCCTCAATACCGCGCCAGCGATGTAGACTGGACGTTAATGCCAAGAGCTCAGCGGCAATAATCCTCCAGCCAAGACTGTCCCGGGGCCGATCGATTCGCCTGCTCCTTAAAATTCAGGAGAGCCTGTTTAATCCGGGCCACACAGTCAATATTTGATGGATGGGGCAGATTTATTTGGCCGGCGCGCGGTACCTGTGCCTGTGCGGGGGGCCTGGGGATTGCGGACCGCGGGCTGTGGAGGAGGAAACGAGAGGGGAGAAGGAGAGGAAAGTTAATAAAACTATAAGAAACAATCAGTCTCAGGCGCACACAGCTGGATAATGAAAACTAATGTTCGGAGTAAAACGCGGCTCTTCGTGGGGGTTATAAATAGACATGGCTGCGCGCTAAGCTAATGCGCAAATGAGAAAACACAGAAGAGTTTGCTTTTAGTGGAACTTTGTACAAATCAATTACGTTTGCGATACACAAGACTTTGCTTAACAACTTGGAAAAAGCTATTTGTTATTTTGTAGCGTTAACTCTTTTCCAACGGAATGCTTTAAAGTGTTATTGATGTTTGACTTTTCTTCGGAATAAGATGTCTTTGTTTTAAGCTCCACATCCAAAAGAATATTACTTGAGGGAGTGTATTGGCTTCTGAAAACAACAATCTGTCTCTACAGCAATTTAGTGTAAATCTTACCAAGCATGCATGTTATTCTTCTTTAGCAGTTTATATTTCTGTCTTCTCTGAAATGAGACATTTGATATTTGTTTCTGGCATTTTGGGATCATCTATCACACATATAAATGTAAAGCTGCCTTAGGAGAAACATTGCTGTGGGAAGTACGGTACACTGAGCACTATCCTCTTATTCTTCTTACTGCAAACTGTGTCTTATTATGATACAATATTTATTTTATCTGTAGTCTGTTCATTACTATTCACATGGTGTCTCCTGTCCCACTCCCCCTCAGGAGTGCCTGTCTAGATCGAACGGAGGAACCCGGCTGAACAGTGGAACCCTGCCTACTGGATTGACAACAAGGACTGGACGGTCTGTGATCTTGACCCGTCTGCTCTGGGACTCCCATCGGCCCTGGGTCTCTATAGCCCGTCCGTCCATGGATCTCTTCTTCTGTGGTCCTCCGCAAGGTTTCTCATTTCTCCCACAGGGTTTTTGAGTTTTTCCTTGCCATGCTGGAGAGTCTAAGGACAGGGGACACCCACGCCGCTCGTCGCCACCCACTGCTGACGCTTATTTGGACATTATGTTTGCCTGGATATTTGATTTGCCTGAACATTACATTGTCTTATTTACTGCTCTGTTTTATTGCCTTAATGTTCGGTGCAGCTATATGAGGCAACTCCTGTTGTGATATTAGTCCATACAAAACCATTGATTGATTGATTGATTGATTGATTGATATACAACATTATTCAACACTAGAAACATTGCAAGAGGCAATATTGAACTAAATCGATTTGAAAATAGAATCGAGTCGTTTATTTCTGGTCCAAAGCCCTTGGAATGGACCTAAGAAAACGTCAATATGGTCGTCAGCGAAACACTGTGTCAAGGCTAAAATGTCTCTCTCAAACCAAACCAACAAAAGACGATGACACAACCAGTCGCCATGAATGTAAAACATGAAGAAAATTGTGATGGTGAATTATGGTTTCTGACGAAACGCAAAGACAACATGTAACGTTTGTGTCACAGTCAGGCTTTTTGTTATGAGAAATAGTTACTGGCGTGTCTAGCCTCTCAATGCACATTACATGACCCAAATGGAACCATTTTGCAGTAGTTTTAATCACTGCTGTAGGCTCTAAGGCAGGTCTGACACAAACTGTCCAATACGTTGTTCTTTGGGAAGCATTTGTCTGTAAAATGCAGTGCACAAATAAGAGCATTTTGATCTAAAGGATGTTCCCCACAAACAAACCTTGACTTATCTCGCTTCGTGCCGTCGTTTGGAAACTTGAAAATAGTACTTCTCCTTGACATCCAAAGAAACATTTTCCTCGTGGAGACATTTTAATGATACAGAAATAAAAATTAGTTGGTAAAGTTTGCACAACTGCTGTGTAAAAAGTTGGCGTCGTGTTTTCCAGCAGCTCTGAGCGTTTGCTTTCTTGAGCAGCGAGACAGATGTGCACAATGACATCATGAAGACATTTAAAAGACATAATTTACGTGAGAGCAGGCCTGTCCTCTTCCTGGGTATCCAGAGTGGGGGTGGGGACGTAAGATAGGAGCATGAGGACATTTCCACAACACACAAACACAGGTCAGAGCAGGATTCCTCAGACATGCGTGAATCGCTCATAAAACCAAACCAACTACAGGTAAAAACCACCATAACCAGCATCACATCTCACAAAATCCATTTAGCATACCATGTCCCACTTAATGCCTCCTAAGTTATTTGAAATGTGCTTGATTTAGGACCTAAATGCCGTCTAGTCCAGAGCCAGGACCCGAGGGCATGAAGCACCACGGACTACGGGCTCATAGCTGAAGCTGTCAGTGCATGTCAGTTTATGGCTGTGGTCGCAGTCGTGGCGCTAGCCTCTCTGTAGTGCTGTGAGTGCGAAGTGTGAACTAGCCTGATGCTATTCAGATGAACTAAAGAACGCTCCGACTTCCTCTTGATTCTCCCGCTGTGTGTTTAGACCATGTGTCTGAGAGTGAGCCGCTTATCAGGCATCATTGTGGTCAACCGGTTCCAGAGGCGTATTTTGCCATTACGCAAGGCAGGCAAATGCTCGGGGCCCCCGAATCGTCAAGGGCCCCCACTAGAAGACATACTTAGGGGTGTTTGCACTGACAGGTCCTACCCAGCCCAGTGCCTGGTCTACCCTGTTCGGCGCGCGTCTCCACTGCCCAGGTCAGGACTAATCCGGGCTGACCAGGCATACGTTTTCGGACCGACCTCGGGCTGTGGCCAAAGTGCGCTGCACCGAGGCTAATTTGACGTGAACAGCTGGCTGGCCTCTGATTGGCCAGAGGAGAGAGGACCACGTCATTAAAACAGGCCGGTCATACGGCTTTAATATTTCACAACATCATACCACTGTTGAAAAAGGTGATTTTTCCGCTGATAGCACAAATTTAGATGTTGTTAGCATAACATTAGCATGTTGCTTACCTTCATAGCCGTATTTTAGCCGCTTCTTTCCTCTTGTATTTGCCTTGGCACCTTTGAATAATTTCATAAACCCCACCAAAAGGCTGCATTTGTCCACATTGTTTTCATCACGGCTCACAAATCCTTTTAGGCCGTTCTGTTGTCCCTTCAGTTATGTGTGCATCTGTGGGAGCGCCACCTACAACAACTGCGATCATATGTGAAGTGTAAACCCTCGCCTGTACTGGGTAGAGTAGATACGTGACAAGGCGAGTACTTAAACCGAGCAGGATACAAGCGTGCTACGTGGAACCGCGGCTTTTGTGTAATCTTGCTATTGATACTCATGATTCACAATGTTACTAACAGAGATGGTGCTGCAGTTACACCATCTCATCACAAACGCTCTGGGGCGCTGTTTATACCCTTACCACAGACATGCCCTAGTCAGTCACGGCTTCCCTAGTATTAACTTTGAGTGAACAGTGGACGTCCTTTTTACTCATGGCTCCACCACATTACAATATGTGCTGTTTTTGGATGGATGTTTCTGGGACTTGTGTTCTCACTCTACACCTCTGTGACCTAATGGTGAGATTGCCATTTCATAATCCAAATCAATAGTGTAAGACTGTGTGGTCTTGTGGAGTTTCGCAAGTGGAAAGTTAACGGAGCGCATTTGAACGTTGTTTGGTCATGTCACAAATGTTCCAACAAATTAAAACCTCCTAACCCCCCCCACCTTAACCAAGCACATTTTCGTCAATAACCACATATAAAAGCTTATTGAAGAAAAAAAAAAAATAGCAACAATAACGCAACAAAAATGTGACAAAAGAGCAATAAAAAAGCTTAGATTGGTTTTGTAGGTCTTAGCTTTCAAATGCAAGTTTCCATTTGGGTAAAACTGAACTGGAGAAAATGTGCTCGGTTAAGAAAGGGGTTAAAAGGTTAATAAATAAGCGACAAGATTCAAGTAGCGATGCCATGAGGCGTTAGCTTGAATTCAGCAGAATTAACATGCGGCTATCGTCCTGTGTTTTGTAGCTTATATTGTTTGCAACCTATTGTTTTTTTCAATGGACTCCAATTGCAATACAAATGACTAAGAGATTTTAAAAGAGAGATTTCAGACGATTTCATTAGTTTACACTGAAATATCACGGTTTAGACACTGCCACCCTTGTCTTTTGAACAAAGCACCATGTCTTTCAGGGGCTGTTAAAAACATTGTAAGCGCCATTTATTTGGAAATGTTATGAGAGTAATTAAACATCACGATCCTTGCAATGAAACGATTTTTGATAACACTTTGTTTTACGATAATTTTACACTGCTTACTTGCCCCACTAAATGTGATGTTAATTTTTAGCACACAAATCTGTTTGTTATCACGAAGGCCGTTGTTTCTAAATGGCACAAGGAGAAAGATGGGGAAATTGGCGCGATCTCCTCAGGCGCATTTGAACAATGAACAAAATGTATCTTTGAAATAAATGTGATTAATAATTGTGCTGTTTTCAAACCAGGTTTTAAATCTAAAGTGGGTCTAAACTTGTCCTAAACCAACACTTTAAAGGGGTACCCAAACTTTTCAGGTCACGACATCCAAAATCACTCAACCAACAACTCGGGGACCCCCTTCTGTAAAATGTAATTAGCATTTATAACAATTTAAAATCTGGTTCAATTATGTTTGTTTTGAACACTGTATTTTTACTTAGTTTCATTTCACTAAACTAACTGTTTTTAATTTTGGTTTAAATCGCATCAAATTCAATGTCAAAAATGTAAAAAAATATTGTCTCAAAAATCATAACCCCCACTACAGTGTCCCGTGACCCCCACTTTGGGCACCCCTGGTCTAAACCAGGGGTGCCCAAAGTGCGGACCGTTGTCCAAATGCGGCACTCAGACCAAATATTTGTGGCCCTTAGCCTTCTTGCATAATTGGCACAAATTGCTAGAAGTGCCACTTTGTTTTTTACTTTAAAGGTCCTATATCATGCAAAATCGAGCTTTTAGCCATGGTGTAATGCTTTTTCCTTATCAAAAACACCCCCAGAGTGCTTGAACAGATGTCATGTTTGCACTGAAAGTTGTAAAGAAGGAGCTCTTGCTAACCTACTCTGGACACCTGTTCCTTTTTCTTACCTAACAATAAGGAAAAAGCGCGTTTGGCTGCGAGAGGTGCACGACTATCAGCCAAAATAGTGTTTGTCTGTGACCGTGACTTGATGGATGCTTGGTAAACCATGGCCAGAACCAAAGTGGATTAACTCTTATTGCTGGGTTGCAGGTGACATCACAGCAATATAAAGGCCAATACTGTTATATGGAGGAAAAATTGTTTTGTTTTTGAGGAAATGTTTGGTCTTGTACAGAGAGATCATGGACCCAGTGACTGATACTAATGATCATTTTTGTAATTCATACATTTTCTTTTGAGCTATGACTTGTGAAAGTGTAATGTTGTTAATAGGAAAAACTGGGTCCTGCCCCCCGCTGGGTCCGGTGACATCATCACAGTCTAGAACCTGCAACCCAACATTAACCAGCGTGATTCCCACAATAAAAACATCCGATGGAGTGGCCAGAGCGGTGAGTCAATCAAGTGTGTTAGCTATTTATGAAGCAGTATTGCAACCCCGTGAACTGCTACCTTAACGTGGTGGGGTTGTTTGAGTGCCCGAATGATCCGAGGAGCTATGTTGTCTGGGGCTTCATGCCCCTGGTAGGGTCTCCCATGGCAAACAGGTCTTAGGTGACGGGTCAGACGAAGAGCAGTTCAAAGACTTCTATGGACAATATTACAACAAGGACCGTGACGTCGCCCGGTATGGCGCAGCCGGGGCCCCACCCTGGAGCCAGGCCTGGGGTTGGGGCTCGAATGCGAGCGTCTGGTGGTCGGGCCTCTGCCCACGGGGCTCGGCCGGGCACAGCCCGAACGGACGACGTGGGCCCGCCCTCCTGTGGACTCACCACCCGCAGAGGGATCCGTAGGGGTCGGGTGCAGAGAGGACTGGGTGGCAGTCGAAGGCAGGTGCCTCGACGACCTGGTCCGCGTGCGCAGCTTCTGGCGTTCGGGACATGGAACGTCACCTCGCTGGGGGGGAAGGAGCCTGAGCTCGTGCGGGAGGTAGAGAGATACCGGCTAGATATAGTCGGGCTCACCTCCACGCACAGCCTGGGTTCTGGATCCCAACTCCTGGAGAGGGGCTGGACGCTCCATTTTTCTGGAGTTGCCCGCGGGGAGCGGCGGCGGGCTGGGGTGGGTTTGCTCATAGCCCCCCAGCTCAGCCGTCACGTGTTGGAGTTCACCCCGGTGAACGAGAGGGTCGCGTCCCTACGCCTTCGGGTCGGGGACAGGTCTCTCACCGTTGTCTCGGCCTACGGGCCCAACATCGGTGCAGAGTACCCGGCCTTCTTGGAGTCCCTGGGAGGGGTACTAGATGGTGCTCCGGCCGGGGACTCCATTGTTCTACTGGGGGACTTCAACGCCCACGTGGGTAACGACAGTGAGACCTGGGTGGGGGTGATGGGGAAGAACGGTCTCCCCGATCAGAACCCGAGTGGTGTTCTGTTATTGGACTTCTGTGCTAGTTACGGTTTGTCCATAACGAACACCATGTTCGAGCACAAGGATGTCCATAAGTGCACGTGGCACCAGGACACCCTAGGCAGGAGGTCGATGATCGACTTTGTAGTTGTGTCATCCGATCTCCGGCCGCGTGTCTCGGACACTCGGGTGAAGAGAGGGGCTGAACTGTCAACCGATCACCACCTGGTGGTGAGCTGGATCCGCTGGCAGGGGAAGAAGCCGGTCAGACCTGGCAGGCCCAAACGTGTTGTGAGGGTCTGTTGGGAACGTCTGGTGGATCCCTCTGTCAGTAGGGTCTTTAACTCCCACCTCCGGAAGAGCTTCATCCAGATTCCGAGGGAGGTAGGGGACATGGAGTCCGAGTGGACCATGTTCTCCTCCTCCATTGTCGATGCGGCTGCTCGTAGTTGTGGCCGTAAGGTCTCTGGTGCCTGTCGCGGCGGCAACCCCCGAACCCGGTGGTGGCGCCCGGAAGTAAGGGATGCCGTCAAGCTGAAGAAGGAGTCCTATCTGGCCTTGTTGGCTTGTGGGACTCTGGAGGCAGCTGAGAGGTACCGGCAGGCCAAGCGTGCTGCAGCTCGTGTGGTCAAAGAGGCAAAAACTCAGGTCTGGGAGGAGTTCGGAGAAGCCATGGAGGAGGACTATTGGTCGGCCTCGAAGAGATTCTGGCAAACCATCCGGCGCCTCAGGAGGGGGAAGCAGTGCTTCACCAACACTGTTTACAGTGCGGGTGGGGAGCTGCTGACCTTGACTGGGGATGTGGTCGGGCGGTGGAAGGAGTACTTCGAGGATCTCCTCAATCCCACTGTCACGTCTTCCGATGAGGAGGCAGAGGCTGGGGACTCGGCGGGGGGCTCATCCATCACCCAGGCTGAAGTCACCGAGGTGGTTAGAAAGCTCCTCGGTGGCAGGGCCCCGGGGGTGGATGAGATTCGTCCCGAGTACCTTAAGTCTCTGGATGTTGTAGGGCTGTCTTGGCTGACACGTCTCTGCAACATCGCGTGGCGGTTGGGGACAGTGCCTCTGGATTGGCAGACCGGGGTGGTGGTCCCCCTCTTCAAGAAGGGGGATCGGAGAGTGTGCTCCAATTACAGAGGGATCACACTTCTCAGCCTCCCTGGTAAGGTCTATTCCAGGGTGCTGGAGAGGAGGATCCGGCCAATAGTCGAACCTCGGATTCAGGAGGAACAATGCGGTTTTCGTCCTGGTCGTGGAACACTGGACCAGCTCTATACCCTTCATCGGGTGCTCGAGGGTTTGTGGGAGTTCGCCCAACCAGTCCACATGTGCTTTGTGGACCTGGAGAAAGCGTTCGACCGTGTCCCTCGTGGTGCCCTGTGGGGGGTGCTCCGGGAGTATGGGGTCCGGGGCCCTCTACTAAGGGCTGTCCGTTCCCTGTATGACCGTAGCAGGAGCTTGGTTCGCATTGCCGGCAGTAAGTCAGACCTGTTCCCGGTGCGTGTTGGGCTCCGCCAGGGCTGCCCTTTGTCACCGGTTCTGTTCATTACTTTTATGGACAGAATTTCTAGGCGCAGCCAGGGGCCGGAGGGTGTCCGGTTTGGGAACCTCAGAATCTCATCTCTGCTTTTTGCAGATGATGTTGTTCTGTTGGCTTCATCAAATCAGGACCTTCAGCGCGCACTGGGGCGGTTTGCAGCCGAGTGTGAAGCGGCCGGGATGAGGATCAGCACCTCCAAATCTGAGGCCATGGTTCTCGACCGGAAAAAGGTGGCTTCCCCGCTTCAGGTCGGTGGGGTGTCCTTGCCTCAAGTGGAGGAGTTCAAGTATCTCGGGGTCCTGTTCACGAGTGAGGGACGGATGGAGCGTGAGATCGGTAGACGGATCGGTGCGGCGTCAGCAGTGATGCGGTCGCTGTATCGGACTGTTGTGGTGAAGAGGGAGCTGAGCCAAGCGGCAAAGCTCTCGATTTACCGATCGATCTACGTTCCCACCCTCACCTATGGTCATGAGATCTGGGTAATGACCGAAAGGACAAGATCGCGAATACAAGCGGCCGAAATGAGTTTCCTTCGCAGGGTGGCTGGGCGCACCCTCCGAGATCGGGTGAGGAGCTCAGTTACCCGGGAGGAGCTCGGACTCGAGCCGCTACTCCTCCACGTCGAAAGGAGCCAGCTGAGGTGGCTAGGGCATCTGTTCCGGATGCCTCCTGGTCGCCTCCCTCGTGAGGTGTTCCAGGCATGTCCTATTGGGAGGAGGCCTCGTGGAAGGCCCAGGACACGCTGGTGGGACTATGTCTCCGAGCTGGCCTGGTGTCGCCTCGGGGTCCCCCCAGAACAGCTGGAGGAGGTGTGCGTGGATCGGGAAGTCTGGGCATCTCTGCTGAGACTGCTGCCCCCGCGACCCGGCCCCGGATAAAGCGGAAGAAAATGGATGGATGGATGGATGGATGGATATTGCAAATGTCAACTCCTTATAACTGCATTGTGAAGTTACTTCACTTTTTGCTGTGATATGTATATTTCTACTACTGCTAATGTTGCATGGGCGAAAAGGGGGGCGGAGTTATCTGAATCCAAGTGTCTTGTCTTCTGGGTTGGAAAATTACCTCTTTCTAAAAAATACTTATTTCTAATACTTATTTCTCACAAAAAATAGTACTCCATAGTACAATATATCATATAAATGCCTATAGTTTACTTTGGAATGGCTAAAATAGCATACTTTAAAGGGGCCCTATGCAACCTTTACGACCTACAGAACACTGAGATCGACATCGACCCGGAAAATAACTTTTTTACTAGAGCTACCAATGACTGTCAATACTACACAGAGGATCTGTACAATAGTAAACTTAAGAACATTAAGGCATTCACTGTAATCCACTTCAATAGTCGAAGCCTCTATGCAAACTTTGACCACATCAAAAGCTTCTTAAAACAGTTTTCCACACCATTCAGTGTCATTCTAATCACAGAAACATGGATTAATAATGACAGAGAATTTGAGTTTTCTATTGATGGTTATGAATTTATAAGTATGAACAGAAAGAACAAGCATGGAGGGGGCGTAGCTATGTTTATAGACTCCAACTATAGTTACAAAGTAATGGAAAATAAGACAATGGTGGTGGATGATACACTTGAATGCCTTACTGTTGAAATTACAAGGCAAAAAAAGAAAAATATTATTGTGAGTTGTATTTATAGAACACCTGGCTCTGATGTAGATGTTTTTTCTAACTGGATGGAGGAGCACTTTTCAGGATTAAATCATAAAGTCATGTTTGTGGGGGGAGACCTCAACATCGATCTGTTAAACCCATATAAACATAAAAAGACGGACGAATTTATAAATACTTTATTCAGTATAGGTCTGTTTCCTCTAATCACTAAACCAAGTAGAATAACAACTCATAGTGCAACCTTGATTGATAACATTTTCTCAAATGAAATTGAAAGTGATACAGTCAGCGGGTTAATTATAAATGATATTAGTGATCACCTTCCAGTTTTCGTTATGTATAAAAATGGATATGTAAAAGATGAAGAGGAAAACAAGTATTGGTTTAGAAGGGTAAAAACAGAGAAAACTATTGATGCATTTAAAAAGGAGCTTTTAGCTCAAGACTGGAGTATTGTGTACAGAGAGAATGACACGAATATGGCTTATGATGAGTTTACGCGAGTATTTCAAAAGGTATACGACAAAAACTGCCCAATGAAGAAATACAGTAAAAACAGAAAGTGTAAAGAAACACCATGGATGTCTAAAGGTTTACTAAATGCTTGCAAGAAAAAAAAAAATCTTTACAAAAACTTTATAAGTAACCGAACAAAAGAAGCTGAGGATAAATATAAGAAATATAAAAATAAACTGACAGGTATCATTAGAAAATGTAAACAGGATTATTATAATAAGTTGTTGGATACTAATAAGAATAATATTAAAGGTTTATGGAACATCTTAAATAGTATAATTAGAAATAAACCAAGAACGATTAATTATCCAAAATATTTCAAAGATGAGGATAACACTTTAAATAATATGAATGAAGTAGTCGAAACATTTAATAAATTCTTTGTAGATGTTGGACCAAACCTTGCTGCAAAAATTGCAAACGTTGAAAACTATAATTGTGATCTGATAGAAGCAAATCCTATGTCCCTGTTCCTCAAACCTGTGGAGGAAAAGGAGATACTGGACATTGTTAAAGGGTGTAAAAATAAGACCTCGACCGATTACCATGACATGGATATGAAAACTTTAAAAACTGTTATTGAAAGTATCTCTAAGCCGTTAACTTACATTTGTAACTTATCGTTGCAAACTGGACAATTTCCTGATAGTATGAAAGTAGCAAAAGTGATTCCTCTGTTCAAGGCAGGAGATAAACATCTCTTTACAAACTATAGGCCTGTTTCCCTTTTACCGCAATTCTCTAAAATCTTAGAAAAGGTTTTTAACTCTAGACTCGACAGCTTTATTGAAAAGTGTAATTTACTCTCGGACAATCAGTTTGGGTTTAGGAACAATCACTCAACCTCACACGCGCTCTTTGATATAACTGAAGAAATAACTAATGCTGTAGATAACAAGAAATGTGCAATAGGGTTATTTATTGACCTGAGTAAAGCGTTTGATACAATAAACTATGATATATTAATTAATAAACTAGAACTTTATGGAATTAGGGGGGTAGCTCTACAGTGGGTTACCAGTTACTTAAAAAATAGAAAACAATGTGTGAAAATCGGTGATTATCAGTCGAGTTGTCGACAAATTGTCTGTGGTTTACCTCAAGGTTCTATTCTGGGCCCAAAATTGTTTAATATGTATATTAACGACATTTGTAAAACGTCTGAAATACTTAAATTTATCTTGTTTGCTGACGATACAAATATTTTTGCATCAGGAGACGACTTACAGCAGCTGTGTCGGATTGTTAACTTGGAACTCAAAAGTGTCAACAAGTGGTTCAAACAAAATAAATTATCTTTAAATCTGAGTAAAAGCAAAATGATGATATTTGGCAACTGTAACTCCAATGCTCAGGAAGCAATTCAGATAGAAGGTGTTGTTATCGAGCGAGTGCATGAAATCAAATTCCTTGGTGTGATTATTGATGACAGAATTACTTGGAAATCTCATATTAAATATATATCTACGAAAATTTCTAGAAGCATTTCAGTAATTGCAAAAGCAAAGCACATTTTAAACATCAAAGCTCTACATACCTTATACTGTTCTCTGATTTTGCCCTACTTATATTATTGTACTGTGGTTTGGGGTAGTACTTACAAAAACACAGTTAAACCAATAATATTGTTGCAAAAAAGAGCTATCCGAGTAATTCATAAAGTTGGGTTTTTGGACCACACAAACTCATTATTTTTAAAATCAAAGATCATGAAGTTTTGTGACATTGTTGAGTTCCAAACTGTTCAAATGTTATTCAAAGCAAGGTATAAATTGTTACCAAACCAATTACAAAGAAGGTTCCAAGAACGTACTGGTCGTTATGAATTACGTGATGAATTAAACTTTAGGATTCAGAAACATAGCACAACTTTGAAAAGTTTTAGTCCAACAGTTAATGGTGTTCAATTGTGGAATAAACTGGAGATGGATTTGAAACGATGTCCAAACATCAACCTGTTCAAATTTAAATACAAACAAAAGACTTTTGAAATATACAGACAAGAAGAAATGTGTTGCCACTAGGGGGAGCAGTAGGATGGATTATGTGTATTGTTCCTCTATAATCTGGAAGAGTGTTGCTGCTTGGAACGGTTGTCATTCTATTGCTCAAATTCACAAACGGAGAATTAGGGTTGGCAGGTTATGGATCTGTTGAGAGGAATCCTCCCAACGGGCTCTAAACCTTGTCTTTTAATGCACCACTCAGCATAGGAACATATTCTACAAAATCAGCTGTTAGGGCAGCCATGTGGGGGTTTGTTGATTGGGAGTTACTGCCCTCTTCATCTGGCCCGCTCTACACTTTGGCTTTTTAATGCACCACACTATGCAGGGCTTGCAGCATACTTCACATATAACTCAATTAAATAAATATATAATAATAATGATTATGGAAATTACACCCAAATTAAAATTATACTGAGAATGGTAATGACAACTGGAAAGTATCAAGATCTCAGATTATAATATCTATTAATGTACCTTCATAACATAAAAGTAACTCTCGGTTATCAAGGGTAAAAATCTGGAAGAAATATATTAAGGATCACATTTTTTTTTTTTTTTTGACTGCTTTGTTCTAGACATCATACATGAAACGGGATTGTTGTTGTAGCTGTGCGTTGCTTCAATTAATTGTATAAACAGTTCATATATTATTATTTTTTTTGGTAAGTTTGTAAGTTGGTCTGTATGAATGTAGCTGCTTGAAATGTTCTTTTTTTATTTATTTTATTGCACTTGGGGGTGGGCAATCATAAGCTTTTGCTTCAGCCCACTCCTTTTGAGCACTATGTGTACTGCTCAAATAAACAAATAAACATAAACACACAAAAAAAACCTTTTATGTAAAAATTGATATTAGTGCGTATTTGACCTTAAGTGACCCAGCGGATGCTTGGGTGGTTAGCATAGCGCCTTTACTTACCATCCCGATGGCCTGTTGGACGCTCCAGGATCAATTGTGTTTTAGGTTTTCACTGCTGATTGAACTGCCTCCATGGCTACATATGCATTTCATTCCAAAAACCTACCAGGAATCCTAAAAAAAAATGAAATAAAATTGATCCTGAAGCCTCATAGGGGCCGCCGGGATGGAAAGCAAAGGCGCCAAGCTATAACCACCCATACAGCCACTGGAAGGTGAGATGGTTTTTACATTTTAATCGAATCTCACGGACTATCAAATTATAGCGTAATATATAAATATATAAATCAACATTCACCCTACACGTCAGGAGGGAAACCTGACCCCAAAAAAGAACCTAACAACAATATAAAAAATGTAAATAAAGAATAATAACGCATATAAACGTCTTTTTTCTTTACATAAAAAGTAAAATTTTTCTCTCCCAAAAAGGGGTCCAAACCGCTCCAACCTTGGGTCCACCGCGCTTTGCTTGTCGGCCCCTTTTTAGGGGTCCAAAAAGCACTGAGACAACAAAAAGGGATTGGGCGAAGTTGAACCTGCGATTTTGATGAATTGCCCGGCCCTTAGATCGGAGGTTTTGATTTGGTCTGTCAGAAAATATATTGTTTCCGTCAGAATAGTCCACTCGGTCCGGCCAATTACACATTCGCACCAGATCTGCATTGCAAAAAGTCACCCGGGCCCTACTTTAGAATTCCAAAGAAACTGCGTGTTCGGTGTTGTCGGGGCCAGCGCTCCCCGGCAGTTAATCAAAAGACGTCCAGCGTTTGGCACAAGGCGAGCCAAATAATGAGATTACTCACAGTGAATTTGCATATGTTTGTGCAGAGTATTCAGCTGCGGTGAATGTAATTCTATTAGAGCTCGCGCGCACATCCCTTCCACTCCTCGCGCGGGTCATCTGTGGTCCGGCGCGGATTATCATTTCAAAGATTCATTTGCACCACGCTTCATGTCTAAAAAAAGGAAAAAAACGCAACCTGTATGAAGCTTATTTTATGATGCTTTGTCGCTAGCAAGGCGGAGACATCCTAGCCTGGCGGGATTTGTTTATTTGCCATGACGTGTTGTTAGCGAGCAACGTCACTACGAACGGCGCACGAGAGATAGAAAGAGCGTGTCTCCGGTCGGCGGTAAATGACCAAAAACACATCGACAGTAGGTGAGTTTCGTGATTCATAATCCTGCGCAAATATTAGCGCAAAACTGCTAATAACGCCGCATCAACGGCAGACGCCAGGCCTTCGCTGATTGGTTGACATCGCTTCCTGTTTGCTGGCGTATCTACCGCTGTGGGAAATGGAATAGACGCAGCTAGCTTTCCAGGCTAGAGATATCCAGGAAGTAGTTATAAAGCCGGGTTTCCCTCGCTCATTCAGTCACATATACTAACATAGGCCGTGTCCGAACGTCCACCCTAGTCCCGAACTCCTCATTCACTGACTTACATAGGCCCGCACTATGTTGTAGACTATATAGTGCACTGGTTCTGTTGGCGTTTCGGACAAGAAGCCCACTACTTTCTCCGAGCTGAAAGCATTGAGCCCGGTGTCCGGAACGCCAACAGAATGAGGGCGCCATATCTACTACAAGTTCGCAAAACTCCGGGAATAATGTATTTCTGCGACAAAGACTAACCAAACTCAAGAGACAGTGGAATTTTCATGGCTAAATATGAGTCAGGTACATTTCATTCAATGGCCGCTTGTAGCAGAGTTTCAAGCTGACGAAGCTGGGTGTCACCATTGCATTTTTGTTAGCTATAACATCGGCAGTAGTATTGTTTTCGGAGGCGAACCAGGCCATGGAGGCCTTCCGAGCGGAGAGGGGGATGCGGAACAGTTGGAATGAACTAAAATCAAAAACTGTTCATGCAAGAGTGCGGGGCGGAGCCAACTGGAGGATGTGTGCCCTTTACAGCGGCACCAGGTTCTTTCCACAAGTGGAGTGCTAAAAAAAGATAATTCTGAAAATGTTACAGGTCCATAATGGAACTTTTTATGTGATTTTTTCTCCCCTTCCAATTAGTGCATTTTTGACCTTTCATTGACCCAGTGGTCAGCATGGCACCTTTACTTTCCATCACAATGGCCTCTATGATTCTCCAGGATCAATTGTTTTTAGAGTTTCTGGTAGGTTTTCACTGCTGATGGAGCCTCTCACCAGGAAAACCTACAAAACAATTGATCCCGAAGCGTCGTAGAGGCCAACGTGAAAGTAAAGGCGTCATGCTGACCACTCCCTCATACACCCATTGGGTCGCTGAACGGTAAATTACGTAAAAATATGAAGTTTGTTTTTTCGCATAAAAAGACCCATAACATACCTTTGACATATAAAGCTCAAGGGTTTTATTGATATTAAGAAGCAAAAGCACTCACCTTGATTTGGATTAAAAACACCACAATCAACCACAACAAATAAGAAATAAGTATTATAGCCCACAGACAACATGACCTAGTAAGTAATGGGAATCATCTTAAATTCAGGCGGTTTAAAGTAGCTGATTATGTAACGGATGAAGGAGGAGACTGGACTGGTGTTTTCCCTGATTGTCTGATTTTGTGAGCACCATTTTCTGTTTGTCATTATTAACTAACTGACTTTGTTATTTACGCCAGTCAAATCTTTGAGAGCACTTTTCTTTGGCTAGTGGGGGCCATTTATTTATGAAATGTGGGAAGATTGGAACCTAAAAGGCAGCAAAAAGCACAACATATACTCCTTTTTGTTACCGAGTTGGCCTTGCGTGCACTTTCAGTCTTTCCTGCCAGCTGTCTGAAAGACGTAGCCTCAGAAAGCTTGTGACATTTGTATAAAAAAACACACCCACTTACTCTGAATACTCACTGCACTGCTCGCCAAACTGAAGAGTCTAGTTTTTAAGTCTATGTCACACTGAGGTCAGAATATTTCAGGAAAATGACGCCAATAAATGCCGAGCAAAGTGGCACGGTTAATCACTTACATTTGGCAAGTTTTAGAATGGATAGTCGTCCTCTGTTAGGGCTTTTTGTAATTTGTCAGCGGTTGCGGACCATTACATTACAGCCTTAGAAGAATGTAGTACTTAGGCTGGTAACTTTTTCACTTTTTGCACAAAGGAAGGAAATGATTTATGCATACAAATGCATGAATTAATCCCTCCAAATCTGGTTTAGACACTATGTTTTTTTGGGAAATGTTTTTTAGGTGGTAAAAGGCCACTGATGTAATTGGCTTAATATGAGATCTGAGTCCATGATTACCCCTAGATTTCTGACTTAATTTTTTTGTTTCTATTGAAAGAGCCTCAAGATGACCAATGACAAGCTCCCTTTGTTTTTGTGGGCCAAAGGCAATCATCTCAGTTTTATCTGTATTTAACTGAAGGAAGTTGTGGACATGCAGTATATTTCTTTATGCATGTGTCTTGAAAATAGTATAATCTGTTCTTTTAGCCTAAGTGGGAAAGCCTGTGTGATCCTGTGTCACCCCATGTGGAGACTATATAGTCCTCCCAAATAAGAATAGAGCTAAGTCAGACAACTGCAGCTGTCACTGTAGCTAATAGCATATAGATTGCATCTGTGCATGTTGTCCATGTGGTACTAATGCTTTGAAGAAGGGCTAATCTCTGTGCTATATATGCTGGCTGTACTGTGAATTCTGACTCTCCTGTGACTGTTATCACTCTGTCCTTTGGAGTTTATAAAGGCTTTAAGCCAAAGTACTGTAGTTCTTAACCACTTAACCCCCGCTTTAACCGGGCACATTGTCTTTGTTTTGGCTGTACCCAAAGCTACCAGCTTTAAAAAAAAAAAAAGAAGTTTTGTTTCTTTCTTTTTTTAAATTCAAATATATAAATTCACATGCCGCTAGAGGGCACTGCAGGCTAATCGAGCAGCAGAAAGAAAGTTTGGAGTGAGCAAGAAGCAGAGGTTACTCTTACAGCAATAATAAAATTTAAAAAAGCTAAAGCTGGACGGCCACAGTCAAAGGAACGAGCTCACAAATGAGAGCTTGAAAAGTGTGCTGCCGGGAGAGGCTTGTCAGCGGTACAGTAACGCCTCCGTGTCCAGGTAGTTGCCAAGGCGATTGTTCAGAAGTGGAAGTGGATTTAGT
This sequence comes from Proterorhinus semilunaris, assembly GCA_021464625.1. Taxonomy (NCBI): domain Eukaryota; kingdom Metazoa; phylum Chordata; class Actinopteri; order Gobiiformes; family Gobiidae; genus Proterorhinus; species Proterorhinus semilunaris. The sequence continues at coordinate 7,830,544 of CM038348.1, forward strand.
GACCTGGAGTGAGATTAATAGTTTGGTATGTTCTTTATGCTATAGTTATCTGAACTGTTATCTGAAAGACACAGCCCCACCGTCCCCCCTCGCCCTGACAGACTCTTCCACCCCCATTTCCATCGTGGACTCCTTCCGTTTCCTGGGCACCACCATCACCCAGGACCTCAAATGGGAGCCAACCATCAGCTCCCTCATCAAGAAGGCCCAGCAGAGGATGTTCTTCCTGCGGCAGCTGAGGAAACTCAAGCTGCCAACCAAGATGCTGGTGCAGTTCTACACGGCCATCATAGAGTCCATCCTCACCTCCTCCATCACCGTGTGGTTCCCCGGCGCTACAGAACGGGACAAGCACCGTCTGCAGCGCATTGTGCGTGCTGCAGAGAAGGTGATTGGCTGTGAGCTCCCATCTCTCCAGGACCTGTTCACCTCCAGGACCCGGAGGCGTGTGGGTCGGAGCACAGCTGACCCTTCTCACCCTGGTCACGGACTATTCACCCCTCTCCCCTCAGGCAGGAGGCTACGGTCTATCCAGACCCATACCTCCCGCCACTTGAACAGTTTTTTCCCCTCCGCCATCAGACTCATGAACAAAAACAAGTCTCTGTAGCTCAGTTACAGAGTCATGGATGTATCTGCACTTGCAGTGTGCGGTGTGTCCACACTTAGACCCGCTGCTATCACTTTAAACACTTAATACCACTTTAAATGCCAAAACATCTGTATATACAATCCCGCTGTTGTTCATTGTCAAATTGTTGTTGTCTTAACATATGTCACTTTATTTTATCTTATTTATTTAATATTTTTTATTTTATGCATGCCCTTATAACCTTATAGTTTAACGTTCTTAGCTTATTTTTTATCTTAATTCTGTGTTATATGTTTTATGTCGCACGTTTGCACCAAGTAAAATTCCTAGTTTGTAAACCTTGTTGACAAACCTTGGCAATAAAACGAATTCTGATTCTGATTCTGAACTGTTTATGTGACGTTAACAAAACCAGACACCTGTTTAGTTTGTTGTTTATGCTTCATGTAGCTAACTATAAGTGTCTTACGTTAGCATACCGTACGCCTATTCAGCCTGTTGTTTTTTTTTATTTATTAGGCATTTTTTGGCTAGTGAATCTTATATTCCGGAGCGACGTATAGTCCGGAAAATACGCTACTTGGCTCTCCAGCATTTTTGTTAGTAAAACATCACCAAGAGTGACATCTTGCGTGCAAACAAAAAGAACGCCAGTGCTTGCGCCCCCTTTCCTCTGCTCATTTTAACATTAACATCACGCCCGGCCTCATGTACTTCCTTCAGCATTTAGGCTGCCTTTTTAAGCTCTTACAGGACAAACTACAAACTTTATTATAAGAGCGCCGCACCGGGCTCTACACGCCGCAGAAACGTGCAAATCAAGTGCATGTACTTGAGTAACTTTTCGAAGAAATTGTACTTCTACAAGTAGGTTTATCACATGGTACTTTTTACTTCTACTAGGGTCAAATTAAAATTAAGTATCTTATTCTTACTTGATTAAAAATTATTGTTGCCATTTAAGAGGAAAATGCTTCATTTTGATCTATAAAATAGATGTAGTTTGTCTCGTGCAAGTCGTTCTTCTGAATTATTTGTTTTTTTTCTGTATTTTGGTGCCATTTTCTTTGAAATTTCACGATTTCCACATGATTTTAGGTTTTGTTTCACAGAATTTATGGCGTCATTGAAAATAAATCGGACTTTTTTGCTCAAACAGTTACTCACAGCACTCAAGTAACATTTTCTCCACATACTTTTTTACTTTTACTTGAGTAATTGTCTTGTTACTTAAAAGTAAAGAGAGAGTTTTTTTTCAAAGTAACGTTACTCTTACTTGTGTAAATATTTTTGGCGACTTTACCCACCTCTGGTTTTCATCACATTTTTGTAGCTTTTTTGTTACTTTTGTTTTTACCAAGAAGCTTTTAGATTTGGATAAAGCCAAACAGGAGAAAATGTGCTTGGTTAAGGTGGGGGTTAAGAGGTTAATATTTTTTTGGTAAATGCATCACTGATTGAACCCTAATTTTCACGGCATTTAATAAAATAAAACAAAGATAAAAGATGAAAAACTTAAGACCAAATGATTAATTATGAGCAAAGTCCATTCTGCTAAAGTCTGCTTCCACTGTTAGGAATAATCCACGATATTTTCATAAAATACAGACATTTCTCATCACTCACATCAATACTCATTGGCATGACTAAAACATAGACTGCGTTTCCAATGACATCACGCATAGTTCCGGCGGCTATTTTTAATACTGAAGTAGAATTATGCAGCACTACAACATGTAACAATATCTCTACTCAGGATGAAAATGAAAGACGGCTGATTTACAGTGGCATTTTTATATACTTGTAATCATTGCTCAAGAAGATAACAGTAAAAACACGGAACCAGAGATGCACGTTTATGTGATATAACCAGCAAATGTGGCACAGACGTAATAGCTCTGTCTGTCAAGCTACAGCAGGATTTAATAAAGATCTGCTTCATTCCTCAGACTAAAATAACACATCTCTATGATTTTTACAGTTTGTCATGTCAACAGAGTCTCAGTCTGAGTCAGCTAAGTTAAGCTGCTCAAGACGTTAACATGCTACCGGTTAGCAACTGTCATCAATCAAGTGTCAATGGCTTCAACACGATAAACACATGTGTGACTCACATCTATGAACACTGAGGAATTACTACCGTAACAGCTCTGACCTCTGTCACATGTTGTAGCCAAGGTCTGGAGTGTGGTTCAGGGAGAGGTCGGAGTTGAGCTGTTAAAGCCAAATGCTAACCGGTAGCATACTAACATCTTAAACACTGACTCACTGGTTTCTTCACATAAACACAGTGTTTCCCCTACCATTATATTGGCAGGGAGGGCCACCCCGCCATCAGCGCCCCGCGCCTTGGCAGGACGATAGCCTTTTATTATGCAGCACTAATCGTTAAAACAAGCGTCTTTACCAAATCCGTTCCGCTAATCAATTCCATTTTTTGTTTTGCTGCGCCAGAAAAGATCGGAGAAACAAGGGCAGAGACAGGAGCTGCCGCTACAGAGCAAGTACGTTTAACTAGAGTGATTAGATGACAATAAAATTAACATAAACAATCCCTTTGGCACTTTGTAAATAAGAAAATCCAACCCAAGCTAAATGCAACAGTTGAGTTTAACCTAAACTGTTTAGGTGAAGCTGTTAGCATCTGTTGGATTTTGTAGAAAGTCCTGAACTTAGCCTTAAATGCTGATTTGGTCTCCTCTTGTTTTAAGCAGAACACAGACGTATTACATGTGTCCTATTAGATAAACTGTGGAACTTACTTATAAATATGAAAACATGAATATGAGGAAAATCCAAACACTGATGGGAAAATGTAATAATGGTAGCCTAAATTAGGCTAATAATAGTATATTACATTCTCACATTTTCTAAAACGTAGTATTGTTTCCTACATCATCAAAATGCTTTACAGTTACTTAAACTGAATTAAATCTGAATCATAGAGAAATTCAAACAATAAATTGTTACAAATAATAACATTTGCTGAAAACACTGTACCCGGCAGCGTGCACATGTGAGCATACCCCCTCTGCCAAACCAGTAAACCTAGGGGAAACACTGAAACGTGTGCTCTCTGGGGCCGTGTTCTTACTGTTATCTTCTTGAGCAATGATTACAAGTACATAAAAAATGCCACTGTCAATCAGTTGTCTTTCTTTTATATCCTGAGTAAAGCTATTGTTACATGTTGTAGTACTGCATAATTCTACTTTGGTGTTCAAAATGGCCGCCATAACAACAAAAGTCACATGACTGAAAGGCATGTATACAAGTGACTGGTTTAGAGATGTTGTCGGCATCCAGGATTGGCCTGGTCTCCTGTTGTGGAAATGGCGGCTGTGGGCGGCATGGTAGTACAGCGGTTAGCGCTCGTGCTTCACAGCTAGAAGGTCCGGGTTCGATTCCCACCTGGACGGGGCCTTTCTGTGTGGAGTTTGCATGTTCTCCCCGTGTCTGCGAAGGTTTCCTCCGGGTACTCCGGTTTCCCCTACTACTAAAAACATGTACAATAGGCCAGGATGAATGAGAGTGTGTTTGAGAGTGCGCATGGGGGAAGACGGATGGAAATCTGCCCAAGGCTACAATCCGGTGTGGCTTCATTACATGCATGAGACCCATGTATGTTCATTAACATGCACTGTCCCAACCAAATTAACCAATAAATAAATAAACTCGGCTCATTTAATGTGAAAAACAGAAAAAAAGCTCAGCTCAGCTCTGTCTGAACTTTACTGACGCTTAGGAAGAGAACTCTGTCACTGAAGACCTTTCACATCCACTTCAGAGCTCCAATCATGCTGCAAGAAGTAATTTGTCTCACATGCAATTTCCACCTTTCTGCTTTATTCTAGTTCTAAAACAGTATAAGCTTCAAAACCGAAGACAGGAGCTGCATGTTGTTTCAACCAAATTCAAGCTAACGCCTCATAGCAGTCATGACAATCCGTGTAGCCTATGGTTCGTTCTTTGTAATGTAATTACATTACATTTTTTATGAAAATAAAAATTTTAAATCTAAATCATTGGTTTGTTTTATTGTTTCATTATTTGAAAACAACATTAGAACATAAAAAAATATATATATATCTATAGAACGGGCATTTTTGTTATTTCTTGGTTTAACCTGCTGTGGTGGAGATGTGCATAGGGCACACAGCCGGACTCCACACAGCTCCGTCACTGACATAAAGCCCCATAAACTAATTGCGCACGGGTACAGGCTCACCAGGACACATTCACACCAAACCAGAGGGGAAATATATCCGCCTATGGGTCAGCCATGAGATCTGGACATGTCCCCACCAGGATGGTCAAGTTGTCCACACAAAGCCCATGTGGAGATCTTCTTACTGTGTGAACTTTTACAAAGACATTACGCAGATCAAGGTACTTAAGGCTCAAAGATTAGAAGGCGAGCATTGATTGGTCAAATATTAGCAAAAATATTCACAATTTCAGATTGCAACTGAGCTGTATGCAATCCGTTGCATGGAGCTTATCTACGCATGCTGCCGAGTTCGGCTGTTCAGAAATGTGTCAAGTCCGTGGCACGTGTCTTCAACGACTTCAGGACACAAAGTTTGTAAGACGCAAAGGTTTTCTGACCGGACGGGTGCCATGAACGCGCAGCTCTTTACACTGGACATACAACGTTTCACCCAAGAACTGCACCAGGTTTTTCTACTTTTGTTTCCAGTTAAAAAAATAAATAAAAATAAAATAAACAAATGATTTTAATTTTCAAATTAGATTTTGAGTCCTCCCGTGGACCCACCACCTGCAGGAGGAGCCATAGGGGACTGGTGCTATGTGACTTGGGCAGCTCCAATAGCTGCCCCCACGACCCGGCAACGGACAAGTGGGAGAAAATGGATGGATGGATGGAAATTAGATTTTGAAATGACAAAAACAAAGAGCAAACCACACATGGATTCTCTCGCGACTTCTGTCATTCCAACAACCCTCCATCGCGACGTCCCCCCAATCCGACACTTTTTGATAACCCCATCCTGACAATAGTTAGGGTTGTCTGCTCCTTGCACTCTTGTGAAAGGACGTGACACTTCATTGTCTTGTCTGAGTGGACGTGAGCGTAAATATAGGTCATTGCAGTAGGCCCATGTATGTTTAATAATTCTCTTGTGTGTCGGAATGGCAGGACGTTGCACCAAAGGTAAAGTGTCATCACTTCGACAAAAAGAAAAATGTCGGCGTGCCGGGACGTTTGAGGACAATTAGATCTCAATGTTGGAGTGTGGGGAATGTTGAACGTGCAACCGCCACATCTAAACTAAGCTCAATGAGAAAACAAAACATGCTACTGATACGTTTAATTAAAGAGCAACTAAACACCTAATCAACTTTTTTTTGCTGATAAACTATCTATATGGGTCACTAACACAGTTATCTACATGTCCTTATCATTATTTTGACATTTTAGTGCAAACTTGTTCAAAATCCAATTTTTGTGTACAAAACCGTCTGTTCAGCGCCCCTCACGTTTGAACAGCACTCACTACATTTGAATTTAGGGGTTGGCTGATGACGTACCATCATACGTCACCAAGTCCGCCGCTGTGGTATAAAAGCTGACCCCTCCCCTTTTGTGACGTGTGCACAACATGCTTGTCACAGAGCGGCCACGGAGCGGGAGGATGAGGAGAGAAGACCCGAGACGGGATTTGACCTACAGGCTCCGCTCCACTCTGTGAACCACAGCACTCACATCCCCGACCTCTCCTACTAAATAAAGACAAATGTTTTCCCAAAATACCCAGATTCACTTATTTAGTGACATGGCTGGATGTTTTCACGTTGACACTACAGACACGATAAAGCTGTATCGGGCAGACAGAGCTCATCAGGGCTGTCAGTGTTTATGAGATGGGGCTGAGGGCTTTTTACTGTAATCTCCCCCAGGGAGAGCTCACAGACACCGGGGGCAGCGGTTAGCCATCCCCTGCCTTGGAGGCTCAGAGCGGGGCAGTGTGTGACTGAGTGTCCGCTAAAGCCAGGAGGGGGAACGGGGAGATACGAGCGCCAAATGTCCGCCGCGTGTGCTCGGCATGTAGCCGGTACGACAGGCTCGAGAGTCCGGGAAAGTGGCGCCACATGTCCGGAGAAGCTAGCCGGTACGAGACGCTGAAGTGTCCGGGTGGCTGCAGTGGCGCAAACATTCAAAGCCTCCCGCCACGCCTCTTTCGCAGAGTTTTTTTTATTTTGGGAGTGGGTGGAGTAAGCTCTGGAAGGGGTGTTTAGTAGCTCTTTAAACCATTAAACTGTACATTCAACAAAACATAGCGATGACTTTATTTCAGTAAACAGAGTTTGAATGGAAACTATAGAGCAATGGTACAGCCTCTTCCTTTTACGTACAGTGTCTTGCGAAAGTATTCGGCCCCCTTGAACTTTTTGACCTTTTGCCACATTTCAGGCTTCAAACATAAAGATATAAAACTGTAATTTTTTGTGAAGAACCAACAACAAGTGGGACACAATCATGAAGTGAAACGAATTTTATTGGATATTTCAAACATTTTTAACAAATAAACAACTGAAAAATTGGGCGTGCAAAATTATTCAGCCCCTTTACTTTCAGTGCAGCAAACTCTCTCCAGAAGTTCAGTGAGGATCTCTGAATGATCCAATGTTGACCTAAATGACTAATGATGATAAATAGAATCCACCTGTGTGTAAACAAGTCTCCGTATAAATGCACCTGCTCTGTGATAGTCTCAGAGCTCAGTTTAAAGCGCAGAGAGCATCATGAAGAACAAGGAACACACCAGGCAGGTCCGAGATACTGTTGTGGAGAAGTTTAAAGCCGGATTTGGATACAAAGAGATTTACCGAGCTTTAAACATCCCAAGGAGCACTGTGCAAGTGATAATATTGAAATGGAAGGAGTATCAGACCACTGCAAATCTACAAAGACCCGGCCGTCCCTCTAAACTTTCAGCTCATACAAGGAGAAAACTGATCAGAGATGCTGCCAAGAGGCCCATGATCACTCTGGATGAACTGCAGAAATGTACAGCTGAGGTGGGAGACTCTGTCCATAGGACAACAATCAGTCGTATACTGCACAACTCTGGCCTTTATGGAAGGGTGGCAAGAAGAAAGCCATTTCTTAAAGATATCCATAAAAAGTGTTGTTTAAAGTTTGCCACAAGCCACCTGGGAGACACACCAAACATGTGGGAGAAAGTGCTCTGGTCAGATGAAACCAAAATCCAACTTTTTGGCAACAATGCAAAACGTTATGTTTGGCGTAAAAGCAACACAGCTCATCACCCTGAACACACCATCCCCACTGTCAAACATGGTGGTGGCAGCATCATGGTTTGGGCCTGCTTTTCTTCAGCAGGGACAGGGAAGATGGTTAAAATTGATGGGAAGATGGATGGAGCCAAATACAGGACCATTCTGGAAGAAAACCTGATGGAGTCTGCAAAAGACCTGAGACTGGGACGGAGATTTGTCTTCCAATCAGAATCAGAATCAGAATTCGTTTATTGCCAAGGTTTGTGAACAAGGTTTACAAACTAGGAATTTTACTTGGTGCAAACGTGCGACATAAAACATATAACACAGAATTAAGATAAAGAATAAGCTAAGAACGTTAAACTATAAGGCTATAAGGGCATGCATAAAATAAAATAAAAAATAAATAAGATAAAATAAAGTGACATATGGTAAGACAACAACAATTTGACAGTAACAACAGCGGGATTGTATATACAGATGTGTTGGCATATAAAGTGGTATTAAGTGTTATAAAGTGTTAGCAGTGGGTCTAAGTGTGGACACACCGTACAGTGCAAGTCCAGATACATCCATGTCTCTGTAACTAAGCTACAGAGACTTGTTTTTGTTCATGAGTCTGATGGCGGAGGGGAAAAAACTGTTCAAGTGGCGGGAGGTATGGGTCTGGATAGACCGTAGCCTCCTGCCTGAGGGGAGAGGGGTGAATAGTCCGTGTCCAGGGTGAGAAGGGTCAGCTGTGATCCGACCCACACGCCTCCGGGTCCTGGAGGTGAAAAGGTCCTGGAGAGATGGGAGCTCACAGCCAATCACCTTCTCTGCAGCACGCACAATGCGCTGCAGTCGGTGCTTGTCCCGTTCTGTAGCGCCGGGGAACGACACGGTGATGGAGGAGGTGAGGATGGACTCGATGATGGCCGTGTAGAACTGCACCAGCATCTTGGTTGGCAGCTTGAGTTTCCTCAGCTGCCGCAGGAAGAACATCCTCTGCTGGGCCTTCTTAATGAGGGAGCTGATGGTTGGCTCCCATTTGAGGTCCTGGGTGATGGTGGTGCCCAGGAAACGGAAGGAGTCCGCGATGGAAATGGGGGTGGAAGAGTCTGTCAGGGCGAGGGGGGACGGTGGGGCTGTGTCTTTCCTAAAGTCCACGATCATCTCCACTGTCTTCTGGGCGTTCAGCTCCAGGTTGTTGTGGCTGCACCAGGACGCCAGCCGTTCCACCTCTCTCCTGTAGGCGGACTCATTACCGTCCGAGATGAGCCCGATGAGGGTGGTGTCGTCCGCAAACTTGATCAGTTTAACGGTCTGGTGGCTGGAGGTGCAGCAGTTTGTATACAGGGAGAAGAGCCAGGGGGAAAGTACACAGCCCTGAGGAGTTCCAGTGTTTGTAGTCCGAGTGTCCGAGACGATCTTCCTCAGCCGCACGTGCTGTCTCCGGTCCGTCAGGAAGTCGGTGATCCACCTGCAGAGGGAGTCGGGCATGCTGAGCTGGTAGAGCTTGTCTCGTAGCAGTTCAGGGAGGATGGTGTTGAAGGCAGAGCTGAAGTCCACAAACAGGATCCTGGCGTAGGTTCCTGGTGAGTCCAGATGCTCCAGGGTGAAGTGGAGGGCCAGATTGACTGCGTCATCCACAGACCTGTTGGCTCTGTAGGCGAACTGCAGCGGGTCCAGCAGGGGGGCGGTGATGTCCTTGAGGTGGGGCAGGACCAAGCGCTCAAAAGTCTTCATGACCACAGACGTCAGTGCCACCGGCCTGTAGTCATTAAGTCCTGTGATCCGTGTTTTTTTAGGGACAGGAACGAAGGTGGATGTTTTGAAGCAGGACGGCACGCGGCATGACTCCAGGGAGGTGTTGAAAATGTCTGTGAAGACGGGAGCCAGCTGATCCGCGCAGTGTCTCAGGGTGGAGGGGGAGACACCATCCGGCCCAGGGGCCTTCCGCGGGTTCAGCTTCAGGAATTGCCGACGTACTTCCTCTTCTTGGATGGAGAGAGCAGGGGGGGAGGGAGGGTTTGTGGAGACCTTTGATGAAGTGCTGGGGTCGTTGATGGTAGAGGTGATGATGGGGGGAGCAGGGGCAGCTGGAGTGTCTAGAGAGGTGTCAAAGGCTGATGGGCGTTCGTGGCGGCAGTAATGTGTATTCAGACTCTGGGCGAGGCACAGGTTGTTCAGAGCTCTGGGGGCTTTGGGCTTGTAATTGGTGATCGCCCTAAGACCCCGCCACACTGCTCCAGAGTCATTGGAGGAGAATTGATGTTGGAGACGGGCTGAGTCAATGCGCCTTTTGTAAGGCGCATTGAGTTGCCTTGTGTACGAAATGCGCGGTATAAATAAAGTTGCCTTGCCTTGCCTTGAGTATGCAGCTTTAGCTTTCTCCACCTCCCTGCTAAAGCTGTACCTTGCCTCCGTGTAATGGTCTCTGTCGCCATTTTTGTGGGCCGTCTCTTTCTCCTTTCGTAGGTGTCGGAGTTTGGGGGTGAACCAGGGCTTATCATTGTTGAAACAAACCCTAGTGCGCGTTGGTATGATGCTCCTCATTGAACTGGATGTATGAGGTCACAGTGTCCGTATATTCATCCAGGTTGTTACCAGCCTTTAACGCTTCCCAGTCTGTAGTCTCCAAACATGAGCGCAGCTCCTCCACAGCCTCAGTGGTAAACTTCTTTATTGTGCTCACTACAGGTTTAGCGAGTTTCAGTCTTTGTCTGTATGAGGGGATTAAGTGGACCATCACGTGATCTGAAAGTCCGAGTGCAGCGCGGGGGACAGCGTGGTATGCGTTGCGTATTGTGGTGTAACAGTGATCCAGCGTGTTCTCCTCTCTGGTGGGGCATTTAATAAATTGCCTATACTTGGGTAATTCCTGGCTCAGGTTCCCCTTGTTAAAGTCACCAAGCACGATAACAAGAGAGTCCGGGAAGGTCCGCTCCGTGTGTAGAATCTGCTCCGCGAGCGTGCGCTGAGCTTCGAGAATGTCCGTGCCCGGCGGTAGACACGCAGCCACCAGAATGAATGAAACTATTTCCCGCGGTGAATAAAAAGGCTTACAGTTAATGAAGAGATATTCCAGAGCAGGAGAGCAGATTTCCTTGTTCCTTCTCATCAGCAGCGCTAGTTCGTCCATCTTGTTGGGAAGTGAGCGAGCGTTCGTGAGGAATACGCCAGGTAAAGGCGTGCGTGCACCGCGCCTGCGAAGGCGAACAAGGGCCCCCGCACGCTTTCCCCTCCGGCGGCGTCTCACTCGTTTGGTCAAAAAGTGGACCAAATCCGCGGCTGTTGCCAAAAAAACTGGCAGTAGGTCCGTAGAGGTGATCGACCTGATGTTCAGAAGCTCTTCACGGGTGTAAGAGCACGCGGACACACAGTAAACGCACAATAACAGACACAACAGAGCGCACGAAAGCACCGTGGCTGCCTTCCTCGGCGCCATCTTTTATTTTTATTTATTTTTTTGTCTTTTTTTTATTTTATTTTTTTTGTATCACAAGACAATGATACAAAACATAAAGCAAAATCTACAATAGAGTGGTTCACAAATAAACATATCCAGGTGTTAGAATGGCCAAGTCAAAGTCCAGACCTGAATCCAATGGAGAATCTGTGGAAAGAACTGAAAACTGCTGTTCACAAATGCTGTCCATCCAACTTCACTGAGCTCCAGCTGTTTTGCAAGGAGGAATGGGCAAATATTTCAGTCTCTCAATGTGCAAAACTGATAGAGACAAACCCCAAGGACTTACAGCAGTAATCGCAGCAAAAGGTGGCGCTACAAAGTATTAACTTAAGGGGGCTGAATAATTTTTCACGGCCAATTTTTCAGTTTTTTATTTGTTAAATTTTTTTGAAATATCCAATACATTTCGTTTCACTTCATGATTGTGTCCCACTTGTTGTTGGTTCTTCACAACAAATTACAGTTTTATATCTTTATGTTTGAAGCCTGAAATGTGGCAAAAGGTCGAAAAGTTCAAAGGGGCCGAATACTTTCGCAAGGCACTGTATTTCAATAGAGCAAAAACCTATATTTGCCCACTACATTGTTCCAATATGAATTCATTTTTGTTCCATTTGATCAAAGACACATTAAAACAATCTCCCGCACACTTCTCATCCGCCAGACAATTCTATTTCGCTATCAGCCCATCTCGCTCTACAGCAGACATGTTCCTAACCGTGTTCTGTGCTGATATTACCGGAGCCGGCGACGACCCCACAACCACTTCACGGATGCTCCATTTCCAATCGCAGAGATCACGCGTCTATACCGCAGATACGTATGTGTTATCATGCCTCGTCCAGGCCGTAATCCCAGCTGAACACCTGCTCGTCTCTCTGATCGGCCTCCTCCTCTGTAATGGACAGATGAATAGACTTTGTGAAGGGCAGGAGCTCAATCTCGCATCGCGTGCCGGTTGGGAGGGGAATCTTGCTGTGGAGCTGTGGTTCTCAACTGCTGGACCGAAGCACCGTTTTCAGGGGGTACAAGCCTTCTTTTAACCTCTTAACCCCTGCCTTAACCGAGCACATTTACCCAAATCTAAAAGCTTCCGGACTGCAGAGCAACAGTGTTTGTCTTATTTTAAAACTAAAAAAGTCGTCGGGTTTTTGTCGGGTAAAAAAAAAGTGTTTTCATCATGTTTTTGTTGCTCTTGTCACTCTTTTTTTGTTGTTGTGTCATTGTTGCTTTTCTGTCACGCTTTGGATGAAATGCATACTTGGACAGAGTCCCTTAGTGTTCTTTTGTCTGTGGGTTCTTTTGCACTTTTTTCACATGTTTTGCTTGACAGACCATTTGCATTTTCTGAATCTGTGAAGAAATCCGTTCCAAAGAGGACCTGTGCTGTATACCTTTACATGTACTACACTAATACCTACGCAGAGCCTCTCCCAAATTATCAGTCAAGTGGCAATTTCATTTAGAAAATGTCACTTCCTGTGCCCAGGTCAGACTACGGAGAGCAATAATAGAAATTAGAAGTGTAATTGTGTTAACTTTGTTTTACTAGTGAAAATGTTGTCTTATATGTTATACAGTATAATGTATGTAGACATAGAGTATTTTACACGATATCTAACAGACTAAAGTGCATCAAACAGGGACAAAATGCAGAATGGTTGGATTTTCCATGAATTCTGTTTAATAACATGCATTAAAAAAAAAAAGCCAATAATTCAGTGTAATAATTATTCTCATAGATACGGACGGCAGAGAAATGAGCTTTGAAAAATATTACCTTTAAAGTGAGAGTATCTCTCAGAGTAAAAGCAAAACAAACACATTCCTAAAGAACAAAGTACAGTAAAATGATGCTGTTGGACATTTCTAGATTTTGAAGACCTTCCAAGATGTTGAGAGTTCAGCATGGTTTGCCTGAGGCCTGAATGATGCTGGTTGAGCTCATCCAGGATAAGTTTCTCCTACCTGGATAGTCTGACCCACAGATGAGCGTCTCAGTGTAAGTTCTATGAAGTGCGTTTTCAGCTGGCCGAGTTATACCTGTGTTTCTTTGTGGAGCTGTGCGAGTGGTCACAGCCTGCGACGCCTCGAAAACAGTTCATCTGAATAAGTCATCACTAAACTCATGACGAATATGTAACCAACATAAAAGCTCTTACTTTTCATGTCAGAGTATAAAAAAGACTAAACTTACCCCATACGATGCTTATTTCATGACGTTTTGTTGCTAGAAATGCGTAGATAGCCCGGATGCAAAGAAAAACCAAGAGATAACTTCAGCTGAAATAAAGGACTCGCTACAAGATGCACAATAAGGAAGCACTTGATAAATAATCAGCTGCATTGCCAAGTCGCCAGAAGAAAGCAATTACTTCACAAATGACACAAAGTATCCGCTTATAATATGCCAAACAGCGCAGAGACAAGCTTCAACATTTCTGAAACAATATCATGATGAAACCCAAATGGGACTTTTCGGCCATAACCATACATGTTACATTTGGAGGAGTCATGGCCTGTGATGAACAGTGCACCATTCCTACAGTGACACACAGAGGTGGATCACTGAGGTTTTGGGGATGTGTGAGCTTCAGGGAACTTAGTCAAAACTGATTTGTTACTGCGTAACATTTTTGACGATACTGCGGCCATCAGAACAAAACAGGCTCCTAATGGCCAGCTCGATACAGAAAGGCTATTACTGCAGCGGGTAATCACAGAATTAATTTGGATGAGAACCTAACCTGTTTAAATGTCAAATTCTGCTGACTTTATTTAACATCTCCATGGAGACGAGCTGGAGACGTCCCCACTCCCAGTAAAGTTACAGTCGTGTCTTAGGAGAGGTGAGCCGCTCACAGCACAAGCACATCTTTGTTTGTTCATTTATGAGGTATTTTTCAATGCTAAAAAATATCTGTCATAAAAAAAAATACTTGTATTTAAGTTTTATTTATTGGGTAAAATGTTACGCGCTGTGGCTTTAACAATATTCAAGAACTTTCCGGTTGAAGTCAAAAGACAATTCAAACAAAACCATTTCTCTTTATTGTGAATGTCTTGGGTCGAGTATCTAGTTTACTGGACTCTGTGAATTTTCATTGTTGTTGGTTTTCATGGTGTATTTGTAGAATTGAGCAACTAATTGAGTAAAGCGAAGTGCACTTCTTCAAACCTTCTTTACAAACTCGGGTTAAACCTGTCAAGCTTGGATGAAACGTTGCTGCAGATTGTAAATATTTTGTTGCTGTAGTCATTGTAAATAATTAGGCACCAGCCACGTAACCCAAAATACTGCGTCTGTCAAAATCATTATACTGGTACATGCACCTTCCACAGCTGAAAGCTCGTGCTGCCTTCAGGTGGCCTCATAATTACAGTAAATACTACTTGTCGAGTAGAAAATTGCACATAAACGCTACCTCAGCTCTGGGAAACTCGGAAATTATTTTGATGGCCGAGTTCCTGAGAGGAAATAACCTCTACACGACAGACGAATAATGTCTTCTTTCACAAACCTGGATTATTTATTGGTGTCTGGTGTAAAAGGCGAATTTAGACGGAGCGTTTTTGTTTTTGATCAGTCACAAATACGCTATTTTGCAGATCGGAGTTATTTTGACTGAGAGCAGCTGGATACGCTTTAAGAAAACTTCCAGGACGTGATGGGGACTTTACTAACCTCTTAACCCCCACCCTAACCCAGCGGATTTTCCCCATTTCGGCCTTAACCAAGTCTCAAGGTTTGTGGACTGGAGCTTACAGCCTCTGGGCCTGAGTAGCGCCTCATTTGAAAGCTAAGACCAACCAAACTGATCGAAACTGATCTCTTTCATTGCGCTGTTGCAGTGTTGTCATCAGTTTTTTTTACTTTTTTTCATTGCCTTTTTATTACATTTTTGTTGTTCTTTTGTTGCTTTTTGGTTGCATTTTTGTCCCTTTTCCATCCATCCATCCATTTTCTTCCACTTGTCTGTTGCCGGGTCGTGGGCACCAGCCCCCATTGCTAAATACCTACTAAATCAAAGGAGCCCTAGTAATCTCTAGAAACATTCCTTGGATGTTTGATGCCATTGTTTAGAGATGATCGTGACAAACAGGCCGATGCATAGGACTTGTTCTGTTGAGGCTCTTTCTGATATTCATTCGATTTAAAGTCTACGAACATGACTTTCGGTTTGCCTCATAACTCTTCTCGCTTAGCCTCAATGAACGCACCTCTTTTTGGAGCTGAGGTAATTAAACCTTTCAGAGCATCTCTCTCTCTCCCTCTCTCTGGTGAAAGGCAGTGTTATGAAGGCGACGGTGCATAAGGAAAATCGGCAAGAATTCCACCGCCTCCCCCGACTGAACGCAAACGGCCCGGACCTGTCAATCACTGCAGCCGGCCACAAAGGACGATGATCGTATCTGAAAAAAATAAAATAAAAAAAATAACACAGCCACATCATCGTTTATGTGGCAAAACATAATGAAATATCTCCAATCATTTCCTGCTGTTATCGTGATTGCAACATCAGAGAGTTAGAGAGGATGAATGATGATGCCTTTGATAATGCCTTTGAATTGGTAGGCGCATAATTGAAGACGTATCTGGCGAAAATGCGAAGAACAAGTTTAGCTTTCCGTAAATCAGGGGAGCTCCAGCTTTGGCCAAGTGAAATGTAAGACTTTTTAAATACCTTTTTAATGCCGTCACAGGGAAATTGAATGCCACTATCGCGGGTCAAAGTAATAAATTACATATTGAATGATAATAAGGATGATTAGCTGCTAGCTAAAATAATAAAGTTAGTATAAGCAAAATTATATAGTTGGACAGTTTGAGGTATTTATTTAAAGCATTATTAGACCAAATTGGTTTGATGAAGTCATTTATAAAGAGTGGGCATTGGTGCAAGGACTTCAGGTCTAACCGATAGAACTATGCACTAGAAGCAGTGCATACAGGACTTTGGAGAAGCGGGTCTGTCACACGACACAGCTGGGTGATTGCTATGCCTGCAATTGAAGCGTCCACACACCAAAGCGGTGGGGTCCATGGCAGGTGCCCACCGCGCAACAGAGATATACGGTAAGTTTATGCGGCACAATTTAACTAAACTACACAGAGCCGGTGCCCTTCCGGGGCCCTATGCAAAAATCCACACGGGGCCCCTACAGTACACAACCCAAGGCTATTTGACTTAGAGCAAACCCATTTACGGTCAAAACAATTACACGCAGTAGTGCAGGGCTGAAGTGGAACATAATGACCTCAATTCAGGCCCTGCCCCTTTGTGTCCAAACCACTAACCACTTAGCCACTGTCAGACTTTTTAAAATGGTAGCTTAAATGGTCACCTCTGGTCCCTGACCCTCAGTTTGGGAACCACTGATTTAAAACTAACTGAAACCTGCTCCTATTTCTGTCTTACCACTGAGAATCAGCCTGACAGTAATTTGCTTTAGACCGTGCACTTTCAGAGAACCGGAGTTATTGAAAGTAACTGCACTGATGAGAACCGTGTGGGTTCAACTCCCATTTGAGACAAATACAACGGCTTTACTCTCCTCTATTCACCGATACTCTGCTAGAGACAATAAGAAGATAGTGTGTGGCCGATGCGGACCCGCGCAGAGAAAACACGAGAGCAACGCCCAGCCCTCGCCCCATGTTCGCCTCCTGCGCTGGCACTCACACCTTGGGGGTGACGGGAAGGCGGATGGTCTCTCCTGCTTATACACTTCAGCCCACTGCTCCATGTTAGTGAGGCAAAGTAGGCGGAGAGTGAGTGAGCGCTGTTAGGGAGCCTGTCGCCGTAACAAACCCGTTGATTAATCAGCGAAACAACACCGTAAATTGACCGAGATATGGGGCCCTTGTGGCTGCGCAACTTGCGTAAGAGAAACCGGATCTGAAACTACAGTTCGCATAAACCGCAAAACATACTATTTTAAATACTTTAAAGTTATCAGAACATTTGGAGTTTGCTGTGCTGCATCCTTGCCTTCAGTCGTTAGCTTCCCATTCTGCGAGTCCAACTCACTAGAGAGTATTTTGGCTCCATTTCCAAAGCAGTCCTAATTTACAGGCTCTAATCAAGGAGCTTTTGCAGAAAGACGGCTCCTTCGCTGAAGTTTGGGTTCATGAAAAACATAAGCACACTCATAAGCCGATGTCCAAATTTTGATGATAGTGATTACGTTTCGGCATTAGCCTTCATCAGGTCTTTCTGATGAAGGTATGACATACATTTTGGTTCAAAGAAGAAAGGTAATCACTATCATTGAAATTTGGACATCGTCTTATGAGCGTGCAATGTTATTTTTTGATTTATTAAGATTTTGCATCTGCACCTCGGAGACCAATTCTGGTGTGCGTTGCTTCTCTTTTCTCATGACAAACCGTGTTACCACAGCAACAGCCTGTTGCTTACTGACACAAACTGTAGCAAACGTCCTAATGACTTTGGATAATACAAGTACATCGATTCACAAATTAAATATTATTTTAAAGCAGCAAAAAAGCAGCAAACCCAGGCACTCTAAAAACAAATTTGCACAGCACGAGGAAGTACTTAAAAGGCCTTTATTTAGATGGCCAAGCCAACATGTTTCGACCACCAGGTCTTCGTCAGGGCTTAATATAAATGAACAGGTTTGGGAGTAGTCCATAAATGTTCAAGCAGCCACGCCCCAATCAGTGTGCCACACAGGTTTGTGAAAAGCGACACAGCAGGGGGGAGAAACTACAAAAACACAAGAACCACAAATACCAGAACCACCAAAACAGAAAAAGAAATACAAATGCAAAAACTTACAAGAAACAAGATAAGTCAAAGTCCTCATTCAGACCCAGATGTTTACATGCTTTTAGTTTATGAATCCAGAAAGCCTCGCTTTGATTGAGCTTTAATAACCTGTCACCACCTCTTGCCAGTGGTTTGAAATGTTCAATACCTTCAATACACAGCAAAGAGTCATTGGCATTATGTTGTTGATTGAAATGCCTAGCCATTGCATAGTCCTGATTGTTGACTCTAATCGCATACTTGTGTTCTGCCAGGCGATCTCGCAGACGCCTTTTTGTACGACCAACATAGAAAAAAACCTTATGGACAAGTGCACGAGAGGCGATTACAAACGTAGTATTGCACTGATGTTTTTTTCCTGCGGAGGGTGGTATGCAAGTGTTCACCTTCACCTTTAAAAATGGTTAAATCAAAAAATTTATACTACTCTCGGAATAATCAATGGACAACTTAATATTAGGACTAATAGAGTTCAAATATTTGTAAAAATCCAATAATTAATTCAAATTACCATAAAAAATCAACAAAAATTGTCAATGTAACGACCATACCGATAGAAACTGAATAAATCAACTCTAGTCTGGAATTCATTAATGCCATGGGTGGGTGCAAATGTAAGACCGCTGGACAACACCCGCACATGATCATTATTAAGACTAAAATCAGAAAGATTAATTACCGCTGATATTGACTCTGAGCCTTGTGTCTCAAGCTCCTTTTACTTAGGATGGCAGGTCTTCTTTCTTCTTCCACCTCTCCGCATTCTGCGTTTGTGCGAGAATTGGAGGGAGGAAGACATGGCCACTCGTTCCCGGAAAAATCCTGCTCAGTGGAGTTGATGGATCTTGATTCATCGTCACTGCTGGTGAGGTTGAAAGACACCCTTCTGGGGCGATGCTCACGAGGCCCAGAAGCACGGCTGTTCCAACTATAGACATTGCCATGCTCATAGTCATCCAGATCTCTTTTACATTTCTGCAGTTTGAGCTTCTTAATGGTAGCTTCCATCCCTTTTTGTTCCTCATCCAACTTTTGTTCCTCATCCAAATAAATCAAACTTTAGTTTTAGTAGTGGAACGAAAACCGAGCCCAATGTTAGAGTTTGTAAGTCTGCAGCAGCAAACCCTGTGTTCGTTCGACATCACGTGTTATTTAGTGTATAAAGGCGCTTGTTCTCAGCAAATGTAAAACCCGCCCAGCGATCGGTCTGATCCACCAGCCAGAACGCACCGTACGTACGTATCAAGCCTTGATGAAGGTTTCAACTCGAGTCTCTGAAGTTGGATTTTCATGAGACTGAACATTCAGATCTCATGATAAACCTACTGTAAACCCTGTAAAATGCTTTGATTTCGAAAGCCCTGATCCCGGCTGGCCTCCGTGCCTCCGCCCCCGCAGATGAGGTGATTGACATGACGAATGTGCTCTGTGGCTGAGCGGTGACATGCAGACCCACCTGGAATCATCCGGGACTCCCTCTGTCTTCACAACACCCCATCCATCTCCATCTGCTCCAATCAGCCAGAAAGGACCGGCAGCCTAACGCCGCCGGACAGCTGACGTTGGACGTTTATTAGAGAAGTGCACATGATGAATAGCAGACAGGCGTGGACAAGGTTCACCACAGCTTCTGGCCCTCGGGGCGACTGCTGACACTACATGGGGAGTCACCTCTGTCCATCGCAACACTGACAAACAGAATGACAGTGTTTGTCGTCTTTAAATTAGTTTAGTTAAATTGAGGCGGACTTTGTCGTCGGCTTGTTTGCGATAATTACTTTGACTTATTGCTGTGTGTAAAGGCAGCACTGAACACCCCGGCCATGTGTATCCAGATCATTAATAGATCAGTGCTGCTTTTGGAGAGAGGCAGGGTGTAAACAAAACGGTGTGCTACAGAGCTTGGCCGATGCCGACTCTTTCTGTGAACTTAATGGCGGAGCAAGAGGGACTTCATAAAACGCGCCACTCGGCACCACCGTCTGAGAACGCTTGGAATTTCAGCCAAACGAACACATCACACACGTGAACATTAATGCGCACTGCAGGTATGTCCAACGTGAGTGAGAACTGTCCAGTCAGTGTATCAGAGCTAATCAGCGGCGGGCCTACTTCATTGGCGTACTGCACAATGATTGCATTGTATGTACTCCAGGCTCAACCCGGCACATTACAGTAGATAAAAAGAAGCGGTAGGCTGATAATGCTGTCTACACTCTGCACGTTTTTTGGTTTCGCTGAAGGCAAAAGCAGATGCGGGAAGCCAAACAAAGAAAGGGAGATAGTGTTGATAAGCAGTCACCAAAAGTTTAGAGTAGTAATGATTCAGTTTGGGAATTAGAGTATATTGTATATTTACTTTATTTATTATGAGAGGTTGATTTTTGTTAAGTGATGAAGTGACAGAGAGTAGAAAAAAGGCAAGATTCACCATTGGGACCAAAGGTTTTTAGGCCTTTGAGATATGTTCTATTTTAAATCCAATGTAATACTTTACCTTGAGCTGAGCCTGTGTTAGAGCAGTCAGAGACAGGTCCATAAATATTGGTAAATCGACTAATTTCTTTAGTTTTTGGCCCTATAAACCACCATAATGGATTTGAAATGAAACAAAAAATATGTAGTTAAACTGCAGACTTTCAGCTTTAATTTGAGGCTATTCACATCCAAATCGGATGAACGGTGTAGGAATTACTAGCGGTTTTATGTGAGCCTCCCACTTTTTATGGGACCAAAAGTCATGGGACAAAGCAACAATGAATCAAACTTTATTCCTTTTTAATATTTGGTTGCAAATTCTTTGCAGTCAATTACAGCCTGAAATCTAGAAGGCACAGACGTCACCAGACACTGGGTTTCATCCCTGGTGATGTTCTGCCAGGCCTCTACTGCAAATGTCTTCACTTCCTGCTTGTTCTTGGGGCATTTTCCCTTCAGGTCAGGTGATTGGCTTGGCCACTGAATAACATTCCACTTCTTTGTCTTAAAAAGCTCTTTGGTGGCTTAGGCAGTAGCTTTGGGTCATTGTCCATCTGCACTGTGAAGCGGCGTCCAAGCATTTGGCTGAATATGAGCACTTAATGGCCCTACCGCCTTTGCCCAATTCTGTCAGACCTTGGAAGCTAAGCAGGGAAGGGCCTGGTCGGTACTTGGATGGGAGACCGTTTAGGAACACCAGGAAGCCTAGAGAATGCACTGAGCGAGTGAATGGTTGGTGGTGGTCGGTGGGCCGGTGGCGCAGATTGGCAGCCTCGTTTCTGTCAGTCTACCCCAGGGCAGCTGTGGCTACAATAGTAGCTTACCACCACCGAGTATGGAGTGAATTAATAATGCAATGTAAAGTGTCTTTGAGTGTCCAGAAAAGCGCTATATAAAACAAATGCATTATTATTATTATATTGCCCCAAACACGTCAGAATTCATCTTGCTGTCACATCATCAATAAATACAAAGGAACCAGTTTATCCAGTTCAACCAGTTTGGTCATCTACCATATTGGTCATCCGTGGTCTTCCGATCTTTTGGTGTTTTTCATCTCACCGGTGTGTTCTTTCTTGTTAATAATGTTCCAAACTGTTGATTTAATATGTTTGCTATCTCTCTGATGGGTTTGTCTTGAGTTTTCAGCCTAATAATGGCTTGCTTCACTGATAGCGATAGCTCTTTGGATCTCATATGGAAAATAATAGCGACAATATCCAAAATGCAAATATCACATTTGAAATTAACTGTTCCTTACAAATGGGATAATGAGGTAAAAGCAGACACCAGGCCATGGAACCGCTGAAAAGTGGGAGGCTCACATAACAACGCTTGAAATTCCTACACCGTTTACCTGTGTTGGATGTAAATACTCTCAAATGAAAGCTGAAAGCCTGCGGTTTATGTACATCTTTGGTGTGTCATTTGAATTCCTTTGTGGTGGTTTATAGAGCCAAAAACATAAGAATTGAGTCGATGTTCCAATACTTATGGACCTGACTGTATGTACCACTTCCATGGTAATATCATTTGATGTATTGTAAGGAACTTTATTGCCTCGACTTTGTGTTGCTTTGCCACGATCTGTATGGTGGCTCGTGCCTCACAGCTAGAAGGTGTCTGGTTGGATCCCAGACTGGACGGGGCCTTTCTGTGTGGAGATTGCATGTTCTCCCCGTGTCTGTGTAGGTTTCCTCCAGGTACTCCAGTTTCCTCTACCACCAAAAACATTTGAGTGAATGTGAGAGTGAGCGTTTGGTGGTGGTCAGTCTGCCCTAGGGCACCAGTGGCTTCTAAGGTATCATCACAGTATGGAGACAATGTTTCATTTAATTTCATTTATTTATTTAATATGGACATAGCAATTATATTGGATGAACCAGATGCATTGTTTAAAGTGTTATAGCACATGTGCTAATTTTCAACACCAGTCCATAGGTTACACAGATAAAACACATTATGAAACAAGATAAGGCACATTTTACACATGGGTAAGTTTGGGCCGATTTGAGCCACTGTTTGAGCTCTCTGGTAAAGATGTTGATATTAGTCAGCAGTTTCAGCGCAGTCGGGAGAGATTTGCACAGTGTTCTGTGTTCTATGAATGTATATATATATATATATATATATATATATATATATGTATGTGTATGTATATATATATATATATATATATTAGGGCCGGGACTTTAACGCGTTAATTTAGATTAATTAATTACACAAAAATAACGCGTTAAATTTTTTTGACGCATTTTAATCGCACAATGTTTTTACAACGCGGAACGTTTCTCACTGGATGAGTTTAGGCGGACCGATTATACTGGCGCACCAACTTGTAGCACAGTCAACATATAATTTATGTTCAACATTATTTTTATTGTAAACGCAATCCGGTGTGTACTTTGTGTTGTTATTTACGTGCCCAGCGGAGGCAGGCGCGCTCATTGTATTTCTTCACGCATGTGTGTGCGCGCCCTCGCTCCCAGTCACAACACGGACTATTCCTCACATGGACTAAAGCCCGGGTTTGAGCGGGTACACGACTCTGAAAGACTTGGAGTTTCTGGACACTGCTCAACAGGACCGGTGAGAGTTTTCCATTACGTTTGTTTTCAGGTTGCGTAGCGCGCGCTTCAGCTGCGACCTCGCGCTAATAGTTTACGTGCCTTTAAACCAGCTGTTGCTAAATCAACAAAGTCTGTTATGGCCTCTGAAGCAACAATAAACAATATTTTGTTGCTTAAGCTCATGTATTCAGTCATTATTCAATGGTCTACTAAAAATCCATATGAAAAAACTTACTTTTCACTGTTCTCAGGTCAAATATTTATATGCGATTAATTTCGATTAATTAATTACAAAGCCTCTAATTAATTAGATTAATTTTTTTAATCGAGTCCCGGCCCTAATATATATATATGTGTGTGTGTATAAATAACTTAATGACCGCCTTTGTCACTTGCTTTGTATTGGACATCGTACATGAAATTAGACTGTTACTCGTTAAATTCTGTTCATTTCTAGAGGTGCTTTGTGGGTATGGTCCGTTTTGAAACGGCCGCTCTGGTGTGTTGTAGGTTCTCTTTTGCCGGGGTAAGCTCTATGTTCCCCGGTACCTATGTTGCCCCACTTCTATTGATTAAGATTAGGCACCAGCCCACTATCCTTAAGGTTAGTGGCTAGGGCAGGGTCAGGGTTAAGCTGATTGATATATATGACATTTCACTCTCATGACTTGTGATTGGTTGAAGTACCAACTCACCTACGAAAGAAAAAAAAATCGCACCCGGGGAACATAGGTATGCACCCCTTTTGCCGGTGAGGCAAATTCAAAAATCAATGTATGATGTTGCTTAACGTAGGATTGATAATGTAATTATACCAGGTAAAGTTGGGTCACGGAGGGTACGCTGTGTGTGTGTGCATGCTGTGTTCCCGGGCTCTTGTGTCTTTGTACTTTGTAACATGCTCCCTGTACTATTGTGATTTGATTAATTGTTTTTATTTCAATGATGTCGGGGGTGGGCGCTTATAAGCTTTTGCTTCAGCCCACTCCTTTTGAGCAGAATTTAACTGCTCAAATAAACTAAACTAAACTAATGTAAAATTGTCCCATGTAAAGCATTTTGTTGCCATGTCGGTGAAAGGCGCTATACAAATAAAGTCCCCTTGTACCTGTTGGTGTTATTAAAGAAACGCATGATTCCCTTTTCAACAACGATAACAGAAATACAAAATTGAGACCTGTCGTTTCCATGTGCTCCGTCATAGGGCCAGAGGAGGAAATCCTCTCTGTCCATGCAAACAGGAGGAATCCATCCCTGACAGTCGTCAGGTGTTCTGGGCTGACAAGCAGCAGAGACAGCTGCACACATGACTAACGGACACACTTTCCACCTGTACACTGGAAATAGGATCGAATAAGACACCCATCTGCAAAACTGTGCCGCAAACTATTCTGTAATCAGACATGCATGGTCCCACACAACAACAACAAAGTTCATCATGCCCGTGTCCCATTATTCCCCTTTAATTTTCTGGAATGACATAATCTCGAAGGGCATTTAGAAAGGTGAGGAGATGAGTATTTTTACCTGCCTGTGATCTGAAACTAATCACTATTGCAGTCATTTAACTCCTCTGCTACACGCTTCTTAAATTCAGACTAAGAGTTTGTGTTTGTCTCGCTGGACCTTTGTGAACCTGTGAACTGTTGTGGCACAGATTGTAAATGTTTGGCTGCAAAGAATTGCCAGGATTGATCAAGTTTAATGATTCTCATTCTGTACAGCTCCACACATCAGCACACCAACCCTTTAGCCACACACAGAAACATGAAAGGTTCAATCCATTCTCACCAACAGTGGACAGAAACACGGGACGCTCCTACTTCTTCTGCGTGACTCTCTGCAATCCAGTCAAAGATTGTAAAAACAGAAACTGATTTTACTGTATAGTGTTCCATCTTGCAGCGAATAGTCCATTATATAATGCAGCTACAATGCAGTAGGTATTACACAATACTGTGGTGCAGAAGGTAAACAGAAGGAAAATGAGAAGCAATCCCCGGAACAGGAGATGGCAGTAGTTTTCTTTTCTTTTTTTTTAAACCTTGTACATGTTAATATTAAAGTCCAAACTCTTTCCTAAAACATTTCTAACTCCCCAATTCTTCACAGCGAGGAGTTTCTAAGCACCTCTTGCACAACTTTCATGGAGCGATATTGCCTGAAGCCCCCGACAACAGAGCTCCAGGAGTATGGGTATGTTTTACAGTATTACATGGTGTATTACAATTTTGGACATCATGTTTTGTCTTCGAATAAATTAGTTTTTACTGAAAATTCTAATTTCCCCTTTTTTATGGGGTTCAAAACTCAATAAATCAGGCGGGAAAAATCCTTCAAAAATCCCATTAAAGATGCATTATGGAACTTTTCATGTGAAACAAACCCTGTTCATATTGCGTATTCGTGGTGGTTAGCATGGCGCCTTACTTCCCATCACAGTGGCGCCAGTTTCAATTGTTTTGTTTTTTGTTTTGAGTTTCTGGTAGGTTTTCACTGCTGACGGACCCTCTCACCAGAAAACCTACAAAACAATTGATCCTTGAGGCCACTGTGATCGAAAGTAAAAAAGCGCCATGCTGACCATCCAGCCATTGGTTCAGTAACAGTCAGTTACGCCCATGCATTCAGTTTTTTTCCCCCCCCGCTTAAAAAGTTCCGTAATGCACCTTTAAGTGGTGTCTAAATGTTGCCACAATGTGAGAAAAATGCCTTTTGCGAAAATAAACTTTGAATTGACAATTTTCCATATACATCTATGGAAAAAAACTCAGAATAAACAGCTTATTGTGGAGATTAAGCCATTTATTTATTACCTGGTCAAAGTTTATATACTGAAGAGGAAACTGACACACAATCTGAACTGAAAAGGCTTCTCCTGCAGTTTCTCCGCTTAACAGAACAACACCCTTCAGACCAAACTACTCCCACCCGTCTCCACTCTCCTCTCACTTTAACCTCCTGACCTCGCACAGCCCCCTCCCGAGCCGCGCTGTCCTTCCGTTCCCCCCCCCCCCCCCCCTTTTTTTTAAGCGCGTGATAAATTGCCGTAGTTAAGCCCGGCCCTCCCACTGACTGCGCCGCTCATGTAGCTCTCATAATGTAATCACTCACGCCGCGCGCTAATACGACATGCCTCTGATTAAGACTGACAACCGGGGCCAACACATCTGATGGGCGAGATTACACTGGAGGAGAGGTTCAGGCGGCTCTGGAGGACGGCTTCGCTGCCTCCTACTGGACGCGAGGGGAACAGCCGGGCAGCAGCCACAGCACAGTGAGATGGACTGTGTGTTCACTCTCCTGCTCGTGCGTTGGAAATACTCACGTCCCACCGAATCTGGCATAACAATGGACAGTCGCACTGCAAATGCTTAACAGAAAATCACAATAAGGCGTGTCACTAGAAGCGTGTCGGGTCCTAAATAGTGGATAAAAGCGGAGTTTGGGTCCAAATAATGAGCGGATGGCAAGGGAATTGTGCGTGTACTGAAGAAACATGCAGGTGAAATGGATTTAGAGCTATCATTTTGAAGGTTATGCAAAAGATTACTGATATATGAGGAAATGTTCATTTAAAGTTTTCATTCCTTTTTTTTTCTCTTGTGTAAAAAACGGCCAAAACAACGCTTGCAACAGCGTTTGCGCAGCGATATCTTCACTTGACTGTGCGGACGTCCAAGTGCCCCTAAGGTGTTATTAAGCAATATAGTATAACATCTCGGGGAAACAATCGTTATTTTAATGCAGGGTGCCCTAAGGCCGGCCCGCGGGCCAACCTTGGTCTTTCAAACGGTCGTATAACGGTCCACGAAAAGGGTGCTGAGGGTTGTAATGGGTGTTATGGGATCTATAGTTGGTAGTAAAACAAACAAGTATTTCCTAAATAAACAAAACACATAAATCTCATATGTTTGTCCTTGGTCCGCTAATACATTTCTATTTTGGCCCCCCCCCAACGGTAAATGTCTTGGGCGATGGCGGATCCAACTCCTCCGTTCACAAGGAGCACTTTTCAACCATAAGAAACCCCTGAGAGCCTTCATAAATAAACAAACAACTTACACAACTACAGAGATGAAGAAATAATATTTAGGTATTCCTTGACAGACGTAAAAAGAAGTAACTTCAGCTGAGCATTTGACTAAGTACTTTACTTCAGTAGAAAATACTCCACAACTGTGAAAGCACTTTGAATTGCCCTGTGTATGAATTGTGCTCTACAAATAAACTTGACTTGCCACAATATGTAAAAGATAAACATACTTTCTACTCCGCTACATTTACATAAAGGCTCTAAAGTAAAAATAAATAAATAAAAGTACAAAGTTAGCTGCATACTTTGTCCAATTTATTAAAAAGCCTCACACTCCAGAACAGTAGGTGGCAGTGTGGAGACGTACCGTCCACGTCACTGACTCACGGCATTGAAGATTTGTCCCTGCCGTGTTGCCGTACAGGTGGGAAATTCGGGTGTGGTCTTCGTGTTTTTCCCCCCCCGCCTCAAAGTCAATATTCACAGCACGTGTTTCAATCAGCTTGGACCTTTACGCTTTTGAAAAGAGCCAATATCTTGAACGGCTCTTTTGGAATGAACAGATCCCAAAGGTTTCCTCCCTGTAAAGAGCCATAAATCTTCCGTGTGCGGCAGTTAAAAGGTACGGCGGAGTGGACCGGTGTGCGTTTCTGTCCGCGGTGACAGTTACAGGCGCTCACCGTGATATACTGTGTGCTATATATAGCCACTGTAACTTTTATGGAGTGTGTTTGAACCACAGGTAGACGGGCCGCACCGACCGTTACATGATGATTGACAATTCTCTCCGTTACACCTGACCAGACCTGGCTCAAGATGTGGAGATGAACACAGGACAATGTGTTTTTTTTTTCCTATTGTGAAGTATTTATTGATCACATTCTTAATAAAGGTCGGCGTGACAAAAACGTTTTGAAAAATAGGTCAAACCTACTCGTGCATACAGTACATTAGGCATGCAGGTGAGACACTGCATGTATTTAGTGTTTTACTGTATATTAATGATATGAATATGTAAAGAAGAAAATAGGATGGACAGAGCCAGGTTTAGATTTATGGTTTTATTTAGTTGATATTTAGTTTAGTTCTTTTCGTTTAGTTTTTGGATAACCTATTTATAAGTGGAAACAATCTGTTAAAATGCTAATTTCGCCTTGTTAGGCAGGACAATACTTAATATAAGACTGGAAAGTTTGGAGTCTGTAGGAGCGACTAAGCGAAGATTTTGTTTGGAACAAAGGGCCCTGGAGTTTTGTAATGTCTGCACATCTTTAGCCAATGCTGTCTCCCAGAGAGGAAATGACCCTATCTAGTCAATCTCAGTCGCGTTTTGACTCACACGGGAACTAAACATGTATTTGTGAATGAATAAGCGTGCTCCTGCTCCCTATCGGAAAAAAAACGTTATGAAATGAGCATCGTACAAAAAAACAGAAAAGTCTATGTCACTAAAAGGGGAAACAAGCTGTAAATTGTTCTCCCTTACTGCCATTTAATACATGTTTCTATCCGTGGTTGATTCAAGTTGTTCAGCTGGCTCTTTTCCTTTTTTTTTGTAGACGGGTTTTGAGGGCCCTCTGTAGCGCCTCTAAGGACCCACTTTGGGAAACAAAACCAAGTAGTTTGGAAAATTAAATGGATTTACGGCTCTTCAATGGGAGTCGAGTGGGGAGCCATTCGTTTCAAAGAGCCGTTCAAAACAATGGCTCTTTTTAACGTCACACTTTCATAACGCTCACAATATCTAAGACGCGAGCAATATTTGTTTGTGAATGCTGATGATGCCTGCAGCGGAAGTTCTTCGACTTTGAATATTATAATACTACTCAATAATTTTGAGTAGCAACAAGTGCACACAATTGTAAAACCGCCATTAATGTAACTCCAGCAATGTTTCATTAGTTCTACACTTTTTGTGTATTATTTATTGACATGTTTTAATAACAGTATTCTTTTGACACATGTTCATATCTATTTCCCTTATACTGTATGTATACGCTTTTGTTGTACTATTTTGCCCTGTTGAATAGAACATTAAAATTGCAATAAAAACGGAGCAGAGGGGTTTAAATGTAGATATATAAAAATAAAAATAAATCCCATTTAAGATCCGTGCCAGCAAGACTGCCAGATGACCCAATGCTTTGGAGATGAGTGTGTGAACTGTGCTGGTGACGTCACGGCCCAAGCCCACTCTCTCTCCCTCCCCCTCCCCCCCCTCTCTCTCTCTCTCTCTCGCGCTCTCTCTCTCTCCTCCCCTTTCTCCCTCGCTCTCTCTCCACACACGGGAGCGGGGCGAGCGCACAGGCAGTAGCAGCAGTAGACGCTCGGTGCGGGCTCAGAGCGCGCGGCGGAGGAGCAGCAGCAGCAGGCTGGAGTTATGCCTCAGCTGTGGGAATACAACACCGTCTTTCTTTCCTTTCGCCCTCCGGTGCACTCTGCGCTCTACCCCCTCGCTAAACGGGACGCACGGAGCCCGGGCGCGCTATGTTTCGGTGTTTTTGGTGTGTTTTTTTTTTCTTTCCCCCTCTCATTTCGGGATTGATGAAACAAAAGTGCGTGGACTAAAATGAGGTGCCGTTGCCTCGAAGCGGAGCACAGAGGCAGCGTTTGTTGCCGCTCGTCTCTGGGTGGATTTTGAGCCCGTTTTCTGTGAGCTTCAGAGAGAGAGAAAGAGAGAGGGAGAGAGAGGGGATTGCTGCAGTAGAAGTCTGTCTTACTTCTCTCCACCTCTGACAATGTGCCAAGTCCACCCAGACCGCAAGACCGTCTTCATTCCCGAGATGTCCCGCCTTTCGGATGGATTTACATTTTCGGGACTCCGTGGAAAGTACCGTCTCCCCGTTGCATAGGCGTTCGGCTCCTCTCTGCCCCCCGCGTGCGTGCCCGTGTGTGCGCGCGCGCCAAGAATGAGATCCCCCTTCTCCCTCTTGCCCCCTCTCCGCTCCTCTCTCTCCCCCGCGCGGCTCTGGCAAACTTGAATGCGGGATCTGCACGTCTCCGGGCTCCCGCGGCTGTGAAAAATGCTGCGCGGCGTGCTGTTGCTGAGCCTGCTCGCGGTGACCAGCGCCGAGAGCCGCAAAACTTCCCCCTCCAAAGACATCTGCAGGAGCCGCTGCGCGTGCGAGGAGCGCGAGAGCATCCTCAACATCAACTGCGAGAACAAGGGATACACCACCGTCAATCAGTTCCAGGCGCCGGCGAACAAAGTCTCCCAGTTCTTCCTGAACGGGAACTTCCTGTCGCGGCTCAACGCCAACGAGTTCGTCAGCTACGGCAATGTCAGCTCGCTGCATCTGGGGAATAACGGCTTGCAGGAGATACGGACGGGCGCCTTTAACGGGCTGCGTTTTCTCAAGCGCCTGCACTTGAACAACAACAACCTGGAGGTGATTAAGGAGGACACGTTCGCCGGGCTGGAGAGCCTGGAGTACTTGCAGGCGGACTTTAATTACATCAGCGTCATCGAGCCGGGCGCCTTCAGTAAGCTCAACAAGCTCAAAGTGCTGATCCTCAATGACAACCTGCTGCTGTCCCTGCCGCCCAACATCTTCCGCTTCGTGCTCCTCACCCACCTGGATTTACGCGGCAACCGGCTGAAGACGCTGCCCTTCGCGGGGGTGCTGGAGCACATCGGCGGCATCATGGAGATCCAGCTGGAGGAGAACCCGTGGAACTGCACCTGCGACCTGATCCCGCTCAAGTCGTGGCTGGACACCATCTCGGTGTTCGTCGGGGACATCGTGTGCGAGACCCCATTCCGGCTGCACGGCAAGGACATCACGCAGCTCATCAAGCAGGATTTATGCCCGCGGAGGAACGCCGGCGAGCGCGCGCACCCCTCCTCCTCTTCTTCTTCTTCGTCGTCCTCCTCCTCCTCCTCTGACCCGCACTTCCAAGGAGCCCTTCCCCCCACCTACCACCCGGGCCTGGTCACCCCCACCCGGGCCCCCAAAGCCTCGCGCCCCCCCAAAATGCGCTCCAACCGGCCCACCCCTCGCTTGAAGGACAAGCACGTCTTCGGGCCCATCATGGTGTACCAGACGCGCTCCCCGGTGCCCATGCTGTGCCCCGGCGTTTGCGTGTGCACGTCGCCCAACCCGGACAGCGGGCTGCACATCAACTGCCAGGAGCGGAAGTTACACAACATCAGCGAGCTCAACCCTAAGCCCTCTTACCCCAAAAAGCTCCACCTGACGGGCAACTACTTGCAGATTATCTACCGCACGGATCTGGCCGAGTACAGCTCCCTGGAACTTCTGCACCTCGGGAATAATCGGATTGCCGTCATCCAAGAGGGCGCTTTCGAGAATTTGACCAACCTCAGGCGCCTTTATCTAAACGGGAATTACATCGAGTCTCTTTCGCAGTCTCTGTTTGGTGGGCTCCAGTCCCTGCAGTACCTGTATTTGGAATATAACATCATCAAAGAAATCCTCCCGCAGACTTTTAACTCTCTGCACAACCTCCAACTGCTCTTTCTCAACAACAACCTGCTCAGATCGGTGCCCGACAACGTTTTCGGGGGCACGATGCTGACGCGGCTCAACCTGCGCAACAACCACTTCTCGTATCTGCCCGTGAAGGGAGTGCTGGACCAGCTGTCGGCGTTCATCCAGATCGACCTGCAGGAGAACCCCTGGGACTGCACGTGCGACATCGTGGCCCTCAAGAACTGGATGGAGTTGTCCAGCACCAGCGTGGTCGTCAACGAGATCACGTGCGACTCGCCGTCCAAGCACGCCGGCCGCCTCCTGCGCTCCCTCCGCAACGAGGCCATTTGCACCGAGCCCAGCGAGGTGCCCACCCCGCAGCACGCCACGCCGACCCGAGCCCCCACCCTGCTCAGCCCCGGCACCGAGCCCACTACCCCTGCCCTCTCGGCCTCTCCTTCTCCCACCACCTCTTCCCCCTCTCCCTCTCCCTTCTCTCCTCTCAGCTCCACTAGCCCCACCGAATCTGCCCTGCACACCCCGGAGCTGCATCCCGAGGTCCCCCTCTCCGTCCTCATCTTGGGCCTTCTCGTCGTTTTCATCCTCTCCGTTTGCTTCGGGGCTGGGCTTTTTGTTTTTGTCCTGAAACGGCGCAAAGGCATCGAGCACGTCCCCAACGGAGCTAACAATTTAGATCTCAATTCCTTTCAGGTGCAATACGGCTCGTATAACCCAGAACCCACCCCAGATAAGTCCTCAGAAAGCCATGTTTATAATTATATCCCCCCTCCCATGGGCTCCATGTGCCAAAACCCCATTTACATGCAAAAAGATGGCGAGCAGGTAGCGTTTTATCGCAATCTAAAAGAGCTCAGCTTTAGGCCCCTGGATGCAAAGAAGGAGGAGGTAGTCACACGCAGTCCGGGGGCTTATACAATTAGCACGTTAGATTTTATGGATAAATCGCCCAACGCTTGCACCCTGACCTCGTCAGAGCCCCCCGAGGTCTTGTACCAAAACTTATCAGAGAGGCCGCACAAGGAACTACCCTCGGCCGCCGGAGCCCCCCCTTTCACGTACAACTTTTGCACTTTACCCAAGAGACCGTGCATCGTGCCCCCCTACGAGGCGGCTACCGCGCGCAGGCCCCTCCCCGCCCACGACCCGCGGCTGAACAAAACGGCGCTGTACGGGACGCCCCGGAAGTACTACGGGGCCGAGCACGCGAAGCACCCGGAGCACCCGCTGCTCCTGCCGGGGAAACTAAAAGCGGAGCCCGACTATCTGGAGGTGCTGGAGAAACAGACTGCCATGAGCCAACTGTAAGATAGCTCCCCCCTACCCCCCCCCCCCATTCCCCCAGTCCCGCCACTATCACGAGCTCTCCCACTCCCCCTTCGCCCACGCTCCAATAAGCCCAAGCGTTACTGTAATCATAGCTCTATATATCTGTCTTTATCTATCTGTGTTCAATTGGCCATGACTGAAGTGAACCCACGGCTTTTCTGGACCTTTTTTTCCACCCCCTTTTCCATTTCCTTTCAGATGTATAAACGGATTATGAGAATTATATTATTATGCAGCTCTATTTTTCTCCTGGAAGGTATAAATTATTTCTTCATTTTTGAGAACAAAAACAAAACAAAAACAAAAACAATTCTAACAGACTTGGATAACGGCAGGTATACTCATGGGCAGGACTGTGTACAAGCTCTGTGCTTTTTCTGAAAACTGTATTCTATTTTCCCTGTGAAACGCAGAGCTATTGATCTTTGTAGAAGAGGAGCTGCAGACTGACATTCCTGTACATATAGCCTCCGCAGGTAAATGGTGAGTGTTCAATGAATCTTTCCAAACGACAAGCGGCAAAATCCAGAAAGTGCCTTTGCACTCCACTATTTTATCAACAATGCTCTCTGCAAATGGATATGTTTTTCGTTTTATTTTATTTTTTCTTTTCAAAGTGCTGTATTTTAAAGAAAACTTTATGTAAATTAGAAGACTTATTTGTCCATTTCAAATAGAAAAAAATATAAAAATGAACTCGAGACTGGTGTGGACTCTGTATCTGCCAGGGAGAATCATGTTATGTTTTTGCTTTGATTGGAAGTGTCTTTGAGATGTACTTAGACATTACATTGTATGCTTTAGACGAGCAATACCGCGCGGCCAAAAAAACCCGCGCCATTAAATTTTCACTGGAGCACTTTGTCAAAGCCGTGAGCTGGAGGTAATTCTTTCTTCAGACTGCGTGTGTGTGTGTGTGTGTGTGTGTGTGTGTGTGTGTGTGTGCGTGTGCGTGTGTGTGCTTACGGGTGGATGCGATGGCTCCCCTGTGATTGACGGTGCTTGTTTTCCTGGTTTAATGATCGCGGCTGCCACAGAACTCGACCCCGGCCATGCATTTCTCCCCAAACAACCCCCCCCCCCACACACACACACAAACACACTCACACACCCCTCATCCGTTCCATCCCTCCGCCAGCAACACAGCTTATTAATAACTGCAGAAGAGTAAGATTAAACGCTGCTGCCCGAGCTTTGAGAGAGGCGCGGTGATGGCCTCTCTAATTATCCATGCATCTTTCTGGGGCGTCTGCCGGGCCGCTGATACATCACGGTTGGCGCGCAGGTCGCTGCTATCTGTGAGCGAGCATTTCGAAAGCGGACCTCTCTCGACCCCTGTAAAAAAAAAAAACAGGAAGAGTCATCGAAACAGTTACCGGATGGAGATACTGGAGGTTATTTTGGGGGGAGACCGGCTTCTTGGCAGTTTTTTAAATCATGTGTAGCTACTGTATCGTTGCCGTGTTGAAACGGGGCTGACGTAATGGTTCTGGCAAAGGTCAAATATGTAGATGTTGCGGTCGGTCTCGGTTGGTGCATTGCAACCGGTGCCCTCGAGTGGGCGCAAGTGTTTAAATTGAATTTACCGATCGATTTCTTACTTCTTTTGCTCTTTGATTTTGGACGGATCTTGATTGATCACTTTAAGTCCTTGTTTTAAGGCGGGACGTTGCAGGTTCATAAGGGACAATGATCCTTCAGAGATGTCGATTTCAAACTGTCTGCCGGATTGGTGACGTTAAGGAAACATGTATTGCGAGATGAAAGACAAAAAAATGCTGTTATTTTTGCTGATGAGTTGGGAACAATGTACAAAGCAAGTGCTAATTCTTTTGTTGACGTATTTGTTGAGGACATTTTTTCCCACGGAACTTTGGATATCGTACTTAGTCTTTGAGTAACGTTGCTGTTGTTTTATGGGAGGGGGATTAAAAGATCTATGAATTAATGTTTCAGTGGAGATGTTGCTGCCAAAACGTGAGGAAGAAAGCATCTTTCTGTGCCATGAAAAAGCGCCCTACTGCATTGTTACCAAAACTTAGAAATAACAAAGTCTCAATTGTCTTCCGTAAAAGGCGCTGATTGTTCCGTTACGATCAATTTGTCACGTTTTCGCTCTAGCCTTTTCTTGGGTTTATACCAACGTAGTCCTGATTCAAGTCTTCATTCAGGCCTGACCTGTTGTGTTTGTTCCAGGATCGTTTTTGCCGCAGGCTATACCCTCATTTTCTGCCTTTGTTCAAATGTTGTCCTGAGTCTCTGTTTGTCTTGGTTCAGGCCTTTCTCTTCACTCCTTTGAAGATAATGACTCAATGTTTCAGTTTTCTCGATTGACGGCAAACTGTTCCTGACACACGTCACGCTTTTCCCTTAACACTGGACGCCATTTTCTTCATTAGGGCCCGATTCAGAAAGCACTGCACTCCTGGGACAAGCTGCTGTGCATTAGTAAATAAGTGGGCTGTGTAGTCGAGAGCTGCACACACAACCAGAGACGCTAGAACGCACTGCACAGCATAACGCTGACCTGTGTTTACATGAAACTGTGCGTCATTGCAAGTCAAGATGTGTTCACTTTCTGCATCTTGCGGGGGTGTGAATGATAGAGGGGGAAAGGTGCCTGGTTTTTGACAAAGAGAGGCTTTGTGTGCAAACCGTGAATGCTTTCAAGGGTTGACGATGCAGTCGTGTTTTCGAGAGAGCAGGTCATTCAGTTTGTGGCGTGGTGCAGTACAGTCAGCGTCGAGAAAATCTGCAATACAATCCATGTCCCCTTTCTTATCAGATATGGTGCTCAGAAAGCTAAGTTGTCTGCAGTCGCGCTACTAAGCGTCACTGTGAAAGGGGATGTATGCCAAATTGACTTTTTGAAAGTTGAGCATTGTCCCATTGTCAAAATCATACCTGGAGCTGTGTTTAGCTTAATTTGAGTAATCCTTTTCACTTTGGTCATCTTTTTTTTCTACTGCTATGGGCTATCTGCATGCGAGCGTCACGTCTGAGTGGATCCTCTGGAGGGGCTGCTCTTCCTGTCCCGTTATTTTCCTATGAGTTTTCACCAGTGTTTTCTCCAAAAATATATATATATTGCTCAAGATTACAGTGAGTTACTGAGGAACTTGTCCGTTGCCGGGTCGTGGGGGCAGCTGTTGGAGCTGCCCAAATCACATTTCACCAGCCCCTATGGCTCCTCCTGCAGGTGGTGGGTCCACAGAAGGACGGCCTCATGGTTCTAACCGGGCCTGTTGGTCTCTCATAAGGGGTTTCTGAACCGCTCTTTGTCTGACCTAGGACCTGTTTGCCATGGGAGACCCTACCAGGGGCACGAAGCCCCCGACAACAGAGCTCCAGGATCATTTGGGCGCTCAAACCCCTCCACCACGATATGGTGGCGGTTGCAGGAGGAGGCAAAGACTTCACTTAATTCAAAATAAATAAAATAGCGCCATGATGTTGAAGGAGCAGACAAACAAAAATAATGGGCCTGTCTTTAGTGTTAAATACTTTTTAGTTGTTTAATTTTTCTGCTGTTTTTTGACAATGGCCGTTCGCTCTGAGATCCGCTCTGAGATCGTTTCCTCCAGTCAAGTATTTTCATCCAATGTAATGTTTTTGACCACATAGCAACTGACTTCCTGTCAGTATCTCACTCTCCGTGATGTTTCTTGAACTCTTCGTTGATTTGTGCAAAACATCGCTGATCCTTATTGGACAAATAGCGAGAGAGGAAGGATCGTGACCTCCGGAGAGCGCACTCGGAGTCACGTGTCCCTCCTGTGCAGAGAGCCTATGTATTGCATAATTGTTGGAAGTTAAGACTGTCACCCACATCTCTAAAGCCCACAATCCATCACCGGACCCCTTCTGAGCAGTCCTGGGCTCAAATGTGTCCACATTGGATTTGCTAGCATACCGTTGAAATTAAGAGCTTGACTTTACTGTCCCACGACCATGTTGTTCCCGCTGCTGCTTGCAGATGTCACTCCAGGCCAAATTGATGTCCTGACCAGCCCAGTCTCTCGATTGTACAGATATGATTACAATTGATAAAATGTAAAATCTCAACGCATTTAAAAGGATTAATTCAAGCTACGGCTGCACGATTCTGACAAAATACTGTAATTGCTGTTTGATTTGTGATTGCGTCAAACATATTCCTGTTAAAAAATGCCCCCACCTTAGAACAATACACAATAATCTACTTTCAAAAATAAGGTTAACCTCTTCACCCCCGCCTTAACCGAGAGCATTTTCTCCAGTTCAGCTTTACTCGAATCCATAAGGTCCATAAGCCTATAGGCCAGTGTAACGCCTCATTTGAAAGATAACACCTACACAATGTATCTAAATGGATCATTTTCCTCAGGTTGTCGTCACTTTTTAGATTTTCTTTTTTACCATTGCTTTTTTTGGGGTGTTTTCATCACATTTTTGTTGCTCTTTTGTTGCATTTTCATCTTTGTTTTTGTCTCATTTTTACACTTTTTTCAAGAAGCTTGTAGACTTGGGCAAAGCCAAACTGGAGAAAATGTGCTCGGTTCCGGTGGGGGTTAAGAGGTTAAAAATCATTAAATTAATAATGCCAAAATTAAGGCCTCAAAAGTCATTAAAAAGCATTAAATCAGATTAAAACTGGTATAAAATAAAATATGATTTTATCTTAGCGGCAGAACCCTCTCAATGGCATTGCTCAATTATTTTCACTGCATCCATTTGTCCAAAAGGCAAAAACAAATTCAGCTGTAGCTCTGACACGATCTTTTGCTCAGAGTTTGCCCCAATTTAGTTCTGAAGCTCAAAATGTCCCTTCATTGTTTACATTTGTGGCATTAAACATATGGTATTCAAATTAAATTAAAATGGCATCTGTTGCAGCTGAACCCGAGATCGCAAGGCTCGACAATTATGAGCGGTGAACAATCTATCGCTCAAATGTCAGAGACAGAAGGGCAAAAAACATAACTCATCCTCCTGAGGTTAGGTTATTGTAGCCGTCAAAACCTTGATTGCGATTGGATACTGATAGCCCTTGCACCCGTAATTGAAGCCTTAATTTCACATCACACTGCACGTCTGCTTTAACCCTGCTTTCTTCTTCGCACACACACACACACACACACACACACACACACACACGGAGACTCCATTTTGTAGTGCCTGCCTAAGTGATGAAGGGATAACTCTAAATCGTCGTTGTGTACCCGTGATCGCCGGGTGGAGAAAATGGTCGAAGCGCGAAGTATCGCTTAGGCCGTGAATAGATGGTGTGCTGTCAGTATTTGATTGTATTGGCTGAACCGGCTGGGACTAAATAAGCTGCTTCTGAAATATGCATGACCCAATCAGTCAGTAATTTCTTTCTTTAAAGTGAGCCCAGGGGTGGTGTCTTCATAAAGCGCTCCTACAGTTAGTCAGTGTAAGAGGTGTAGTATAAGTAGACAGGTGGTAACAGTGCCGTCTCTAGACACTTGAGGGGCCCAGGGCAAGAGGGATAATAAGCCCCCCCCCGCCCCCCATACAGGCTGACATTTTAAAAGGCCATGGTGCATTTACTTGTTGATTCATTTATTTTTTGTCAGGTGCGTAAGCAACAAAATCAAAATTTGAAGTGATATTTCTGATCCATTCATGCGGTTTGAGTAATCCTGTCCAGTCTGGTTGTTTCTTCTCCATGCCGAATTCTAGATAATTAGGTAGACCTGAAGTGGTTCCTGATGTGGGACGGCCTCAGAGGGGGCCCCGAAACTTGTCTACAAAACAAGTACATTTAAAAAGCCACTAATTTTGAAAGGGAATGCACATGCTAAAATGTACCCTTTTTAATCAGTATTAAGCTACAGTCCTTGTAGCTGTTGTTTTGCATGTAAATTTAGCAGTAAAATAATTACAAATTCCTTTGAATGAAGGTGTGGCAGTGTTTGGAACAATAAGGGGGCCGCGATGTCCCAGACTTTGGGAATGGCTTAAGTAGAATACAGAAGTGTCATCTGCATTTACAAAGCTCATGAACTGTGCCTGTTCTTAGCCGGTCTCTGCGCAAACTGCGCTCATCACGGCACCTTTGATTCGTTAGCATGCCGTTACAGGGTTCCCGCGAGGCAAGTAATTACATGAATTATGCCAAACTTTAGGCCATAAGTGTCATTAAAAAGCATTAATTCTGATTCAAACTGGCCTTAAATCGAAATTTCTTAGAAAGTGTATGTTTTTCTTAGAGAGAGAACCCATTGATTTTACATTTGACTTGCTGCCACCTGTAGAAGCCCTACGTTCCCAAAAACGGAGGCTTGCATCTTGTTTTCAGCGCTGAATTGGACAAAATGGGCAACTTTTGAGCAAAACATTTGATGAATTTCAGCCAAAATTGGGCTGAATGTTTTAGACCATTGGCTCTCAACGGGTGTGGCGATGGGACCCACTTTTACCCAAGAATGACAAACAGCAACCCACATTTTTATAATATAACGTAAAATTGTGTATTTTCCTGTCCCGTAAAAAAACAAAAAAAACATTTAATCAGTCAAAGGAGCTGAAAAGAGTTATTTTAACAGACTTGAGTGATGATTCGGTTCATTTTTTACTGTGTGTTAAAAAATAAAAGGACATGTTCTCTGGAAAACCCACTTTTGGGTCCCGACCCACCAGTTGAGAACCAAAGAGATCGGATCAGTTTGTGTAGTTGGAGAAGAAACGACCAAAGTTTGAAAATTACTCAAACCTGCGTGAATGAATCAAACATACAATTCCAGGCGTTTGTTTTTTTTACAAGGACCCGTACCCGCCTCGATAACACTTATTAACAGCTAAGCAGTGTACTAATTAAAGGTTAATTAGCTCTTAATCGGTATTTATAAAGCACTTTTAGTCATTTTGCATGACCTTACTCAACACTTTCACATTTAATTCTTAATTACTTTTTGTTGTTGGACATGAATTATGGTGCTTAGACACTTCTGGTTATACGAGCCATATTTGGTGTGAATGCTATAAATAATATTGTTACCTATTCATTAACTTTCAATAAACAGGGACAAATCTGAAGCAAGAATACAAATCCTACACAGTCTAATGTATGTCCAATTACTTCGTAAATAAATATTTGTATTTGAGTATATGTTCCCCATTCTGAAGTGATGTGGGAACGTGTGAAGATGTTGAATAAGGTCATGCAAAATAAGGACACGTTCTTCATAAATACCAATTAACCATCAGTTATTACGCTAATCAGCACTTATTTAGCTGTTAATATGCGAGTGCTAAAATAAAGTGGTACCGCTTTTGTACTCTTTTACGATGTGTCATTCCCGCTGCAGCCTGAAGAGGGTGCTCCGGGCCTATTCTATATCCTGACCAGCCCAGTCTCTCACTCCTTACAGTCATTTCTTCATACAGACCTTTTTTTTCCCTCCAAGTCACTCACAATGAGACACGGCAAGTGAAAGTATTGATTTTTCGAGCAATGGTCGAAGTTGAGATTTTTTAGCTAGTTTTCTCCCATAACATCTTAGTTTTGTCGCGAGGCGGAGATATCCAGGAAGTAGCTACGTCGCTTCGCAAAGCCAGCACTCCCCCGCTTTTGCATATTTTTATCAGTAATGCTCAGCAAAAGTTTCAAATTGATATCTCTAAGTTTATTTTTTCCACCATGCAACTGCAGTGTCTCGCCTTAAAGGCACACTGAGTAACATTTTGGACTTTACTGTTGCCATCAGTACAAAACATGCTCCTAATGACCAGAAAATGCTACTTACTGCAGTGGGTAACCAAAGAATGGATTTAGATGTGAACCTCACCTACTTAAATCTCAAATTGTGCTGACTTTAGCCACATCTCCATGGAGACGAGCTGGAGACGTACCCACTCCTGGTAAAGTTACAGTCATGTCTTAGGGGAGCTGAGCTGCTCACAGCAAAAGTACATGTTTGTTTAAAAATGTATCAGGTATTTTTCAACGATGAAAATATATGTCATAAAATAAATGCTTGTATTTACATTTAATGTTTTGCGTAAAATACTACGCGGTGTGGCTTTAAATATTCCACAAAGGTTTTTCTCAATTGGGAGGTCCGTTCAGTTGGATTGGACATAGGAGCCACATTGACGGATTCTAAAAATGGCACTGTCTTTGAGGTGTAGCCATAGACATTGTCTCACCTGAAAGCGCAGAAATTAGCCTTTGAATGTTTTCTGTGGCGGGATTGTTCTGTTCAGTTAAGCTGCGATGCATATGGAACCACTCTGCCGTAATGCGCTACCACAGCTATCGTTTATGTCAATTCAAAAGCTGCCTAACATTTATGCGACAAAGTGCACCCTTGTTTGCAATGCGGGCTTTGTTGGATGTAATAGGTAGTCACTTAGGGCGAGACGCTGTTTATGAATAGGGAGGACAGACATTAATAGACATATCAATTTGAAACTTTTGCTGTAGACATAAATATGAGAAAATAATGTATTTTATGTTTTCATATAAAAATAAGGCCTTTTATGCCTAAAAATGCCCAAATTGCCACATGATATTTCCGGCGACGAAAGCTGAATAATGGATGGAGCCTGGTTTAAATGTATGGTTTCATTTTGATGACGTATTTGTTACAAAGGCTTTTTTTTCAACAAATCAGACAGGAAATTAGATCCCTCTGAAAAACCTTCAAAATCTTGTGAGCCTGTACGAGATACTAAAATAAAGATGTTGTTGCAAGAGTGGGAGCTCAGTCCTTATCTGGTTTAGCTCCTTGGCCTTGAAGGGAAAGTGTTGACGGCGTAGGAGAGATAAGTGGTCCAACGGCAATCTGCTCTCTCAGGAGGCAAGAATTATTCCAGAATGGTTCATATATTTATAATGAATGAGCTTTTTAGTTGGTCTCAGCATCGATTCTGTTCTCCAGAGCAGGTACCGTGCCGTGAAAAAGTATTTGCCCCCTTCCTGATTTCTTACATTTGTTTATATTTACCATGCTTAAAAATCTAAACCTCTCTGGCCCTGTGTGAAAAAGTAAATGCCTCCAGAATTTAATAACTGATTGTGCTGCCCTTTGGATTTTAGCCCACTGTTATTTGCAGAAATAGTTGAACTCAGCCATATTGGAGGATTTTTGTGCATTAACTGCCCATTTGAGGTCACATCACAGCATCTCAAATGGATTTGAGTATGGATTTTGACCTGGCCACTCCAAAACGTTTGTTCTTCCTGAGCCGTTCAGAAGTGGATTTGTTCGTATGTTTGGGATCCTTGTCCTGCTGCATGGCCAAAGAGCGCTTGAGCTTGAGGGCTTGATCTGATGGCCAGATGTTCTCCTCCAGGAGTTCCTGGTAGGATTCATTATTCTATCAATGACAGCAGGTTGTCCAGGTCCTGAACCACCTCCATGTTTGACTTTTAGCATGGCGTTCTTTAAATCAAATTCTTTGTTTTTTACGCCAGATGTAACGAGTCGCAGAGATGACAAAAAGTTCAACTTTTGTCTCGTCAGTCCACAGACCATTTCTCTAAAAGTCTTGGGAATCATCCAGATGTTTTTTGGCAAATGAGAGACGCGCTGTTGCAGTCTTATTTCTAAGCAGTGGTTTTCGTCTTGGAACGCTCCGTGGATGCCATTTTTACTCAGTGTCTATCTTATAGTTATAGACTTTGACTGAGCCCAGTGAAGCTGCAGATCTTCAAACGTCCCTCTGGGTTCTTTGGTGACCTCCTGGATGAGTCGCCGTTGCACTCTTGTAGTCATTCCGTGACGTTATAGGTTTTCTTAGGAGATTTTGTAGCCCACTTTATTTGTCTGACCGGTCTAAATGTGATATTTTCGTGATTCAATCAGACTTGGGAGTGGCCAACGAAACTAAACTTAGCTTTTCCAAAAATCTGTTTACTCACATACAATCACAGAGGGGGCATTTACTTTTTCCACACAGGACCAGAGAGGTTTGGATTTTTCTTTCCCTTAATACATGTGATAATCATTTTGAAACTGCATTTTGTATTCATTGGGAATGTCCTTGTGTGATAATTGGCGTGATGATCGGAAGCATTTAAGTGTGGTAAATATAAACAAATGGAAGAAATATTGGAGGGTGCAAATACTGTTCAAGGCACCGTAGTTTCCTTCCTCCCGTGAAGTCCGTACAAGCATGTAACTATTTCTTCTTTAGCCGTGGCTTCCTCCCAGAGAGGATAGTACCGTGTTTGGATTAGAGGGTCATCTCGGTCGCCTTTCGCAGTTCACTTCTTAGACAATCTCTGGACATTAAAACTAAGTTGTTAAGGCAGAAAAATCACTCTGAAAATCCCAACATTGACCACAGCGTGGAAAATCAAAACAATGTTTTCACTTGCAGCGTGTCGCCTTGAAAGTCAAAAACATCAGGAAACTGTGGCCTCCCGTCAGCCCTGGGTCTGTATCTACTCTACAGCCCGTTCATTCACGGGAGCTGGATCACTGGACGGACCTTCAGTGTGTTTCTCAGAGAGGGTATTCTGTGTTTTTTGGGAGTTTTTCTGGTTTCTGGTTTCCAAACTCTGCCTGTTTGTATATCGGTGATCTCCGTGTGGCCCTGTGAGGCAACGTCTGTAGTGATATTAGGTTATGCCAAAACATCTTGATCGGATTTCTTATGATTGAGTTTTGTCTCTGGAAAATTGCATTAATCTTAAGCTGCTCTTCAGTGCAGCGTTACACCGCAGTAAAGTCTTTGAAGGAACATTAAGTATATTTAAAAAATGTATATTTCAATTCACCTCCACTTGAAATGTGACCTTTATCTCATTTTGTTGCTGTACTCCAGGGGTCGACCAGTTTGTTCAGGGTCAGTAGAGTTTCGATCTTGGCGGTGTGTATTTGTGCCTGGCATCGCCTAACCCTGGTACATCCTTTGGAACCAGCA
The DNA here is from genome assembly GCA_021464625.1 of Proterorhinus semilunaris. Lineage (NCBI taxonomy): Eukaryota > Metazoa > Chordata > Actinopteri > Gobiiformes > Gobiidae > Proterorhinus > Proterorhinus semilunaris. Next base: position 7,874,395 of record CM038348.1, read on the forward strand.
GACTGACATTAATTTAACTTTATTTGGTTGAGGAAAATGATTAGTATAAGAGTAAATGTATTTCAAAACTAGCACAGATCCTTCAGGCCAAATATTACTCCTATAAACATACAACGGCGTTGATTCAAATGATTAGTTCAGTGGACGTTAATTGCAAGATTTTTCATTTTTGTCACCTTTTTGCCGTCTGCTTTGCTGCGTTTACATGCTCATTTATGTCTCGTTTTTGTCGTTTTTTTTGAAGAAGGTTTTAGATTTGGATCAAACTGGAGAAAATGCGCTCGGTTAAGAGGTTAAGTCACCATTATACAGCAATATTTTCAAAATATGTTTTTTTCTATATACACCTGCTGTGTCTTGCCTTAAAATGCGTGTGTGTTTGTATTTGTAGACGTTTCACCATAAGTCGTGAAAAGAACTGAATTGTTTTGAGTTGAGGATGTTTTATCTCCTCACAAAGGTTGTTTCGGTTACACTTTATTTTACACTTCCATGGTACATTCTCCCAAATTAAATTTAGTGCAATTTTCTTTGTAACAATCTGTAATAACTTGTAACTATGTAGTACATAAACAATGGAATAATGTGTATTAGTACTTTGGAGGCACATAATAATAAGATTAGGGTTAGCGTTATGGTCTTTAATCTGTGTCTTTTCACATTATGTACCTCTAAACTACAAATACATATTATTCAGTCATGTATCTTACCCATAGGTACACGTTTTTACAGATTGTTACAAAGCACATTACATTGTACTAACTTTTGTAGAAAACGTATCAAAGTAGTGTTTAGCAGATACTTCAGAGGGAGCTCATTTTAAAGGGAAAAGGAAAACATGCAATTTCCCTGATAGTCGGGTTTACTATGTTTAGATTTCCACTGTTGAAAACTATATATTTTTGGAAACTTAATGCTATAAGCAATGAGAAAAAACAATGTTTCCATTTGCCCTTGTCATTTGGCAAAATTTTGCAATTATTCAATTTTTCCATTAGAGAAAATGGGGAGTTCTAGTCATTGCTACGGTAACTCATGAAAGATATGACAAGGGTTTGATTGGAACGATGAGAGCAACCAAATGGAATTTTCTGCCAAATTTAGCTTAATTTCCGCCAAACTACGTTTTTTGACTCCCCATATAAATGTTACGATCGCTATTATCACACCATTTCTTTACATATCAGAGCAAATGGAAACATTGTTTTTTCTGATTGCCTATTTAATAAAGTTTTCAAAAATGTATAGTTTTTAGTTAACATTTTCAGTCCCATAAATATCGGCCTATCATTGGCATTATATCGGCTGATATTGTAAAATACCCATATATCGGCTCGATATATCGGTCGACCTCTAGTTCCCTATTCACACACAAAGTTCCAGTCCTTCATCCCAGTCCATTGTCATACTGTATACTAAGCTAGTTATTATTGACCCCTTAACCCCCGCCTTAACAGGCACATTTTCTCCAGTTCGGCTTTACCCAAATCTAAACGTTTTTTGACTGGAGCTTACAGCCTCTAGGCCAGTGCCTTATTTGATTTGAAAGCTAAAACCTACAAAACGGATCTAAGATTTTTCCTCGCATCGTCCTCCACTTTTCTGTTGGTTTTTTTGTGATTTTTGCTGCTCGCTTTTTCATGACTTTCTTGTCGCCTGGTTTGCTCCGTTTTCATCCTCATTTACGTCTCATTTTTGTGACTATTTTGATGTTTTTTCCAAGAAGGTGTTGGATTTGGGTAAAGTCAAACTGGAGAAAACGTGCTTGGTCAAGGCGGAGGTTAACGTTGCTCCGAGCCGCTCTCTCTTCCAGTCGACTGCACTTGGTGGCTGTAGGTGTCACAGCCTTCATCACCTTTTTACCACACTCATTGTGGCCAATACTGTGCTATTTTTCTCTTTCTTTCATCCATCCATTAAATGGGAGGAATATTTTCTGTAGCATATTAGTGTAAGTGCACAATTATAGCTGCCAAAATACCACCCACTTCAGCGTGAACATATTTAACCACGTGAAAATGGCCAATCTAGCTCATAAATCTGTCATTTCACTGCTAACGCACGATTGGTGCTGTATTTTGCAAGCTTCATCCTGTCACTCTTTAGAATAGAAATTAATCATGTTCAATAATGTTGTCTCCTTAACAAAAACAGACCTGGTGGTATTTTGTATATTTTGTATATTTTCCCTTAGTTCCCCAAACTTATCAGCGCTGTACCGATTAAAATTAAACATGTTCTTCCAAGACCGTGGGAACCCAGGGTGCTGAGGGCGCTACAGCACCCCCTGGTGGATAATTTGTGAACTGCAGGCAATATAAATAAATAGGAAATATGCCCATAAAAAGCATTTTTGGGGTAAATTTTGTCCCTCAGCACCCCCTAACTAAAATGTCTTCCCACGGCTCTGTGTTCTTCTAATATGCACCACCAAATGTCAACATTTCCCGGGGGAGGATTCCCACTGGTATATGGCTACGGCCCTGATTCACTTTACTCCCCCTGGAAAATATAGATAACCCTAATCCTAACCCTAGCCTTAAGGTGAACCATATCCCTATTTCAAAATGTAATTTGTGTTTTCACAGCAGTCGATCCCTCCCGAGAAGACTATCTAGCATGTCGAAAAGATTCAGTAGTACCTAGCAAAATGTGTTTATTTATTATTTATTTATTTAATGAATACAATTTAAACCAGGCTCTATGTGTAATTTAGATTTCGTCGCCAAAACTATAGGATAATTTGGCATTTACATATGTATACAGTACAGAAACATCTCCCCCCCCCATCCATCGTGCGGTGTATAGGACCACTTTGGAACAGATTTGCCGTAGATGTCCATCTCGCGTTTCATTTCGGCTTTTCTTTATTGTGACCCGACGCCGGTATGTCATCGTTGTAATAAAAACTCCTGACAGTGTTCCGGTGCATCTCCCGTGATCCTCCCGGGGTGCGCTCTTGCTCTATGAGCACCGGTGTTTTTTTTTTTTTTAATGAAAGCTGCCTCCCGTGCGGAAAGAGGCGCGGGAGTCAATAATGCGCGCCCGGTGTAATGAGTGAGCTCTTTTTCTGGGGCTCTGGGAGGATTTGACGGACCGTTGCTGCTGCTGCTCCTTTTGGTGAAAAAAAAAAAAAAAAAAAACCTGACGAAGCTTTCTGTCACAACACCGCCAGGCGATTAAATGGTGTCACAATAGCAGTGAGGGATAACTTAGCATATGAGAAATCCTGTCCGGTCTAACGGAGAAAATGATTGGAAATTCCGTTTGTTATTTACAGAAATGCATTGAAAAGGTGAAGTCCTGTGGTCCTTGCCCATGTGTGTTGTGGCAGGATATTTTGCATCCCTGGTTTTGTCTCAGTTTGGTTGAGATTTTGTCCTGGTTGTGACCTGATTTAGACTTGGTTTAGTCCTGGTTCTGTTTTTGGTTGTGACCACAGTGAATAAAGGTACTAACTATTTAATTCCTTATGAATGACTGACAAATGTAGCTCGTTTCCACCGACCCGACACAGCACATTTTCCAAATGTCTCGGTGTAAATGTGAATTTACTCTCTTCAGAGTTGACTTCAGGTCAGAAACCATGAGTGACGGCAGTGTTAATTTTGACAACATATTTTAATTTAGTTTTAGTCTTAGTCTTTTGACGAAAATGTAATTCAATTTTAGTCGAGATTTAGTCAAAAAAATACCTTCAATTTTAGTCGAGTTTTAGTCGACTAAATTTAGGACAAATTTAATCGACTTTGTATTAATAATATTCATTATAATCATATTTAATCGAGGTCCTCTGCTTCATGGAGCTGCTCCCTCATGAACAAAGCTCAGAGCTGTTCCTTTGGCAGTGAATTTACATGATATGAGGCTCTTTCAGACGGTCAATAGAAGTTTGGATGATTTTAGTCTCTCCTTTCCATTTTTATTTAGTCTTATTTTAGTCGACTAAAATATCTGGACATTTTAGTCATAGTTTTAGTCACATGAAAAAGTTTTAATTTAGTTTTAGTCCATTTTTAGTCGTCAAAAAAATCACTTTGACTAAAATTAAGAATAAATATTTTAGTGACGGTAACATGGCACTAAATGCTTTTTGTTTCTAGTAAAAAAAATCCTGAGGCCTCATTGCTCTTGTGAGGTGAAGAAGGAAGTCATGGAGATTTTGCTTAAGACAGAATTTCTGCAGGATGGAACAATTCATTACTGAAACTGAAATAATTTGTTTATATCATGTATTGAAGGCAAAGACGATAATCATACATTAAACAAATCTAAATTATATTGAAAGAAAAGGCAACAATTTTTATCCAATGTGTGTCACGTGTGTCCCAATTCCTCTGAGTCATGGTGGACCATGACAGATGTGGACATGACTGTGTTATATCTAATTTGACTTTAGAGAAAATAGTTTCTATGGATAAACCGGTGTTGAAGAAATGAACCTCATCAGTTTCTTCTGTCCCATGGACCTGTCCACATCAGTCCTGCTGCACCACAACTGGGACGATCACGACTCTCCATCAGATACAATTTACATGCTTTTGTTTTATTGATATTGTTTTATTAATCATAAAAAACAAGGATCTTTAAAGTATTAACAAACACTTAATTTTCTGTCTTTAATTCTTACGTCCAGCAGAAGTATGAAGTGTCTAAAGCGGAATCTCCATGACTTCCTTCTTCACCTGTCGACCTGTGACAGATTGAAGAGCAATGTTGCCTCAATCTTGACTGAAAATAAAGAAAATAATTTAGCGTCATGTTACAGTCACTCATGGTGTCTGACCAGAAGTTAACTGAGAAGAGAGTTCATTCACATTTACACTGAGATGGTGTGAATCATAGAACGTGTGCTGTGTACTATACACTAATCTACGATCTCTGCGCTCAAAGTGTTTCCATCAGCCCACCTTACTGTGGTGCTTTTTTAGTACCTGCTTGGCCATATCCACGAACCATGGATCCAGTACCAGATTCTACAAAATAATGGAAACACAACTAAACCAAGTGCAGTAGAGTAGGGTAGGGCAGGTGGATGTGAGCCATAGGGCAACTTTGTGAATGGGACCACAGTACAAAGACAGGCTTACACTTTTGAATTCTACAGCACACGACCCAGCCCAGCGTTGTCACATGGGTCACAGTATTGAAAAAAATTAATAAATAAAAAAAAAACTTTGGAGCCAGGCTTTTAAGCAGTGCTAGAGGGGGGCAAAGACTCATTGGATTCCGTTGGAGTCGTGGCCAGGGGGTGGTATTACAGTAATGGGGAAGCTCTTTCCTCGCCCATCAGTCGCCAGGTAGGGTTGGGTCAGAAAAACAACCCACCTCGCAATAATAGTGTGCAGGTATTAAGTTTTGCCACAAAGTTCTAGCAAAAGGATAAAATAACGTATTATACGATGGAGTGCGCTTTAGACTGTTTTTACATAAATGCAGGGCCCGCGTGAACCAACGGCGAATGGTGCCTTGCTTAACGTGAGGCCGGAGTGCACTGTGGCCCATGGGGATGCAGCGGGGGTGAGTGTCAGTGTGTGATGACAGAGGCTGCGTGGAGAGCCTGTTGTGTGCCGTATCACAGCGCATGCTAATGCTGTTTTCTGTCCTTCAGTTTCGGTTGACATTGGCCCTTTGTATCCGCTTTGAATGGGCTCCCAGCGGCCACATTCCTCTCTCTCTCTTCCCCTCCCTCTCTCTCTTTCTCTCTCTCTCTCCCTCTCCCTCTCTCTCCCTCTCCCTCTCTCTCTTTCTCTCTCTCTCTCTCTCTCTCCCCCTCTCTCTCTTTCTCTCTCTCTCTCCTGTATCACTTCTTTCTCCAACTCTCTCCCTGACATCCGCCATCTTCCCCCTCTTTGCTTTATCTCTCGGCCTCTCTTTCTCATTGTTTTCTTCCCCCCTCTCCACTGTCTCTTGCACCCCCCTAAAAGCTGTCTCTCCCCCTCTTTTTTCTAAAAGATTTATTAATGAATCTCTCTCTGCTTTGTCGTCCTGTATGCAGTCCCTCCAGGATTCCGCGGGTAATTTCGCAGGTTATTGCTGGGCTTTATTTCTGCTAGAAACAATGCAATGTCAAATGTATTTGTATATAGCAACAACACAACACAGACACAACAATGCGACAAAGAGGCTCTGGGGAGTGAGAAAAGAAAGCCTTTGCTCCAAACAGTCACGTTGGTGAGTGAAGGAGTCGTTGCGAGAGAATGGCGGATTCATAGAATAGTTGAGGGGAAGGGCATTTTGAAAAGTTGCAACAATGGACTGTTTTTTTGTTTGTTTTGTTTTTGCCTGATTTTGCGTTAACAGTTGCGACATCGCGAAATCCTGGAGGATCCACCCCCTCGTGCTCCGGGATAATACCCCTCTCTCTCCCTCTGTCTTTCTGTTTGTCTCACCTCTCTTCCTCCCCCCCCCCTCTCTCCCCCTCTCCATCGTTCCCCTCTCTCTCCCCTTCTCCATAGTCTCCCTCTCTCTCTCTTTCCCCCTCTCCATTATCCCCTTTTTCTCCCCCTCTACGTTGTCCCCCTCTCTCTCCCCTCTCCACTGTCCCTTCTCTCTCTCCCCCTCTATTGTCCACTCTCTCTTCTCCTCTCCACTGTCCCCTATCTCTCTCCCACTCGATTGTCCCCTCTCTTTCCCCGTCTATATTACCCTCTTTCTCCATTGTCCCTCTCTCTCCCCTCCATTGTCTCTCTTTCCCCCTCCAATATCCCCTCTCTCACCCTCTCTCCATTGTCCACCTCCCCACTGTCCCCTCTCTCTCCCCCTGTCTATATTCCCCTCTCTCTTCTCCTCTCTATTGTCTCCTCTCTCCCCGTATATATCCCCTGTCTCTTTCTCCCTATCCATTGTCCCCTCTCACTCCTCTTCTCCATTGTCCCCTCTCTCTCTCGCTCCCTGTCCATAGTCCCCCTCTCTCTTTCTCTCCCTCTCTCTCTCCTCCTTATCCTCTCAATTGTTCCCCCTCTCTCTCTTCATTGTCTCCCTCTCTCTCTCTCTCTCTCCATTGACCCCCTCCCTCTCTCTCCTCCTCCTCTCCATTGTCCTCTCTCTCCTCTTCTCCATTGTCCCCCCCCTCTCTCTCTCTCTCTCCCTGTCCATAGTCCCCCTCTCTCTTTCTCTCCCTCTCTCTCTCCTCTTCTCCATTGCCCAACTCTCTCTCTCTCCATTGTCCCCCTCTCTTTCTCTCTCTCTCTTTATTGTCCCCCTCTCTCTCTCTCCATTGCCCCCCCTCTCTCTCTCTCTCTCCTCTTCTCCATTGCCCCCCCCTCTCTCTCTCTCTTCATTGTCCCCCCCTCTCTCTCTCTCCATTGTCCCCCCCCTCTCTCTCTCCTTGTCCATAGTCCCCCTCTCTCTTTCTCTCCCTCTCTCTCTCCTCCTTCTCCTCTCCATTGTCTCCCTCTCTCTCTCTTCATTGTCTCCCTCTCTCTCTCTTCATTGTCCCCCCCTCTCTCTCTCCATTGTCCCTCTCTCTCTCTCTCTCTCTCTCCATTGTCCCCCTCCCTCTCTCTCCTCCTCTTCTCCATTGTCCCCGTGCATCTCAGCGGTGTTCATTGTGCCGCTTTCCGAGGTGCTGAAACGTCCCCGGCGTGCGCCTGAGCGGACGAGACGGTTGTCAGATGGTTCACAGGTTGGACGGGTTCTTTATTGAACCGGTTGCGCGGCGCCGGCGGCTGATGGCAGGCGCTCAATAAAAGCTGCAGCAGCCACTTTCATCAGAGTGCTTTGGCGTCTTAAGGAACACTATTGAGGAATGCAAGTGTTGAAATACCAGGTTTGCCATCGCTTTGTGTAAGAGATCGCATTGTACTGTAAGCTGGAAACGTTTGCTTGGCTTTTCTATCCAACGGGTCACAAACTTTACCCAAGAGCATTTATTACAATGTTCAGTGCCCAGGTCAGTTAAAAGGACAGGTGCTGAGTTGTTTCGGCGGTGATTTCAACTTTACCTCTAAATACCTGTAAACTACACAGTAAACGTTACCTATACAGAAAATAAAATGTAAATACATTTACGGCATTTTTTTACATTTGACATAAATATTACAGGACTCTAAAATCTATGGTATTAAATTGCGGAGCTACCTTTTTTTTTCTTTTACAGTAACATTTACAGTATAAAACTGGTAACTCAGTCCAGTTGCAACACCACTTTAGAACCACAGATAAGAGGATATTAACTGTCAAATTGGGTTATTTGTATTTTTGTGGTTTTGGTTAAAACGCTGCTGAGAGAGAGAGAGAGAGAGTATGTTGCTATGGACACACTTTCCCCCATGTCCCTGACAGAATATAATGAAAGAACATCATGGTCACTGTCACTGCCTGGACACGGATGGGACCTTTGGGTTGATGAGGGGCGGCGAGGATGAGGGGCGCACGGCCTCCTGTCAGTCACGGCGTTTGGTTAAAGACAGCCGTCAAAGGAAATAACAGTGCGACAGTAAGTAAAAAGTACCAAGTAAAAAAGAACATGTCAGTACTATTTATGTTTCAGTTGTGGCATAAATATATATTTCTGAATAAAAAGAGGCATGAAACACACTTTTTTTTTTTTTAGGAATTGTTTTTTTTCTTTGGTTTCAAGACCATTGACACTGTAGTTTCTCACTGAAGGCATTCATTTATTAATTAACACATGTGGAATTATGTTTTAAACAAAAAAACAAAGTTGAAATAGATTCTTCAAAATGGCCGCCTCTTGCTTTCTTCTGCTCTGCATTTGTGACTTTTTCTCAATGCGCGTACCGACGTCGTCGCCAGAACTGGTTTTCCCTTCACAGACTGTTGAACTATTTCAGGTGACGGACGGCCTCAGGGAGCTCATTGAGAAAATGCCAAGAACAAAGGGTGGCAGTTTTGAAGAATTTAAAAACATATTTTCAGTTATTTCACCGTGGTTTGTTTCCCACATAATCCCATGTGTTTATCTATAGTTTCATGTGATCAATTAGAGAAAGAAAACAGTGTTGGAATTGACTAAAAGCCGGTGGTGGATATTTTAGATGGACTTGGGGCTTTTATTGTATTTGTTTATTTGATCTGGAAAGCGCTTTGTGCCTAATGACGGTAGAAAAGCGCCATCTACCATCAAGCTTCTTCTTAGCTCTTGGTCAGAATGCGGCACTGGAAACCAAGCCAGAGCCGTCTTATAAAAGACTCAGGCCCCTCCCAGAAGGAGGGAACCAAAACTGCCAACTCTACCTAACTCTTCAAAAGAACACGTGGGGGTAACATTAACATTATCACTTGGTGGTGAAAACTGGTGTAAATACTGTTTTGTGAGCAGCATGCTGGATTGACTCCAGGAAGAATAGCTGTACTTGTTACAGCTAATGGAGATCAAAATAAATACAAATACAAACACGTTTATAGTTAGGCTTCATTTCCCGACTTGCAGGGTCACTTTCACAGAAATGCTGGAAAACTCACCTGCAAGTTCATAACATTGATACAGATGCAATGCAATAATTAGATACGCAAAAATATAGTGCTTTTAAAATGAATAAGTACAGCCTATGTGTAATCCTTGTGTGTACATAATAAGAGTACAATAAGGAAATGTAAATCTCAACATCGTGATCAAACATTTGTAAAGCCGCGTTCCCCCGTCCCCTCCTCCCGACAGAGTGTGGACGAGCAGTTTTCAGCCCGGAGCCAGGATTCTCCCGCCTCCAGTTCCAGCTTTCTCAGCACAATCCAACTTTAAACCAGGCTGCGCTCATTTCCCCCGAACTTCTCCCCGAGTTACAGAGACGCGTTTTTTTTCCTTCTTCTTCTTATGGGGTGACACCTCGGCCAGTGCTGAGTGTGTGGAACAGTGCCGTGAATGTGCTCGTACAGTTACAGCCGGTACTGCCACTTTACAGGGGGGTTGTTTTAAACGCACTTTACAGGTGGGCACTGCAGACTAAGCTAACATTTCTGGGGCCCAGTTTGTGCCTTCGCCTGGAAACTAAGAATATATCGAGTCAACCCGGTGATATTACACTGATATGTTCATCTTTGGGGATTTGTAAAAGACAGTATTGGATGCACTGATCCAGCTTTTTTGTTTTCAATACCGATACTGATCCGGGCGAAGCCACACATGCCTTCTATTGTTCTGGCTAATGGACGTTCACTTGAGAATAAAACAGATTAACTGCTAAGCTCTTCCCAGAAGATGGTGAAAGACTGTTGTGGAGTGGAGGGAGCTGCGCAGGAGGAAGAGGAAGGAGGTGGAGCAGCAGCTGACCAGTGCAGGACACCACGCTCTGAAATAGGGACAAACCCAGGAGGCGGTGCACCATTTCAGAGGATCAGAGGAGACTGAAGGAGGCCAGCCAGGTTTCCTTAAAGGTGCTACGGTTTCCCCGACCTCTGGGTCAGGTCAGCCCACAATGGCAGCGTGGCTCAGTCGCAGCGGCTCAGGACTAACACCTGAGCACTATTTCATTGTACGCTTGTACAATGACATATAAAGCACTTACTTACTTACTGAGGGTCTGAGTATCTGCCGATATCTGATTTTAACTGATACTAAGAGACTTTCTTAAAAGTGGCTCTCCGAGAGTCCATTGTGAGATCATCAATAAAGTCTTATCTTCTCTTGTCATGATGTTACAGACCAATGATCAATTATATCTGTTAATACAAACATGGACACACATTTACCACAGATCATTGGATTTTCGACATTATCCTTCGGACAAGCTATTTTATATTAATCTTAACAACTCCCATAAAGTGAACTGATCATTGCAACTTGCAACATAGTTTTAACCTTGTTTTTTTTTAGAAACTAAGTCAACAATTCTTAAGGTTTTTCTTAGCTTCAAAATGAGGTACAGCATGTCCATATTCACTCAGATTTAGTGAAAGTTGTGTTTTAAGGCGGTGAGAGCCACAACTGGTGTCGGTTCAGTATCAGATACTTGTAGCCGATACATAATATTGTATTTTTTCCAGTATCTTGATACCAATATCGAATCGGTGCCTCCCCTGAAGCTTTTGCTCACACTCTTTTTAAGTATATATATATATATATATATATATATATATATATATATATATATATATATATATATATATATATATATATAAAATACATAAGAAATATATAATAAAATAAGACAAATAAAACAAATCTAAAATAAACCTCTACATTCAAGCTCCATTTTTGTTGATGCCATTGTTGTAGTTGGAAATGTACCATTTATCCCACATAAATGTCTTATTTCCAAATGAAAATATAAACTTGCAATATATATTTTCTTGTGTGTGTCAGTAATCCTCAGTGATTTTTTTTAAAGAAAACATATGGCAGTCTACAGAACCGTCCGACGGCTAAAAACTCCCTCTGCTATTTTGCCGTCTCCTTGATGCATACAAATATGTGTTGCCTTCAACAGATCAATGGTAATGGTTTGAGAGGTGAAACAGATAAGTCCATCCATCCATTTTCTTCCGCTTTATCCGGGTCGCGGGGGCAGCAGAGATGCCCAGACTTCCCGATCCACGCACACCTCCTCCAGCTGTTCCGGGGGGACCCCGAGGCGACACCAGGCCAGCTCGGAGACATAGTTAACACAGATAAGTGATTTGACAAATTTCATTTTAAGCTGATACGTCTTTATATATTGCTGATAATAAACTCAAAACCATTTTCCTAACCATAACCTTAATTGTTTCCCTGTTTCTAAACCTGAGCATTTTCCAACTCCAGGCCCTGACCGTAACCTGTCAGTTATTGTCCATATCAAACTCATGTGTCGGTAAAATGGCCGGGAGCCGACCAACGGCATCGCAGACCCGGGGTGTCCCGTTTCATGGGGTGAAGGTTCCACAGATCGGTCATTCCCGCAAAACCTTCCACTAGGAGTATTTAGCAGAGGCTTAAACAATGCCCCTCACCTTTATTTATGATTAAGGCGAGACGCGGCAGGTGAAAGCATTGATTGTTCACGCAGTGGTCGAAGTGGAGAATTTTAGCTCGTTTCTTCCCTTAGCATCTTGGTTTTCATGTCAAAAAGAGTATTCAAATGAACGTTTTGTCCACGTGTCCTGAAGTGTCCGTGATGACACTGTAATCCAAACATGGTGTGTTTCCTTCTGCGAGATACTTTGTACGGAAGAGCGGAGAAATGTGTCTCGCACTCATCTGCACTCGTTGGGGCTGGCAAAACAAAACAAACAAAAATCCCCTCCAAAAATAATCTTTATTACTAGTATGTCAATAAAATCAAACCATACATTTAAATCTGGGTCTATGCATTATTTGTATTCTGTCGCTATAAATATAGTTAATTTAGGCAATTGTTATGCAAAAAATGCCTATATGGAAACATAAAATGACAGAAAACTTGCAATATAGAGATTTTTTCTCATATTTACAGCAGTAATGTTCAGCAAAAGTTTCAAAATCTATAAATTATTATGTTTTCCCTACTCACCTGCAGCGTCTTAAAGGAACAGGCCACCGTTTTTCCATACTGAGACATGTTCTTACCTGAGCTTATTGAGTACCTGTCTGGCAAAACAACCAAAGATGATGTTAGCATTTGGCCTCTCCCAGCATATTCCTATAGCTCCAAACGGGGGTGAAGTTGGAAGCGACCACGCTCTTCCCACGGTCACGCAAACTGTAACCAGTTTGCTTTGGGATATTGTCCTTTTGGAAGACCCATCTGCGCCCAAGCTTTAACTACCTGGCTGATGTTGCTCCAATATTTCCACACAGTGTTCTTTCTTCATGATGTCATCTATTTTGTGAAGTGCACCTGTCCCTCCCGCAGCAAAACAACCCCACAGCATGATGCTGCCACCCCCGTATGTCACAGTTGGGTTGGTGTTCTTAGGCTTTTTCATCCAAATGTGACGATGTTTATTATGGCCAATATTATTATTTTTTGTATGTTCACAGAATATTTCTCCAAAAATGTAAGTCTTTATCCTTTTTTTATTTGAAAACTCCAAACTGGCTTTTTGATGTTTCTATTGGAGTGAGGGCTTCTTCCTGGCAGAGTATCCTCTCAGGCCATGTCCGTACAGGACCTGTTTCACTCTGGATAATGACAAACTCCAGGTTCTGCCAGCATCTTCACCAGGTCTTTTGCATTTGTTCTTTGGTTGATCTTCACATCTCTGGGACACAGAACCCGCCTTCTTTCTGATCTGTATGATGGCTGGTCATTACAATCATGGTTTTAACCAATGAACCTGGCACCTTTAAGTGTCTTCAAATTACACCCAAGGATGAACCAGACTTGTGCTTCCGAGGACATGGCATCATCATCTGGGATTTCCCAAATTGTTTAAAAATATAGTAAACTTCTAACTTTGTAAAAAGTAACAAAAAACATTTTCTACTTGACCTAAACAAAATAAAAGTTAATTCTGGTCTCATGTTAGACAGTGAGAAAAAAAATGCAAATGTGTATTTTTATTTAGTGTATGTAAACATATGGTTCCCACTGTATGTCCCCATTCACCATTGTACTCTACTGTCCTTTTTTTTTCATGGAAAACTTGACATGGAATTGTGTTTCCATCCCTCGTGCAGCTCTGAATAATCTTGCATATTCAGTCTGACTTTTTATCCAGGGCTCAGAGGATGCACCTGCTGGGGTTATCGTTCTCCCAGCCTCAAAATCCCCATCTGCCCTGGAAATAACTAGCACCAACTGTTTTTGGCACAAGGTAAAAACAAAAATAAAGAATATTAATAGGCCGACACGGGACCTCTGACACACAAAGCTAATAATAAACTCATTAGCATTATGAAATTGCGCCTTTATCTGAGCGCCTGAAAGGTTGGCTGCTCTCGCACAATGTTTTGCTAATCCCTTGTCTAACTCTGTGCTGCCTGTTCACCCCGGAGTGACAACAGACTTCGGTGCTGTGCCGAGATCGGTTTGCTCCAAAACGTCCGCAGTTTTGTATCGTGGACTGAGAAAAAGACTGGAACCATCCGATTTGAAAGAGCGTACAAAAGAGTGAAGCCAAGCGATTCTTCATGTGGATGAGTTTATATACATGTTTTTCAGCCGTCAGACCTTAAGGTGTAGTTTTTCATCACAGCAAGACAGTAATGCACAAATCCCAAATCAGGGCCCCCGAAACTTCACGGGGGGTTCCAAGATCAGGTGGAAATATAGTGTAGTTTATGACAATTATTATATTTACTATTCATTATATTCACTATTGACATAAATGAATTTCTGTAGATTTACACGCACAAAAAAGGAGTTTATAACCTCTTACCTCCTGCTTTAACCAAGCGCATTTTCTTTCCAGTACGGCTTTACCCAAATCTAAAAGTTTCTCCAGTGGAGTTTACAGTCTTTAGGCCAGAGTGATTCAAATATTTTTTTTTAGGGGGGGGGGGGGGTTATTATTTTGTTTTTTCAATGTTTTTTTCAACGATTGAGTATAAGCGCTATGCTAACCACCTACTACACATCCACTGGGTCACTGAAAGGTCAAATATGTATTAATATCAACCTTTTATAGTTTGAGAGAAAAGTTGCATAGTGCATCATAGTGCAAGATTTTGCTAAAAAAATAAAAACAGTTACAGTTTTTGTTACTTTTGGCATTTTTGGCATGTAAATGTCCTTGAGTATCAGTATTACCCCGTAAATCTCGCCGGGAAATGCCCCTTATTTTCAAATCCAAAACTTGACTAGTATGATTCACCTGCAGTGTCTTGTCTTCAAAAGAAAAACAACAACTATCCATAGGTTTCAGTCATGTGACATGTCCCCTTTTTTGGCGCCATTTTGAAAACTTTCTTTCAACAGATACATTTTTTTGTTTCGATTTCTTAAGCGCTGATGAAACTGACCTCACAATTCATGGCTGTAAAACGCATGAATATGAGAAAATGTCGATGACAAAGATGCATGTACACAGCTTTGTCAGATAACAGATTCATTTCATTATCCATTTTCAGTATAAAGGAGCTCAAAGTGCACGGTCAACGCACATGACATTAAACGACATACAAATAAACAAACGCCACATTAAAAAAAACGTAATGGTAAAATACTGTGCAATAAAACAAAACAAAAACGAAAGTGCCTTGTTCGAGTTCATCACAGCTTGTTACAATGGCGATCAGAAGAACATTAGAGTCATCAGAAAGAGTCACGCCCAAGAATTGACATTTCTCAACAAATCTGCACCTCAGAATCATGAATAGTAACAAGAACCGGCTTCCTTTTGTGGCCCTTTGTAAATTATTCAAAAGCAAGTGGTTTCCTTTACTCCGCTGAACAACGTTCTCTGCCTCCTCACGATAATGAGATCCAATTGCTATAATGCTAATTGTTCATAGTTTAGACGTGTCCAACCGCAAGTAGGTCACGTCTAAGGAGACCGCCCCACGCCCCCGCACACCGTGATGGATGCTCTCAATCTTCCCTGCGTCAGTCGGAGCGCGTGAGCCCCGGTCCGGACGAACACATGGTTCCGCGCCTGAGATTCCCCGCTGCGCTAATGTTGTTCCGCTCCTACACCGCCTCCTCCGGTTCCTTTTCACCAAAGTCTCCGTGCTCTCCGGTCCTACAGAAAGAGACACAATGTGCTCAACTTTGATAAGCGTTTATCCAGTGTTGTAATGTCGTTTCACGATCACAAACATGGCTGCAGCGTGCTTCATTCTTGCCTGCTTGAAAAAAGTCAACGAAAACATGTCGCCCGATTAAACACTGCCGAGCAATATGGAAAACATTTCAATTTTGAGATACAGAATCAATGTGAAACCTTTCCTGTAGATTCATGAAAACATTTAATGTAACTGTTCTTGAATATAATGTTTTCATATAGAGAATATGGCCTTTTGTGCATTAAAGTTGCCAACATTGCACATACTTTTGGTGGCAACATCTGAACACTGAATAGCACTAGGTGTGTATAAATGTATGGGTTTATTTTGAGGAAATTAGTTACAAAGATTTGTTAAGAGGGGATTTGGGATGTCTTTTTTAATATGTCAGCTACAAATGAAAGCCTGATTTAATCTGTAAAAACCTCCAAAAAGTCAAATGAGGACAAGAAACTAAAATGTGGAGTCAGTCTAAAAAATAAAAAAAAGTTGCCACTCAAAAGAGGTTCCTTGCTTTGATATTCGGCTGTCACACCTTCAGCGTTGACAGCACATTCTCTTGAACATTGTCTCAATAAGCTTCTGCAAAAAAACAAAAGACCACTGCGCAAAGTGTTCTCCAGCACGTCCCAAAGATTCTCGTTGGGATTAAGATCTGGACCAATCCATCTCATGCTCCCTGAACCACACTTTCACAATGTGAGCCTGATGAATCCTGGCATTGGCACCTGGGAATACGCCAGTGCCACCTGGGAAGAAGTAAGCCATTGATGGAATAAACTGGTCATTCAGGATGTTCAGGTCGTCAGCTGATCTCATTCTTTGTGCCCAAAGATCAGCGCAGTTGACTACGTTCAGGTAAAGGACACTTGGTTTGTGTCCCGTATGTGGAAATGTCATTGCCACAATGTGAGAAAAAACAATTGAATCAGTGTAATAATGAAACCCTATCATGAGTATTAGGCCGTTTATTTGTGTCCAGGATGAAGTTTATATGTTGGTATCGCAAACTGGCCCAAAACCTGAAAAGGCCAATTTTATACAATGCGAGTAGAATGGCTAAATATTCTACTCCGATCGTTTTTTCCAGTCCCAGTCTACATGTCCTCTGGGAGCAGCTCAACTCTTAGAATGTAGCCGATAGTTTTAGTGACTTTATTGGTGCTTCTTACTTGTTTTCATGTGATTGATCGGAGCAAACAATGGGAGTCTTCTGTCCGTCTCACACACACACCTTCTCAGCACTGATCCAGGCGCTAAAGTTGGCTCTCCTGTCATCCGTGTTTTACTCTAGGTGCATGGCTTTGCTTAACAATGGCAGTAGTCGAAGCAGTCAACGAGATGTTTTCTGATGATATGTTGGCGTTCTTTTTGACCACTTTTCTGGTGCATGGGGCAGTTCCGTTGGGCCAGTCCAATGCGCTTCGATTCGACTAGACCAGGGATCTCCGACCAGTAGCTCGCCAGCCCTTTCTAGCTAGCTCGCCAAAGACGTCCTACATATGCTCGACGACTCTCATTTTACATGCAATTTCTTTTTAGTTCTGAACATGCTGAACACAATTTGCAAAAAAACTTACGATCAATTTATCGTAAAGTAGAAGTGCGAAACTCAAGTGATTTTCATTGAAATATTATCTCGGCTACTAATTCGCCGGGGGGTGAACTCCACCAACGTCACATTTGACTTAAGCGATGTCTCCAAAAAAAAAAAGGTTGGACACCCCTTGACGAGACATTTACCTGCAGCTCTGACCAATCGGCCCAGGCAGGTCGACAATCGGCTCAGGGGGAAGTCGGATCGCGCTCCCCTCCAATCGAATCTCCTGGGTTTACATGAGTTTGGGCAATCCAGTTCTACTCAGACTAGGCGAGAGATCCGTCTTTTCCTTCGTCCCTGCAACCACACTGATGGTGTTTACTTAATAGCCTTTTTCGAAATGTAGTGGAGTTGAAAGCATCCTTCAAAAAAAAAGCAGAGTTAAATTAATAGTTTCTCAACATCAATACTACTCAGGTGAACTACAGCCCCCCCAAAAGCTCTATTGAGAATAACTGCTGTCCCGCTACAACACCATGTCCTTTCTTCCCTTGTAAAAGCCTGCGTATTGCTTTCATCCCAGTTTCGCGGTGGTTTGCTGCAGTAAGCCTGAATGGCGTGATGTGGGCTTCCTCCCCCCCCCCCAACACGCGGGACCATTTCAGCTGCTGCACTGTGAATGGAGGGCCCCGCGCACGCTAACGGAAGGAGAGGGGAGAAAGAGCGCTGCCTTTCTCCCCTTCAGAATGGGCCGATTCTGCTTCCCCCCCACCCCCGGCACAATAGGTCCTCTGTGGCAGTAGCGCCGCATACTTCGGGGGGGATAGAGGCCGGGGACACGCGCCGCCTTGCAAACCAATGAGGGCGTCTCAAAAGGCAGAACACTCCGCTCTCTTATCAGGGGTCGCGGAGAAAATGACTGAGCGCATTCATTCCGGGACATACTGTAATGGGGGGGGGGGGGGGGGGGGGAAGCTGTGGGGTGGGACTACGGGGACGGGAGTTTATCGTCAGAGCTTCGGGAGCCGACGCGCCATAACTTTCGAGGACTTTGAAAGAGTTTTGCCGCTGTGACAAATGTGGACTGCTAACACTGCTGCGTGAGGGGGCGTGTCGTAGAAGGCGATATTGGGAAAGATCGATATCGATTCTTGTCTGCGATTGTTTCGATTTCAGTTTAAGTTTAGGCATCCCCATGCACTGTAAAAAACAAAACAAAAACACAATTCAGACAATCTACGGTATAAAACTGACAGCTAAGTTACCCATTTTATACTGTAAAATCTACGGTATAACATTGATTTTTTTGTTTAAAAGGACATTATGCAGAGAAGGGGTGTTAAATAGACAGTAACAAACTGTATAAATACATTATGTATATAATTTCAAGGACTCTGTACTTTTTATAGTAGCAAATACAGTTATGGAATATCAACTGTAAACCTGTAATCATTTTGGAAAATGTATAGAGTTATATAGTAATTAGGCCTAATTGTGGTTGCAAAATGTCATTTTATTAACCAAAATGTCTTTAACTTTAATGGTGGAACTGTGGAATTTACATTCTTAACTGTTAATAATATTACAGAATCAATCTGTAAAAAAGTACAGTTTATCTACTATTAACAAAGTAAATCTGTTAAATTCACAGCAAAAATATATACTTCTGTCAGATAAAAAATAAATAAATTTAAAAAACTTTTATTCACTTTAAAATAAACAATCATTTGCCATAAACCTAGTGACATAATTTTTGTGTAGGTACTGTGTAATTTTGATTACTGTTTCTGAAGAAGAGACATACATTTTTTAAACAAAACCGTTCATTGTCGTCTCTTACATCTTCAAAATGAAAAAGGCCACTGCAAAGGTCTGGACAGTTTCCCCCATTTGCCACAGCTTGTTAACACTTTCCCAAGCAACCCATTCTTCCTTACTGAAGTCTTCCAGTTCTGAGCTGATCTCTGGTCTATGAATTAGGTCATAACAAATAAGCTCGTGAACATATTGCTAAGTCCAAGTCTGGAAAGTTTGGAGTCTGCAGGACTTCCTGAAGTAAAGATGTTGATGAAAGTGTCTACCAGAAAGAAACGACCGCATTTGGATTACAACCTCACATCTGTCGCCTTTCGTGCTACACGTGGATACCAAACAGGTCAACATTTTGGACTGAATACGCCAGTAAGCGTCACAAAGGGTGAGTTTGTTCTGTTTTCAACCCTGACTACAAAACTAAGATCTTAAGGGAGATCAAACTAGCTAGCTAAATCTCAACATTGATCATTTTAACCAGGGCTGCCTGAACTTTGGCCACTGAACATTGCACTGATGGCTCTGGCCTTAAAATCGGAGACCTGCGGAACTCTCAGCCAGGGACTGCAGATGGAAATTAGCATCTGGTGCAAAACATGTTCTAATTTTAGATAAATGTGGCGCACTTTGTGGGCCCCACTTATTAAGATTGCTACGAGCGGATATTGCAAATGTCCTCAGTTTATTGAATTAAGCAAACCTTTTGTCCGGTAAAAAGCGTGAACATGAAGATGTCGGTGTTGCCCTCGAAAGTCCCACCGCAAATTAATTACTAACAAAACTGAAATGGAAGCTTTACATCTTTGCAGGAAAAGAATCTCCATATGAAAATGTCACCCATCGTATTTTCACAAGTTGTCGTCCTTTTTGTTTTATTTTTTATTCTTTGCAAATGAATTACGGTGGCGGACCGAAGACAAAAGAAACCTTTATTACTGCGGAACGTAGAAGTCAATCTCCATATGAAAATGCCACAGCTATAATATGTTCACAATCCGTCAATCTGTGAGCGTTTAGAAGAAATCCATTTTTATATTCAGCAGCCGAGATTACTCATAACCATCCAAGGTCATTTCGGAGAGCGTTATAATAGAAACAGCTTTTTGGCCTTCACAACACATTCGCTCTATCCATCTTTTCCCTTGGCATCAACACAATATGCACTTTTGTTTTTGGTGCGGTTAATAAAGTCAGGGCCAAAGTTCACCTGTGAAGAGAGCCAGTATCCGTCTGATTTACTGCCGTCAGGGTTGCCCCTCCTCAGCCCGTTGAAGCCTCTGAAGATTTATGCCCCTCGTGGCCGTCTCTCGCCCCCGCAAGGGAACATTCTTCTGCATGGTCTCACTACTGTCGGTCATTACTCTGAAAGACTCTTCATGTAAACCAGGGGTGTCCAAAGTGCAGTCCGGGGGGCCAAATGCGGCCCCCAGACCAATTTTTGGTTGCCCTCGACCTTCTTGCTGAATCAGTAGACATCATCAGAGATGGTCCTTTTTATTTGAAATGTAATAATTCTACATAATTCTAACCTAACAACGAACATTTTATTGTGAGACAGAGCTGGCATGAAGGTTGTAAGTATAAATAAAAGGTGTGGGGCCCCCCATGAAAAGGTTTGGACACCCCTGATTTAAACGATTGACGATATGTGTTAACCCAGGGTTTTACAACAATCCTGGGCCAGTAGTTCTCACATTTCTGAGCGCCACCTCATAAGATATTTGACCTTTCATTTGACCTGCGATCAAATCAAGACTAAACCCTTGTCCAGTTCAGCTTCTGGACTGGAGCATACAGCCTACAGGCCAAGTGTAACACCTTATTTGAAAGCTGAGGCCCAAGTCCCTTATTTTTGTTGTTGTTTTTTTTTGCCATGTTTTGGTAATGTATTTTAATAATTTTTTTTTTTTTTTTTTTTAGAAGTTTTAGTTGTGTTTTCATCCCGTTTTTGTGTACGTTTTGGTCACATTTTTGTGGCATCATCGCAGTGACGTGACACTTAAAGAAAACGCAAAAAAATAATAATAATTCAATACTGTGAAGAATGTATTTCTGATTTATTTAATGTCCTCCATCCATCCATTTTCTCCCACTTGTCCGTTGCCAGGTCGTGGGGGCAGCTGTTGGAGCTGCCCAAGTCACATAGCACCAGCCCCTATGGCTCCTCCTGCAGGTGGTGGGTCCACGGAAGGACGGCCTCATGGTTCCAAACGGTTCCAAACGGGCCTGTTGGTCTCTCATAGGGGGCCCATTCACACTCTCATTCATACACCAGTGTACGCAGACACTGGAGGCAAGGAGGGTGAAGTGTCTTGCCCAAGGACACAACGACAATGTGCACCTTCAGGAGGCGGGATTCGAACCCCTGACCTTCCGATCATGAGACGACCCGCTCTACCATCTGCGCCACTGTCGCCCCCTATTTAATGTCCTCCTCATTTTTTTTTTTTTTTAATGAGGAGGACATTATTTAATGTCCTCCTCATTAAAAAAAAAATTATTTCAAAAATAAGGACAATTTAAGTGACCCCAATTTTTTGAGCCGTAGTGAATATCATCATAGGTATGGCTCTCCTCGGCCCCTCTCTTATTGTCAAGTAAATACAGCGGTCAAAAAAATAATAAAGTATGCCTTCTAAATGTACACAGCACATACACGGACAGCCTCATTGAAATCTGAATTAGGCCAGCGTCAAAGTTCGCCGGTAAACCGATCTATTAACCCGCTGATGGACGCGGTCAGGGTCGCCCGATCTCGCCCCACAACTTCATTTTGTTTTTGAAGCCTTGACTCCACGCACGTGTTTGTTGTTGGCTCGGTGAGGATTTATGTATCTCACCCCTGCTCCCGGCTGTCTGTCTGGGCCCTGATGGAGGGATAAAGCCCGTTTGATTGATGTTCCGTTGTGTCGCGGAAGACATTTGTAGATGACATTGAAGCAGACGATCAACAAAATGAACGACCGCATTGTTTCACATAACCATGTTTGACTCTTTGTTCATCAGAATATTGTAAAAGGAGACATTTGTGGGAGGAAAAAAGAAGCTGGCATCTAAGTCGAAGTGTGAAGATACCTCATTTGAAAGCCAAGACCTTCTAGTTTCTAAAAGTATGTGTAAGATCTGTGTAAGTGAAACACAACTTACATTTGTCTTTCCTAACCACTGACCCAAAAAACAGGCAGAAGGAAAAGCTTTTTTTCCTAATTTAAGGTCAATATAAATTCTTACAATATGAATAAATCTAAAATATACAATATATAACCTTAATAAGGAGAACAAATTCATTCATTTACATACGGCATCTCTCAAAAATAGACTGGGAGATCATCTTTTTAAATGTAAATAGAGAATGATTAATTTTTTAGCTTTACTCACTTTATTCCATCATTGAGCCCCCGGTGTTTATACCCTTTGCGAGCTTGGAAGAAAAAATATGCAATCATCTCTTGAATTATATTTAATTTGTTGAAGCTTAATGTATTTTCTACACTTTATGGAAGATTGCTCCTGTTTAGCTTTAAACATAACTTGAATTGCTTTAAAACAATATACGGTTTGATTGAATAAATAATGGATGTGTATGGTCATAATACCCAGCATTAATAAACAGATGTGTGGCATGTTTCTGTAATAAAACTATATAAACAAAAGGTTTGATTTGGCTAGGCTAGGCTAGGCAGTGCAACACTTCACTATTTGAAACCTCAACAACTCTCTATGCGGCTTTCTATTTTCATACTTAACATTACATTTCTTCTTCAAAAGAGCGTTTTCAATCATTTCTTTTACACAGTCAATCCTGGACCTCTACTTTGAAGTGAAAGGCGCGTTGTGTCGTGCCACGATTGTTTCCATTTAAATGCCGCCTTTTGTGTCTAGTTATAGATATCTCCCTTATCAAAGGAGTCTAGACTGTGTCTAATCACGCGGTGCACTTTTGAGAAAATCCCACCTGCTGCACTGCTGGGACCGATTATCGACCGGCGGAGGAAGAAAGAGCTTCGGAAGTACTTAATTCATAATATATAAATGAATATTAAAGTCAATAACATTTTAATTTGCAAAAATATCGACTACATAAATTTGCACAATGGTATGAACTGGAAGGCCAAGTGACCATAGTAGATAACAATAAAATATGCTGTTTATAAAGAGTCTTCTCTTAACACACCAGGTAATTTTTTTCGGCAGTTTTATAACGTTTTTTATCAAATGTACATTTTCCGACATTTATGAAGTCGTTAGCAAAAGACTTACGGCGGGTAAACGTACGCCTCACCGATCCATCTAACTTTATGCTGAATTTCTGTTTGCATTTCGAGAAATACTCATGATCTAATTAATGCTGACCAGAACATGTTTTCGAAGCTCTTAGTTCTTTCTAGTTTATTCGACTTTAGATTTAGCTAAAGCATGACTTAGCCAGCGCATGTCATGACAATAAAACTCAATTTATTTTATGTTTAAAGCAAAGTAAATCATAGAATTTGGGGCCTGGTGTGTCCGGCACAGATACGTTAAAACATAATCCACACAAACTGATTTAGATCTGCAGACGTCGATTCCAATGATTAACTCACTCAGTGTAAAAGATTGAAGCTGTAATTCCGACAAAAACAGCTTTTAGACAGGATTTACTAAGCACTTTATTCAACTTATCGTACACAATATGTCATAGAAAGGCAAAAGCGCTATCCAATAGCCTGTTGCATTGTGGGTAATACTGGAAATGCCTGGATGTTCGCAATTATTAATATGCAGCGGTGGAGCAGAATAAACCCAATTTCTAGCCAGATCTCAACGACGAACAAACTTTCAAAGTACTCACGGCTTTCAAGCTAAAGCTGCTTCCCCTTTCCGCTAACACGGGGCTGATGTCAGTGCAGCATTTCTTTTCTTCTCCCTACATCCACTGGAAATGCATCCCTCTTCTCCGCCCTTCACACATAAGCACCATAGAACCCCCCCTGGGAGCTCATTAGCACTTCAGCCGGCGATGGCGTGACACTGTTGACCAATGCTCGTTTTTGTTTTCCTTTTTTTTTTTTTTTAATAAAGAAATAAAGCGAGCTGGTAATAAAGAGATGTATCATTTAACAGACTCATGTGGCCACTCACAATTCTCACTCATTATGTGTGGACCACCACTCTTTCTATAATCGCGCTAAATTCAGCTGTGCAATGTTCAATTGTGTAGCGTGTCCTCAGCATTAGCTTTGGGAGAAGGAGAAACCTTGGTAATGGTAAAAAATAAAAAATAAAAAACTTTTTTCAGGATTTTTTAAATAGGGCCTCATTTGCTAGTTATCCAGAGTGTTGTTGATTTCTTGAGATATATTTTTTTACATTCATGCAGTCCTTATATTTGAAGAGTTTTGTGGTGCTAGGCTAGTGCATAGCTATGGTAACAGCTAGCCTGCATTAAAAACAGTCTGACCCACTCCACAGTGCACCTGAAATGACTTACAACGCTAGACTATCGATATAAATGTCTGTGTTAATAGAATTATTTTAACCATTATATTTGAGCAGCATCATCTTCGTGGTTGTAAGCTATGCAGCGGCGGAGTGATCTGCCAGAAAATAGTCCCTCAAAATGCGATAATTTATGTGATGTCAACAACATCTTTATATGAGTGCTTATTTGAATATAGTGACCCTAGACGCTGTATCAACTGAACAATTGTTTTTGGGTTTCTGGTAGGTTTTCTGGATTGGAATGTATGCGTAACCATGGAGACGGTCAGCAATGAAAACCTACCACAAACCTAGCCTGTCCAGCCATAATACACGCTTGTCCTGTTCTTTACAAAGACGTCTAGTCTGGGATCAGGGGGGATTTCTTCAGAATTCTGATGGCCGTGATTCACAAACGTATTGACTGATGGTGGTTTTACAAAGCATCAGCCAGAAGAGTGGGGACAAATGTTGTCGATTGGAAGGAGTCAATAGCAAGATTTAAACATTGCAGAATTCAACACAAATGCGACAGCTGTTTCAATCAATGTACGTTCGGAACGGGACAAGAATACTTTAAATACATGGCAACAGAACATCTACGCAGGTACATTCTTGTTTGGAGAAGGGCCGGGGCAGAGGGCCCCGGGAGCGGCGGTTGCCTGTGGCTGTGTGGGCACTGTCCTCTGGGTGCCCCGATGGAGGTGTGGTGTTTCTGCTGGGCGTCCTGTGGTGGTGCCCTGTGGCTGCGGCTGATGTGCCGCTCCCGGTGCAGACGGATCCTCTGATGGTATTTCCTCACCTGCTTCATCTGTACCCGGACTCAGCCCTATGTCCATTATCTCATCATGTGCGTCTGTATGGGAGTGTCTGTGTGTGGGTGCGACGTGTGACTATGGGGAGGGGGGGTGGGGTGAGCAGTATTATTGTCTGTTTTTATTTGGAAGAGTGGGTGGTTGGGTGGGCGGGAACTGCTTTTAATCTGTAAAGCACTTTGTGTTACAACTTTGTATGACAAGCGCTTTATAAATAATGTTTTGATTTGATTTAGTACAGTCAAGCAAACATTTCACTTGTGGTTCATTCGGTTCCTGTCCTGACAACACGGTCTGTGATGGGTTTGATATAAAACTTTCTGAGGTTTGATCGGCTGGGAGCAAAGTTCCAGAAAAGCAGGAGTGGACGGCTGGTCACCGAAACCCTAAAGGACAATTGATCCTAGAGCGTCATAGAAGCCATTCTGATTGAAAGCAAAGGCGCCTTGCTAACCACTGAAAGGTCAAATACACACTAATATCAAGTTTTTATTTTCCACATTAAAAGTTACATCATGTACCTTTTAACACACTGTATTTTACCGAAAAAGCAGAGGTTTGTAGCAGTCGGTCAGCAGGTCGTACACCATTTTCTCTCCAGAAACCTACTTGTACGTCGGTGCGTGTTGGTTTTTCCACGGCCACGAGAGCACAATGCACTTTTAATTTCCTGCTCACAACAGAAAAGGATCATCATCTTCCCAACAACAGCGCACATGACGACTATAGAATAAGGAAAGCACTGTAGCCCTGGCTGACCAAACTAATTGCCCCCTCCAGTCAATGCGATGTGGCTTGTTTTGACAGGGCATCAGGGCATAAATACAAATACCACACTGTCGATGCCAAATGGGAGCTCACGGCGATGTCTTTTCACTCATCCAATTTCACCTATTGAGCTTGACGTCCGCCCCTCATGCCATCGTCTCCATTTGAATACAGATGACTATAAATGCATTTCCCTTCCCCTTTAAGTCCCGTCCGTCTTCTCCCGTCTGTCCCCATTACGTTTTCGCCATGCAGCCGCTGTCTCGCTGCATTTGCGGAGCGAGCTCGCGGCTTAATCTAAGCATCGGGCTCCATTTGAGAGATTGTTCCATTTGGCTCGGCGTGGCTGGGGCCTCTCCAGTGCCGCGGCTGATTTCAGCGATAATGGCGAGCGCGGATTTATACGAGCTCCCCGCAGATAGGAAGCGGCAGCGTGTGATGCACTTAGCTTGGACTGTATAAAGGACTGACGAGGAGGGGAGATTCATGAGCGTGGGGTGGTGCTTTCAGGTCCAGAGGAAACATCTTTGTGTTAGGTTGAAACATATGGCAAGGGACGGATGGTGTGATGGGATTTCTATTGGATTTTGTGCATAATAATGAACCCGTATGATGCGTTTGAAGGGGGTAGTTTTGTAGATCTTGATTTATGTATGTTTTATGTTTTTACTGTTTTATATTGTGATCGACACATTTCAGGTCAAACATTAAGTTCTGTCCTGCAATAATGTTCCATTTCCCGCAACCCTTGAACGCCTTACACTCTTCCCGGTGTGTGGTTTATAAAACAAAGACCCCTGTAGTTATCGGATTATTAGACAGACGACATGGACATTTCATGAGGGTTTCCGCTGCATCAGAGTAGGTCGCCCAGATGTTTATCAATTCATGATCTTTTGTAAACTTCTGTCATAATGCTGGTGCCTTGCCATTGGTCCGACGTCTCATTATTCCGAAAATGTACCTACTACTGAACCCAATTTTAATTTTCAACCCCTACTCAATGGGACATTTTCGGAATAATGGGCCGACCCCATAATGCTAAGCTCTGACTGTGTTAGCCGCTAACTGTTGCGGCTTCTGCTGCTGAAAATATTTCCTTACACTTTGTGTTTACGTGGTGCAGGGGCAGATGAGGTGTGTGTTGTGGGGTGTCCTGTGAGGCGGGGGAGGTGTGGTGCTCGTCTGCTTCTTCCGGACAAAGTTGGCTCACTGTTTTGAGGGTGTGGGAATACAACCACCAAAATGTAATAGCTGAGGGCAATTAATAAGTTATTTAAAAGTAAAATCAAATTCAAATTTTGACGTATTGCTCGTTTTGATTGAAAACTCCAAATTTGGCAGGAATTAGTCATTACAAAATCACTCTAAAAAACCTTACACATGCTGTTCCAAGGCTGGAATGTTTGGAGACTGTAGGAGCTACTCAAGTGGAGATGTTGTTGCGAGAGTGGAAGTAAAACCTCATTTTGAGAGAACGGGCCCTACATTTTTGTTTTTGCTGCAGCTGTCTCCCAGAGAGGGAATGTCCATTTGGATTACAGCGTCATCTCGGTCGCCTTCCACAGTACACGTGCATTCGAAATGTCAATGTTGGAGAATGAATAAGCGAGGGAAACCTGCCGTTGTAGTAACCTGGCTCGCCAGTGACAAAACATAATAAAATAAGCATCGTAAAGGGTACGTCTTTTTTATTACTCTGACATTATAATTAGCTTAACAACTAAACTGACTGTACATGTTGTAGTCACTTTACAGCAGTATTATCCAACCTTTTACGAGTGCGCCAAGTCACGGTACTTGATAAGGTGCTGCAGCACACAACCATCCAAAACATTACCAAATGACACTGTGCAGAAAAGATATGGTGCTACAAATATCCGTGCCAATGTGTCTGGCACATCGCGTTCCAAATTATTATGCAAATTGTATTTCAGTGCCATAAAGGTAAAAAAGAAAAGAAAACGTTTTTTTAATGAAACTAATGGATGGTGTTGTGTCTCAGGGCTCTTTGAATCGCTGACATCAATCTCAGACGCCTGGGATGAATAGTTTATCAGGTAAGCCCAGTTAAGGAAAAAACTACTGAAAGAAGGCATTTAGCTTATATGTAAACAGTTTGGCTATGTCATTAAAGCCGCGCCACTTTTCAACAAAAATAACGTCTGTAAAGGAGCTCTAAACATACGCATTACAAAGTGCATTGAATTGGTAATAATGAACATACAATTTGAATATGACTTGCAATATTGTGGTATAGGCGTAGTAATATTTCTACGCCTTGCAATATAGTTCCCCTTTTTATCCGCTTAGACAATCGACATGTTTAATTTTGTGTGACTATACTTGGATCGTGTAAAGGCGAATGTAACCGTATTTAAATAGGGGAAACGTGGAAGAGCTTGGTCGCTTCTAACTTTACTCCCGTTCGGCCCCATAGAGGAGAGGAGGAGAGGCCAAATGCTAATGCCGTCTGTGCTCTGTTTACGTGACTGAGCGCACGCGTAAAGACAAGACAGCTACGCATCAACTCATCTAAGATAAGGTAAGAACATATCTCAGTATTTTAAAATGGTGGCCTGTTCCTTTAAAGTACTGGTATCGGGGGGGGAAATGAACAGTACCCACTCCTGCTCTTAGCTATTCTTCGTGGTTTAACCATAACCTCAGTCCTCTTCACAACACACTTTCATAAGGTAATTGTGCATTTCTCTTTAGCTCGTGTGTGTTTTTCTCCTCGTCTCAGGAGACTGTATACCCCAGCATATATTATCCCCTTGGTGGGACAGCACCAGATTGTGTTGCAGAGCTGACTGGAGCTTGGTTACAGTGCATTACTTTTACATGATGCAGGTGGAGATCGGCGGCTGCAGGTGTTTGCCTCCAGAGAAACGTATAGCCCCCATTTCGTCGGCGTGAATAAATAATGCAGTTTACTGCTAAATGTTCGGGGCTAAATGGCGCTGTTTGTTTCTTCTGCAAGGCTTAATCTCTCTGCCACGGGACGTTTGTCTTGGTGGGTTCTATTTTAGTACAGCCGTCCACTTTCAACCTCGCCAATTTGGCAAGATTGAACAGTTGTGTCTCGTTGTAATTCATGTTCATTGCGGGATATTCTAAGATGAAGAACTTTTCCAACAGAGTTTGACTTTAAACTTTTAGAGTTAGTTTCTGTGGCATTATAAGGTCATCAATAATATTGTTTATCGCAACAGTTTCCTGCCTCAATACATATGTCAAACTTCAGATTTTGTTATCGTGACAGGCCTAGCTCCGTCCTAGGTGTCCCGGTTTTTCAGACATGGCACTTGATTGTTTTTTTACTTAATTACTTATGGCCATGTATGCTTTAAAGCAGTACTAAGTAACTTGTTTACCTTAATAAATCCTTTTCGTAGTCCTTCTGGGGGTAATATAAGTGTTAATGGGATGATTTGGGGGTCTTTCATCTCCCCCTGGTGTCTCTGGCCAGAAAACCACAATTGCCACTTGCCTGCTAGGAGTCGCCAATAGACACTAATGGAATCACGAAGAAGAAGCTAACAGGCTAACGGGAAAAGTTAACTGCGGGCTAGCGCCACTTTGGTATATTTAAAAGCGTAAACTTTTAGGTTCAAACCGACTAGTTTGGGGTTGGTTTCAGAGCGCGCAGTAGGGGCGTGACTTTGTCTGTGTGTATTTACATACTGGGTAAACACCGCGGAGGAGGAGGCACAGCTGGTTTGGTTTGCGTAGTTGACACATGCAGTTTTATACATACGCCTATTGTCGATCAGTTTTCAGCTTGAAAGAGTCTTGTTTTGTCAGAGAAATAGCGCACGCCGTGGGGGCGTGAGTGGCTTCATGACTGTAACGCTTCCCCTGTGTCTCACGGA
Source organism: Proterorhinus semilunaris (assembly GCA_021464625.1). Taxonomy (NCBI): domain Eukaryota; kingdom Metazoa; phylum Chordata; class Actinopteri; order Gobiiformes; family Gobiidae; genus Proterorhinus; species Proterorhinus semilunaris. Next base: position 7,904,251 of record CM038348.1, read on the forward strand.
AGCCGCCGCTACTTACGCTGGAAAATGGATTTACCATGAGTTTGTTGAGCAGAAGGCACATAAAGGTTACTTCAGACGGGTGAGTGAAAGTTTGTTTTTTTATCGCTGGTGGCTGCTGTGCTAATGGTTGTTTGATGAGGCTATTGTGCTGTTGTAAGCTAACGTGTTAGCATGGGAGACAGTCATGTAGTCACGAGGAATTAACCTGCTATTTACACAAAATCAAGATCTCTACAAAATTAAACTACTCCGTAGTCAGCGCATCCCTAGCTTTCATCCACTTCTTATTTGAGAGAGATCCGCTTCATATTTTCGGTTTTATGGCCAGGTACAGTTAATGGGTTCGTGCAGTAAAACGTAAACACAATGCGGCGATACGTCATAATGTCGGCCTTTTCCTCTCGTGTATGAGAGTGTATGTGCATTACTAAAACAGTATAGGAGTCTTTTCTAAAGTTATAACTTCAGTTATGTCCGGAGTCTGTAACTCTCTCTCAGCGTGAGGCTGGAGCTGACACAGGGAGGGACTGGGGAGAAGCTATGGGAGAAGCACGCAGGATTTTGACTGTAAATAAAAGAGTCGATTATTTGGTTTATTTGGGCTGCAAGATTGTTATTAGTAACAACGATGTTCCCAAAGAGAGTGGGCAGAAGATAACTTATAAATTCCTACCCCCTCACACATTAACAAACATAGCTGTTGACACATTTTGTCATGTTTACAACCCTAAACATAAAGATTTAATTTAGAATTGTTTTACTGAAAGTTCACACACAAGTAACAGACAACTGTGAAGTGAAAGCAAAATGAAAAGTGGGGCGTGCACAAGTATTCATACAGCATGACTTGATACTTTGTGGAACCCCCTTTTCCTGCAATAACAGCAGCAAGTCTTCTGGGGTTTGACTCTACAAGGTTTGCACATGTAGAGACTGACATTTTAGCCCATTCCTCTTTACAAAACAACTCAAGCTCTGTCAAATTAGAAGGAGAGCGTTTGTGAACAGCAGTTTTCAGGTCTTTCCACAGATTTTCAGTAGGATTTAGGTCAGGACTTTGACTGGGCCATTCTAACACATTAATATGTTTGTTTTTAAACCATTCCATTGTAGATTTAGCTTTGTGTTTAGGGTCATTGTCCTGCTGGAAGGTGAATCTCCGCCCCAGCCTCAATTCTCTTGCTGACTCCAGCAGGTTTTCCTCCAAAATGTCTCTGTATTTGGCTCCATGGATTGAACAGTGCTCCATGAGATGTTCAAATCTCTGGAAATCTCTGTATAACTTAACGCTGCTTTAAACTTCTCCGCAGCTTTATCCCTGACCTCTCTGGTGAGCTCCTTGGCCTTCATGATGTTGCTTAGTGACCAATACACTCTGACCATAGCTCTGAGGCCCTCACAGAACAGCTGGAATTATACTGAGAGTAGATTACGCACAGGTGGCCTCTATTTAATGGTTAGGGCAAGGTGTGAACATTCTGCAGTCATTAGGAATGGTATAAAGGCAATTTAATGCACTCAGAAAAATGCTGTATGAATACTTATGCACGCCCCACTTTTCTATTTTTGGAAAAAATAACAGAATCATGTATCATTTTGCTTTCACTTCACAGTTGTCTGTTTCTTACAGACAATTGTGAAGTCAAAATAAAATCGTTATGTTTATGGTTGTAAACATGACAAAATGTGCAAAAGTTCAAGGAAGGTGTATTAGTACTTATGAGAGGCACTGTAGTTACCAATTTGTTTTTGTATCTCTTATATTTCATTTAATTTTTAGATGATCTATTTCTTAAGAATTGTCTGTACAATTGATTACATTATGTCCATTATCTACATCACTATGGCCCAACATACACGTATAGCAACAACATACACATAACATGACATGACCGTGGGGAGCTTTACGGGGAATGGCTTATCTAAATGAGCCCTATTGTTATTCTCAACAGCAGAGAGAGGTGAGAACTGCCCCAAACTTCAGAGGGGTTTTTCAGCCTTTTGGCCTTTTTGGAATTGTTAACTTCAAATCGCTGCTACGTCTCCAAATATTATCAGATTTCCATGTGTTAACCATTGTTGGAAAGCTTGGAGACTACACTTAAACAATCTGTGAACATCTCAAAATGCCCCAGAACCGACTTGTGTCCCTGGTTCTAGTGACTGGTCACAGTTAATGAGTAAAGAAACGCAACATGCTACAACACCTGCAGTGGCACTTATGGCCTCTTGGGGCATGAGTTACTTAGTTCTGCTTTAAATGCAAAGTTTCCATTTAGGAACTTACTCACAAATTCTCATTGTGTCCCAGTTTTCAATATGGTAAATCTGGCTACCAATTGCCAGAAAACAGGCCTGCACCAACTGGAAGAGCCAGGAAACCTTTTCCATCTCCTTGTTTTGATCCAACTAACTTTTATCCCATTACAATTTAAATGTTGTTTTGTTTTTGAGAGCTGATCATGACCCCGGATTCTTGCAGGCGGCAGCAAGTCAAAGCGTTGTCTCTTAAACCCTAGGCCAGGGGTGCCCACACTCTTTTGGCTCGCGAGCTACATTGAAAGTCAACAAGACACAGAGATCTACATATATTTCTCAGAAGGTCACATCGGGGAGGTTTTCTTTCATGAGGGTTATTACTGATTTAAAAATAAAGCCTTTTGAATTTACCTCTTCAGTAAAATGTAACTATATTGGATAATACTGCATCATAAAACGAAGAGAGAACATTATTTAACTTGATAAATTATTATGAACATTTATGTGTGGTCAAATGTGTGATTAATGCACCTATTTTTTTTTTTATGGATTGTAGGACCTGGACTAAATGTCAAAGATTTGCCCACACTAATTATCCCAACATACATGTTATTTTGGGCTCACGAACTCCTCATCTCTTGCTCTTCAGATAAATGATTTGACTGGTTTTGGTGAGTAACAGGAGCTTGTATCTAACAACAACTGAAGGAAGGAATCCGAGTGAATCACTGGTAGGAGGGATGTGTTATTTAGGACTTTTCGAACACCCGGGTAATTTCAGAGCGTCGCAGATGTGGAGTTGAAAACAATGGCGGTATCAGACAGTGTTTTTTTGCCTGTGAATGACAGCTTCTGTACTATTAATTTAGTTTGTCTCAGTAAATCCTGCCTAAAAGCTGTTGTGCGGTTGGATATTCCATTTTGTCGGAAGTACAGCTTCAATCTTTTACACTGAGTGCGTTAGAAGATTATTAGAATCGACTTCTGCAGATCTAAACAAATTGTGGATTATGTTTAAAATTTTGACATTCTACAATTCTACAATTTACTTTTGCCTCAATAGGCAGGTTACCATGGTAATCAAATCACATTTCATCACAATCTGACAATTATTGAGTTTAATAAATCCTCTCAAGTCCACTGACAACCACCCAATGCAGCGATGTCCCATTGTTTTCAATGAGGCCGAGAGCATTGTATTCACCTCCGCTTGATTTGTGACGAAACACTGCAGAGCCCTGTAGGTTCTCTCTTCCTCCCTCGACAAATGTGCTCGTCCCTTGTCGAGATCTGCACCCCTTCGCGGACGACAACTGTTCAGCGTGAGGTCTAACGGGCCAAAATGAAGGAACGTGTCCGAAATGCCGCCTGTGCTTTTGCCGGTGTCAGTCATTATTCTGTTTGTAGCTCACGGGTCTGTCGTGCGGTGCCATGCCATTGGTCAGATGTCTCATTATTCCGAAAATTGTCCATTGAGCAGAGGTGCCATTAGTCCGACATCTCTAACCCAGTTGTGTTGTGGATTAGAGGGCCACGTACAGCCACTGGCCCTAACCTTAAGGGGAGTGGACTCTTGTCTGAACCGGATTTTATTTTTCAACCCTTACTCAATGGGACATTTTCGGAATAATGAGACATCAGACTAATGGATGAAAATACAGTATCCAAAGTAACATGATTAAAGCATATTTTAAATGTTTTGAAGCTTAAATTATTTTTTTTTCAGAAAAAAAAAAAATATATATATATATATTGTTTTCAGATGTCCATAATTAAGCGAAAAAAATGCATTGAACAATGTTATAATGGTGAAATGTATAAACATGAACTGGTCATTTGAAAAAATATTTTACTTTTGGTCTAGGAGCCAGAAAATTAATCACTATTATAACACAAGTATTATTGTTCCATTCATTCTCCACATCAGTAGGGACACCATTCCTCCCAGATAGGTAGAACTTGTTGTTGGCCTTTTTTTTTTTTTGGCCTAAAATATGACACGAATGCAAATAAATAAATAATTGATTGCGCAAATGTCAAATCAAACAGAGGAATAAGGGGAAATAACGATATTCCAAAGCAAATCGGACACAGTTGGCAACATTAGCGCAACATATTGTATAATTTCTGTATTTTGACAAACGCACGCAGTAAAAATAGTGAACAATGTCATAAATGACTTTTCGTGGCTAATTTATATTTCACATTGTGTTTTAAGTAGAATTGTCGACTACAAATCCATCTTACCAAACTGTTCTTGTTTCACTTGAGTCACTAACTTGTCAGATCATCACTGGCGCTCATGGGATTCCCAGCGATTGCCTGTCATGAGCTTTACCAACTGGATAATCAATAGTGGCCGCAGACGCTGGATCTGACTGGCGCCCACACACGCTTCAGCGGCCGCCAATCTGTTAACCACCGCTGCATCGGTCCACACGCGCCTCTGCCAGTGCGCCGCGCCAGTGTTTTCGCAAGCGACAAGTGTTCCTCGACGGTGGGTGTGCAGCTGCCGGCCCTGAGCCAGCGCGGTCGGACTGCAGGCCCGGGTGAGTCATGCCGGTGTGTGTGCCTCGCTTTATCCGCTGCTCTCGCATTCGGGTGTTGGTTTTCCGTTTCACTGAGCGCGTGCGGAGGGAAGTGTTGTCTGTCACCGCGGACATTCCAAACGACACACATTCGGAGGGGTCAGGCGGCGCAGAGAGAGACCGAAAAAAAGCTCAGAGGGATATGAGCGAATTCTGACGAGCGGTCAGAGCAGGGTGACCAGATGTTCTACATTAAAAAAACTCAATGTGAGTTTGTGAGGGGAGCCACATTGTGATTATTATTTTTTTCAACCACTTTGAATTTGGTCCAAATTCATGATTTTAAAAATCTACTGTCAATTAAATGGACCAATTAGCATTGAGGTGCTATTTAATTGGTTCAGTCACTATGGAAAGTTTGTGCTGGATGTTCACATGGACAAAAGTTACTCAGTTTAATGTAAAAAACAAAAAACAACAACAACAAAAAAAGCCTATGGTCATACTGGTGAAAAAACAGGACACCTGGGACAAATCAATAGTTTTGAAGAAATCCATTGGGACATGAAACACAGGGCTCAAAACTGTGACTGTCCTGGGCAACCTGAGACATCTGGTCACCCTAGATTAGAGGGGGTCGTTTATCAGGCTATAGAGGCTATATACAGTACTATATAGCAAGTGCAATCTGGGAAATAGAATGTACCTTTTTGTGGGCATGTCATCTGAATTTGGCTATGTGTTCAAAATGTTTTACCTCTCACCCAACAGATGTAATCTAACAACCATTTGAAAACTTTAGCTGCAGATATATGTAAATATAATTGGAACTCTTGTCATAGCAACCAACAAGCTGAACATTTGAGGATTTAGTTTTCCTAATTTTATTTGGTAACGCTTTAGAATACAGCCCGCAAGTTCCAGGTGTAAGTACGGGTAACAAGAAAGTAATTACACGCGTAAGTACAGGTACTCTTACAACGTGTCACAAGAGGGAACAATGTGTAACAAGGTAGTACAATGTGTAACTACGTGTCAAGGTGTAGTAAAGGTATTCATTTAAATTTTTATATTTATTTATTTCATTCAAACGTGACATCATACAATCACAACAAAACCGCCAAGCCGATACAGTATGAATGAAACGGTAATAATGGTGCTGAGCTATCACATAGTTGTGGCAAAAGGTAATGTAGTATTGTGTATACATTTTAATGTTGCAGGACAACAGTATTACTGTTGTGAAAGTGAAGACATGACTCCTGGCATTTTTATTGATTGTTGTTTGTTTTATTTTGTTTATAGTGCGACACAGTTGCCTGTAACAAGCAGAAACAAGAGTGAACAGAGAAAAACAAGAACAAGTGTCCAAAAATGATCAAGCTTAATTATCATTCCTAAGTCAGACGGAGCCTTTCTGTGCTGAAGTGCAACCAATTGTTTTAGTTGTAGGGGAAACGGGAAGAAACCTATGTTCCATTTTTGTTGCTATGATCGAAAGCTCCTGGCCGGTGTGGTTTAAAATCAAGAATGTGCATTTGAAACACATCCAGGTGAATGTTGAACAGAAGAAATATGAACTGCAAAACTCACGTAAGATACACGGGCCACCGTGGCTCAGGTGGTACAGCACATCACCGCATGAGCGGAAGGTTCCAATGCTCATGGAGCAATTCAGATGGATGGATTCAGAGGGTGTTGTTATCGAGCGGGTGCATGAAATCAAATTCCTTGGAGTTATTATAGACGATAAAATGACTTGGAAATCTCACATTAAATATATAACTACAAACATTTCTAGAAGCATTGCAGTAATAGCAAAAGCAAGGCACATTTTAAACATCAAAGCTCTACATACCTTATACTGTTCTCTGATTTTAAATTACTGCACTGTGGTTTGGGGTAGTACTTATAAAAGCACATTAAAACCAATTAGTAATGCTGCAAAAAAGATCTGTTGGGTTTTTGGACCACACACAAACTCATTATTTTTTTGTTTTGTGACATTGTTGAGTTCCAAACAGTACAGATGTTATACAAAGCAAAGTATAAATTGTTACCAAGCCAAATACAAAGAAGGTTCCAAGAACGTACTGGTCGTTATGATTTACGTGATGAATTGAACTTTAGGATTCAGAAACATAGCTCAACTTTGAAACGTTTTAGCCCGACAGTTAATGGTGTCCAATTGTGGAACAAAATGGAGATGGAGTTGAAACGATGTCTAAACATCAACCTGTTGAAATATAAATACAAAAAAAAGACTTTTGAAAAGTACAGAGAAGAAGAAACACTTTGCCACAAGGGGGAGTAGTAGGATCAAATTGCATTTCCATTTTATTGACTAAGACGGCGTGTTGTCGCTCTGAACGGTTGTCATTCTATTGCTCTAAATTACAAATTGAGAATTGGGATAAGCGAGTTATGGATCTGTTGAGAGGGACCCTTCCAACGTGCTCATAAACCTTGTCTTTTAACGCACCACTAAGCATAGGAACATCATCTACAAATTCAGCCAGTTAGGGCAGCTGGGTGGGTGAAGTCCCATTGATGTTGTATGAAGTTGCTTAACGTAGGATTGATAATGTAATTATAACAGGTGAAGTTGGGTCACGGAGGGGTACGCTGTGTGTGTGTGTGTGCCGTGTTCCCGGGCTCTTGTGTCTTGTACTTTGTAACATGTTCCCTGTGCTATTGTGATCTGATTAATTGTTTTTATTTCAATTATGTCGGGGGTGGGCGCTTATAAACTTTTGCTTCAGCCCACTCCTTTTGAGCAGAATTGTAACTGCTCAAATAAACTAAAAAACTAAAAGGTTGGAGGCTCCAATCCCAGGTCAGACACTCCACCCGTGAATGAAAGTAGTGTTAGTTTGTGAGTGAGTGTTGGGGCTGGTGGATGGCACAGTCTTCAGGATCTGTTTATTTTAAAGAGCTGTTCAAAAGACTGGCTCCTTTAAAATTATTATATATTTTTTTCATGACACAAGCCAGCAAACGTATTCTAAGACATGATTGCTAACAGGCACACCGTATGATTGAAATAATCAAAAATTACACTGAGTTTTGAAAAACTTGTGAGCGAATAAAATCTTGTGCCACAATGGATGGAAAGTGTCTGTCAAATCCTTTTTAGCGCTAAAAACAATTGACCTATGCTTGTTTATCGGCCCAATGGGAGGAGATCCGGGGCGTGTCTCGTAGAAACGGTTGCTGAGGTATGATTGGACAATGACCATTTTGGGGCGGGGTTTTGCGAAAGGTCGATAGGTTGCTAAATGTCTGTGTAGGCTCTCAGTCGTACAGGCGTTGTCCATCTTCACTGAAGGTTCTTGAGTCATCTTCTGTACTCTGTAGTTGAAGTGTCGAACGTTTCGCCTCTCATCCAAAAGGCTTCGTCAGCACACTAAGGTCGTCTCAGCTCAGATATAGACCACAGGGAGGAGTTCAGCTTGGTTTAGACCCTCCCCTAAGGGAGAGACTAATTGGCAGCTGAGATTAGGGTAGTTCAGACTGAATGTAGGTGTCATTTAGGTCGTTAAGACATTTCTAAGATTTAAGATTACAAAATCTTAAATTACAAAGATGTTTACTTTCAGGTGAGAATAGTTGTTAATAGAGGGGAGGGACTAAGACAATCTGAACTCCTCCCTGTGGTCTATATCTGAGCTGCGGGCTGAGCCTTAGTGCGCTGACGAAGCCTTTTGGATGAGAGGCGAAACGTTCATAACATGAAATCGGCCACTGCTGGAGTGGCCAAGTATTTATGTTTTAACAAGATTATAGACCAGACATTTGGAAAAATCGGTCAAAAATATCAGTCGTGCATATCGGCATCGGCCAATAAAATCCCCCAAAAAGCGACACTCATGAGCTCTGGCAGCAGGTGAGGAACAAACCTGAAAGTTACAGTACACAAATAAAGTCGTTAAACAAAACACCTTATTGAGCAGACTGTTAAAACCTCTGTACCTAATTGTTTTTTGTGTTTACACACAATGATAGAGAGCGCGTGTGAATTAGAAATAGCCGGCAGTGTCTCCTCTCAGCAGTCCAGGCAGGTGAGGAGTGCTCGGGCAGAGGGAGCGCTCATCAGCTCGTCGGTGTCTGAGGGGAAGACTAATGAGCGCAGTGTCTGCAAATGGACAAAAGATGATGGATCACCAGCCTCATTATACTTTTAATGAATTGTTAGCCAATACAATCAAGGCCAGTATTCATACATCATATTTGATATAATTGGTCAGTCACCGCCAGAAAGAGCTCCGCCACACTAATGTTATTCCCAGACATTCCTGATCATTATTTCTTACTAGATACAGAGATAACAGAGACATAAACTCATGTCTAAAGTTAAGAGAAACTAAACCATCATGTCACTAAACATGGATATGAAGATAGCTTACTCTTTATTGGTTAGAAAATGTCATGTTGATTTAAAACAGCCAAAACCAAACATCCTCCCACTCATTTGAAAAAAGCAATTTTAGATCAATATAGGAAAGGATATTGATTCATGTTGTCCCAGACTTGATCTGAAAGCGCTTTACATGGAACAATTTACATTCACTCCGTACTCTGTGGTGGTAAACTAACTTAGTGGCCACAGCTGGCCTGACAGAAGTGAGGCTGCCAATCTGGGCCATTGGACCAGTAAAACTGGGACAAATCAATGGTTTTGGAGACATCTATTATATGGGACAAAGGACTCAAAACTGGGGCTGTCGCGGGTAAACTGGGACATCTGGTCACCCTAGTTCTGAGGAAGATCGAATTAAACATCCATCCATTTTCTTCCACTTTTCCATTGCCGGGTCGTGGGGGCAGCTGTTGGAGCTGCCCAAATCACATTGCACCAGGCCCTATGGCTCCTCCTGCAGGTGGTGGGTCCACAGAAGAAGAAGGACGGCCTCATGGTTCTAACCGGGCCTGTTGGTCTCTCATAAGGGGCTTCTGAACAGGGATGGGTACCGTTGTTTTTTTTTCGATACCACTACTTTAACGAAACCTGCTTTTCGGTGCCGGTTCCTTAACGGTACTTTTTTCGGTACCTATGTCATTTTAATTCAATTAAAATAACGTGTATAAAAAGTCCTAAAACAGCAAAACAGAAGCTCCACAGGCCGCAGCAGCGTCGCCTGTAACTTCGTATTTTGAGCACAAATTCCACTTAAGCAGTGATAAAAAGAAATAAAGGACGTTATTACCTCCTGAGCTGCAGAGACAGATCCACATCATGACACGTTTTCTTTCGGATAAACTTTTCTAAACACACTGCGCTTTGACAAAGTGAAAGCACTTTCCCGTCAAAGATCTTTACACAGTGTGAGCGCTCACTTTTCCACAAACAATCTTTGATATTCCCGTTGCTGCAGCTGCTTGTAAAGTTGTAAACAACAGCACGTAAACTCAGCCTCCGTGGGTCTGTTGCTAAAGGTAAAGACGTCTTTCTTGATGTCACTGGTCTGTTTTGCTTTTCAATTTGCCTGAAAACTCAAGTTTTTTGATACCACCCCCGACCGGAGCTTTTCGGTCGGTACCAAATAGGCACCGTTTAACAGTACCCATCCCTACTTCTGAACCGCTCTTTGTCTGACCCGTCACCTAGGACCTGTTTGCCATGGGAGACCCTACCAGGGGCACGAAGCCCCCGACAACAGAGCTCCCAGGATCATTCGAGTGCTCAAACCCCTCCACCACATTAAGGTGGCGGTTCCAGGAGGGGTGAAATAAACATATGCACTTTAAAATACATAATAGTTAGGTATGAAAGACAAAATGACAACATTTTCTCATTCTCAGCAACCACTGTTGCTAGCTAGCTAGCTATTAGCAAAACAATGGGATAAATCCATTGTAGTGGGGGAAAGTATGTGGTTGAATAGTCAAAAAAAGCAAATTTAGCTCAATTAGCCTTCTAAATCTCTGTTACTACGCTTAATTACGTTTGTCCGGGAAAAGGTATACATATATATTTACCAAAGTGGATTAGCAGACTACAGCAGGTAGAAAGACCATAAGAGTATTGACTGCAGTTGTGTTGCTCTCCTTATACACGCTGTAATGACTGGATCAATAGGAGAATGGATTACTGTTTCCTCAGTTAACCTGGTAATTAGGCCTGTTAAATACCACAGTAACACCAGCCAAATGTGGGTAGATTTCCACTGTGGCGGGTAATACCGTCTCTCTAAACAGCCATGTGACGGGATATTTCCAATCCACTCAAAGACACTCCATGAAACTTCACTCTATTCTGCAATGCTTCCTGTCCCCTGCCTGAACTTAGATTATCCCATTACATCTTGCTATGCCTCGGTTTCACTTTTATGGGTTATGTGTCCTTGGGCTATCAGGCCACACAGGTACAAAAAAAAAAAATCCAGTGATATAATTGTATACACGCCTGACCAAAAAAAGTAATCACCAAAAAAAAACAACAACGGCAAGAGAACAAACAGAATTGCAAACCTCTGCAATTTCAGTACAAAAGTCATAAAGCTCAAGTTAACAAACTGTCATAAAGTCAACATCTTACGGAGTGATTTTGATTTATATTTTACATTAAATGTTAAGAGAGAAAGAAGCCGCAAATCTCAAAATGATCCACTGCATGAAAAATCTACATTTGTACCGGCCGTGTCTCACCTTAAGGTTAGTTCGGCTCCAATGCAAAGAGCGCACTAACCCTGGTGTGTGTGTGTGCGTGTGTGTGTGTGTGTGTGTGTATAGGCTGGTTTTCCTGTCTGCGTGTGTCGACTTGAATGTCAGAGGTGTTTGAACGCGTTGCGGATCGGATTTCTCGGCGGCTCAGGTCTCCGTTAGGCCGAGGTGTGGTCAGTAATTGTACCTCCGCACTATCCTATGCGGAAACACAATTAGCAATTCAATTTGAAATGTTTACACGGCCTGAATGTTACGCACGGCCGAGTCCGCTGTGCCAACCTTTTCACAGGGGCTAAATCCCCCGGCCAGTCACTCAAAGAGCACCGCTGAGAATAGTATACGGGAGACAGCGCAGGTAAAAGCCTTTTCACAGTTTAATGTTGCCTGTTTGCTATCGGCATGTAAACTTTCACCTGGAAATTAACAAATGGTCAGATCTATCCAATGAGATTCATTATTTAACTGGTGATGATGTTTCATCAACTTTCATCTCCTCTTAGACTCTTTTCCTGTCTTTTTCTTTTCTTTTTTGAAGGATTTATTTATAACCAAAACGGTTTGATCTAATATATATTTTCCCTCAAAGGAAATGTACTATTCCGTATTCGTAGCCGTTTTTTTCATTCGTGTCAAATCCATGTGAAATAAAACGGACCTGACTGTCTCTTGAATTTGGTTGGTCTTTATCACAGAAATAATTCCCGGAGTTTAGTGAATTTATTGTAGATGAATTGCACTAATCATTGACCCATTGAAATAAAAAGCCAAGAGTAGTTCAGAGTCCCTTAGCATTAGCCACCAAACATCGCAAATTATGAACGATCCAGATTTTGTCAGCTGTTGTCAACCCATTGACCACATTTAGGGCAAAGCCTAGTTAGAAATCAGTAATGAATGTACAGACCTTTGGAGATTTTGCTTAGATACAATTGTCCTCTGACCCAAATGCTAACAAACAAAATAAAACATAAAAATGTATTTATTTATATAATTTACAGTAAGTCAAATTGTTCAGGAGGTCAATTCAATTCATAAAACATTTAAACTTACAGACTATCACTTTAAAAAGAGCGCAATTTTGTTCAGATTTTTCGTCAAAAACTCAAATCATTGTATCCACAAATGTCGGCTCTATCCATTATTCCAATTCCGTAGCCCCCAAAATAGAACATTGTGGCAAATTGTAATCACAAAACGCCAAAATGTCATATAAGTACAACATGAAGTGAAAGAGAACTTGCAGAACATATTATCTCGAAATAGTTTTCATTCTTTTCCTGTCCACCTCCAGCGTCTTGCTGTGTCTCCAGAATTAAAAAGCACGCATGAAGCAAGAAGCATGATAACCTTTCGAATCACTGTCACATTCTTTGGCGGAGGAAATACTTCTGTACTAAATACTTCAGTGCCAGTGTAGCGGCTTGTATTTCTACAGTATCGCGTCTCCGTGTGCCCGAGGTGTCACAGTAACATACTTAGTGATTCCATTTTTACCTCTTTAGACCGTTAGCCAGAATGTTCCGGACGACTTCATCCGTCTCCCTCGGCCTTATCGCCGGAATAAATCGCGGCATTAAGTAACGCGCCGGGCTTTTTGGGAGATTGGGGCCGGGTTCTGGTTTCTGGCCGTGTCTAGCTCTTACATGCTGCTTTACTCTGATCAAGGTTCTTGTACTTTCCCCCCCCCCACGGTTGTGATACGGTGTCAGATATCAGATATGACGGCAGCTCGAGCGGGTAATGCGTTTGATTGGAGTGCTTTGGGGACTGGCGGTAATGCCGGGACAACAAATAGGACACGGCTGCAGCTCTGGTGTTGGGTTAAATTGGACCTTTAGGGCAACGTAACACTGAAGACTGCGAGACTTTGAGAGGTGATATTTAAAGGCCCCGATAGCTAAGTTTGAATTGTTTTGGCTCACAACAGCATCCGTGCTCCTTACGGGTTTACATTTGTAAGAATTTTGCACAGACAGTAGGTGCCGATACAACTCTATGAGAGAGCAACAGTTTTAGAAAGAAATGTCCAAAAAGAAAATGTCCAAATGTTTTGCATGAGGTCGTGATTGGATTCACAAACCTGCCACATTATTCTTATGGCTGAAAGAATTTTCTACTGACCGACATCACGCACATGTTTTTGAATATTGTCTCCACTTTTTGACGCCTTTATGGGGAAATAATTAGATCATAGTTCATATGCGCTGGAAGGGAACACTTTGAACTTTGTGACAGTTTTTGTGTCATGTGAATTGGTCCTGGAATTACAGAGAAATTAGCAACAAACTAAGAGTGGAAATCTGCATTTTGACAGTTACCATAGTTACACCATGGAATTTAAATCCGCTCCACCTCTATTTTAAGCTATAGGCTCTTTAGAATGTTGGGATGCCACGTGAACACAGCCTATAGGTTGCGTTCACGTTATTGCTGGGTTGCAGGTGACATCACAGCATTCCAAAGGCCAACACTATTATTATTTGAAGAAAAAAATATTTTGTTTTTGAAGAAATGTTTGGTCTTGTACAGAGAGATCATGGACCCAGTGACTGATATTAATGATCATTTTTGTAATTCATACTCTTTCTTTTGAGCTACGACTTGTGAAAGTGTGTAATGTTGTTAATAGGAAAAACTGGGTCCGGCCCCCCGCTGGGTCCGGTGACATAATCACATTCTAGAACATCGTCATTTATGATCATTTAGTATTGGCCTTTAGAATGCTGTGATGTCACCTGCAACCCAGCAATTCTGTTCTCAAACGTCCACAAGCATGGCAGAGATCAGGATCGCAATGTCAGTTTAAAGTGACAGTTTAAACACTACGTTACTACCGCCTAATTTAACAATAGTAGCCTCCTCCTAATTATCTTATGGGTACAAAAGGTATTTCTTTCCTAACCCTTGTACGCACAAATCCGGCCTTATCTGACACAAAGTTGAAATAGTTCGGTGCCAACACTGACCCCTGTGGGACCCCTTTAGGCAAACACAATCAAACCTCTGCTTTCCTCCACACTCAAAAATATCCATCAGACGAATGTGCTCGAATACTATCGGCTCAGGCACGGACGGTCTGTTTTGTGAGAAACACAGCGAGCTTTTGAAGTGTCGGAAAGCTCTCAACTTTATCGAGCGCCATTCTCACACGACTTATCTTTTACCAAGGGTTCCTTTTCCACTCCATCTTTGTTTGTGCCGTGGTCGATCCCGCAGCTATATTGTGACAGAGGGATGTGGAGAGGCTAGAATCAATTACCGCGAGAGGCAGGGGAAGGGGAGGGGGGTGAGAAGGCGCGGGGCGAGATGGCGAGGCGCGAGTGGTGAAGCGGGCAGATCGATAGGCCTGCTTCAATACGGCAGAGGAGCCATCTTATTCCTGTATGTGCCGGTGTTTGTTGTTCGTACAGTGTTGTGGGCTGATGGGAGAGAATGCATTTTACTGGTGTTCTGCGCTTCAAAATGAAAAATACTTAATTGCGTTGTTTAAAGCTGCTTCAAAAGAAAAGAAAACGAAGAGAAAGAATTTGTGGAGGTGAAGACGTCGATTTTTCACGCAGTGTAAATGTTGAGATTTATAGCTATAGCTCTCCCTAACATCTTAGTTTTAATGTCAGAGTTAAAAAAAAAAGACCCCTTTGCAATGTATGATTTTATTACAAGTGAGCCAGAGATATCCAGGAAGTATCTACAACATTGCACCGACCGGCTCCAAAACAAAAATACATTGTGATGCTAATCTGTGGACTCTTTTAAAAAGGATCTGAAGCTTTTGGTTGATGGGTTTTCACTAGTGTCACTTTAATGATATACATAGATATACACATTTTAGATTGTATTTACCTATTCTCTTGTACAGCACTTTGTGATTTTATCTGTGAAAAGCGCTTCAGAAATAATACTTATCTGTAGGGATGTAACGAATCATCGAAAATCGATTTAATATGCGTAAAATGTGAATCGATGTAAAAAATAAAAGAATCGATTTTAAAGCCCCCCTCAGCTACTCTTTTTTTGCGCGACCGAAACAGACCGGAACATAGCTCGTTGTTTCTAACAACGTTAACTTTTTCTCAAGACAAGCTCCACACCTTCCCCGCCTCACCCCCAACACACGCCACACCATGTAAACACATACACGTGCAGGCATGGAAGCAACAGACGCAGCTAAAGTTAGCAGCTACGAGATTAGCGTTAGCGGCTAACGCAGAGTTTATAATTTTGACAGAAGTTTACCAAAGATCGTAAACTGACAAACATCTGACCAACCTGGTCTGATTCTGCTGAAATCCTCATCAAATGTCCGTTTGTCAAATAATCCAATACCTACAGGAGCTGTCATGTATTTGTCCTCCTTATGTTTACAAAGGCTGCACCGGAGGCTGTGAGGCTTCAAGGGTGGAAAAAACTGCACTGTAAAATTAGTTCTAAATTGTAGTATTATGTTCAAACTGCAAAAAATATAAATAAATAAAAATAAGGTTTGGTAAAATAAATATAATCTAAAAATGTTTGCTTTGCTACATAGTTTATTTATGCTGAAAACATGTACATTTACAAGCACTGTCAAAATGATTTTAGTTAATTTTCATGTCTTGTAATTAGGGTTGGGCCATATCGTATCGCATATCGTTATCGCGATATAATGTTTTGATATCGTTGTGGACACAATATAATTTATGTTACGCTCTGCTCCATCAGAGCAGAGCGTAACATCAAAAAAAAAAAGAATAAAATATCACTGAATGAATCTTCCCAATAGGCGTGAGGCTGGGATTTTGAAGTAATTCGTCCATTGTCAATTATATCGTCAAATATATCGTTATCGTGATATTTATTTTTTCATATCATGATATAGCTTTTAGGCCATATCGCCCAGCCCTACTTGTAATTTTTTGTAATGTAAAGTTCTCTTACTGAGACAGTTGTAATTTGTTACAAGGACAAAAATACAGATGTTAAAACAAAATAATCATTGCTATGAAGGAGTCATTCTTTTCTAAAAAATAAAAAAGGTTTAATAAAATCGGGAAAAATCGGGAACTTCAAATCGGAAATCGAATCGAATCGGGGCTTGAGTGAATCGTTACATCCCTACTTATCTGTGACGGCTCTCAGTTGTACAGGAGTTGTCCATCTTCAATGTAGGTTCTTTGCCTCTCATCTAAAAGGCTTCGTCCGTGACACAAAAGTTTAAGCTCAGCACACAGACTAAACTCCTCCCAGTGGTCTATAGTCTGCGGTCAAAAAACTTGATGACAACAAAGGAGCTGTGGTTTGAAATGCCTTTCCTGAGCCCAGGCATTGCGTTCAGAGGAAATATATGCTTCAATAAACCTATGAGAACACAATGAAGAACGCACTGGATTACAAACATGTTTTAAAGGGGATTTTGCCATGACGTGACCGCTGGACAGACAGGAACTGCACACTGAAACCACAATATTATAGCCAGCCATCCATCCATTTTCTTCCACTTTTCCGTTGCCGGGTCGTGGGGGGCAAATCACATTGCACCAGCCCCTATGACTCCTCCTGCGGGTGGTGGGTCCACAGAAGGACGGCAACATGGTTCAGTTGGTCTCTCATAAGGGGCTCCTGATCACTTAGGACCATTCAGGTACTCAAACCCCTGCACCACGTTAAGGTGGCAGTTCCAGGAGGGGCAAATTGTTATAATATTCCGGGAGAGAGGCAGGAGGGAGGAAAGTGGCGAGATTTGCCATAAGTGTCAGAGACTGGAAGGCAGGTAAAACTATTCCACTGTCACCAAAGCACAAGCAAAGAATCAGGAATCAGTGTTCATTCACATAGTGCTTTGCAGCAACAGCACAGAGTTGTTGTATTTTTTTTACCGCAGTGGTGCTGCCTAAAGTGAACTCTGATTGCAAGCCTTTCGAGCGTCCAAATAGAAGCAACAGTGCGATCCATACGGTTAGGTGGGTAGGCACCATCAGCTTAAAGTAAAAGTTCTTCATTTAATTCATGCCACTGTATCATGTCTAGTTTAAGGCCTGCAGTGCCCAACTACTCCTCAAGTGGGTCAACCCCCCCCCCCCTTTAGGTGACCTGTCCTGAACTTCATGTCAGAGGCCCACCACCTGAACAGGCCCAGGTAAGTGAGGCGGGATTCCCAGTAGGAATCTCACTGGAATACTCAGGATCAAGGTATTTTTGTTGTTATTATTACTGCATGAGTAGCAATTAGGCCGTCAGTTATATTAGTCTGTGGCTATAGTAATCACCAACAGTGTGGGAGTAAAGGGGCCAAACCCGCACACATACTTGCTCCCAAGATGATTTTGAATAATAATAATAATAAAAGGGACCGCTGTTATTATTTATTTCCGCAATGTTCACCGGATGTTTTGGTGACTGGTGGGAAAACAGCAGATTTTTCCGAGCTTGAAGAGCTGTTAATTTAAATCACAGATCTTTCACAGCACCGATCTTTCCACAGAAGCATTTTTGTGAATGATGTTTTGACCCACCATAGAACTATTATTATCTATTTAATATGTTTGCGTTGCCCACCAGTGCCTCGGACATGACGACGTGGCGATTGTTGATAGTTGATAAAGTATTCCATAAATAGTGACATTTTGTCAATTTGTCAAGTCCGAACAACAGGCCCTGCAAATGATGGCCAGACCGGATTGAGCGCTTTGTACAAATACTAGATTTGTAAGTGAGTGCAAAACTGAGCGAGCCGCCACTGTGGCCCAACCTGACCAGCATGGAGGTCGGGGAAACCAGAGTACTGCCTCCAGTGCGCCGCCTCCTGGGTTAGAGCGTGGTGTCCTGCACTGGTCAGCTCCTCGTCCTTCCTCTTACTCCTGCACAGCTCCCTCCGCTCCTTCTCGCCTCTTGTGACGCCTTCACTGTACTGCAGATGTGGGGGGCTTGTTGTGCCTTGTCAGTGTTTCAGAGGAAAAAAAGCTGTTTCCTTCATGACCAGCAAGGACTCTCCGCAGCAAGAAATCTGCTGAACCACCACAAAAAACACAGCAAAGATGCAGAAAACATCCTGCAAGACATCACATCATACACCCACAAAGAGGGTATTTGGGTTCTCCCTTGTGTATTAGACAATATTTCTGTACTTTCAAATGCGTTTAGATTATTGTTGAGTGTTGTATCCTGGACGACAGTAGTTCAGGGGGTTCTGCTCTGTTTAAAGCACACATGGAAACCCTCCTAAACGGTGGGAAAACCAACACATGCCATTCATCAAATATTGCACACCAGAAAGAACCCGCCGTGTCTCCGTCGCAGCGGTTTGTAATAGAAGAACTGTAATTATCTCCCAGTAAAGCCTTTCCACCAAACCGAGCGTAATCTGACATTTAACAGAGCGAGAGGACAACATGTTAAAAAATAAAACCCGCGTCTGATATTCGACACGGTTTAATAAAAATACAAATGTCAAGCATCCAAAACGCGACTGATGATTCTGACCAAGCATGTTTTATCCTCTTTGTTTTCTTAAAGTGTGCGGCGATATGACGGGTATTCCAAATGTTGAATAATATTAACCACTTAACTGCCACCCTAGGGTTAGGGTTAAGGATTAGGGTTAACAATTATTCACATCCAAGTCTCAAAGCGTATTGACTGGAGAGCTTACAGTCTATATGCCAGTGTGATACCTCATTTGAAAACCAAGACCTTCTAGTTTCTAAAAATATGTGTGAGATCTGAGTGAGTGAAACACAACTTGCGTTACATTTGCCCCTACTCATATCCTGATTAGGGTTAACTAACCCTAACCGCTTAAACCCCATCTGAACCAAGCACGTTTTCTCCAGTTTGGCTTTCCCCAAATCTAAAAGATTCTTGGTAAAAAATTGTCTAAATAGCGACGAAAATGAGATAAAAACGAGGATGAAAATGCAACAAAAGAGCGACAAAAACGTGTTGAAAACGAAACGAAAAAGCAAAAAAAGAGCTACAGAAGTGATGAAAAAATGATGAAAAAATAGCAACAAAAAAAGTGAAAAAAATAAGGAAAAAAAAACGCAAAAATTTAGTTCTAAATTCAATTTAGAGAGTTTTCAAATGAGGTGTTACTCTGGCCTACAAGCTGTAACCTTTTAGATTTAGGTAAAGCTGAAGTGGTTAAGAGGTTAAGAGAAAGTGGCGGGCGCAAAGTTCCTGGGTGTGCACATCACAGAGAACCCTGGTCCACCACAAGCTCTGCACCCCTGGGAAAGACAGGACATCAGGGCCTGTCCTCCCTCCTCTTCAGTGTGGTATCTTCAGGAAGGAGACTGCGGAGAATTGTCCTCGTGGGGAAATGTGACCCGTCCTTCGGTGCTGCCGGGGGCCAGGGCACCATCAATTTCAATGTCGAAAACGTAAAAAAATACTCGTCAGTGGCACGGTAGTAAAGCAGCTAGCGCTCGTGCTTCACAGCTAGAAGGTCCTGGGTTCGATTCCCACCGGGCCTTTCTGTGTGGAGTGTGCATGTTCTCCCTGTGTCTGTGTTGGTTTCCTCTGGTTACTGCGGTTTCCCCCTACCATTAAAAACATGTACAACCGTCCAGGATGAATGTGACTGCACATGGGGCACGACGGATGGAAATGATCCCAGGGCTACAATCTGGTGTGGCTTGTTCTTTAACACGCACTGTCCGGATTTTTTCCCATAAATGATGGATAGATAATGAACGCTGAATGATGACAACAAAGCGTTTTATTAATTCGTAATGCGAGCGCTAACCTCTCAGGTTTGTTTATGTGAGCTTCGCTTTAGCGCCAAAAGCTAAACGACGAACGACATCAGCGTCAGGTCTGTGGGATTTATCTGTTCCAATAAAACCGCTGTTTCCTTTCTCCTTTAAACAGCCTCCTCTGTCTAACTTTGCACAAAAGCATGCATGAAAACTGTCCCTGCGAGCCTCCATATTGTTTTGTCTAACATTGCCGTGACAATGGGGCTGTACTTCCGGTTCACCTTTGTAACGTTGTAGTTTTTCTCTTTTATACTTTATTAAAATGTATAAAAGTCAGCATTTAGGTCGGAGTAATGCTTTGATAGCATGATATCATTACTATAGCTTAAATGTGGATATAAATATATTGGTGAAAAGACATTTTTAAATGGATGTTGTCCTTATTTATTCTTCATTACGCTGGTTAAAAACTTCCGACATGTCGATTCGCACGGGACTAGAATTACCTGGGGAGTTTGCAGAATTACCCAAAAGATCATTTTTACCTTCCAAATGACTGACATGGCAGTGGACTAGAAACTCCAAGGACGTCAGTAATATTTACTTTTTACCTGAGGTCCCTAGGTAATTCTAATCCCGTGCGAATAGGGCTTTAGAGTGTAGAGTTCATTCAAGTTGTCATTACTCGACACAATTATGAGAGTTCCCCGCAAACGAAAAAGTCTTTATATAGTCCAGAGGCCAAAGCCCGTGTGCAGGTGTGTGTGGAGTGAGAGGGTGGGGGGAACACTCGTACCAGAACCGCGAGGTGTAGAGGTCCTTCCGCTCCAAAGCTGGCATGCTTTAGCTCGCCATAAAATTACTCAGTAAATGTTTGTTTTTTTACTCCATACGTCATGCACCAGTCTTTGTCCGAGACACAAACCTGATTATCGTAACAGCTGAAGACCTCTGTGACTTGGATGAGCTGTATGTAGCATGTATGATGCCGTGGTTAGATAGCAGTAGTTGTATGGCAATGATAGGCTCAGTAGAATCAGAAGAATTAGTTCGGCTCGAGGGAAAATTACTTGCTTGTGGTGGTTAGTTGTGATTAGGACTGGGTACCGTTAAATTTTTTCCCCCGATTCCGGTACTTTAACGATACTTGGTTTTCGATACTGATACCCGAACGATACTTTTTCCCAATACCTATACGAAAACATTTGTCGTCTAGAAGCAGAAAACAGAACAATAATGTGTGGAAGATCTGCAAATTCATAATTTCAGTGTCATCTCCAGTGTCAAGAAATATGTAAAAAAAATTGTAAAAAATTGGGCGAAATGGTGGTAAAAAAATAAGGTGAAATTGTGTTAAAAAATTGGGAAACAGGGAAAATATTAGTTAAAATAAATGAGCAAAAATTTGAGGGAAAAATTGGGAAAAAAATTAAAAAATGGGGCATACATAATAAAAATAAAAAAAGGTAATCATTAGGCAAAAAATAAAATAAAAAAGGAAACCAACCAAGTCACGTTCCCTGGACCAACAATATCAAAACTTGGATCTAAAGATATACGTTTTTCTTTTTTTCTAACGGTACCCAGCTCCAGTTGTGATGTAGTGGTTTTTTTTACAGTGAAACGGGTAGGAATATTTACACTATATTTACACTGTGCACACTATCCGATGGAAGATTTGGTTCAACAGTCCAACGCGTTGAGAGTTTGTTTGAATGGATAAAACCACAGATCCTGCTCACGGAAACGGGCAGAGTCCACAGAAATCCAGAACTGGGAAAGGATATGGATGTGTGTGTGTTCTTGTAATTACGACATTGTGAGGACCAGGACAGAGTGAGGACATTTTTGGAAAGTGAGGACATTTTGGGTGGTCCTCACTTATTTAAAGGACTGTTTGAGGGTCAAGATGTGGTTTTAGGGTTAGGGTTAGAATTGAGTTTAGATTAGGTTTAGGATTATGGTTAGGGTTAGGGGTTTAGGGTTCAGGGTTAGGGTCTGGGTAGTACATTATGTCTATGAGTGTCCTCACTAGTCTAGTCTTTGGGCTGTTTTTCCTCCTTCAGGCTCGGGGCCTTAGCTCGCCATCCAGCACGGAAACCTGGCCTGAACAAAACAGGACCATCCACCAACAATAGCAAGTGATAGCGTTAGCGTAACACTCACCAGTTCCACTTCTCACAACTACTCAAAATTATACGCCGGTTCACAGTGGCGGAGTCAAAGGATTGACAGGCATATCAGGCATATACAGTGCCTTGCAAGGTACTAATACACCTTGAAGTTTTGCACATTTTGTCATGTTTACAACCCTAAACATAAAGATTTTATTTTGAATTTGTTACTGAAAGTTCACACACAAGGAACAGACAACTGTGAAGTGAAAGCAAAATGATACATGATTCTGTTATGTTTTCTAAAACAGTGTAAAGTGGGCCGTGCATAAGTATTCATACAGCATTTTTTGCCTTTATAACATTCCTAATGACTGCAGAATGTTCACATCTTGCCCTAACCATTAAATAGAGGCCACCTGTGTGTAATCTACTCGGTATAATTACTGCTGTTCTGTGAGGGCCTCAGAGCTATGGTCAGAGTGTATTGGTCACTAAGCAACATCATGAAGGCCAAGGAGCTCACCAGAGAGGTCAGGGATAAAGCTGTGGAGAAGTTTAAAGCAGTGTTAAGTTATACAAAGATTTGAACATCTCACGGAGCACTGTTCAATCCATCATTCGGAAATGGAAAGAGTATAGCACCACTGCGAACTTACCAAGACACGGCCGTCCACCTAAACTAACAGACCGAACAAGGAGAGCACTGGTCAGAAATGCAACCAAGTGCCCCAAGATAACTCTGGAGGACGTACTGCCGCTGAGCTGGAGGAATCTGTACATGGGACAACTATAAGTCGTACTCTACACAAATCTGGCCTTCATGGACGAGTGGCAAGAAGAAAGCCATTATTGAAAGGAGGCCATAAGAAATCTGGTTTGAAGTTTGCTAGAAGTCATATGGAGGACACAGCTACCATGTGGAAGAAGGTGCTTTGGTCAGATGAGACAAACATTATGTATGGAGCAAACCTAACACTGCTCATCGTCCTGAGTGCAGCATCCCCAGTGTCAAATATGGTGGGGGGAGCATCATGCTATGGGGCAGCTTTTCCTCAGCGGGAACTGGGAAGATTGTAAGAATAGTTGGGAAGATGGATGGAGCCAAATACAGAGACATTTTGGAGGAAAACCTGCTGAAGTCAGCAAGAGAATTGAGGCTGGGGCGGAGATTCACCTTCCAGCAGGACAATGACCCTAAACACAAAGCTACATCTACAATGGAATGGTTTAAAAACAAACATATTAATGTGTTAGAATGGCCCAGTCAAAGTCCTGACCTAAATCCTATTGAAAATCTCTGGAAAGATCTGAAAACTGCTGTTCACAAACGCTCTCCTTCTAATTTGACAGAGCTTGAGTTGTTTTGTAAAGAGGAATGGGCTAAAATGTCAGTCTCTACATGTGCAAACCTTGTAGAGTCAAACCCCAGAAGACTTGCTGCTGTTATTGCAGGAAAAGGGGGTTCCACAAAGTATTATTTCATGCTGTATGAATACTTATGCACGCCTGACTTTCACTTCACAGTTGTCTGTTACTTGTGTGTGAACTTTCATTAAAAAAATCCAAATACAATCTTTATGTTTATGGTTGTAAAAAATTTGCAAAAGTTCAAGGTGCATTAGTACTTTCGAGAGGCACTGTAACTATGCTAAACATGGACTGGATGTTTTGTGATCTTGGCCCGTCTGCTGAGGGACTCCCATCGGCCCTGGGTCTCTATAGCCTGTCCGTCCATGGGAGTGGATCTCTCCTTTTGTGGTTCTCCTTAAGGTTTCTCGTTTCTCCCCCTCGGTTTTTGAGTTTTTCCTTGCTGTGCTGGAGAGTCTAAGGACGGGGGACACCCGTGCCGCTCGTTGCCACCTGCTGCCGACGCTTATTTGGACATTATGTTTATGTTTACCTGGATACTTCACTTGCCTGGACTTTACATTGTCTTATTTACTGCTCTGTTTTATTGCCTTAATGTTTAGTGCAACCCTGTGAGGCAACTTCTGTTGTGATATTGGGCTATACAAAACCGTTGATTTATTAATTGATTGTTATCCTTTGAGGTATGCCTGTCACTTCTAAAATTGTGCTGGCTTCAATGTTAGCGATCGGTAAATTGAAGCCAGCAAATGACGAGTTTTCGAACGCATACCTGCAACAGCTCGCACACTCCCCACACTTTTACTATGCACACTAGGGCCGTCTTTGTTAGACCGGCGATGCAGCAAATCTCAGTGCACAGGTGGAAAATCCGAGAGTTTAGGCCCTAGTCCCAAAAAGGCACCAGGAGCGGAAAATGACCTGGGTTACATGTAGTAGGAGATGAGTGCAAGTAAATGGTAAAAAAGATATTTGGCCTTTTGTCATCAAAAGACTTGCATTCTCAGACCACAGACAGGACACAGAGAATGGGTCTGAAAGTGCTTTCTAATGGAGATGCGGACGTACGGACGGATGCACTTTAGTGAGAGGCAGGAAAAGCTCCAGATTGATGATTTCAAATGCTTCCTGTCTGCGCCTCCTCCACTTGAGTCGCAGCAGTCGTTCGTCGGGCACACGTTGTAAAAGATGGATGGGCCATTGGAGTCCCAATCTGAACCCTATTGAGAATCATCTTTTTTTTTAAATAAATCAGGCAGTGTAACGCCAAACCAGGAAGAAAGCCTTACTAATGTACCTGATCATCATTTACTCAAGTTCCACAAATGGCATACAACTTAAAATGTGTATATACTTCATTGGTACAATCAAGTTCATAAAGATATTGATTACCACATACGCTTCATTGAGCCATAGGAAGTCAGTGACAAACGAGAGAGTAAGTGTATTGACAACACACTTATCTCTCTGGGAAAAACATCATTTAACTTTTTCAAAACAATATATCAAACTTTTTCACACCAAGTACCAACCCGTAAAATATTCCACCTTCCAAGTTGCACCATGTCTAGATCAACATCACATCAGGACTGAACCAGGTATGAAACAGACAGAAAGGACTAAGTTAAGTCTAAACTGGATGCAAACCTCGTCTAAGACACCACAGTGAAATACATCACAAAAGCATAAAGGAAATGATTCAACTGAAGAAAACGGCACACTGAGTAGGGGTGTCACAATATATCGATTTTTCGATATACCGATACTTTTTTATTCCGACATCGATACCTCTCATGCGTATGCATTTTAATGGCCGACGTCATGAATATTAATGAGGTTGGAGTGCTCCCGTGCTTTCAATCAATAGAGGTCAATAATGATCAAGAATTCAGTCAGGACAGTTAAGGGCAGCCCTACAATTTTAAGCACTCGGGCCAAACACGTATGCCTTTTGAAATACGACTCATTTAAATGACACATTTAAAGTCATGTAATGTAAATTAAGTCAATAGATCAGACAGATCAATAGACACATTTTCAGTGTGTAATCAGGGATCATTTATTCACGTATTTATTAACAAATGTAAATGATGAATAGAATGTAGTATGTTGGAAAAAAAAAGGTCAAAAAATCGGGATATTATTTTTGTGCAATAAATCGATTATCGCAGTATCGGCGTATTGTCATCGTGAGCCATGTATCGCGATATCATATCGAATCCTGAGGTTCCCACCCTTAACCCTGAGGACCATCTGATGCAGCATTACCACAGTTTGAGAACCCCTGAATGGGACAGTTAATGATACTTATATATCGCTCCACACAATGATCCAGTGAACGTCTCCACTCCAGACAGGGCAGAAGGGTGCGGAGCTGTCCATGGTGCTGATGTCACAGACAGAACATGGCACAGATTGAAGGATGAATGTTTGGCTGCTTTAGTGATCAAATCTGCCGTTTGAAGAATGACATGGACAAATTTACAATTACACTATGATGCTCCGTGAATTTTTATGAGAAACTGTAAATTCAAAAAGCACTTTTGAACCACCACATCCGCATTTTAAGCAGGCTCCCGCCGACATCAACTGGACGACATGTTGAAAGCGATTTCAAAGGAAGTTGTCGAAATGTAATTCCTCCTCCGATTTAATGAGTTTGAACCATGGAAAGCAAGACGCCATTTGAATTTGTACTGATTTTCTTTTTGACTTGAAGCTATAATAGGCTGTGCAAAACCACACTGAATACTATTTGTATCCAACATATCAATAAGAGGAAGGAGAAGGGGAAGAAGAAGAAGAGGAGGAAGAAGTAGAAAAGGAACAAGGGGAAAAAGGAGGGGATGAGGAAGAGAGAACGGAAAAGGGGAAGAGGAGGAAGAAGAGAAAGAATGGAAGAGGAAGAAGTGGAAGAGGAAGAAGGGGAAGAGGAGGAAGAGGAAAAAGGGGAAGAAGGAGGGGATGAGGAAGAGAGAACGGAAAAGGGGAAGAGGAGGAAGAAGAGAAAGAATGGAAAAGGAAGAAGTGGAAGAGGAAGAAGAGAAAAGCAGGGGAAGAGGAAGAAGACATGGACGAAGGGGAAGAGGATAAAAGAAGAGGAAGAAGAGAGAGAAGGAAAAGAAGGGGAAGAGGAAGAAGACATGGAGGAGGAGAGGGGGGAAATGAAGAAGGTGAAGAGGAATGGGGAAGAAGACAGAGAAGAAGGGGACGAGGAGGAAGAAGAGAAATAATGGGAAGAGGAAGAAGGGGAAGAGGAAGAAGATATTGAGGAAGGGGAAGAGGAGGAAGATGAGGAAGGGGAGGGGAAGAAGAAGAAGAGAAATAGGGGAAAAGGAGGAAGAAGTAAAAGAGAAAGAAGGGAAAGAAGAGAAAGAAGAGGATGGGGAAGAAGGGGAAGAGAAAGAAGGGGAAGAAGAGAAAGAAGGGGATGAGGAAGAAGAAGGGGAAGAGGAGGAAGGGAGAGAGGAAGGATAAGGGGAAGAGGAGGAAGAGAAAGAAAAGGTAGAAGGGGAAGAGGGGGAAGTATAAAAAAAAGGGGGGGATGTTTTCTTAAAGAGTGGAATGAAAAGCTCATTTCAGGAAAACGGCCTTAAAGCTTCGTAACCTCTGCACATGTCTCCCTCAAAGGACATGATTGGACCATATTTGGAATAGTCTCATCTCTGTCATGTTTCGCTCTACACATGGATACCAAACCTGACGGCGTATTCATTCATTTCTGGCTGAATAGTCATGGGGGAAATGGCCATGGCGGCGCGATGTTGTAGTCACTTCCTGGATATCTCGCCATTTTGCCTTTTGTCTCGCCTTAAATCAGACAAAACTTGCAATACATTGATCTCATATTTTATCACCTGTTGCATTTAGTCTAATTTAAAGGCCCATTTTTCATCATAAACGATCTTGTTTACTGCAGTGACCGGGAAAAGTCTATTTTGGGGTTCTCATGACCTGGAGCTCATAATAAACTAATAATAGCCTCTAAAGGCTGAGCCGGCGTCGGTTAAAGCACTCTCACACACAGCTGTGTCAGCCAATCAGGCGCGGACGCTCGATACTGATCTTATTGTGAAAGACTGCGGACGGTAAGAGCTTCACTCAGACAGCGACCCGCACGGGCCAGAGCTCTCATTGGAAGTTATCAACTTAAGGCGACTAGGGGAAAACTTTAAATTTAGACCCGTCGATATGAAGCTTTCACTGAATTCCCGATTATTCGCTATATTCCGGTTATGGCAGTTTTCGGGATGTTGTGTTTATATCACACTGAGAAATCGGGAAACTCAAATTCCTTGTTTACATGATCAAATAAGGAAACCCGGCTTTTCGAATTTTAGCTCTGTCCGCGCAGGCGCAAACATTACATTTTTGAGGAAAATACAGTGGAAAATATTAAAAGCATAAATGTGTGTCTTATTGCGGGGCTTGTTCTTTTGAACGCCCACTTTGGGCTCAATGTTTTGCGCATCCGGTCACCGACAGTTTTGCATAAATCCACATTACGAGGCTTCTTTCCATCTTAAACATTCACTACTTTTAGTTCTTTCATGGTTAAAATATAAAACTCCGTCTCCTCTTGACTCCAGAAACAGGAGCTCTTCGGACTCACCGCCACCGTGTTTGTTTACGATTAACTGCGCATGTGCAGTAAATGGGAAGTTTCGTAAAACCGGAAAATAGCGTTTACATGAAGTTATATGCCGGTTACTGACGGAAAATCCCAGCCAGAAAATCCAGGTTTCTCAAAATCGGGAAACTGCTATTTTCCGTTTTTTTAAACGGGAAACTGCGTTTATATGATCAAAGACAAAACCGGAATATTAAAAACTGATAATAACCGGGAATTTCGAGCCCTTGTAAACGCACTCATTGTGGATTACTGAGATGAATATGAGAATATAGTGTGTTCTTCTTCTTTTGCACGTACACAGTGCATGTTCGACAAAGGACAGACAGAACAACAGAGAACGAACAGTATGGCGTACACTCAGCGGGGCCGGTGGTTAAGGAATTCTACAGAATACGGTGCTGACGGACTGATGAAACTAACATTATTTAGTTATTTGGGCAAAACTGGGCATTATGCATGGCAGAAAAAGAACACAGCGTTCCAAGAAAAACACCTGCGCTGCTACCCACAGTCACATTTGGGGGCGGTTCCATCGTGCTGTGGGGCCGTGTGGCCAGTGCAGGGACTGGGAATCTTGTTAAAGTTGAGGGTCGCAATGGATTCCACTCAATATCCGCAGATTCTGGAGAACAAGGTCCAGGAATCGGTGACAAAGGTGACGTCAGCGCCGGGGCTGGATCTTTCAACAAGACAACGACCCTAAACACCGCTCAAAGTCTACAACGCTCTGGAATGGCTGTGAATATTATTGAACAACGGAAACCATCAAACCTGACTGAACTGGAGATGTTTTGTAAAGAAGAACGGTCCAAAATACCTTCCGCCAGAATCCAGACTCTGAACTGGGAGCTGTAGAAAGTGTTTAGAGGCGGTTATTTCTGCAAAAGGAG
This sequence comes from Proterorhinus semilunaris, assembly GCA_021464625.1. Lineage (NCBI taxonomy): Eukaryota > Metazoa > Chordata > Actinopteri > Gobiiformes > Gobiidae > Proterorhinus > Proterorhinus semilunaris. Next base: position 7,933,387 of record CM038348.1, read on the forward strand.
GATGCACAAAATATTGAGTTCATTTTTCCTTTGTGACGCCCACATTTATGCACATGCCTAATTGTATTTAAATAATTCTTGCACGCTTTCCATAAATCACATAATTTTTATTTCACTTGTGAAATAATGTCACTGTGTTTGTCTCCTATATGATATATTTAACTGACATTTCTTATCCAGACAACCAATGATTTATAAAGGAAAAACATGAAAAACGTTTGCATACCCCTGTAAAACGAGCCTTCCCGCATCCAGACGTCCTGTACCTCCGTCCTCAGGGCAGAGGGGTGAGCTCAATGTGCAGGGAGGGGGTGTGGAGTCCTGTAATATTGCAAGTGCAATGCTTCCAATGGCCCGTTTATTGTGTTTTCTTAAAGAGTGGAATGAAAAGCTAATTTCGGGAAAACGGCCTTAAAGGTCCTATATCATGCAAAATCGACTTTTTGGAGCTTTTAACCATGTTGTTATGCTATTTCCTTATCAAAAACACCCCCAGAGTGGTTTTTGGCTTCATTCACGCAGTTCTCAGTAATCCTCCTGAATCCTGCGCTCTGAGCAGCTGATCCGCCCTCTCCTGGTAAACGACTGGCATGTTCAGTTGTGTCGTCACAGCGGAATGGAAGTGCTCGACGTCTGTAATCTAATGCCTTACGGCATGATTTTCATTTGTAAAACAGTTTTTTTCATTATTTCTGTCGTAAGAAAAAATCAATAAAAAAAAAAAAGAAAAAAAAAAAAAAAAAAAAGGAAGTGCTTGACGCTGCGCTGCCCCTGTAGCGAAAACAAACGCTCCCCCTGAGCGTCCGAACGGTCTGAACAGATGGTCATGTCATGTTGCACCGAAAGTTGTGAAGAGGGAGCTTTTTCTAACCTACTCTGGAGTCTGGACACCTGTTCTTTTTTCTTACCTCACGATAATGTCACGGAGAAAACCGCGTTTGGCTGCGAGGACTGGACTTTATTCAACCGTCCTAAAGAAGAGGCCATAGAAGTTGGCATTTCCCTCCGGGATTCAGCGACTATCAGTCAAAATAGTGTTTGTCTGAGCCTGTCGCTGATGGATGCTTGGTGAACCTTGGCCAGAATCAAAGTGGATTAACTTTTATAACCAGCGCAAATCCCATACTGGAAACATCAGAGAGGTGAGTCGATCAAAATGCATGTTAGCGTGTGTGTGTTAGCCATTTAGCCATGAAGCTGTGTTGCACATGTTAACTCCTTATAACAGCATCATGAAGTAACTTCACTTTTTGCTGTGATATATATATTTCTACTACTGCTAAAGTTGTATGAGCGGCGAGAGGGGGCGGAGTTAACTGAATCCAAGCGTTTTGTCTTCCGGGTTGGAAAAATACCTCCAGAAAATACTAATATTTATCACAAAAATGAGTGCTCCGTAGTGGTAGAGGTACAATATATCATATAAATGCCTATACTTTACTTTGGAATGGCTTAAAATAGCATGATACAGGTCCTTTAAAGTTTTGTGACCTCAGCACATGCGCATGTCTCCCACAAAGGACATGATTGGACCATATTTGGACTAGTCTCATCTCTGTCATGTTTCGCTCTACACATGGATACCGAACGTGACGGCGTATTCATTAATTTCTGGCTGAATAGTCATGGGGGAAATGGCCATGGCGGCGCGATGTTGTAGTCACTTCCTGGATATCTCGCCAGCGACAAAACATCATGAAGTAAGCATCACAACGGGTACGTTTTGTCTTTTGTTTACTCTGACATTTAAAGAAAGACGTCGAGGGAGACATACATTTTCCTCCAACAAAACCGCTTGCTGAGCCTTCTGCCAGTAAAGCTGGATTAGTCTGTTGATTTCTAGTTTCACATCACTATGTTTCAAAAGAGTTCACAAACGGAAAATTCCTGTCTGGATGTCTGAAATCCTAAGCAAACATACCCTTAGGTTAGCCAAACACAGCATTCACGTTCACAAAGAAGCAAACTGATTCATAGTAGTAATATTATACTGTATATACATCTCTTTCAATAGTCCCTACATGTGCTTAAAACTCACTTGAAATATATCTCCAAAGCGCACAGTAACGTTTGAGCGTCCGTCAGACTCTTCATTATTAGCTTCCTTCTTTGCACTCGCGCTTAGCCGTCGACTGAATCAAATTCGTTCCCCGCGACGGTTCCCAGCCACTTCCTGAATTCATTTGCAGGCCATTTACAAATAGATTGGATGGCTTCGCGCTCTCCGAATACACTCTGCCGGCAACGAGCGCAGGCAAGGGAAGCGCACATTATTATTGCAGCTAACCGACGGAACGGCAACATCAACAAGACAGCTTTTTTACGCTCGAGAAGTCCCAACGGAGAGAGTGGGCGGAGTTGATCAGGGCAAGGGGTAATCGTGTCTTGTGAGGGATGTGTGGCATTTCCTGATCGGGGCAGAAGAGCGGAGGGGTTTGTTAACTCTCTTCAGAGTCACATGAAAGTAACATGACACTAAATACGTCTGTGTTTTCAGTCAAAAGGCAGAGGCCTCATTGCACTTCACTCACAGACCGACAGGCGAAGAAGGAAGTCATGGAGATTCTGCTTCAGACTTTTCAGATTCAGATTCAGAAAACTTTATTGATCCCTCAAGGGCAATTGATTTGCTGCAACCTCCGACAGATGTTTTGCACAAACACATCACAACACTCACTGTGTGTCACTTCCAACAATACAGACAAAGATAATTAAAAGGACACATTTCAAAAAGGTCGATGTCACTTAGTAAACACACTCCCTTCAGAATTCAACAGTTCAGTGACAGAGGGGACAAAACGATTTGTTTTCCGAAAGGGTACTGTTGGGGCTTGTAAACCAACATAAACAATAATTAATTAAAGAAAGCGAGACAAGACAGAATACCATTTTACTTCGAAGGAGAGACAAAACAGAGATAAGGACCCAGTTCCAAAAAAAGGAGCTGAGACAATCTCTCCGCATCCTCTCTGGGCTCTCTGAGTGAATCTTCTTCATTTATTTAGTAAACCACGCCCCTAAACAATGTACGACTCTAGTCTAAGGGAAGGGAAACATAAAAAACAGAGCCGTAAGATAGCAATGTTGAAAGTGTACAATATTCTCATTATTTTCATCCTTGAGACAGTCGGTCACACAGTGCAGCTCTCCCAGAAACCCAGGCAAAGGGAGTAACCCAGGCAGATAAGATTCATTCAGTTTTATAAATCAAAGAATCTGTAACTCAAAGCACAAACATTAATAACATCTTTCCCAGTCAGCAGATTATAACGTCTAAGACAAAGCAAAATATAGAGAATAGAAATATTTATCCAACAGGTACATAAAAACGACGTCCAGAAGGCATGAGCAAAAACTCAAAGGACCAGAGCATGGAGATGCTGACCCAAGATACATTTAGCTTTCTTTAGCGCCTGCTCCTCCCAAAGAGACTTTAGGTCTCTTTGTTTAACTCCAATAATTTTAGAGCAGATTTTGACAATGTTTTGCAGTTTGTTTTTATCTTTCACAGACAAACCCTTGAACCAGCAAACAAATGAAAAAGTCAATAGGCTCTCAATGAAACAGCAGTAAAAGTTGCAGAGAATCCTTTTATTTACATTGAAAGAGTTCAACTTCCTTAGAAGATAGATTCTCTGCTGACCGCGTTTAAAAACGGAGTCTGTATTTGCTTCAAACCGCAACTTGTTGTCCATCCAAGAACCAAGATATTTGTACTTCTCCACCACTTCCACCCCTTCACCATGAATGACACTGCTGCCCAGAGAGGGCGCTGTGGAGCGTCTAAAGTCAATAATCATGTCCTTGGTTTTCGAGACGTTTAAATCCAAGTAGCTGCTGTCGCACCATTGGACAAACTGCACAGTGGTGCAGGGTACGCCCACAGATGGCATCAGGACGCTTTCCCCACCTTCACTTTTCTAAGTAAGGCAGTCACCTGGTCTTGTGCGATCACAATTCCCCCAATTGATTCGAGAGACTGTTTACAAGCAGAAACCTTATCCAAAAGGTCTGCCCTCTCAAACCGGCTAAAAGAGGAATTAAAAACAGTTGGGAGATCTGAATCTGGCACTCCTTTTACACTAATAGGTTTATTGTCCCCTTTTTGGTGATTAATGGAAGCCATGCATTTGATGCCTTGCCAGGCTGCTCTAAGGTCACCAGTGCTGTACTTTTCTTCTATTTTGTCCTTATATTTCAGTTTAGCCTTCCTGATCCCATCTCGTACTTCCCTAGAGACCGTTTTCTTCTCCAGGGAGTTCCCACCAGATTTAGATCTCTGTTGCACACAACAGAAAATGCCTGAATCAGAATTAACTTTTTTGGTTTTGTTTGAGGCTTTAACCATGTTATAAGAATCTGAAGCTCCAACTTCGATATATATATATTCGTATGTAAACAGCATCTTTGGAATTGCCCATATATGGTCATGTTCGAAGCAGTTAGAGGAAAAACAAATGCTGAATTATGTATACCTGTTTCTACTAAATGAAGATACTGAGACATGAAGAGGAACAAAGTGGTTCAACAGCCCACACATATGTTAAAACAATTGACAATGCTAACCAGGGACCTATGTTAGCTACATGCTACATGTGCTAACGTTAGCAACGAGTGCCGTTTTTTCTAAAAGGATGGAAAAATAGTGATACCCATGAAAGGGTATATTCCGTCTAGATCTGTATCTAAACGTCACTGGGAGATTTCCATTTCCCTGTGTTTTACAGTCTGCAGATACATTTGTTTGGGAAATGTTGCTTTGCAGGTCACTGTTGCTCAACAGGAGGACGTGCGCTCCCTGCTGACCTAAAGTAAAACTGCCCTTAATTTTAGCATTAAAAAAAGCATTCCATATAGACATGTACTGTACATAACTTTACAGTACAATAAATATCAAGGATAATGTGTATTAAGTACTAGTAAAAGCATGATATAGGCCCTTGCTATCTACTGACTAGAAAAGATAAAATAAAAAAATTCTAGATTAATACAATACATGTTTTCTGTGAATGGACCATAAACCTTATTCATTTTAATCTCTTTCCTCCATGCTGTAATGTAGCATATTTTTCAAATAGCATTATTGACTCTTATCTTATCGCCTACCTCTATTTCCCGCTGTTATATGTTGGAGCAGATAACACCGGCGAGTACGATATTATATGGTTTACAAGTGTGGCCTCATTCTGTATGAGAAAGAGCGCGGCCCCTGTTGTGAGCGTCGTTATTCCCGCGGTTCCTCCTCCGTCGCTGTGATTGCACCTTCATTTGTTCTCGTCGGCGTGACATTTAACGCCTCTGACAGCGAGCCCGTGCCGTCCGGGGAATGCTCCACTCAACATTTCAATACAACTCCCACAATCCCCTGCAGGCAGAGGCAGGAAGTGTGTGCAGAACAATAATACGAGCCTGATGTATGGGGCTTTGCAAGGTCCCTGTTTGCACACGGCACATACATTCGCCAGGGATTTACAAACTTTTCAACCCGTGACCCACAGAATGGTCACGCGAACAACCGCCGACCCACGCAGTGTGAAGGTACTGTCACTCATAGTCATTACGAGCAGCAAAACATTGACAATTTTGTTATCAATGTTTTTTTTTTTGTATTAGTTTATTTTATATTTTTTATCAAATTGCCAGTGGGCCAGTCCAGGTTTGTTGCGGTTCCATGTAACACGCTTCTATTCAGTACGGCTCAGTCGAAGTGCTCGGCCTCTCTACTCTATACAGTGCGAGGGCAAGGGTTTCCACTAAATAATGGACCGCAGTTGTTAGTATGGGCTGCGCTCCCTCGGATGCACACGCTAGAATACACATTACTGAAGGAAAAAACTAAACGGCAATGAAAGGTTTTTGGAGAATAATGTGGAAAAAATCGGCCTTTTGGTGGAGTTTATGGAATTAATCAGAGGTCCCAAGGCAAATAGAAACAGATAAAAGACAACTATGAAGGTAAGCTCCATGTTAATGTTATGCTGACACCAGCTTAAGTTGTGCAAAATCTCTTTTTTCAATAGCGGTATGATGTAAAATATGAAATCTCGTATGACCTGCATTTGTTAGTGAGGGTGGTCCTGTCCCCTCTGGCCAATCAGAGGCCTGTTTACGTCACATTAGTATCAGTTCAGAGCGCTTGAGGCCACGGCCAGAGGTCAGTCCCAAAACCTAAGGTCTAACTTTTATCTATTCTTGATTCTTTATTAGGATCCCCATTAGTCCATCCATCCATTTTCTTCCACTTGTCCGTTGTCGGGTCGTGGGGGCAGCTGTTGGAGTTGCCCAAATCACATTGCACCAGCCCCTATGGCTCCTCCTGCAGGTGGGGGGTCCACAGAAGGACGGCCTCATGGTTCTAACTGGGCCTGTTGGTCTCTCATAAGGGGCTTCTGAACCGCTCTTTGTCTGACCCGTCACCTAGGACCTGTTTGCCATGGGAGACCCTACCAGGGGCACCAAGCCCCCGACAACAGAGCTCCCAAGATCATTCGGGTGCTCAAACCTCTCCACCACGTTAAGGTGGCGGTTCCAGGAGGGGCAGGATCCCCATTAGATCCCACAAATTGGTTGCTAGTCTTCCTGGGCTCCCAAAATAATTAAATAAAACCCTGTATAAAGTCCTGAAACTAAATGCATTCATTGTTGAAATGTAGGATCTGATTAATGATACTCAATCAGGTCAAAAGGCGTAGGAATTTTGATTAAAAAAATAAATAATAATATTTAGAGTTGTGTAGCTAACCAACTTAGCGGCCCATTCATTCCTATGGCTTAGCTTAGCCTAGTCGCTTCCATTAGTTTTCATGTGTTAGCATTGGATATTCTGCATTTTTTTCTCTTAAGTGAAGTGAAATGATATCAAAGCCAAATTAATAGTTACACGTTATTGTTTACTATTTGTACTTGACTCAGGAATATATTTCAAGGCATAAAGGCTAATTTTAAACAATGTTTGGTGCTTTTGAATGAATGCACTCTTATGCACCTAAATGCGACAGCAGTGACACCATGTTTTGATGGTCATGGGCCAAATCCAGGCAGTAAATAGTTTCAATTGTAGATTATATCGCCTAGTACAGAATAAGCATTTGACTATTAATATTGGAGCTGAAAATGCAGGAAAACATTCAATAAGTGAGAGCACGATTAAACAAATATGTTGAGCGTTCTGCCAGGTAAACAATACAGCGCAGATCTAAAAAGAGACAAACGTTCACTGTAGGAAATAAGAGTGTATATTTAAAAAGGGATTTGCTTTTTCCCTCTGGTATCAAAATCGGTATGGATTTTTGTTTTTTTCAATATCAAAATCGAGTTTACACTACTTAGTATTGGTGTCAGAATCAGCGACACTGGTCTCTGGTATTGATCGATACGGCCCAAACAAAAATGACCTTAAGCCGCTTCACTGTTTGTGTTTCGACATAATATGACGGGACTATTTTACAAAACCCACATTGGAGTCCATTGATATCACTCGCGTGCTCTCTAGAGTTTTCTTTCATGTCGCCAATATAAACCTGCCATCGGCCGTGAATGCATGATGGAGTATCTTTTAATTACTCTCATGATTAATGCCCTCAGAAGGTTGTGCTGCAAAGCGACGCGCTGTCAATAGAACAAAGGCCCCGCGCGCAAACAGAGACGCTCATTACGAGGCGGCGGGCGGGGGAAAAAGCCGGCGTACGCGCGCTTGGCTCGCCGGTGAGGGCGCGACGATTCATCCGAACGGAGCCGACAGTTCATCAGAGCCGCCGCCATCTCGCGTCAATCTTCATTACGCTCACCCGTCGCTGTCACAACTCGCGCTCATGTACGGGGAGCAGAGGGAGCTTTCAAAGGCGATCAGGGCTTTAATGGGGAGGAAACGGTGAAAACGTTTTTTTTTTTGCATCTTAAGAGAAAACTAATGGGAGGAAAAGGGACAAAAACACGGGCAAAGTAAGACGTCGATCTGAAAAACGTCCAATTTGCACGTCGGGGTTTGGTTTACTGAAATGCAGACGACGTGACTGGTAGGAAAGCACCTCAGATGGATTGGTACATTTGAAAGGGAGACGTGGCACCTGAAATGGCTTGTCATCGCGAAACTGTTTATTGCTGTGAAAATGCAATTTGAATACATATTGAAAAATCATCGTCAAAGTCACAGTTCACACCTTGGGGGTCGCGTCTTTACTGTGAAATGTGGAGGGACTCGCTTTTCCCATGAAACAACAGTCCCTTCTGATTTTGTTTCAGAAGCAGGACCGTCGGGCACCTACGCATAAGGTGAATGGGGAGTTCAAGCCACTCCGGCCACCTTGTCTAATACAATCTTGACTGTTGAAGTAGGTTGTGTAGTTTGGTGTCATGATGAGGGCTGGGTACCAGTCTGGTACAATGGTAAAGAACTGGGGGGGAAAAACGTAGGTAGTGGCTGGGACAATACACTTTTGTCATGGTACAATATGTGCCACGATACGTGCAGTACAGCAAGCACACACCATCTGATAGGTATTAAAGTGTTAAGATTGAAACGTACATTCACGCAACAAAATGTGGGTTTAACATAAGTGTCATTTCTGAAAAAAACAAAAAACCAAGAAAGAGTGGAAGATAAAACATGCCTCATAACACTGAGCAGCCGAAAAAACCTTCAGTAGCTTGTGTTTCAAAGACACTAAGCGAATGAGGAGGAGTTCGCCCTGGAGAGGTAGAAGGAAAAAAGATGATATTTAAAACCTTATACTTGACTTTATTTTCCTAAATGTTTGCAGAGTCTGTTCAATATGTTAAGAACAAACAAAAAATGTCTTTGGTGAGCTAGTTTAGTTGAGCTATTTAAAGGGACCATGTACAATTATCAATCAATCAATCAGTCAGTCAAAATTATAGCATAAATGTTTCCATTTGATATACTATAGTTAGCCTTAAGCAAATTTACATTTGCAGTACCTGGCAGGGTCACGGCAGTGGCGTGCTGGGTAATCAGGAGAGTCGGGACGTTTCCCGGTGGGCCACTCAGTTGCAGAGCTTTTGGGCTGACAGAATAAAATAATGAATTAATCACAGACTCAGGATTGTGCTATTCCAGGCCTAAGGGCTTTAACGGGGCTGCAGCAGCCTGGGCTGCTGTTCCAAATATAAACTAAGTCACACTAAGTGTAATTGTCAGGTAAATTTACCAAAATAACGACTGATGTGTGAAAATGTTCGCATTGAACTTTTCATTCGTGTGGCAGGGAGATACCGATTGACAAACTAACTCAGAGGGGTTTAAATGGAACATCCCTCTGCTTTAATTCAAGTTGGTGCAGTCCAATCCAGCGGAGAATATTGTCTGCAATGGTCCGCGCAAGTAAATATTTGTATCTACATAACTTGGTGCTGATTTGTGTGATATGTGTGCAGCGGCCTATGTGAAAAGAGAAAGCAGTAGAAAAGTGTCAAGGCCATATTTAAACTGGCGACCTCCCGTACCTGAGATACGTGTACTACCACCGAGCTATAATTCCGTACAAAATTGGGCCGGTCTTCTCTAAATTTCCGGGCCGAAATTAGTTCCCAGCACGCCACTGGGTCACGGACAACCCATAACAGAAAACAGGACAAAAAAAGACCAAGAAAGGGTTGGGGAGCTACTGGTGGCTCCCGAGCTTAAGGTTGGAGATCCTTACCATAAACAAAGACCTATTGCAAATAACTTAAAGAGACACAGCATGGCATATTTTAAAAGTATTGAACGTATCGATACTTTCAATACTGCGCCTGCGTGAGAACGACTGCATGTCTGCTTGTCTTGCAATGCCTTCATTTCTACATGTATAAGCCTAATGCCCATCTCGACTGCGCATGCGTGGGTCAATCAGGCTCCTAACTTCGGCCCAAACAAACCACACCGCCATTTAGATGTGTGAGCGAGTTCAGGTAGCGGAGCGTGAACACTGAGGTATATTGAGCCATAACCGTGAACTATAAGGCTCACGGGCACTGGTTTACAGACTATAATTCTCAAGTGACATTTCTTAAAAATATTTAAGTTATCCATATCTTGAAAGCGAGGCAACAGTCAGGACGGCGGCTCCGTGGGCAGGAGCGGACCATCGGTCCAAATCATAGCTTTCTTTGTTGCTTTACGCTAACTATCAATATTGTTTGGTAGCCAAAAGACATTCCATTACCCATAATGCAACGGGCGAGCCGAGATGGGCATTCGGCTTATTATTGCTATATGTGTTTTTAACTTATTGATTCTATAGATTCTGCTCTGTGTGATTGTGAACAACAGGCTGCTGCAAAATATTTCCATCTGCATCGATTAAGGATCTATACATCTATCTTTGATAAAGTATTGATACATGATCTTGCGGGAAAACCTATTACGGTAGTAGGTAGTGTAAAACAAAATGAAGTGCTGTTAAGTTCAGGTATCAAAGAAAATTGAAAGATGCCCAGCTAAAAGATAGAAGTGGTGTAAGTGTCCTCTGCAGGCTGCCGGGACATTCCCTTAGAGATATGGTGAGGATCTCTGAGTGAAGTCGGGAATTTGCTTTGGATGACATTTGGACGCCTGTGAATGTGGAGAGGTCGTTGCAAGAGTCGATAAATATCTTCCACAAAGGACATATTTGGAATGCTTGACGTTGTGAAAGAGGCTGAGTGAGTGGCGTTGATACCAAGCTAAATGTAAACATTACAAGAGACGGCGGTGTATAGCTCTATCCTTGACAACAAGACATAGTGTAGCTGAAGGCATGAGCCATGCTAGTCACTCCCTCATCCCACTGATCTATAGAACTTCCTGTTAATTCTTCACACTCCGTCAGCGCTAGCTCAATGCTAACTGTGTGCAGTCAACCCGGGGAAGAACAACTGAAAAATGATTGACCTCTGTATGGATTTTGAAATGTTCCCCCGATTTCATAAATCTGCCAGACAGGCCATTATGGGATTGGAGCAATCGCGAGCAAACGCCCGGATCATACGTAAAGTTAATCCATTTCAGTGTCAATATATACACCCACCCACATGCGCAAATGTAGGAATAAATAAACAAACAGGATGTATTGATTTGTAATCCCTAGAATGTGGATAAAAAATGCGATCTGAACACATTTTATATTGTTTCCTGGTAAACTGTTCAAACTGCCCAAACCATAGACCGTTAAAAAGAATAGACAACTCCTCCTCACTCCTCCCTGTTTACCATAATGACCACGTTCGAGGGGGAAATCATGGCGGATTCCTAAAAAGGGCATAAGGGCGGGATCTTCACTGTAGACTCGGCCCTTGCGTGACGTGTTGCTCGCGCAGCTCCAATGCTAACAGTCTGAACCTCACTAACATTTTTCTTAGAAAAAACAGCCCGGTGCTTTTAATTGTAACTAACCCAACGTAATCACAGGAGAAATATCTAGCTGTAGAAAGTTCAAAAACAATAGGCACCGGGCTCTAAAGTTGTTTCTAATGTGTCTAAAGTGTAATGATTCCTAATGGGAGACTGGTGGCTATATGGAGGTACTACAACAATGACGGCCTCCAGTGTTGTGGTCATAAAGCAGAGCAGCCGGCGGCCATTGGTCCAAACACCTTGAGGCGAGACGTCAATAAGGGGGGGTTTCCAAAATTGCCTATATTTTCAGCACCGACATGTAAATAATGGATAGACCCAGGTTCAAGTGTATGGTAATATTTTGTTGATATAGTAGTTTAAAAAAAAAAGTTTAGTTTTTGAAGGGAAAAAATCCATTCAAATTTCGCCCCGTTTCTTTTAGGTTCAAACTCAATAAATAAGGCTGAGAATTAGAAATTTAAAAATCCCTCGCTTGTTATGTCCAAGACTGGAAAGATTGGAATCTGTAGGAGATACTTAAGTGGAGATGTGGTGCAATGAAAAGATCATTAGGAGAAAACCGGCCCTAAAGTTGTGTGATATCTGATCATGCGCCTGCATATTTCTCTCGTCTCAGAGAGGAAATGACCACATCTTGGATTACAGTGTCACCTCGGTCGCCTTATGCTTTACATGTGGGTACAAAATCTAGTAGGAACCAGATGTTTACATACACTTTATAAAAAGACAAATTGGCATTTTTGGTAGGGCCCCCTATGAGAGACTAAGGGCCCCCTATGAGAGACTAACAGGCCCGTTTGGAACCATGAGGCTGTCCTTCCGTGGACCCACCACCTGCAGGAGGAGCCATAGGGGACTGGTGCTATGTGATTTGGGCAGCTCCAACAGCTGCCCCCACGACCCGGCAACGGACAAGTGGGAGAAAATGGATGGATGGAAATTGGCTTTTTTTTTTTCTCACTGTCTGACATGGAACCAGAATTAACGTTTAATTTTTTTAGGTCAAGTAGAATTTTAAAATTTAAGAATTTTTGCTAAATTCAGAAGAATAGATATAATTATTAGAGATGGATGATTACCTATTCAGCCCCATTCATAGTAAAGGTCCCGAGTCATCTGGGAAACTTACATGGCTGCTCAATCTCCTCCTGCTTTGTGAACAATGGCCATGCAGGATATGATTTGATCCTGCGTCTGACCCGGAAAGTGACTTTGGAGACGAACCTTTGAGAGTTCCGAGGCTCTGTGTCCACACCGAAGGAGCTCTTGCCTGCTGTTTGGAGGCCATCTAGTCCCTCTTTGCTACTGCCATGCCCTATGGACTTTTAACTATACCCCCGTGGTCTACACTAGGATCTACCCAGGGACATTATCTGTGCAGGTGGACATCAGGCAGTGTCTGATATTTTTTGTCGTAGAGTGGGCCATCGTCTCGCTACAGAGAGGATCTCTGTCAGTCAACACATCAGCGTACACCGCCAGAGTCACAGGCAACAGAGGCCATCTGAAGCCTGAAACTGCTACGACAAAACTTTGTTTATAACTACGATTGTCTCTTTTGAACTATTGCACAGTGCGGACGAGTGCGGGCTCACGATTTTACAATCCCCACGTTGTACAAAAAAAAAAAAAAAAAAAAAATTGCACAATGTACACCAGACATTAGACAAAACGATCCATTTATCCACAAACACTCCTACAGTCATCTGACAGTTCCAAATGGCAGTGTCTGATCTCCATACGTTAATGCACAGCCGGGGCCAAGGTAACCAAATGAAAATGACCTGTCTCCAGCTGGTCTGTACAAAAACAGTGATTACCCGAAGCCAGAACTAGCACGATTCAGGATATAAAGTAAGTGGGATTGGCTGGTCAGGGTGCTTCAGCTGGTCGACAGACTCCAAAGGACACATGACAAAATCAACAGAACCAGTTTGTTATTTCTTTAGGCATTATTTTAGATGTAAAATATAAAATATGAGGTTCCCTTAACACTATTTTGAAGATTCATATCTGGTTAAAGGGACTATACGGAGTTTAAAAAATTGAAAATTATTAAAATGTTCCTCCCCCTACATGTTCCAGCATGTTCCTAATGTGTAGAATGAGCCCAGACCTGTTCACCACAACTGCTTCTAAAATCCTGCATTGTCACTCAAAAAGGTGTTAATTCGGGTCCGAAGTGCTACAGTTACACGTAAGACCTGAGGTGGCAGTAGTCAGTATAAAAATGACCAACTTGCATCTAGTCCCTTTAAGGTTGTCCAAGATGTCATTTCTGTTGGGTTCTGTCAATGTGGAGGAGCAGTGACTCAACATGAGCGGCACGGTAGCACAGTGGTTAGCACGTCCGCTTTACAGTTAGAAGGTCCCAGGTTCAACCAGGACAGGGCTTCCCTGTCTAGAGTTTGCATGTTCTATCCGTGTCAGGGTAGGTTTCCTCCGAGTACTCCGGTTTCCCCTACCACTAAAAACATATAATAGGTGATTCTGACCATCAGCCTGGCTCCACATCAGGAGATGGGTTCCTGCCACTGCTCCTTATGGATTGCCACAGTGGCATTGAATGATGGGTCAGATGCAGAGAACAACTTTCCCTATGGGGACAATAAAGTATAAAACAAAAAACAAAAACAATGAGCTCCTCATGAGTCTCAGGTGAGGAATTAAACACCTGAGACTTTTTCTACCACTTCTATCTGCAGGAGTTTCTTCTCACTCTTGTTGTCTAGCTTCAGACTTATGAAGATAGAAGCAAATCGTCCTCAACTCAACAAACCAAGTGTAACCCAGGTGATAAAACCTGTGCCCAGCCAGTTCTACCTTTCCCATTCATTCATTTTTCCCACGGCTGTGGGCCAATTGCTGCGCTTGCTTTCGGTGACGTCATCGAGTCACATGGGGCGCGCGGTAGTGCGCAGTTCTAATATGGCGCTGCGCATCAGTCTGCAGATGCAGCAGGGCAAGCCAGATCAGAGTCGTGCTACAGGTTGGTTAAAGCTTAATTTCATTGTTCTAAACGCTTCGGTTCTACTTGACACTTAACCGGGTTATATGTTAACTCATAGGAGTCTTCTACCGTGACCCAAACCGCGAGGAAAAGCGCTTTTGTGTAGACCTAGATCGAAAAACCGGTGAGTGTTTGTTGTTGTTATGCTGCGTTAGCATCGGCGTTAGCCGCCGCGGTTATTTCTATGGGCGCCGGTTAGCATGATGATTTGACAAAGTTTATGCCCTGTTTCTAAATGTCAACCATGAAATGAACGTGTATTGATTGCCAAGTGTCCAAACAATTAATCCACCACAGTGTATCGATTTACATCATTTAGGTCATGGGACTTTTCTTTAGTGTTATCCACTATGCAAGTTGTTGTAGCTTAAGTACCTTTAGCAAGACACTTTGACATGATGTAGATCTATTTGTGATCCATTTGTGATTATGGTCAACTTGTACACCTGATTGCTAATGATGATAGGTGAATACTATGTACTAATATGCTGGAAAGGGGTATATGGTTAATGTTTATGAATGTTATAAATTGAATGTTGAACAATATGAACATTGAAATGTAACGTAATTATAGTGCAGCTTGTGCTATTAATATGACAATTACTGTCACTTGATTGAGCTATGTGCACATGCGAATAATTTAGCAACCAGCTAATATTACCTGATGATTCATTGGAGCTTTTGGTCCTGTTCTCCAGGCCAGGTTCTAATCGGATGGCGAGCTGATGGAGCAGGCCTAAAGCCTACAGTTGGCAAGTACTGAAGAATCTAATCGCATCGCTCCTGCCAGACCGGTAGGGGGCTCCTTGTAGCCCACGAACTTTCCCCACTCAACTCACCTGTCACTGCCACACACACACACACACTATTCCCAAATCCCCTCAGACATTTTCCCTGGACTGTTACATTCAACCCAGACGTGGGTTTCTGCGGGACTTGTGGAGGGGTTGGGAGGTGGGGTGATTTGCCGGACGTTGGAGATTACCCCAACGTGGGGTCGTGGACTCTTAATCGCGAGGTTACTTGAATGTACTTTGTAAATTGTGCATGAATGTGATTTGTTATTGATTTGAACTGCATATTGATTGAAGCGCTGGTTATTGAATGGCCATTCATAGAATATATTGGTTCACTGTATATATTTTGCACCATTGTTTCCTTTGCTACATTTTTCTAAAATATACGGTACCTCTTAATTTAAATCTTGCCTCCTGTCCACTCCCTCCTTTGAGCCGAAACCTAGACCTTCTGGTCGCTAGCCTACATTAACAATTAACCTTTCTGTGTCGCCTACATTGCATAGTCAAGGCAGGTATTAGTCTTGTACCGTTTGTAGGTTCACCCTACACGGGTGCTACACAAGTCCAGTCAGTAATATTATTACGTTGACTCCGTTTGGTCAATATGCTTCCAATTTACTACTGTTACTAGGGATTAACTTTATTCAGAGTTATGTCAGACACCATGAGTGACAGTGACATGATACTAAGCAGTGTGCTCTTTATTTTTAATCAAAAGTAAGTGCTTTATTTGACATTGTGCAATGGTACAACAAAATTGCGTTCAGGTGTTGAGTTAGTTCTGAGCCGCTACATACTGAGTGCGCCGCTATTGTGGACCAACCTGACCATCATGTTGTTGGAGGTAGGGGAAACCGAAATGCTGACTTCAGTGATGCTCTGGTGCACCACCTCCTGGGTTTGTCCCTGTTTCAGAGTGCTCTGGTCAGCTTCCTCTTCCCCCTGCGCAGCTCCCTCCGCTGAGGCCTCATTGCACGCCAGTCGTTGTCAATGAAAGGGTGAAGAAGGAAGTCATGGAGATCCTGCATTCGACATAACTTCATTCTTCTGATGGATTTAATAATTACAGATTTAATCTTTGAGTTAGTTGAGTTGAGGACATTTTTCTTCTATCTTCAGTCAGAAGCTAGACAACAAGAGCGAAAATAAACTCCTGCAAGTGAAAGAAAAAGTTCCTGATCAAAGCAAACAATCACATTGTCTCATTTCTTTCTCTGTCGATCCACGCCCCATCTCCAGGTTGCCCTCATAGCATCTTCAGGTGGGGTCTGGGTGTGAGGAGGGCTTCAGAAAGATAGGAGATGTGTTTGGAGATGTGCATGAAGCAATGATGACGTTACAGAGGGCATGGCATGTGTATAACCATGAATAGATAACCATAGAATGGCTGTTTCATTTTGTATTTTAGGACAATCAATGCACTATATGACTTGTAACATACACAGTAGTCGACAGAATTTTTAAATATTTTTAATTTGACCTTTTATTTAACCAGGAAAGTCACACTGACATTAAGAATCTCTTTATCAGAGGAGTCCTGGTAGGGCAGGATAGGTTAGGGGACACTGAAGTAGCCGGAGGAAACCAACGCAGACACAGGGAGAACATGCAAACTCCACACAGAAAGGCTGTGAAGCATGAGCACTAACCGCTGTGCTACGGTGCCACCAATACAACAAATGTCATTATTAAATTACTCACTTCCAGCCATCTCTTGATGCATTACGCCTTCTTGTGAAGAGGTGTCATGTTCGCTTCTTAGTTTGATTAACTGTCTGGTCTTATTAATCAACCCTGAAACTTGCGTAATTGAGATATCAATTCTACAGCAAATACATGAGCTGTGAACAATATTAATGCAATAGTGCAGTACAGAATGGATAAAAGTTATTTTTTATTTTTTTATATCATTGTGGAACTACATTGACAGTCATTTTACTCGTCTCAAAAGGTGGAACTTACATTTGTATGTTGCTTCTTCCTCCATATCGGCAACTTTGACGGTTGCACCTGGAGCAAAAGCTCTCGACCCAAAGTATCTTATCTGCGTATAAAAACATAAAATGACAGTAAACTTGCGATACGTCTTCATTATTTATATCAGTAACGTATTACAAAAGTTCCAAATGGATATGTCTAAATTACATTTCTTTCCCTAATCACCTGAATCGTCTCGCCTTTAAAGCTAAAAAATCGCTTTACTATGATATAGACCTTTTTTTTTTAACTGAGCGTCGGATGTTTTCTATTGGCCACGGTCCGCGGGTAGAGATACAACAGATAGGTTTGTGCTTCTTCCGCCGCCACACTCCCAACGCGGCAATCCCACGCTGAGATAATCATCGCATCCTCAGACAGCCGTGCACTTCCTCTTGTAATAACTCGCCTCCATTCAAGCGGGCCATCCACTCCAGCTACGAGCAGTGATGAGACGGCACGGGGTGCGACGTGATCTAAAAACATGAGGAGAAAATAAAAATTGGCAAAATCACATTCGGCGCAATGGAACGCACACAAATGAAGGGATTGTCTCACAGAAATGATGAGTTTCGCCGACGCTGTTTTACGGATGTTCCTGAGTCGCGGCGGGTCCGAATATCACGCAAAGACTAACGTTTCTAGGCGTTTCTCACACGCACCTCATTCATGCGTGTTTCAAATGACACCGCATAACATTCCTTGTTATTTGTTGCAATTGAACTATAAGTATAGCATTTTAATGAATAGAATAAAATGTTATATATATGTATTTTTATATTATGGGAGTGGCAATGTGGAGCTACATTCAAGCTGGACTTACAGTAATTTCACCTCTTTTCCCCTTTCTGTGCTGCATTTTAACAACTCATCGTACTGTAATGGAGTTCATTTCTAGATGCTTTCCAAACAATGAATGCATTGTTTGTATTCTGGAAGGAGTGCCAACCCGGAAACTGCTGTTGCTAAAAAGCTATCTTCACAAAAATTGCCATGACTTGTGGGGGTTCCCCAGGGTTCGATCCTAGGCCCCCTCTAATTGAATCTATACATGCTTCTATTGGGTCATACACAGCGAATTCAAAGCAATAATGCACATGACACTTAGGTCTATGTGTCACAGACGGCTGATGAACATGGGCTTGTAGATACACTGTCATCGCATCCAACATGGTGGATGCAAAACAACTTTCTCTATCTAAACTCAGACAAAATCATTGTCTTTGGTCCAAAGAAACAAAGAGAACACAAGGTGTTATCAGTCACCTCGAGTCTCTCAAAAATTAAGTACGTAAGTAAGTCTCCTCTGATTCCCTGAAATAGTGCCGCGCCCTCATGGGTTTGTCCCTGTTTCATCCGCTCCACAACAGTCTTACACCATCTCTCGTTTGTCCTTTTTTGTTTCCTGTAGCTCCTCTTGTGACGCCTCCACTGTGCTGCAGCTGTGGGGGCTCTCGGTGCCTCTTCAGTGTCTCAGAAGAAGAAATGTGTAGCTCTCAAATGGGTTTAGCTGATAGGCTAGCATTTTGTTTACCTTTTTAAAAAAAAAAAAGCTTTCTTCAGGACCATTTAGTCTCAATGTAAACAAATCCACCAAACCTCCACAAAAACACGGCAACGACGTACAAAAGTATCCAGACAATATGGAACACATAAACCACAAATACAGGTCGCAGAAAAAGGCAAAAAACTCAGCCAAGATCAGTGATATAGTGTCGTAACCAGACTTAGAGAGACATCCGTGTGTTAGTCTCCAGCAAGCTAGACTCCTGTAATGACTGCTGCAGTACATCCGGAACCAGGAAATTTCACCATATTAGTCCAGTGCTCCGGTCTCTGCACTGGCTTCTTGTCACTCAGAGCTGTTTTAAATTCTATTCTCTATTGTGTACAAGTCATTTCATGGTTTAGCACCAAAGTCCATCTCTGACATGTTAGAGCCGTATGGGAAGAAGGGGTCTCCTGGTGGTTCCCAGAGTATAAAAAATACAGTGTTTCAGTTTTACGCAGCTCAACTCTGACAGTGCTCAAATCCAGACTTTTTTTTTAGCTGCATATGACTCTGAAAGTATTTTATTTTCACTCTTCGCTTTTAATGTACTTAATCGATTAATGACTTCATGATGTTTTATAGATTGATTTTATTTTTTCATCTTTATTTAACCAGGAAAGTCCCACTGAGAATCTTTTTACAGGGGAGCACTGGCCCCAGAAGGGAACCTATTGTACATGTTTTAGTGGTAGGGAAAACCATGGGAAGAACATGAAAACTCCACACAGAAGGGCCACGTCCAGGTGGGAATCGAACTCGGGACGTTCTTGTTGTGAGGCACGAGCGCCAACCGCTCTACCACCGTGCCGCCTATTTAACTCAACGTGGAATACAACTGCTCATTGCCAAGAGGTAAGGTTCTTGGCTAAATATGACCAAGTTATATTTGTCTTTGCCTTTTAGACTCGCTTGAGTGTGTGTTTTAATGCAAATGAAAATGAACGCATTCCTGGTTTTGGCCCAGTCCAGAACAAAAACTAGATGGTGAAATTCTATACAAGAAGTGCAGTGGTTGTATTGCAGTCTCTTTTGGAGCTGAACACTCTCTCTGCCTAGTTTTCCTGTCCTGCTCTTAAACTGGCCATTGGAGGTATAATTTAGCCTAGCTATCGCCAGACTAAATATCACAAGTTATATTTAGTCTGGGGACCACCAATTGATTTTCTCGTAGGAGAGGTGTGGTTTACGATTGTATGAATGTCTATCATATGTGTCTGCACGTAGCCATAGCCAATCGTATCATTGTATCAGATGACGTATGACGTACCTGCTGTAACGTCCGAGCTAAACTATTTAGAACACGATCTAAAGCTTGATAGAAAAATGCCGTCTGCTGCTGTCATGTTGGATCCGTAAATAAACTTTTTTTTTTAGCTGTAGACAAACTACAAGCTTCCGTATGTCGAATAGTGCATCATTGCTGTACCTCCTTGTTCTGTGGTTGGTCCCCAAATCCATGCGAAGATTTCGGCCATGGTCCCCAGGCTGCTGAGCAGTTCGAAATGATTTGAGCGCGCACAGCAGCATGGGCATTCCCAGGCGTGTTTGAAAAATCATAGCTTCTCAAAGATTGTTAAATATAAAAGGCTATTTTAAAAGGAAGTACATTAGACGGAGAATAGACCTGCCCTTTAACACAACACATGTCTCGTACATGTTAACTATTGTACTGCTATTGCATCTATTAACGTTATGCAGCCTGGATGAAATAAAGACTTCGTTTTGCTTTGACATTAGTTTTCTGTGCTCAAACACAGACTTTCTATTTTTACCCAGAAAGAAGTGAGAGTAATTTTAATTCCATTTTGGTGAAATCGTCTCGTTTTCATATAATTGCTTGTCACTTCAATAATAACACTGGCTCCAAAAAAAGACATGTCTGCCTTTTGTGCAGATGTCAAATGTCCCCCCCCCCACACACACATTTTTTGGGGGGTTTATTTTGGAGCTTTTTTTATTCCCTATATAACAAGGGCAATGGTAACTGTTTAAAGTGCTTATGTGAAATAGGAATGGTTTTGTTCGTTTTCAACTCTGTACTGAGAACAATAGTGTTCAAAGAGCCAGAATGTGCCCAGAGCCCTGAGAGACGATTTGTAAGAATTGTATCCAAGGTTTCATTAAAAGTGAAAAGTGGTTTGTTGTTTTGGGAAAATGAGGTAGGTTTCTAATCGCAGGCTGATTGAGTGGGCTGGACAGACACCTATGGCTTTGTTATGTACAACAGTGGTGCCATTGATATATTCTCTTTCTCTCAGGACACGGACAATGTTTAACTCAGTCAGTGTTGGGCAAGTTACTTAAAAATTGTAATATATTCTATATTAGTAGTTACTGCTTTAAAAATTTACAAAATATGTTTATATTATTGTTTCAAAAATGTAACTGAGTTACACTACTACGATTAACTGAAAATAGTAATAATACCATAGCGCAAAAGTGCTGTCAAAGATGTCCTTTTCCTTCCTCATTCTCTTGTGTTTTGTTTGAATGATGTTCGCTACAAAGAACTGCAGATCTGATACCAGTGTCTTGATTTGGTGCTGCATTTTATTCGGATGGGGGTTTGGTAGTTTTCCATTCGTACATCAATACAAACCATCTAAATGCATTTGTAACTTAAGTTACTTCAAATGTAATCACTAATATATGACCATATTTTGTTAAAGTAATATTTTATATTCCTCAGTTACTGAAAAAAGTCTGAATGCTCACAGTGGGTTTATTGTTTGCCTCAGTGTTGAATGAAGTAGCCTCGAATGTAAAACTGAGAAGTAGCAAGTGCTCGTTTGGATGCAAGATTCCAGCGACGAGTCTGCACGAACACTGTTGTTGCACCAGGTGGAAAAGATTGGGCTCTTACAGTGTTATTCAAGTAGCACTCGAGTACACTCTTTCGCCTAGTTTCACGTACAGTAGTTGTGGGCGGCGCTGTCACAGACGTGCAGCATAGGAATACAATTTACTGAAGGAACAGAACCGCGTTAAAACTTTATGAGCCGCAATGAAAACACTGAGAACACAAAAACTAGAGGAAAGCTAAAAGTGGAATTATGAAGGTAAGCTGACTGAGCGCTAATATAATGCTAACAGCGGCTAAGCGCTATCATCGGTAGCATCATGTTGTGAAATATTAAATCTGGTATGTCCTGCCTGTTTCAGTGAGGACTGTCCTCTCTCCCCTGGCCAATCAGAGGACAGAACTCTGTGCACGTAGTATCAATTCAATGCAATTTGGCCCAGGGTTGAGCCTGGTCCCAAAACGTACGGTCTGACCCTGGTCTGATCGTTGGGAACACTTGACTACATGGGTCGACCTGGCACTGGGCTGGATATGAATTGCCAGTGGAAAAGGGAAATTAGGCGGTCATTTATTAGGACAGACGCTAAGTGCCAGCTGGAAGAGAGCATATGTATTTGCAGGCGTGTTGCTCCAAATTTACCATTTGAAATTGCTTGCATTACAAACGAGAGAATGCTGCGCGAGTAAAAAATGACTCTGCTGTTGATCCACTATTGCATTTGCTACTTATTTTGCACATGAGCAAACACTTGGTAGATGACCCCCTCAGTGTCTTACAAATTGAGAAAAAGAGGGTTTGGATTCCAACTGGTATGAAATCTCATTTAGTGGAGAGTAATGGCATTGCCTGACACGACCTTTTTACTGCATAAGTCAAAAATACGTCTGTTTTGGGCATATAGGGAAGATGTTTATGGTCTGAACAATAACTTTAACAGTTGTCATTGTTACCTAGATTAAAAAGAAATCAACCAGATGTATTTTGTGGAAGCCACGTGGGTAATTGGCCTCCAGTCCCTTGGTAGTTTCATGGTCTCCAAGGATTTGGGCCAGGATTGTGTAGGTAGTAATTGCCTAACAAGATCAGTAATAGCTCTGGCTCCAAACAACACCATTATGTTTTTTTAAAGCCACCGAATGCCCTTTGATTTGGGGTAATTGCACAGTGTGAAGTGCCTATTGTTGGTTTTTCACAGCAGCAGTAAGGAGCTGGTTTATGCTACTTCATATTTGACCACTGAGCTTATTATCGAAACCAATACAGAGAGAGAGAGAGAGAAAATTGATTCCATTTCCAAATGTTAAAAAAACACATAAGAGTAGTGTAATATTTGAGGACTATTTTGGTATTTCCATTAGGTTTTGCACATGTAGAAAAACAAAAACAAAACAATCTGTGCCAAATATTTAACAGGTCTGAACAATTTAGAACAATGTAATGGGCTCTGGGAATAAGTTGTTATAAGTTGTATGTAGTCTGTACACATGTTTGTCTGTGGGGATTTTAATATTGATTTACTGAAAGCAAAATCGCTTAAGCCCACTGAAAAATGTGTGTACACCATGTACAGTCTGTCACTATCACTATCGGACTGTTGTGGTGAAGAGGGAGCTGAGTCTGAGGCAAAGCTCTCGATTTACCGATCGATCTACGTTCCCACCCTCACCTATGGTCATGAGATTTGGGTAATGACCGAAAGGACAAGATCGCGAATACAAGCGGCCGAAATAAGTTTCCTTCGCAGGGTGGCTGGGCGCACCCTCCGAGATCGGGTGAGGAGCTCAGTTACCCGGGAGGAGCTCGGACTCGAGCCGCTACTCCTGCACGTCGAAAGGAGCCAGCTGAGGTGGCTAGGGCATCTGTTCCGGATGCCTCCTGGTCGCCTCCCTCGGGAGGTGCTCCAGGCATGTCCTATTGGGAGGAGGCCTCGTGGAAGGCCCAGGACACGCTGGTGGGACTATGTCTCCGTGCTGGCCTGGTGTTGCTTCGGGGTCCCCCCGGAACAGCTGGAGGAGGTGTGCGTGGATCGGGAAGTCTGGGCATCTCTGCTGAGACTGCTGCCCCCGCGACCCGGCCCCGGATAAAGCGGAAGAAAATGGATGGATGGATGTAATAAAAACAAAGGTAATATTATAGTAAAAAATGTAAGATTAACATCTGAGCGCTGCTAAACGCCTTCAAGCTGAGTTTGTCTGATCATGACTGGAATAATGTCCTTGGAGAACAGGATGTTAATATTGCATATACTCATTTTGTCAACACAATCAAACATTTGTATTATCAATATTGTCCAGTACTAACGCGCAAATATACACAAACAAATACCTGTGGCCCATAGATGACGAGGGGGTTATTGAATGCATGTAAAAAGAAAATCTCCTTATATACAATATTTATAAGGAAACGGACATTAGAAACTGAAACTAAATACAAAAAATATAAGAATAAACTAACAAGTATAATAAAAATAATAAAAAAAAATATTATAGAATAATAATAATATGAAAGAATTATGGAAAGTCTTAAATCATTCAATGTCTAAAGACTCAAAGGCTTTAAGTTACCCAGACTACATGATTAAAAATGATGAGAAAATTATAAACAGGGAGAATGTAGTTAATGCTTTTAATGTCCGCTCTCTGCTGAACAAGACTTTTATTATGAACGACCTGATTTTAGACCATAAACTTGATTGTCTATTTTTAACAGAAACTTGGCTGGGTGCAGATGCTGCAGTTGTTCTCAAATTAGGTCTCGCCGATTAATGTAACTTCACTTATTCTACGAGGAGTGGCAAAAAGGGAGGCAGCACTGCTCTGGTAAATTCTACAACCCTTGCTGTCACAATTTATAGACCTCCAAAAAAGTGCTCGCTTTATATTCATGAGTTTTCACAGTTTTTATCGATTATACACAACTACTATGAGCGAATAATTTTAGCCGGTGATTTTAATTTGCATGTAGATAATATTTTAGATCCTCTTTCAAATGAATTTTTAAACATTCTTAATTATATGGCTTTTACTCGGCATGTCACACACCCTGGACCTGGTCATCACGTATGGCCTGTCCACTGGTGTGTCCTCTGTCGTTGACTTGGCGGTCTCTGACCACTACTGCGTGTTTTTAAAATCACCGCTTCCATCCAGCGTGAGACCTCCTTGGGAACTGTAGGGAAGCGCCATCTAACCCCTGAAGTGGCTGCAAATTGTATTGATGTTTTAGACAAACACCCTCCCTTGGTTTTACCGGCACCCTGTGATTTTATTGTTGATGATTTTAACAGTAGGCTTCAATCCGCCCTTGGCCTGGTTGCGCCTCTAAAACTAAAACATATACAAGATAAACCCACGCCTCCATGGAGAAATGAGGAACTCAATAAACAAAAAAGAAATTGCAGGGTGCTAATAATGGGATCAGAGGGATCGCTAACAATTGGTTGAAGTCATATTTGACTTAAAGAAAACAGTATGTACAAATTGATGAACATGTATCAGGTAGGGGTGTCACAGAAAGAAAATGTTACCTCACGGTTATTATGACCAAAATTATCAAGGTTTTCGGTATTATCGCTGTATTTTTGTGTGTGTTAAGTTCAGAAAGCATTGATAGTCCTACACAAACTGAAATGGTTTCAAAAAGTGAAACGGTGCAACTTTTCACATCAAAGTAAATGAACTATAACTATGTATTGCCATAAATAAAATGCACCTGTGTTCTTCGTCCATAACAGATACCTGCCCATACCATAACCCCACCACCACCATGGGCCACTCGATCCACAACATTGACATCAGCAAAGCGCTCACCCACACGACCCCACACACGCTGTCTGCCATCTGCCCTGAACAATGTAAACCAAGATTCATCCGTGAAGAGAACACCTCTCCAACGTGCCAGACGCCATCGAATGTGAGCATTTGCCCACTCAAGTCTGTTACGGCGACGAGCTGGAGTCAGGTCAAGACCCCGATGAGGACGACGAGCTGGAGTCAGGTCAAGACCCCGATGAGGACGACGAGCTGGAGTCAGGTCAAGACCCCGATGAGGACGACGAGCTGGAGTCAGGTCAAGACCCCGATGAGGACGACGAGCAGTTGAGCTTCCCTGAGACGGTTTCTGACAGTTTGTGCAGAAATTGTTTGGTTATGCAAACCAATTGTTTCAGCAGCTGAGTGGCTGGTCTCAGACGATCTTGGAGGTGAACCTGCTGGATGTGGAGGTCCTGGGCTGGTGTGGTTACACGTGGTCTGCGGTTGTGAGGCCGGTTGGATGTACTGCCATATTCTCTGAAACGCCTTTGGAGACGGCTTATGGTGGAGAAATGAACATTCAATGCACGAGCAACAGATCTGGTTGACATTCCTGCTGTCAGCATGCCAAGTGCACGCTCCCTCAATGCTTGTGGCATCTGTGGCATTTTGCTGTGAGACAAACTGCACATTTCAGGGTGGCCTTTTATTGTGGGCAGTATAAGGTACACCTGTGCTCTAATCATGATGTCAGATCAGCATCTTGATGTGGCACACCTGTGAGGTGGGATGGATTATCTCAGCAAAGCAGAAGTGCTCACTATCACACATTTAGACTGATTTGTGAACAATGTTTGAGAGAAATGGTAATATTGTGTATCTGGAATGAGTTTTAGATCTTTAGGTCCATCTCATGAAAAATGGGAGCAGAAACAAAGGTGTTGCGTTTATATTTTTGTTGAGTGTATATACTGTTCTTAAAATCCAACACCATGAAACTTGATGACATCATAAAACTGCTGCAGATATATAGAGCTGTAAATAACCAGCTCCCTAGTAACATACATTTAATGTTTGGTAAAAGACAGGGAAGATACGATCTAAGGGGAACTCATAATCTGAAAGTACAATGTATCCATTCCACCCTAAAAAGTCATTGTATTACACGGAAAGGAGTAAATCTGTAGAATAATTTAGACGAAGACTTTAAAGGTGCAGCTAATCTACAGCAATTCAAAAGGCCGTAAGAGAATTGTGTTCCCTCATAAGGGATTTCTGAATTGCTCTTTGTCTGACCCGTCACCTAGGACCTGTTTGCCATGGGAGACCTACCAGGGGCACGAGGCCCCCGACAACAGAGCTCCGGGATCATTTGGGTGCTCAAACCCCTCCACCACGTTAAGGTGGTGATTCCAGGAGAGGCCCATTGAAATCCATTTTACAAATTGTCTTTTGGAGTCGCTGCTATTGCAGCAATGTCAGCTCCCCGCCATGAGGACCAAAGATAAGCACCTCACCCATTGTACACTAGCCAGCAATCTCTAAAATGGCGGCCACAACTACGGAAGTCACAGGCCTGAAAGGCACGTATACACTATGAAATAATGTAATAAGACCCTTGAGGTTAGGGTTTTTCCTTAGTCTGCTCCTTAATGGCAGGACTAAAGAGGCTTTGAAACGGAGAATTGAACTGATACAATGAAAAAGAAGCTGTGCAAGTGTTTTAAATAATCATTTCATTGGATGCTGGACCTCTGCATTATGCACATTCTACTCTCGCAGCATGCTTTATTATTCCATAATTATGGCTTACACGCACGTTTTTCTTCAAGAGTCTTCTTCACCCAGCCCATTGATCTCACATCCATACATTGACCCTGTGTGTTCTCTTGCTGACTGATGCTTTCCCGCGGACATGGCTTTAATGCGCACTTCCACCATCATGTCCATAATTCATTCGCATCACAACGGCCGAATTGTTTGATTGTGAAAATGATCTCAATACCATACATCGCAGCACATGCACATGACAGTAATTACCCAGCGAAGCCCACGTTAATGGCGCCAATCAGAAGCCAGGGACTCGCGCGCCATAGAATAACCTTATATTTCGCTTAATGGCGTAATTTCAAGCCATGCTCGTATAATGCTCTATGGCGCCCTCTGCAGTTAATCATTTCGTAACATAAGGTCTGCAGTAACGTGTGTGTTTGGCCAGAGAGAAGGGTAATTTAGCTCAGTGGATCAGGTCAGGCATTGGCAGCCATTATCTCAAAAGCCAGATGCAGCTCTTGTATTTTTTATTTTTTATCTTTAATATAAAGTCAATGAGCTGCTAAAATGATACATCTGTAATGAACCCCAATCCAGGAAGAGACCATATGACATGATCATATGTTCCTGGGAAAGGACCCTCCATCCCCCATTCTTCCTCAAATGTATAGCTTTATCAATGAGGGTTAGTTAGTTTATTTATTTATTTATTTGAGCAGTTGGTCTACTCAAAAGGAGTGGGCCGAAGCCAAAGGCTTGTAAGCGCCCACCCCAAGAATAAAAACAATAACATATACATATAACAAATCATAAACAAGGGAACATAGGGCAAGGTAACAAGTAATAAAGAACAATAATAAAAAACAACAGCAAAATAAACAGCAAAAGAGTGTACAACAACACTCACAATGTTTGTTCATATATTAGGAATATGGACTCTTTATAAACCTTTATAAAATGTGCCAGGTTTTTACAAAGTTTGATACATCCAGTTTTTGCCATATTTCAACACCACGTCTCGTGGGACACATACTTTTCAAGGTTGTTCTGGAGTACTGTTTATCAAAACTCATTTTACCTCTCAAGTTGTATTTGACTTCTCGTTTGCAGAACATATTTTGTATACTCTCAGGAAGCGACTTTAGTGAGGCTTTGAACATGATTTGAGCCATCTTAAATTCTGTAAGGTCCTCAAATGTCATTATTTTTGATTGAAAGAATAACGGATTTGTGTCTGTCAAGCTGTCTACGTGTAGCTGTGCGGGTTCCTATGCTTGACTAGGGTGGGCAACGCTTCTGGAGAATTTGAACTGGAATCCACTCGACTCAACTTCATTCAATCAATTTATTGATGAATAATAGTGGTAGGTGAACAACCTTAAAGAAAAGAACTAGGGCCGGGACTTTTTTCGATTAATTGCGATTAATTAATTACATGAGGTTTAGTGCGATTAAAAATATTAATCGAAATTAATCACACTTTGCTTTCCACACTTCAGCTTCCTTTTTCCTGCAGACGCACAATTAATGGCAATATTGCACTGGTCTGTTGGACTTGGTTGAACAAAAATAAACAATATTTTGTTGCTTAAGCTTATGTATTCAGTCATTATTCAATGGTATACTAACAATCCTTATGAAAAAACTTACTTCTCACTGTTCTCAGGTCAAATATTTATATGCGATTAATTTCGATTAATTAATTACAAAGCCTCTAATTAATTAGATTATTTTTTTTAATCGAGTCCCGGCCCTAAAAAGAACACAAAAATACCTCAGTGTAAGTATGTACACCATGAACAATTCATGGGCGCTAGTGTCGGTGCGATGTGTTGTTTCACTCACACAGGTCTCACACATATTTGTAGAATCTAGAAGGTCTTGACTTTCAAATGAGGTATCACGCTGGCATAATATGGTTGTAAGTTGTCCAGTCACTACGCTTTGAGATTTAGATGTGCATAATTGGGAAAAAAATAACTCTAACCCAGGTTAAGACGCTCTTCAGACGGAGAAGGTTGCAGACCCTTGTTTAGATTCCGGTCGGACCGATTTCAGGGACGGACAAAGCTAGACCAACGCGAAAAAAGTTTTCAAGAATATCAAAATATTCGTTAAGAAAATTCAGGCCTGCTGAGAGGGAGCAAAATGCCAAAACCGCCGAAAATAGAGGCGAAGCAACAGGCAGATTCGGCGGTGGAAGAGGAATACGTAAGCCTCAGTCGAGTCACGGAGCTCATGGAGCAGCAGAGGGTCATGTTCAGAGAATTAATTCAACAACAGCAGGAAAACTTGAAAGGATTTATAAAACTCATCATGGAATCAACAAACACCCGCATGGATTTACAGACTAAGGACATTCAAGAACTAAAAACAAGCCTGCAGTTCACGCAAGGTGAGGTGGACACTTTGAAAGAACAAAATCTGAAACTCACGGAGCGCACAAACACTTTACAAACGGACTTTTACAAAGTATGTGACAATTTACACATCATCACGGACAAACTGGAGTATCTGGAGGGGCAGAGCCGCAGAAACAACCTGGTATTTGAGGGAGTGTTGGAGTCGCCTGGGGAGACTTGGGCCGACGCCGAGGAAAAGGTGAAAGAAATACTGAAGGAGAAGCTACAGCTACATCACGCGGTGGAGGTGGAGAGGGCTCACCGCGTAGGGAAACCCGGCGGCGGGAGAGACTGGCCGAGACCCATCATCGCCAGACTACTGCGGTGGAAGGATCGCGAGGAAATCTTGCAGCGCGCCAAAAGACTCAAAGGAACAAAAATCTTCATAAACGAGGACTACACAGAATCCATAAAAAGAAAACGTAAAGAACTGATGCCGGAGCTGAGAGCTGCACGAGAAAGGGGGGAGATCGCCTTCCTGAGATATGACAAACTCATTATACGTCCACGCAGCAGTACACCACATCCAGTATAAACACCGGGAAAAACGTATGGACTTTGGTATGTAAAAGCACATAATTTCACATGTCTAGTAATACATACAGTTCTATAGGAAGCACCGACTTGGATTTTTCAATAAGGAGAATTGCTGAAGCAAACTCCCAGGATTTTACATTCTCTCAATACGACCTACAGAACACTGAGATCGACATCGACCCTGAAAATAACTTTTTTACTAGAGCTACCAATGACTGTCAATACTACACAGAGGATCTGTACAATAGTAAACGTAAGAACATTAAGGCATTCACTGTAATCCACTTCAATAGTCGAAGCCTCTATGCAAACTTTAACCACATCAAAAGCTTCTTAAAACAGTTTTCCACACCATTCAGTGTCATTCTAATCACAGAAACATGGATCAATAATGATAGAGAATTTGAGTTTTCTATTGATGGTTATGAATTTATAAGTATGAATAGAAGAAACAAGCATGGAGGGGGCGTAGCTATGTTTATAGACTCCAACTATAGTTATAAAGTAATGGAAAATAAGACAATGGTGGTGGATGATACACTTGAATGCCTTACTGTAGAAATTACAAGGCAAAAAAAGAAAAATATTATTGTGAGTTCTATTTATAGAACACCTGGCTCTGATATAGATGTTTTTTCTAAGTGGATGGAGGAGCACTTTTCAGGATTAAATCATAAAGTCATGTTTGTGGGGGGAGACCTCAACATCGATTTGTTAAACCCATATAAACATAAAAAGACGGACGAATTTATAAATACTTTATTCAGTATAGGTCTGTTTCCTATAATAACCAAACCTAGTAGAATTACAACCCATAGTGCCACCTTGATTGATAACATTTTCTCAAATGAAATAGAAAGTGATACAGTCAGCGGGTTAATTATAAATGATATTAGTGATCACCTTCCAGTTTTCGTTATGTATAAAAATGGATATTTAAAAGATGAAGAGGAAAACAAGTATTGGTTTAGAAGGGTCAAAACAGAGAAAACTATTGATGCATTTAAAAAAGGAGCTTTTAGCTCAAGACTGGAGTATTGTGTACAGAGAGAATGACACGAATATGGCATATGATGAGTTTACGCAAGTATTTCAAAAGGTATACGACAAAAACTACCCAATGAAGAAATACTGTAAAAACAGAAAGTGTAAAGAAACACCATGGATGTCTAAAGGTTTACTAAATGCTTGCAAGAAAAAAAATAATCTTTACAAAAACTTTATAAATAACCAAACAAAAGAAGCTGAGGATAAATATAAGAAATATAAAAATAAATTGACAGGTATCATTAGAAAATGTAAACAGGATTATTATAATAAGTTGTTGGATAGTAATAAGAATAATATTAAAGGTTTATGGAACATCTTAAATAGTATAATTAGAAATAAACCAAGAACGATTAATTATCCAAAATATTTCAAAGATGAGGATAACACGTTAAATAATATGAATGAAGTCGTCGAAACATTTAATACATTCTTTGTAGATGTTGGACCGAACCTTGCTGCAAAAATTACAAACGTTGAGAATTATAATTGTGATCTGATAGAAGCAAATCCTATGTCCCTGTTCCTCAAACCTGTGGAGGAAAAGGAGATACTGGACATTGTTAAAAGGTGTAAAAATAAAACTTCGACCGATTACCATGACATGGACATGAAAACTTTAAAAACTGTTATTGAAAGTATCTCTAAGCCGTTAACCTACATCTGTAACTTATCGTTGCAAACTGGAACTTTTCCTGATAGTATGAAAGTAGCAAAAGTGATTCCTCTGTTCAAAGCAGGAGATAAACATCTCTTTACAAACTATAGGCCTGTTTCCCTTTTACCGCAATTCTCTAAAATCTTAGAAAAGGTTTTTAACTCTAGACTCGACAGCTTTATCGAAAAGTGTAATTTACTCTCGGACAATCAGTTTGGTTTTAGGAACAATCACTCAACCTCACACGCACGCTTTGATATAACTGAAGAAATAACTAATGCTGTAGATGACAAGAAATATGCAATCGGATTATTTATTGACCTGAGTAAAGCGTTTGATACAATAAACTATGATATATTAATTAATAAACTAGAACTTTATGGGATTAGGGGGGTAGCTCTACAGTGGGTTACCAGTTACTTAAAAAATAGAAAACAATGTGTGAAAATCGGTGATTATCAGTCGAGTTGTCGACAAATTGTCTGTGGTTTACCTCAAGGTTCTATTCTGGGCCCAAAATTGTTTAATATGTATATTAATGATATTTGTAACACATCTGAAGTACTTAAATTTATCTTGTTTGCTGACGATACAAATATTTTTGCATCAGGAGACGACTTGCAACAGCTGTGTCGGATTGTTAACTTGGAACTCAAAAGTGTCAACAAGTGGTTCAAACAAAATAAATTATCTCTAAACCTGAGTAAAAGCAAAATGATGATATTTGGCAACCGTAATTCCAATGCTCAGGAAGCAATTCAGATAGAGGGTGTTGTTATCGAGCGAGTCCATGAAATCAAATTCCTTGGGGTGATTATTGATGACAGAATTACTTGGAAATCTCACATTAAATATATATCTACGAAAATTTCTAGAAGCATTTCAGTAATTGCAAAAGCAAAGCACATTTTAAACATCAAAGCTCTACATACCTTATACTGTTCTCTGATTTTGCCCTACTTATATTATTGTACTGTGGTTTGGGGTAGTACTTATAAAAACACAGTTAAACCAATAATATTGTTGCAAAAAAGAGCTCTCCGAGTAATTCATAAAGTTGGGTTTTTGGACCACACAAACTCATTTTTTTTAAAATCAAAGATCGTGAAGTTTTGTGACATTGTTGAGTTCCAAACTGTACAAATGTTATTCAAAGCAAGGTATAAATTGTTACCAAACCAAATACAAAGAAGGTTCCAAGAACGTACTGGTCGTTATGAATTACGTGATGAATTAAACTTTAGGATTCAGAAACATAGCACAACTTTGAAAAGTTTTAGCCCAACAGTTAATGGTGTACAATTGTGGAATAAACTGGAGATGGAATTGAAACGATGTCCAAACATCAACCTGTTCAAATATAAATACAAACAAAAGACTTTTGAAATATACAGACAAGAAGAAATGCGTTGCCACTAGGGGGAGCAGTAGGATCAATTATGTGTATTTTTCCTCTATATTCAAGGAAGAGTGTTGCTGCTTGGAACGGTTGTCATTCTATTGCTCAAATTCACAAATGGAGAATTAGGGTTGGCAGGTTATGGATCTGTTGAGAGGGATCCTCCCAACGGGCTCTAAACCTTGTCTTTTAATGCACCACTCAGCATAGGAACATATTCTACAAAATCAGCTGTTAGGGCAGCTGTGTGGGGGTTTGTTGAAGGGGAGTTACTGCCCTCTTCAACTGGCTCACTCTCTGGCTTTTTAATGCACCACACTGTGCAGGGCTTTCATCATACTTCACATATAACTCAATTAAATAAATTATATAATAATGATGATGATAATTAAACCCAAATTAAAATTATACTGAGAATGGTAATGACAACCGGAAAGTATCAAGATCTCAGATTATAATATCTTAGAATTTACCTTTATACCATAAATGTAACTCTGTAATCATGGGTAAAAATATGCAAGATTTATATTATGTAACACATTTTTTTTGACTTGCTTTGTATTAGACATCGTATATGAAACTAGATTGTTGTTGTAGCTGTGCGTTGTTCCAATTAATTATATAAACAGTTAATATATTTTTTGTTGTTTGATGTAAGTTGGTCTGTACGAATGTAGCTGCTTGAAATGTTTTGAAATGTTCTTTTTTTATTTATTGCACTTGGGGGTGGGGGCTCATAAGCTTTTTGCTTCAGCCCACTCCTTTTGAGCACAAGGTGTATTGCTCAAATAAACAAATAAACTAAACTAAACTAAACTAAACTAATTAAGTGCTTTTTCCCCTTAAATTTTCCCTACACTTTATTCAGTATTGAACTGTTTTTGATGAAGGTTCTTGAGGTGTGCAGGATACAAATGTGTTATGTGGAACCGCAGCTATAGACCAGTGGGAAGCTTGGCTACTCTACACCTGTGGGTAAACTACCTTTGTTGTTCTCAGTCTCGACGATCCTGCTCTCAGCCGATCACTGCTCATTGTCTGCCTATTTATCTGTCCTGGGCAGTGTCTCAGCCTCATTAGCATTAGCATTAGCATGACCAGTGTTGGGAACGTTAGTTTAAAAAAAGTAATCAGTTATAGTTACTCACTACTTGTTCCAAAAAGAGTTAGTAACTGAATTACTCTATAATAAAAGTAACTCATTACCAGGAAAAGTAACTATTTGGGTTACTGTAAAAAATAAAAGTTGCTATGTGTCAAAGCATTTGGATATTTTTTTTAGCAGTTTTCACAAGTCCGTTGAAATGAGTAGAACAGACAGGTGTTTGTATTTACGTACTATCATGTCAAAGATGTTCATAGTAACTGAATGAACTCAATGGGGGTAGAGTGGGGGAGGCCCCTGTGACTGAATGGTATTAACCAGTATTTGCGTCGCTTTTTTATTAATGTAGAAATACGGCCATATTCAAAGAGAATGGGGAGGAACAGGAGTAAAAAAAAAACATGTGTCAACGCGGCCAACGATCAGGGCAGACTTTACGCACAGGCATTGTGCCAAACAATCATCAGCAAATATAAGTTCAGATGCCCTAACAGAACGTTTCTCTGGAGCGGAGAGCAGAGAGAGAGGAAAAAGAAGAAAGGAGAGAAAGACGCGTCTCCACTCTTTGGGTTAAAAATAAGTTCCAACACTATTGATCAATGATCACCAACTCGATTCTCCCCCGCACCGGTTACAAACAGCGCTGTGGGGATGACAAGGCGCGGTTCGGGCCATGAGGAACGTAGTTTTTGGAGCAGAGAGAACGATGCAACACTCTGCACAGACACAGCTTAAACACCGTTATTCCCAACACGGAGCATGGGGCGCAGGAGACCCATCACCTATAGGACCTGTTTGTCATGGGAGACCCTACCAGGGGCACGAAGCCCCCGACAACTTAGTTCGCAGGATCATTCGGGCGCTCAAACCCCTCCACCACGTTAAGGTGGCGGTTCCAGGAGGGGATCCTCAGTTTCGGTTTTGACTTTTAACAAAAATAAAAAAATGGCTTATTTGCTTCTTTGAACTGTTTTAAAAAATACATTTAAAAAAAGTTCCTCCCAGAGGTATTGTCGCCCGGAACTCATCGTGTTTATGTACCTGCATACATGACTGCATCATAGGCATAGAAGATAATAGACTTCTTCACTCCTCTCCGATTCACATTGTTACTAATACCAGCTGAAAGGGAGCTCATGATGGCAGTAACATCTCCTCCTACAGAGCATGTTCCTAAAAAGGACAAAGTTCTCCAAGAACTGTCACTCTAAGTCCAAATCTTAAACTTTAAAAAACTACGGAACAAAAAACAGCATGGTCACAGTGCAATTCATCTCCAAGGGACTGTGTTTTTCTTCCAAATCAAAACAATCCTGGTTTTGTCCATCTAAAAATATCAAGTACCCAGCGTTGAACCGGCCTCGAGTCTCGCTCAGCAGCAGAGCAACAGTCCCTCTAGAGTCTGGGACTATTTAAAAGCTGGTAGATATTTTGGGTTCGGGCCCGGGGAGGTGCTGTGGTCATGCGTGACTGTCACTGCTGTCACTGAGATGATGGACAGCTGCAGAGGGAGGGAGGGGGGGGGTCAGATGTGAAACAAGGCATTGAAAAATTGCCCGCAATGACCTTAACCTACTTAATCACTGTGGCAGGTTTCCATAAGACACACGATCAGAGATGGGCCAGAAACACTAGTGGAAGAGAAGGAGAGGATTTATTGGGAGGGCTGTATCGGATAGTTCATCATAAAGTCAATTATTGGTTGAAATGACCGGCTGTGATCATGACTTGGATCTTTGAATGGCTCCTGGAGTGGGAATGGTTTGAACTTATTTAATTGCAGAGGGGAAAAAGGGACCACAGTTTGTGAATACAAATGGAAGCGTCTCAGATAATAAGTTGTGAGGCAGACTTAAAAGGAAATTGGTGTGAGAATGTCTCTTTTAATGTCTCTTTCATACAAACGGGCCCTTCAGACTCAATCATGCATTTAAAATCGCCTTACAAACGCTTAAACGAGAATCCATCTTGTGCTGCTCCCGCCGATCTGTTTGAAAAACGAACGTACGATCTCACACTAGAGAAATTCGCTTTTTTCATTCACAGCAGCCACTTAAGAAAGTCTCTTGGTATCGGTTAATGTCAGGTACTCAAACCTCCAGTATCGGTATCGGAAGCAAAAAAGCTGGATCGGTGCATCTCTACACAGAGCTTTTCCAAACTAAATGTTGAATGGATTTGCAGTTTGTTGCTTTGAGACTTGAGACTCAATCTTGCTCTGGCCAGGTTTAAATTGGGTGCCATGCCATTGGCCGGACAACCCATTAGTCAGACGTCTCATTATTCCGAAAATGTAACATTGAGCAGAGGTGCCATTAGTCCGACATCTCTAACCCAGTTGTGTTGTGGATCAGAGAGCCATAAACAACCACTGGCCCTAACCTTAAGGTCAGTGGACTCTTGTCTGAACCTAATTTTATTTTTAACCCCTACTCAATGGGACATTTTCGGAATAAGGAGACGTCGGTCTAATGGGCCGACCCCCAAAATTGACGTTTGTTGTTTATTTTGCAGTTCTGCAAAATAAATAATGTTCACTTCTGATCTGCGTTTCCCAGATTTTGCTGCACTTACAATAATCCATCACCGCAGAGCCCGAGCTTTTTTTCTGCAGAGGGTGGACTAATACTCTTTTTTTTCTTTACATAATTATTAACATTTTAAAAGGTAAAATATCAATACTGATGTACTGGCAAAATACTTTTAACCCTCACTTATGCATGATATGGCTGTACATTATGTGTTGCAACAACTACTGTGACCAAATGTACTGGGAAAAGCCTGAATGAAGTATAATAAAGCACCTTTATCACAACTCGACTTTTAGACATCTGGACGTGACATGCCAAGTGCAATTTTCTTTCTGAGATTCAGATTCTTGATTTGATGGAGCTTTGTCCTGTCACTTCCAGACCCTCACTCTGAGCCCGGGGCGGCCCATGAACTACCTCTGAACCTGGGCTTCACATGAGTCATCGGCCCCAACATACGCGCCTGCACCATGGGACTAACCGGGTGGGAAAGTTATACCTTAAACTATTATTAGCGCCCATGCTAGGCTGTACATGAGGTGCATACTGTCGTTACGCGTCGGAAAAAACATATAGTCTTCTTCCTCATTGGCGAAATTACACACAATCATGACCGCATGTGGCTAAACTAAACTCAGTGCTGGATTTACACACTGGCATGATGTGCCGTTTTTCCATTATTCGTGAGATTCATAATATTACTTAATGCGCCTTCTAGTAACATTTGTGACATTCCTGAAGTTTTTGGCTGCCAAAAAAATCTTTCACGATTCCCTCTCTATCTGTGGAGTTCGCAATGGAGCGTGTCCTTTCATGATGATTAGTGGTGAGTCATAATTCAGGGCAATAGCATTTGTAGTGTAGAAAAAAAGTGTTTTATTTCACGCGGTTGTTCCATAGCATTTGTTAGAGTTCAGAAAAAGGTTCGAGTGGTCCTACCGCATAGGCAGGTCAATAGCTCGCCATCATGAGGAGAGTTGAAAGGTTGCGGTTGGGATGAACGGCTTAATTCAATCCGTTACAAAAACCTGACCTGGAAAGGTCAAATTGAAAAACATAAATGAGCATTTGTATCATTAAACTAGCATGAAACTATTTCCATCCATTTTCTCCCACTTGTCCGTTGCCGGGTCGTGGGGGCAGCCGCCGGAGCTGCCCAAATCACATAGCACCAGCCCCTATGGCTCCTCCTGCAGGTGGTGGGTCGACGGAAGGACGGCCTCATAGTTCCAAAGGGGCCTGTTGGTCTCATAGGGGGCCCATTCACTCTCTCATTCATACACCAGTGTGCGCAGACACTGGAGGCAAGGAGGGTGAAGTGTCTTGCCCAAGGACACAACGACAATGTGCACCTTCAGGAGGTGGGATTCGAACCCCCGATCTTCCGATCATGAGACAACACGCTCTACAATCTGCGCCACTGTCGCCCCTTGAAACAATTTGCATACGTAAAATATGTGGGGACGAATGTATACATTAACATAATATGTAAATGCCGTTACAATAAACAGTTCATATTTCATATTCCTTTTCAAAATATGTAAACAGCTATGATATTTACAGCTTGAAAGCAAACACATACCACTTGCCAGTGCCAGTGCCCGCACAGCACACGACACATTAGGCATGGTATATATGTTATAAAATTCTGTATTTGATGTTAACATGAAAGTATTAAGTTGACTGTTATATCTGTGTTTGGTTGAAATGTTGACTCTTTGAATCCTGAGGTCTGTTTACCAACCCCCAAGAAAGGGAATAATTTGAGCAATGAAGCTTGAAAAGCAGATGTCCAGAGTAACCCATTAACTGTTGTGGTAATCTCAGTTTGAGTCAAAATGCTGTAAAGTCTTGTTTACAGATGATCTTTTGACCCCCACATGTCCTGGGCTCAGGAAAAGGGGGGTGAAAGTTTCTGACCCTGACAGGGGAGGGCTGGCTTTGTGATGGAACGGAAAGTTTTGGAGACAAGAGTTTATGACGGTCTTCCACCAGGGGACGGAGAAAGCCGAGTTACTTATCACATCCCCCACCCTGACTGGGTCCAAAGAGTGGGTGTGCTTATGTTTCTATAAAGCTTGTTGAACACATTGTATCGATGAGTTTGAGCAAAAGTTCCTTTTGTCTCCCTCTCCCGGATTTGAGAATAAACCTAATGTCTGAACCGATGTGTGTTTCAATCTGTTGAATATTGTTGAGGCAGAAATAACAGAGCGTTTCCAGGTCTGTCATGTGAACAGGCACAATTCCCTAACAATATAACACCTGGTTGCAATAGCACCGATATAAGTGGAACACTGTCACTCACCGCAGTCATGCCAGACTGACTCCGGCAAACTTCCTCCATCCGTATCGTAGCCCGTGTTCCGGCACTGTGTCTTCATTTAGTTGTTCAGTTTTCACAGCTTATCCAGACGGAGACACCGCCGGCCGGTGTTCGGGGAGAGACCCAGGTGATGAGCTAGTGGCTTCATGGGCTGAAAGTCCCGGACAAAGCCCTTTCGCTTCTGGGTGAAAAAAATTACTCGGCCCATTCAAAACAAAGTCCAGTTTAAAAAGAACAAATGCGATAGGGATGGGCTAGCTAGCTATAGATTGCACCAAAGTTCAGCCATTCATTTAGGAATAAAAACTAGTTTTATCGGTTGTTTTAGCTAGGCGCCGACGGGCTATGGGCGCCTCATTTCAAAACACAGCTCACTGACTGTGTATGATCGATGGACAGTGGCTTTGTCCAATGAGGTGTGCGTTAACGTCCCCTTGAGCCCGGCCCTGGGGACATGTAGCCCCGTAAACCCAGGCTTCTGATTGGCTGGAGAGTGGCTATGCTTTTGGCAACAATGGGCAAAACAACTGATTGGATGACAATGTAACGTTATAACAGAAAATAATATTTTGAACAACTTGTATTACTAATAATAATAATAATCTTATGTACACTTTTTTAAAGTGAACAGCAGCATTTTTAAACTTAACTTGTGCAAGTACTTCAAACAAGTTTTAAAGTAATATAAAGTAAACAATGGGTGCTATTGCTTCAAGGTTCATCATCACAATGACCAATGTAAACTTTACATGTCAAATAATAAAAAACAAGTCATAAATAGACAAAATAAACAAATGTGCTTATAGGTTCACACTGGGACCATAGTTGGCACACAACATCCTAAAGTGCACGTCGATTTCTTTTTAAAAAGGTGTAAACATTAATGTGTAGTATAATAATTACAAATCCAGTATTAAACAAAACAGTTAAATGAACCAACAAAAGTATAGAACAAAAAGTTATAAAATTGTACAAAACTTCCAATAGTGTAATGTCTGCAGATGGCATCAAATACTTCCACATGTACACAACTTTGGAGAAAAAAACAACAATTGAACAGGATACATGTGCATTAAAAATTAGGTCAAGTAATAAAGACAAAAAGGTGAAACACTGGATTTTTCTCCCATGTTCAACTACAAAAACTACTCTAGCTGTGGCGTTTTCGACACTTCGCTTGTGCAAAAGCAGTGATCAGGTCTTTGATATCCGATGATCTTCTCACCCTGTGCTCTATTGTTTGTTTATTTGTTTATGTTTGTTTATTTGTTTATTTGAGCAATACACCTTGTGCTCAAAAGGAGTGGGCTGAAGCAAAAAGCTTATGAGCCCCCACCCCCAAGTGCAATAAAATAAAAAAGAACATTTCAAAACATTACAAGCAGCTACATTCGTACAGACCAACTTACAAACTTACAACAACAAAAATATATGAACTGTTTATATAATTAATTGGAACAACGCACAGCTACAACAACGATCTCGTTTCATATACGATGTCTAATACAAAGCAAGTCAAAAAATGTGTTCCTTAATATATTTCTTGCAGATTTTTACCCGTGATTACGAGTTACTTTTATGGTATAAAGGTACATTAATAGATATTATAATCTGAGATCTTGATGCTTTCCAGTTGTCATTACCATTCTTAGTATAATTTTAATTTGGGTTTAATTATCATCATCATTATTATATATTTATTTAATTAAGTTATATGTGAAGTATGATGTTCCTGCATAGTGTGGTGCATTAAAAAGCCAGAGAGTGGGCCAGTTGAAGAGGGCAGTAGCTCCCCTTCAACAAACCCCCACACGGCTGCCCTAACAGCTGATTTTGTAGAATATGTTCCTATGCTGAGTGGTGCATTAAAGGACAAGGTTTAGAGCCCGTTGGGAGGATTCCTCTCAACAGATCCATAACCTGCCAACCCTAATTCTCCATTTGTGAATTTGAGCAATAGAATGACAACCGTTCCAAGCAGCAACACTCTTCCTTGAATATAGAGGAAACAATACACATAATTGATCCCACTGCTCCCCCTAGTGGCAACACATTTCTTCTTGTCTGTATATTTCAAGAGTCTTTTGTTTGTATTTATGTTTGAACAGGTTAATGTTTGGACATCGTTTCAAATCCATCTCCAGTTTATTCCACAATTGTACACCATTAACGGTTGGACTAAAACTTTTCAAAGTTGTGCTATGTTTCTGAATCCTAAAGTTTAATTCATCACGTAAATCATAACGACCAGTACGTTCTTGGAACCTTCTTTGTAATTGGTTTGGTAACAATTTATACCTTGCTTTGAATAACAACTGTACAGTTTGGAACTCAACAATGTCACAAAACTTCATGATCTTTGATTTTAAAAATAATGAGTTTGTGTGATCCAAAAACCCAACTTTATGAATTACTCGGATAGCTCTTTTTTGCAACAATATTATTGGTTTAACTGTGTTTTTATAAGTACTACCCCAAACCACAGTACAATAATATAAGTAGGGCAAAATCAGAGAACAGTATAAGGTATGTAGAGCTTTGATGTTTAAAATGTGCTTTGCTTTTGCTATTACTGAAATGCTTCTAGAAATTTTCGTAGATATATATTTAATATGAGATTTCCAAGTAATTCTGTCATCAATAATCACACCGAGAAATTTGATTTCATGGACTCGCTCGATAACAACACCCTCTATCTGAATTGCTTCCTGAGCATTGGAATTACAGTTGCCAAATATCATCATTTTGCTTTTACTCAGATTTAGAGATAATTTATTTTGTTTGAACCACTTGTTGACACTTTTGAGTTCCAAGTTAACAATCCGACACAGCTGCTGTAAGTCGTCTCCTGATGCAAAAATATTTGTATCATCAGCAAACAAGATAAATTTAAGTACTTCAGATGTTTTACAAATATCGTTAATATACATATTAAACAATTTTGGGCCCAGAATAGAACCTTGAGGTAAACCACAGACAATTTGTCGACAACTCGACTGATAGTCACCGATTTTCACACATTGTTTTCTATTTTTTAAGTAACTGGTAACCCACTGTAAAGCTACCCCCCTAATTCCATAATGTTCTAGGTTATTAATTAATATATCATAGTTTATTGTATCAAACGCTTTACTCAGGTCAATAAATAACCCTATTGCATATTTCTTGTTATCTACAGCATTAGTTATTTCTTCAGTTATATCAAAGAGCGCGTGTGAGGTTGAGTGATTGTTCCTAAAACCAAACTGATTGTCCGAGAGTAAATTACACTTTTCGATAAAGCTGTCGAGTCTAGAGTTAAAGACCTTTTCTAAGATTTTAGAGAATTGCGGTAAAAGGGAAACAGGCCTATAGTTTGTAAAGAGATGTTTATCTCCTGCTTTGAACAGAGGAATCACTTTTGCTACTTTCATACTATCAGGAAATTGTCCAGTTTGCAACGATAAGTTACAAATGTAAGTTAACGGCTTAGAGATACTTTCAATAACAGTTTTTAAAGTTTTCATATCCATGTCATGGTAATCGGTCGAGGTCTTATTTTTACACCCTTTAACAATGTCCAGTATCTCCTTTTCCTCCACAGGTTTGAGGAACAGGGACATAGGATTTGTGTCTATCAGTTCACAATTATAGTTTTCAACATTTGCAATTTTTGCAGCAAGGTTCGGTCCAACATCTACAAAGAATTTATTAAATGTATCGACTACTTCATTCATATTATTTAAAGTGTTATCCTCATCTTTGAAATATTTTGGATAATTAATCGTTCTTGGTTTATTTCTAATTATACTATTTAAGATATTCCATAAACCTTTAATATTATTCTTATTGCTATCTAACAACTTATTATAATAATCCTGTTTACATTTTCTAATGATACCTGTCAGTTTATTTTTATATTTCTTATATTTATCCTCAGCTTCTTTTGTTTGGTTATTTATAAAGTTTTTGTAAAGATTATTTTTTTTCTTGCAAGCATTTAGTAAACCCTTAGACATCCATGGTGTTTCTTTACACTTTCTGTTTTTACAATATTTCTTCATTGGGCAATGTTTGTCATATACTTTTTGAAATACTCGCGTAAACTCATCATATGCCATATTCGTGTCATTCTCTCTGTACACAATATTCCAGTCTTGAGCTAAAAGCTCCTTTTTAAATGCATCAATAGTTTTCTCTGTTTTTACCCTTCTAAACCAATACTTGTTTTCCTCCTCATCTTTTACATATCCATTTTTATACAAAACGAAAACTGGAAGGTGATCACTAATATCATTTATAATTAACCCGCTGACTGTATCATTTTCTATTTCATTTGAGAAAATGTTATCAATCAAGGTGGCACTATGGGTTGTAATTCTACTAGGTTTGGTTATTAGAGGAAACAGACCTATACTGAATAAAGTATTTATAAATTCGTCCGACTTTTTATGTTTATATGGGTTTAACAGATCGATGTTGAGGTCTCCCCCCACAAACATGACTTTATGATTTAATCCTGAAAAGTGCTCCTCCATCCAGTTTGAAAAAACATCTATATCAGAGCCAGGTGTTCTATAAATACAACTTACAATAATATTTTTCTTTTTTTGCCTTGTAATTTCAACAGTAAGGCATTCAAGTGTATCATCCACCACCATTGTCTTATTTTCCATTACTTTGTAACTATAGTTGGAGTCTATAAACATAGCTACGCCCCCACCATGCTTGTTTCTTCTGTTCATACTTATAAATTCATAACCCTCAATAGAAAACTCAAATTCTCTGTCATTATTAATCCAGGTTTCTGTGATTAGAATGACACTGAATGGTGTGGAAAACTGTTTTAAGAAGCTTTTGATGTGGTCAAAGTTTGCATAGAGACTTCGACTATTGAAGTGGATTACATTGAATGCCTTAATGTTCTTAAATTTACTATTGTACAGATCCTCTGTGTAGTATTGACAGTCATTGGTAGCTCTAGTAAAAAAGTTATTTTCCGGGTCAATGTCGATCTCAGTGTTCTGTAGGTCGTATTGTGAGAATGTAAAATCCTGAGTGTTTGCTTCAGCAAATCTCCTTATTGAAAAGTCCAAGTCGGTGCTTCCTATAGAACTATATGTATTACTGGACATGTGAAATTATGTGCTTTTACATACCAAAGTCCATACGTTTTTCCCGGTGTTTATACTGGATGTGGTGTACTGCTGCGTGGACGTATAATGAGTTTGTCATATCTCAAGAAGGCGATCTCCCCCCTTTCTCGTGCAGCTCTCAGCTCCGGCATCAGTTCTTTACGTTTTCTTTTTATTGATTCGGTGTAGTCCTCGTTTATGAAGATTTTTGTTCCTTTGAGTCGTTTGGCGCGCTGCAAGATTTCCTCACGATCCTTCCACCGCAGTAGTCTGGCGATGATGGGTCTCGGCCAGTCTCTCCCGCCGCCGGGTTTCCCTACGCGGTGAGCCCTCTCCACCTCCACCGCGTGATGCAGCTGGAGCTTCTCCTTCAGTATCTCCCTAACTTTTTCCTCGGCGTCGGCCCAGGTCTCCCCGGGCGACTCCAACACTCCCTCAAATACCAAGTTGTTTCTGCGGCTCTGCCCCTCCAGATACTCCAGTTTGTCCGTGATGATGTGCAAATTGTCACATACTTTGTAAAAATCCGTCTGTAAAGTGTTTGTGCGCTCTGTGAGTTTC
The DNA here is from genome assembly GCA_021464625.1 of Proterorhinus semilunaris. Taxonomy (NCBI): domain Eukaryota; kingdom Metazoa; phylum Chordata; class Actinopteri; order Gobiiformes; family Gobiidae; genus Proterorhinus; species Proterorhinus semilunaris. The sequence continues at coordinate 7,978,070 of CM038348.1, forward strand.
AGATTTTGTTCTTTTAAAGTGTCCACCTCACCTTGCGTGAACTGCAGGCTGGTTTTTAGTTCTTGAATGTCCTTTGTCTGTAAATCCATTCGGGTGTTTGTTGATTCCATTATGAGTTTAATAAATCCTTTGAAGTTTTCCTGTTGTTGTTGAATTAATTCCCTGAACATGGCCCTCTGCTGCTCCATGAGTTCCGTGACTCGACTGAGACTTACGTAGTCCTCCTCAGTCGCCGCCTCTACCGGCGGCTTTTTTGGCATTTTTGATTTTGTTTTGCAAACCAGTAAAATAAAATAAAGTACAAGTATTAACTTGTTCAGAGCTTATCTCTAACACCGCCAACGCTGCCACAGCGAGATTAAGGCAAGACCTGAAAGCCTCTCTTGGGACATAGTGGATCTCAGGTAAGTTTTAATCAACTTTAAGAAGCTTCTCTCCCCAGAGGCAGCGGTGATTGGCAGTGTCAGCAACAGTCGAAAAGGCAATGTTAAGATTTGCATAAAGGTCTAGAAGCTGCTCTTTGTAAATGTAACTAAGCATTTCTCCTGGGGTGGATACATTTTCTGGAAATATATGGTAGGCAGCCCTGACCTCCAACACTAAATCCTCAGAATCGATGTCATGGAGTGCATTTTCTATTTTTGTACAGTTGTGTGAGGGTGTCATTTTGGATTTCTGCACGCATTCCTTCCTTTGAGAACATGAAACCATAAAGGTTATACACATCCTCAAGTCTTAAAAACTTGTCGTTTAGGCTGGCCAGGGCAGTGTCCAACAGGGGGAGGAAAACTCTCTGGAGTAGAGTGAGTTTCCTCTCGGCCTTCATAAAGAAACTGTCGGGTTGTTTTGCAGGAAATGTCATATCAATATCCAAAGCTTCAGCTATTTCTCTTGCGTCGGTCTTGGCACTAGCCAGTCCATTTTGCCTGAACTTTTCCAGGTATCTTTGGACTGCATGCGTTTCTTTTTGCAGGACTTCAAGAGAACCAGAGGGGCTCTGCAAAAGCTTGCTAACGCGATTGCTCTGATACAGTATATTGTACCAAATATTTGTGCACAGCAGGAAACGCCACGTCATCATCTCTTTTCTTATGCTGGCTGCAGCTGACATAGTCTCGGAGTCCTTTTTCTGTATTGAAGCATTTTGTAAAGCAGTCAGTGCCTGAAGTATTTCTGGAAGATTGTACCGGACTACCTTCACACTGTCAATCCTTGCTTCCTGTCTGGTCACTGACAAGGATTTAATTGTCAGTTGTTTGACATGATGCTGTAAAACAGCCCAATGCTGAATAGAAGAGCTGAACCGATTGTATAGCCTCTGCAGGACGCCAAAAAAGGAGATGGATATTACTGAGGATTTGGCTCCATCGGCTCAAACCAAATTCAATGTATGGCTGCTGCAGGGAACATATCTGGCCTTATCATATAGTTGGAGGATTCTCGCTTGAACACCCTGCTTATGCCCCATCATGTTACTGCCATTGTCATAGGACTGACCACGGCAGTCGGCCATGTTCAATTTTAAATCAGACCAGTAATGTCGCACAGAGACCCTTTCCAGTTGTGTCCTCCACATCGACAAACTCGAGGAAATGTTCGGTGATTGAAACACCCTCTGATGGCTCACAGTTAATAACTCTGAGTACAATGGACAGTTGCTTGGTGTGGCTGGTGTCAGGGGTGCAGTCCATGATGACGGAGAAGTATTTTGCTTTTACTCTTCTAACTATTTCCTCTAATATTTTTCCTCCAACCAATTCAATCATTTCATTTTGTATATGTGGGCTGAGGTAGTGTACTTTTGTTTCTTTTTGTTGAATTCTCCTTAAATGTTCATTCAGGACTGGATCAAATTTTGCCACCAACTCAACTTGTCCCAAAAAGTTTCAATTTTGTGGATCATACAAGACACGTGTGTGCTCTCTGAGTGCTTGGTTTCGCTCTGCCAGGTGGCAGATTATTGCAATCACTCGGTGTATAACAGCTTTCCAGGGCTGTTCCTCGAGATATTGTAAATCCTGATTACTCTGATCAATTGCCATTTTCATCTGGAGCTCATGCCAATTCTTCATGTTAGTTATGTGCAGTTTGGAATGCTGCACTGCTAGGTGTTTCCAATTACAGAAGCCTCCTTTTGAGAGTGCAGCATTGTCCAGCTTTCCAAATAATTAGCAGGCTAAGAAAAAAACTCCATTGAGTCCATTGAAGTAGAATATAACAGCCATGTTCGCTGTATTTTTCCCCCCGTTCTTCATAACCATGTAATCATTTTATTTCGTAAATCTATGTGGTGCTCTTTCATTATTTTGTGGGAATGCGTAATCTGTCACCTGAACAGGCCATTTTTCAGTATTGGTGAAAACCTCAGGCCACTCTGCAGGGTCATCTTTTATCAGTCTTGTAGGTTCTTTATCAGTGGGTTCTGCGTGACCTAAAATAAAAAAGAAATACACAAAATAATAATAAGAAAGGTCATAGCGTCTGGGATGAAATAAAAGTAAATGTCACACCTAAAATATCATACCTGGATTGGGCCCTTGTTGTGGTGTTATGTCAACTGAGTCAGGGGAAGGAATGTTTAATATTGCAGTGTGGGCTGATGCTACCGGCTCACTGGAGGTAGCAGTGCTGGGGCCTGTACTGCTGGAGGTAAATGTACTCGGGACAGCTGTACTGGAGGTAGCAGTGCTGGGGCCTGTACTGCTGGAGGTAAATGTACTCGGGACAGCTGTACTGGAGGTAGCAGTGCTGGGGCCTGTACTGCTGGAGGTAAATGTACTTGGGACAGCTGGAGGTAGCAGTGCTGGGGCCTGTACTGCTGGAGGTAAATGTACTCGGGACAGCTGGAGGTAGCAGTGCTGGGGCCTGTACTACTGGAGGTAAATCTACTTGGGACAGCTGTAAATGGTCTAAACTTATATAGCACTTTTCCACCTACGTTAGGCACTCAAAGTAGATGCGGCCGCTCGCACCGCCCTCATCATCTGTTTTGTTTTCCTATATGCAGGCTGCATGCCGCACGAGCCATCCCTTCACTCACTGAGAGACAGGTGGGAGAGGGGCGAGTTTAGTTTGGCTCAGCTGAGAGGGCCCAGTCAGGGAATTTGCGACGGCCAAATTTTGTCACTGCAACTGGTCATTTCTCTGGGCTCATTGTGTCAAATTTGTTGGCCCTCGGGGGGCCCCTGGTGGCTTGGGGGGCCCCAGGCAGCTGCCTGCTTTGCCTAATGGCAAGCTACGCCTCTGCAAAAACGGTGCAAAAGCACAAAGCAAAGGGTCGCTTATAGTAAAGTTAATTGTTCTTTACCATTCGGCTTAAATGTAAAATTAAATAAGATCACGGATTAGTCGTTAGAAGCGGTGCTTTGTGCGCTATGAATGCACATAAAAAAATTTAAACAATCAACAAGGCTCAATGGAGCTTTGAACGGGAGCGGTAGCGAGGCTATGATCAAGCAACCAACACTACAAAATGCAACTTAAAATCACCCGCTATAAACATAAATAATAAACCGAGTTTGTGTCGGAAACTCACCGTTGAAGACTGTTTAGTATACACAGGGTAGAAGTGGTTCCAGTCCGAAAGGACCAGGAAGAGCAAGGAGGAGCAAATTTCACACTATGTGGCATGTTGGTCTCGTACACAATCGCCCGATGAGTCTTGACTAGGGATGGGTACCGTTAAACGGTGCCTACTTGGAACCGACCGAAAAGCTCCGGTCGGGGGTGGTATCGAAAAACTAAAATTCTTTCGGTGCCAACTTTCGGTTCTTTTTCTCTCCAGAAGTCAATATATGACCCGCAGCGAGTCTAAAAAAAACATGAACGTGTGCGCAGATAATGAGCCGCTTCAGCGCAAATGGAGCGAAGCAAAACTATAACTTAAAACTATAACTTAAAGAGAAGCAAAGCTATAACGTACTAAACATTTGTAATAGAGACGGCTCAGCCGCGGTCTGCGCCAGGACTAAACCAGGTCCAGGACTTACACCGGTTGTAAAACCCAGAGTCAAACTAAACCAGTTATTATAAACCAGGACTGAATAAGACATTTGAGTTTTTAGGCAAATTGAAAAACAAAACAGAGCAGTGACAACAAGAAAGACGTCTTTACCTTTAGCGACAGACCCGGAGGCTGAGTTTACGGGCTGTTGTTTACAACTTTACAAGCAGCTGCAGCGAGAGGAATATCAAAGATTGTTTGTGGAAAAGGGAGCGCTCACTCTGTATTAGACATTTTTTGTACAGTTGTTGTACATTATTAGTGGCAGAGTGAGCGCTCACACCATGTAAGGATCTTTGGCGGGAAAGTGCTTCGTCAAAGCGCAGTGTGTTTAGAAAAGTTTATCCGAAAGAAACCCGTGTCCTGATGTGGATCTGTCTCTGCAGCTCAGGAGGTAATAACGTCCTTTATTTCTTTTTATCACTGCTTAAGTGGAAATTGTGCTCAGAACATGAAGTTACAGGTGACGCTGCTGCGACCTGTGGAGCTTCTGTTTTGCGGTTTTAGGACTTTTTCCTTTTATACACGTTATTTTAATTGAATTAAAATGACATAGGTACCGAAAAAAGTACCGTTAAGGAACCGGCACCGAAAAGCAGGTACCGTTAAAGTAGTGGTATCGAAAAAAAACGAACGGTACCCATCCCTAGTCTTGACATTCTTAACAGATTCCTGACAGGAATGTAGCGCAGTGCACATATTCGTGACCATTCAAGGACTAGGCTTCCGTTTTTACATACTGAGATATTTTCTTACCTTAGCTCAGATGAGTTGATGCGTACCTGCCACACCACACAAGCACACCACACACACACTCAATTAAAATGGTTAAAATAAGTAAAAAGTAAGAATATTAGGACCACTAAAATAAGACCGAGAGGTAAAATACATTGGAAAAAATAAAATAAAAATAATATATATATATATATATAAACATAACAATTAAATAAATAGGCCTAGCAAGAATAAATATCAGTTAAAAGCTAAACTAAAAAGGTATAAAGGGTTAAGAATGTAGCATTCGAAGTATAGCAACGTCATGGATAGTCTCCTTGGTTATGAGCTTAGTTTTATCGCGTGTGGTGTGTGACGTGAGCATTCACCGTCTGATGGCGCCGATCTCTGGAGCTGAATGGCGCGTTGCTGACTGACAGATGAGCTCCATTCCCAGGTAATGGGGCTGAGGCTGATAAAAGGGAATGTTTGCTCGTAGGTCATTCATCAGAGCATTAGCCCAGCCAAGGATTCACCGCTCTCCAAACAGAACGGAGGAGGAAACCCCAGACACCGGTTGAGACGGCAGGATGACGGAGAGCAGGTGTTCGAGGCCACGCGCCGCAGATAATGGTGAACATCTGGGGAGCGTCGTGAGAATGTTTACATGAGGGACAAAAGCTCAGTACGGACTATGATCACGCGAAAGGCTGAGGTTTTAAAACATTCTTTTGGTTACCACAAGCTTGACATTTTTGAAGTTAATACAAAACATGTAGGGATATCAAATTAAAAGTTATGCTGTAGAAATATGTATTCCGTGTTTTCTGTCATGATCTAAACTGTTCCCATGTTTTGGTTGGTGAACAGAGAGCAGCCTGTGAGTCCCCAAATTAATTCCAGATTATTGGAATACTGCATGCTACATCACTCTTTATGGCATTGTAATAGTGTTATGGCCCTCCTGTGGCCCTCCACCACATTTGCTTTGTAGACGAACGAGTGGGCGTGACGCAGTGTAGTCCAACGCAGGTCAGACCTTCTGTGAGTGTCGAGCGTGCCGCAGTGACACACGCGTATTTACATGAGACGCTTCATCACAGGTGGACCACCAAACACCAAATGTTCCACTGTTCATTTGAAACTGTTTGACGTGTATATGAGTCCAAGCATCCCAGTGTAAATGTGAACTGACTCTTCAGAGTTTACACCATGAGTGCAAAAAGGAAAGAATAATCATCTTAAAGGAAAACAATGACATAAATCTACTTGAGTTAAGGTTTGAGTGACATTGGTCTGGTCTTAGATAAAGTAAGATATTTTGTATCATTTGAAGTGAAAAATAAAATAAAATAAAAATTTAAATTTTCAAAGTAAACGTTAATTTGACTGATTTCAAGAGTGATTTATGCGTGTTCCATCAACATCTTTATCTGATCTTAGATTAGTTCAAACCAACACAAATTTAACAAAAATAATTAAATTAGAGATTAAGTCATGTACCCCCCCCCCCCCCCCCCCCCCAGTGTAACACTAACATGGCACTTAAGTATATACAATGTGTTCTTTTTTTTCAGTAAAAAGGCTGAGGCCTCATTGCTCTTCTGTCTGCCACAGAGCGACGGGTGAAGAAGGAAGTCATGGAGATTCTGCTTTAGACAGAACTTCAGACTTCTGCTGGATGTAAGAATTAAAATGAGCCACTCCCTTATATATTTAAAATACATAGGGAAATATCCAACTTTAGATTTTATCCGGAGACGTGAAATTACGATAAAAGCTCTGATGCAAAGAAATAAACTTCCGCGATTTGTTTGATACACCAAATGAGTGAAGAGAAGCTCTGTTGCGTCAGATTGAGTCACATAAATTGCAAGAACTTGGTAAATTCTTTACGCTTGCCACAATTATGAAGTTCAACGCTCCAATCATAGGGCCTGGCAGTTCTCCTACACTTTATCATAAACTAAGGCCCGGGTTCTACATTCGCACCATCTAGCCCTTCAATCCTGCGTGCAAAACACCCAAGTCTGACCCAACAGCCGAGATCAGCCATGTGAACAACTACTACTCAGTTTGATGCTTTGGCTAAAACTGGGAAAGTCACAGATAACTGCTGCAACTTTGTGTACAATTATAGACTGTTTGATAATCCTGAGTTCTTCTCATTGCAAGGAAAGAGAACCAACTAAGCTCTCTATTTTGTGGGGTTAAGGATCCGGGCACCATTTGGGAGGATGGCCCTACACTCCCCATCCATCGCACCTCTGCCGCCCTGTAGAAATAAAAAAACATCTTGTTGAATTTGTTTCCGGCACATTGCGTTCCCTCTTAAAAGTGTGAAAACAGCCCAGTTTGGGGACTGTCTGGCAGCGTGATGGTGAAGCAAAGCAACGGGCCCTTACCTTGAAGGAAGTGCTTTGTTCAGCGTCCTCGGTCCAAGGACGTCACATAATGAAGTGTGCAAAAATCTTTGTTCTGCTCATGACTGATTAGGCTAATGGGGCTGGGGCTTTCTCTACAGGCCACTCAAACAGCTAAGTGTGTTATTTACTTCTATATTATTATTATTATTATTATTATTATTATTATTATTATGGCCTTTGCAATGACAAATCCACCAAACCTCCACAAAAACACGGCAAAGACACAACTGAAGGTCGCTTCTTTACAGGCAGATATAAACTGAAGCACAAAAAATGTATTTGATAGTTATACACTGAAATATCTATCACACCAGAGACAAAAAGTGTCAAAGAAATCATCCCTATATCACGCCAGGGTTCGAGGAGGACAGTGTTCTAGGTTGTGGTTGATGCAAAGAAGAGCTTTCGGAAATGGAATAATAGATTAATTCCATGTTTGTATCCATCTTGCACATATTCACAGTGTGTGCAGTTTTACAATATTATATTGTTTTAAAAGTCTATAATGTAGGTCTGTTTTGTTTAATGCAGCTCTGTGTCATAGACAGGTCCAATCCACTGCTTGTGCAGTATTGGTCAGCGTTTATCATGATATGCCTTAGAGACAGGTGAGTTTAACCAATCAGTTTGATCAAACTAAATCATGAGTTAAGCAGGGCACACTTGTTGTTTGGGTCTGGGGGTTCAAAAACATAATAGATTTGTAATTGTTCACCAATTGTTTATTCAACAAAACATGCAAACAATATAATTATATCATTTTTAAGCATTTTGACGGTTTTACATTTTTGAAATTCCCAAATTTCCAAGCTAAACTTCCCATTGAAAGTTTCCAGACAATTTCTGGAAATGTATCTGGAATTTTCAGCCCTTTTGCAACCGTAATAATGAATAATTGATATGTAGCTCGTTTGCAAGAAAAAATAAGACTTTATTGATTTCACACTAGAGAAAAGCGGACAGTTCTCTTTTTCACTCACTATGCATGATTGTTTGTTTTTCCTACTCTAAGGTTAACTATAAGTAGTAGGTATTGCTCCTCCTGACCTGTTGTACTTGCCTTCAAATATACAGTGCGTCACAAAAGTAGTAATACACCTTGAACTTTTGCACATTTTGTCATGTTTACAACCATAAACATTAAGATTTTATTTTGAATTTTTTACTGAAAGTTCACATGCAAGTAACAGACAACTGTGAAGTGAAAGCAAAATGATGCATAATTCTGTAATTTTTCTAAAAATAGAAAAGTAAAAAGTGGGCCGTGCATAAGTATTCATACAGCATTTTTTGCCTTTATAACATTCCTAATGACTGCAGAAAGTTCACACCTTGCCCTAACCATTAAATAGAGGCCACCTGTGTGTAATCTACTCTCAGTATAATTCCAGCTGTTCTGTGAGGGCCTCAGAGCTATGGTCAGAGTGTATTGGTCACTAAGCAACATCATGAAGGCCAAGAAGCTCACCAGAGAGGTCAGGGATAAAGCTGTGGAGAAGTTTAAAGCAGCGTTAAGTTATACAAAGATTTCCCAAGATTTGAACATCTCACGGAGCACTGTTCAATCCATCATTCGGAAATGGAAAGAGTATAGCACCACTGCGAACTTACCAAGACACAGGCGTCCACCTAAACTAACAGACCGAACAAGGAGAGCACTGGTCAGAAATGTAACCAAGTGCCCCAAGATAACTCTGGAGGAGCTGGGACGTCCTGCCGCTGAGCTGGGGGAATCTGTACATGGGACAACTATAAGTCGTACTCTACACAAATCTGGCCTTCATGGACGAGTGGCAAGAAGAAAGCCATTATTGAAAGGAGGCCATAAGAAATCCCGTTTGAAGTTTGCTCGAAGTCATATGGAGGACACAGCTACCATGTGGAAGAAGGTGCTTTGGTCAGATGAGAAAAAAATTGAACTTTTTGGCCCAAAAAGCAAAACGTTATGTATGGAGCAAACCTAACACTGCTCATCGTCCTGAGTGCACCATCCCCAGTGTCAAATATGGTGGGGGGAGCATCATGCTATGGGGCTGCTTTTCCTCAGCGGGGACTGGGAAGATTGTAAGAATAGTTGGGAAGATGGATGGAGCCAAATACAGGGACATATTGGAGGAAAACCTGCTGGAGTCAGCAAGAGAAGGCAAGGCAAGTTTATTTGCAGAGCACAATTCATACACAAGGCAATTCAAAGTGCTTCACAGTTGCATAAAGTTTCAAGAAAACGGATCAAATCAATCATTAAAACATCAACATAAAAATGTATCAATTACAGTAAAAGGTGAGAGTGCAGATAAAATACTTTCAGTTTTCATATGCTCGGGTAAAAAGAGCTGTTTTCAGCCTGGATTTGAACATTGTCAGAGTTGAGGCCTGTCTCACATCCTCATGAAGACTGTTCCAGATTTTAGCTGCATGAAACTGAAACGCAGCCTCACCGTGTTTATTATTGACTCTGGGAACCACCAGGAGACCCTTCCCTGAAGTTCTCAGGGCCCGAGATGGTTCATACGGCTCTAACATGTCAGAGATGTACTTTGGTGCTAAACCATGAAAAGACTTGTACACAAGCAGAGCTGTTTTAAATTCTATTTTCTGAGTGACAGGAAGCCAGTGCAGGGACCGGAGCACTGGACTAATATGGTGGTATTTCCTGGTTCTTGTCAGGACTCGAGCAGCAGCGTTCTGGATGTTCTGCAGCTCTAACAGCTCATTTAGAAAGGCCAGTGAGCAGGCCGTTACAGTAGTCTAACCTGCTGGAGACAAATGCATGGATGAGTGTCTCTAAGTCTGGTTTTGACACTATTCCTCTGATCTTAATGTTTTTCAGATGATAAAAAGCTGATGATGTTATTGCTTTGATGTGGCTGTTTAAGTTCAGGTCTGAGTCCATGATTACTCCTAGATTTCTAACCTGATTTTTTGGTTTTAGAGAGAGAGACTCAAGGTGACTGATAACACTTTGTCTTTGTGTCTGTGGGCCAAAAACAATGATCTCAGTTTTGTCTGAGTTTAGTTGGAGAAAGTTGTTTTGCATCCACAAACTGATCTGTTCGATGCAGTGACAGAGTGTATCTACAGCCCATGTTCACCTGCCGTCAGTGACACGTAGATCTGAGTGTCATCTGCGTAGTTGTGGTACGACACATTGTTGCTGTTTATTAGCTGACCCAATGGAAGCATGTACAAGTTGAATAAGACGGGTCCCAAGATTGACCCCTGGGGGACTCCACAGGTCATGGAATTGAGGCTGGGGCGGAGATTCACCTTCCAGCAGGACAATGACCCTAAACACAAAGCTAAATCTACAATGGAATGGTTTAAAAACAAACATATTAATGTGTTAGAATGGCCCAGTCAAAGTCCTGACCTAAATCCTATTGAAAATCTGTGGAAAGACCTGAAAACTGCTGTTCACAAACGCTCTCCTTCTAATTTGACAGAGCTTGAGTTGTTTTGTAAAGAGGAATGGGCTAAAGTGTCAGTCTCTAGATCTGCAAATTTTGTCAAACCCCAAAAGACTTGCTGCTGTTATTGCAGCAAAAGGGGGTTCCACAAAGTATTAATTCATGCTGTATGAATACTTATGCACGCCCCACTTGATCACTTTTCTATTTTTTGAAAAATAACAGAATCATGTATAATTTTGCTTTCACTTCACAGTTGTCTGTTACTTGTGTGTGAACTGTCAGTAAAAAATTAAAAATACAATCTTTATGTTTATGGTTGTAAACATGACAAAATGTGCAAAAAGTCAAGGTGTATTAGTACTTTTGAGAGGCACTGTATATTTTTTCTTCTTCTTGTCATGTGTCCTCGAAACCCAGTCAGTGCTTGAGCGACTCAAACGTAGCAGAAAACCGGCCTGTTGTGTACTCGGCTGTCAGCTCCGGTGTGTGGACACAAACAGCGCTCACATCCCCCCCTCCGCCCCCGTTCCCCGTCCCTCTCCTCCTGTGTGGACATGTCTCTACATTACGTGTGTGGACATCCGCCTCCGTCCCCAACAAGGTCAGCGGTCCATCTCCGAGCTGATTTATCTCTGAGCACACAAGGTGACACGGGTATACGGTGGGAGGCCTATATTTATGCTGCGCAGCCTGGTGTGAAGGCTCCTGTCTGGGCTTATAAAGTGATCGGACGGCCAGAGACGACCAGGGAAGTGCAATGCCCAATGCTCTAACTGCTACATATGTAAGCCTGAGTTGGCTTGGGGGCATAATTAATTGTCACAAGAAATGGGTACAATACAAATGACATTAAAACAAATGACAATGCCTTAAAAGTGCTAATAAAAAATGTAGGCCACATCAGACACATGACCAAGCAAGCTCTGTGATCGATTCCTCTGTAAGACAGCCCAACTGCAGCAAACTTGGACCAATGAATAAAGAAACTGTAATCCGGAAACATGATTGATGTAATGAAGTGTGCTCGGAGTAGTATAAAAAGTTATGTCATGCTAAAACTGGATGGATTTTTGAGTAAGAGGTTTTGTACTCTAGTGAGTTGGTGTCATTAGACTTTCGGGCAGAGTTCGTGGTATGAAAAGCACTTTATAAATAAAGTTTGTGTGATTGATTGATTTGATAATCTGCCTTTACGGGAGGAAGAGTGTGACAATGACTATTTGTAAATCTGGTGTAAATCAAAGGTATTTCTTCAAAAATAAATAAGAGATTTGTAATCACTTTGCTATTGTAATCATTTCACTATAATATAAATGTGCTAATTGCTAATATGCTAAGATAACAGAGGTTAAAACCCTTCCAGGTCTACCATGTCAGGGCCAACATGGTCGCTCGCCTCGCCGACTTTAGCAAACATCTCTGTGTGTGAGTAATTGGGAAGAAGAGGGTTGGGGCTTTAAAATGAGCCCATCCATGTCCCTCTAAGCCTCTGGGAAGCGACGCAAGGTTGCATTGAACATCTGTGCCGTGGCCGTGACAACCTCGCTAATGTTAATAATAATAATAATTTGTCCACCATCTTCTATTTCACAATTATGTAATCATAATTGACTACAATTTGAACAAGCCAATTGGATTCCTAGATACCCAAAACATGGGGTTAGACACCAAAATGACTTGTCTAGGATGAATAATAAAGGAGTAATGGGCATTTTAAGGATTTGGCGACCCTCTTGGACGCCATCTTGAAAATTAGACCTTTCCAGTGGTCAGACTGTGGTAGACTTTTGGTATGTTATTAAGCACACCTGATACTACAGATAACTGTTGAAAAACCTTTTGTATCACCTTTTTGGGGGTCAAACCATATTTTTAGCCGGCTACTGGCCACCTGTGACGTTAGGCGGAGTTAACTAAAGTCTTAAAAGTAGAAAACGGCATAAAAAGACACAAGGTTGATTACATGTGATGTTATTTCCCATTTGAAAGATAAGTCACTGAGCGTTAAGTGAAGGGCTACTGTACACTTGCACTACTTAGGACTTGATTGGAGAAAGGTACAGGGATTGTGGAAGTAATACACTTTAAGTGAATTTTCAAACTTTTTTTAGCCATATGACCTGGGAACCCCAAGTGTGAGGCCCATTCTGCTTTCCAAGGGTTATTATCTTGACCAAAACAGTGTAGAGACTGTACAATATACTTAATTGTATCATGCTCTGCAGTTACAGAGGCATGGATGGGGATCGAACCCATAATCTTTGGTTTACGAGACCAACGCCTTACCACTTGGCCAGCATGCCTACATGGACATCCACTAAAAAATAATTACTAAATCAAACACCAGCCTACAGAAAAGCTAGAGTAGCATTGCAATAAACTTGTATACTGTATTTTTCTTCCAATGGTTTCCACTGGGTTTTTATGTAGCCAGTTAAAAGTCCACGACTGCCAAAATGTAACTCAGCCTTTGTGCAGACATCCTTCTCATTCAAAGGCGTCAAAGAATGGAACAAAAGTGGAAAGTGCTGTTGGAAAACCAGTCCTGTCAGCATTGATAACTGTACTTGTAAATATGACCATTAGTGATGTTTGATTGTAGTAATTTTAGCATTATACTATGTGGATTGATGGCTGTAATGGGTGAATGGTTGAGTGTATGAATAAATATTTGGATTTGAGTGGTTAAATATATTTCATATTGTACAATTTGTAACTCACCTGCTCAGGGACTGCAGATGGAAACTAGCTCAAGCTAAATCTGGTGCAAAGCATCTTTAATCCATGTTGTTTGCACATTGTCCCTGTTGAAATAAACTAATAAACAAAACTATAAACTAAACTAAAAGCCGGCACTTTTTGGGGGAGTATGATCTATATTGTATATAACAGAAAACTGCTAATTTGTGCAGGTGTTCTCGTGATGTTAAAGGATCTGTATCATGCTCTTTTAGCCATTCTAAAGTAAACTATAGGTATCTGTATGATATATTGTACCTCTACCACTATGGAGTACTTATCTTTGTGAGAAATTTCCGGAGGTATTTTCCAACCCGGAAGACAAGACGCTTCTATTCAGTTAACTCCGCCCTTCTCTCCAAGTAGATGCAGCTCATGCAACTTTAGCAGTAGTAGAAATATACACAGCAAAAAGGGAAGTTACTTCACAATGCAGTTATAAGGACTTGACATGTGCAACACAGCTTCATAAATGGCTAACACACACGCTAACACGTGTTATGATTTACTCATCGCTAAGCCTCTCCATCGGGTGTTTAGATTATGGGACTCGTGTTATAAAAGTTAATCCACTTTGATTCTGGCCAAGGTTCACCAAACATCCATCAGTGACGGTCACCGACAAACACTATTTTGGCTGATAGTCGCTGTATCCCAGAGAGAAATTCCAACTTCTGGCGAGTGGCCTCTTCTTTAGAAAGGTTGAATAAAGTCCTGTTCTCTCGTAGCCAAACGTGCTTTTCTCCGTGACATTATCGTTAGGTAAGGCCAGATAACAAACAGAGGCTCCAAGCTTTGGCCAGACACCTAAAGAAGTACTGAAAGAGTACTCTCAATGACAGTGTAACAATAACAGAGCATATGGGAGAAAGACGCATCACACAACAGCGGTGCACAGTGGCTGGTGGCTGTGAGAGAGAATTACATCAACCTCCCTGAACAGAATCCAGACACCACTACATTGACAGATGTCTGAGAAAGTGTCTCCGGTATGAAAAATTGGGCAGCCTTGACATAATCCATGCCTACTGGCTTATGACTGCACTCTATGAGCGCCTGGCAGCACACAGAAATGGGACTCACTCTGAATGGCTAATTGTCCCATCCAACTATCGGCCAATAAACTGCCTCTCCACAACATGGAAGCTCATGTCCGGCATCATAGAAGATAAGCAGGCACATTGATCACACACATTGATCCCAATTAATGAACACAGCTCAGAAGGACATACAAAAAATACTAAAGGAGTCAAACACCAGCTCCTGGTGGCCCGAGCAGTCACTTGAGACGGAAGAACCCAAAACACTAACATGAGGACTGCTTGGATTGATTAAAAGAGAGCCTATGTCTCAATGACACACACTTGGATCATTGAATGCATGGAACTATACAACATCAACAGGACTTTTGGAGTCTTCATTACAAACTCGATGAGGTTGTGGAAAACCACCCTTGAGTCTCCATCAAATTTGGCATATACAGTGTGTTGCATAAGTATCATGTATTACATTTTGCCACGCTAGGGACCATACACATACATATATTTAATTGAAATTTTATGTGAAAGACACACACTAAGTAACACACACTAGAAGTGAAATGAAATTGATACATGATTTTGAATTTTGTTTTAAATAAAAAACTGAAAAGTGAGATGTACATAAGTACTGGACCCCCTTTCCTTTTAGTGCAACCAATGGCCTTCAGAAGTTGAATGAAGATTTCTGAATGATCACATGTTGACTGAATAGAGTCTACCAGTGTGTAATCTAATGTCACTTCAAATACAGCTGATCTGTGATGGTCTCAGAGGTCTGAGACTATTGGGGAGCAGACAGCGTCATGAAGTCCTAAAACTCACCAGACAGGTCTGGGATAAAGTTATTGAGAAGTATAAGGCTGGGTTAGGTTATGAAAAGATTTCCAAAGCTTTATACATCTCTCAAGGTACAGTTAAATACACCATCCAGGAATGGAAAGAGTATGGCTTCAAAGCAAACCTACCAAGACCCGGCCGTCCTCCTAAATTTACTGACCAAACAAGGACAGCACTGACCAGAGCTGTTACCAAGAACCCTCTGATGACCCTGGATGAACAGCTCACGTGGGGGAAACTGTACACAGAACAACTATTAGTCGTACACTGCACAAAAGTGGCTAGAAGAAGCAATTTTTGAAAGAAAACCATAACAAGGCCTTTTTCTGTTTGCTGGTGGCTTCTGGCAAACAGCAAACAGGACTTCTTTCTTATGATTTTTCTTTTAACAACACTGATCCATACCACCAGGTGCACCAGTGCAGACATTAGGATGTCATTTGGACTAGAGAAGTGTAGTCGGATGGTGACTAAGAAAAGGAAGGTAGGCCACACAAAGGGGTCTCACTCCCAGAAGGAACAATAGCATACACTGAGGACAGTTCCAAGTACCTTGGAAACAAATGGCAATTTCAAACAGGATTTCAATTGCAAGTCCCAGGCAAAAAACAGCTACGCCATGCCAATAATTACACTCAACAAAAATATAGACGCAGCACCTTTGTTTTTGCTCCCATTTTTCATGAGATGGACTTAAAGATCTAAAATTCATTCCAGATACACAATATTACCATTTCTCTCATTCACAAATCAGTCTAAATGTGTGACAGTGAGTATTTCTGCTTTGCTGAGATAATCCATCCCACCTCACAGGTGTGCCACATCAAGATGCTGATCTGACATCATGATTAGTGCACAGGTGTACCTTATACTGCCCACAATAAAAGGCCACCCTGAAATGTGCAGGTTTGTATCACAGCAAAATGCCACAGATGCCACAAGCATTGAGGGAGCGTGCACTTGGCATGCTGACAGCAGGAATGTCAACCAGATCTGTTGCTCGTGCATTGAATGTTCATTTCTCCACCATAAGCCGTCTCCAAAGGCGTTTCAGAGAATATGGCAGTACATCCAACCGGCCTCACAACCGCAGACCACGTGTAACCACACCAGCCCAGGACCTCCACATCCAGCAGGTTCACCTCCAAGATCGTCTGAGACCAGCCACTCAGACAGCTGCTGAAACAATTGGTTTGCATAACCAAACGATTTCTGCACAAACTGTCAGAAACCGTCTCAGGGAAGCTCAACTGCATGCTCGTCGTCCTCATCGGGGTCTTGACCTGACTCCAGCTCGTCGCCGTAACAGACTTGAGTGGGCAAATGCTCACATTCGATGGCGTCTGGCACGTTGGAGAGGTGTTCTCTTCACGGATGAATCTCGGTTTACATTGTTCAGGGCAGATGGCAGACAGCGTGTGTGGCGTCGTGTGGGTGAGCGCTTTGCTGATGTCAATGTTGTGGATCGAGTGGCCCATGGTGGTGGTGGGGTTATGGTATGGGCAGGTATCTGTTATGGACGAAGAACACAGGTGCATTTTATTGATGGCATTTTGAATGCACAGAGATACCGTGATGAGATCCTGAGGCCCATTGTTGTGCCATACATCCATGAACATCACCTCATGTTTCAGCAAGATAATGCACGGCCCCATGATCTGTACACAATTCTTGGAAGCGTCATGGCTGCATAGGAACAGGCCTTGAGCACCAGAGCAATGGAGGCCCAGATCTACCACACTAAGCCAGACCCCTGGTGTCAGCCCTTGTGACAATCTAGCACATACAGTGACTGCAGGGTGCAATATACTGGCAGGGAAAGCTTACATTGAGCACCAAAACCAAGTGGCATAGTGTACACTGTACAGGAACAATTAACCGTAAACAACAAACTGATTCGTTCCACCATGTCAAGGTTCTTAGTGATTCTTGTATTAATAAATCATCTCCCTGTAAATGTGACTCCAATTGCCACAAGAATTACACAATAAATCCCACTGTTCTTTAAAAAAAAAAAAAATCTGGGGTTATAATAGCTTGTTTGCGCTGATCAAGTTCACTTTTCTTGTGAGGCTGGCAGTTTCCTGTCTGAATGTTGCGTTGCTCTCAGTAGTGCTGTGGCATGACCTGATTACCATATAAGCACAGTCTAAAGTCGGTAGGTGCTCCTCCTGCCCCCGTTGTGGCCCACGTTTGCTTTGATTGTGTGCGATGAGCAGCAGGTATTAGCGGAATGTGAGCGAGGGGTCAAAGTTAATCTGCTAAGCTAACCCAGAGCATTCCAGCAGCAGAAGCACCTGTTTAGGAGTTGTTCTTCGGAGATCTGACCTTCAGCAATGCATCACGTTACTCAGACAAAGATGGTCTGCTCCCTCTGAAAACATAATTCAGTCAATCGGCCCACATGTCCAAAATTCATAGACAACTCAATAAAAATCATATCATACTCAGAATTAGTAAATCCTAAATACTTTATTACACTATACAGATGATATAATGTCAGTTATATCATTTGACCACGGGAACGAGGAAAGACTTCTGAAGAAGAGGCTCACTCCCAAGTCTTGAAGTCCATATGGCAGGTTTTAATGCTTTTAAAAACATGACTTGTTTAGATAGATAACATCTGTTGTAAGTAATAATTATCATTTTTATTTCAGTGAAGCAGCAAATTAATGGCTCCGAGGCCTTTTTTCCCAGTCGGAGATCGGAAAGTTACCAGTTTGTTGTCACCAGCACTCATTTCCCATTGACATAACATGGTCGGCACAGTTTAAAATGGTTTGCCGCCATCTATGTCACTTTCAGTCAGTGTCCAATAAGGAAGTTAAACTATAAACAACATTGTGTGTAATGTGTCATAATGCACTTTAAACAACTTAATATCTGGATCAATTCATCTTCTAATCCAGGTGTGTCAAACTCATTTAGTGTCGTGGGCCAAAATTCAGCTCCCATGGCCGGTCGCGGGCCACATGTAATGTAAACAGGGAAATACTATTGAGAAATTTTTTTCAATAAATGAATAATAATAATGAGCTGTGATTTGGTCAAACCCCCAACTTGACTGTAGCCTAATCAATAACAACAGTTTACACTTGTATTGCACTTTACAAGCCTGTGTCACAAGTTTCTCAAAGTGCTACATAGTAATAAGTATCCATTCGCTCCACACTTGGTGGTCGTAAGCTGTTATTGAAGCCACAGCTGCCCTGCGGCAGGCAGACCATTTACCACATGCCTATAATATGTTGTTCATATCCTGATCTCTTATTATGTCAGTGCCCTCTGCTGGACACGTGTGAAAATCGTTCCTTTAAAAAAAAAAAAGTAAGCTGCCCCCTATTGGCAGGAATAAGCATTCTGAGGTATTCTTTAAAAATTCATAACTCTGCACAGGAATGGGATTTTATTAAACATATTAAATTATTTCCACCTGTTTCACACCCCTGTTTAATATTGTTCATACAGCAGGGACTTAACTGTTTGTTGAGACAGGGAATCAAAATCTCCCTATGGGTTCTAAAGACAAAATAAATCCATTAAGATTAACACATGAGTTTATAGATAAAGTTAAATTAATGTGACAGCGGCAGAAAATAGCTTTTAAATATTAATCAGTGCTTTGAGAGATTGTTCCTCTTTGGATGCAGAGTCAATGACCCTTTCAAAGGAAGATCGTCTTTTGCCGACAGCAAGTTTCGATTCTGCCTTGTATGCAACAACAGCTTGTTATCTGCGTAAATAAACCTGTCTGAGTAAAACTGCTGCTAATAATGAAAATCCTGCCCTTGGAGCTCTCAGTGCATTGGCAGCTTGGAGTGCTCTGTCACAGGGGAGAGTCGAAGCCTTTCGTAATTGTTATAATTTCCTTTACTTCATCAGGCAAAACATCAAGAACAAATACAGAAGAAAAGTATATACACGAAATTAAACTCATTCATTTGTTTTACATGAGTTATTAAAACTGTTTAACTCTTTGACCGCCACTGACAAAAATGATGACAGTTGCTTGCCATGACAATAATTGTCGTCATTCAGACTTTTAAATATGAAAGAAATACTGCGGGGTAGGCTATATTGTACACTCGCGCCAGTACGCAACGTAACTATGTAAACGAGCCTTGAAATGGCCTCTGACAACAGGTAGCCTGGCACAAGCCAGACTGATCCTCCATGTGTAGAGATACAGGGGGATACAGTCTGGAATTGTGCGATTTGAATCTCGCGGACTCCGGCAAAACCAAGACAAGCCAATCATAGCACGGGTGTGTTATCAGTGCGTCATCTTCCGCACTAGGATTTCCCATCAAACACCTGTGCTCTCCGGGCCGCAACGATCTTTTACCAGTGCCCTTTCTTCAGGTTTAAATGAGCCGGACTTGTCCTTAAAGCCACAGCAAGAAGCTGCTCTGAGGGCTTTCACCGGAACATTTACAATCACGGTGAAGGACGTAAACGCAAAGCATAAGTCGCTTTGTGTTTCATTGGTTCGCTCTCGTTCAAACTGCAATCGTTAGCCCCGCCTCCAGTCTCGATTTGGAAATCATGTCATATTACCACAATTCCAGACTGTCTATATATGTATTTATAAATACATAAATCAAGTCAGTCTGTCTTTATGCCAGGCTAGACAACAGGAGGCAGGGGAAATCCTGCAGCGGCGCAGTGGAGAGCACGTTGCATACGCCCAAAAGAAGACTCGATGACAGGATCAGTACCCAGAGGAAAATTTTACTTCTCATACATGTCTATTCTTAAGCTTCTGGAGACAAAAATGTGATTCTCATCTGTTGCTCCTAAAGCATTTTAGGAGCAACAGATGAGATCAGAGTTTGAGACATAATTGAGACATAACTGAGACATGAGAGAGAAACTGTTTCTATGGCTTATTGTGTTTCTCCTCAAATGCGCTTAGGAGCAACAGATGAGACCAAAAAGTGAGACCTGCTTGAGACACATTGGAGAATCTGTGTTATGCCTCAATGACACCTAACATGGAGACAAAAAAAAGGACTTAAACTGCTATGGAGAAATATAATTCTGCTTGTAAATACAAAAATGCTTTTCATTGAACAATTTTTTTCACAAAATATTCCAACTTTGAAACATCAGGCAGTCAAAACTAAATTAAAGTAAATCTCTAAATTAGACAAACAAACCGAAAGTACATTATAAATACAAATAAGATGATTAAACGATGTTGTCCAAAGCTCAACTTGACAAAATAAAATATAATAATACCAGTACAGAAATATTTTAGAATACCATATAAATTAAGTGAATTATGGTATTGCACAGATAAATACATATATTAAAACATCACAAGCAGCGTTTTGCCATAATGTTGCTAGCCATCTGACACATCCTGAATTACATTAGGCCCTAGCGCCTGTTGGCTATTGGTCAACGCATCGTATTATGTCCGGCCTCCTAAAAAGTCTGGTCAAACCCTGGTTTCACCACAGTTACTGACTAACCTCTCCATATGCATACGTTTTATTTGCATGAATAAAACTACACACTTGATTCTGGACACCTTTATTTATCTGCATTGAAAAAAACTGAACCTTTCAAGTGCCAATGATAATTTTCACAGAAACAATTAAAACATTGATAAAGGATTTTGCTAAAAATTGGTTTAACAATTTTGGTGATGTTAATTATTTAACTTCCTGATTGAACAGACTGGTTTGACAGTTATGCTTTATTATTACTTTACTTCTTTAGACAGGCACACATAAAGATGAAACATTCATGTAGCCATGCCAACCATATTTTATCAGTTTTAACCCTTTGTGTTTACTTAGTTTGATGTATAATATCTTTGGAATTATAGTTTTATTTCTGTGATCCTGACTCACTCAAATCCCATTGGTAGATGGATGGCATCATAATATGTTGCTCTCTATGTATGTCACTTCCTGTGACTGTCTAAGGAAGTAAAATAATAATAAAGCATAAAATCTGTCAAACCAGGAAAAACTAGGTACAATTTTGATAGAACTTTGATGGATTGTGATTTTAACCACGTTTTATGAGCACTTAGAGTCTATTGGCTAAGGGAAGCAGCTACAACTTAAAAAGGAATGGTTCACAATGAGACATGTTCTTACCTGAGCTTAGACAAGTTAATGCGTACCTGTCTGGTCTTTGTGCCTGTGTTCAGTCATGCAAAATGACCAAAGATGTTGTTAGCATGTAGCCTCTCCCAGCATATTCCTATGGACCCAAACGGGGGTGAAGTTATAAGCGACCAAGCTCTTCCACGTTTTCCCTATTTAAAAACAGTTACGCGAGCAGTTACACTATCCAAGTCTAGTTACACAACATTAAAAATGCCAATTTTCTAAGCGGATAAAAAGGGGAAATATATGGTTAGGCGTAACACCACCTTAGGAACACGTCGACTTTCGCGCAGTAATATCTTCACTTCTAAAGAATTCTCTGCACGGACGCCTCACAATATAGTACCCCTTTTTATCCGCTTTGAATATCTACACGTTTAATTTTGTTTCCACGATCCAACTATACTTTGATCATGTAACTACTCATGTAACTGTAAATGGGGAAAATGTGAAAGAGCTTGGTCCCTTCTAACTTCAACCCTGTTTGCTACCATAGGAGTATGCTAGGAGAGGCTAAATGCTAATAACTTCTTTGGTCTTTTTGCGTGACTGAGCGCACGCAAAAAGAACAGATGGGTATGAATCAACTCGTCTAAGATAAGGTAAGAACATATCTCAGTATAGAAAAACTGTGACCTGTTCCTTTTTTAAATTTTTAGAACAGCAACAATTGTCACTATTATGACACTCACAAAAATGCAACTTTTGGATTATTCTTCATGTCCATTTCCTATGTGCCTATTTCAAACAATGTTATTGTAAAAACATAGAAAATCCAAATTGAATATGGAGTCACTGATGACTGCAAATAGTCCACAGCATTGTATATGTTAGCAAAGGGATTAAAAAAATAAAAATCTTTCAAATAACACAAAAGTCCAGTATTATTCTTCATTATGTCCATTAACTGTACACATCTCCTGAACATTGTGCAAAGTGCAGCATAGAACAAGAATCTACTGCATGATGAACGATGATCTTACCAAAAAGCAGATCGTCACAGTTCGCAATTCGTTTTTCACAGTCATATCGCCCAGCCTTAACTCACAAGACTTCGGGCTGCTCTTGCACGGCATTTATTGATGATTGCTTTTTTCACTTTTGACATATCCACCGGAATCCATCCTGTCAAGGTGCAGCAGTGCATGATGTAAGCTGTAGACAGAGACATACAAATGGTCAAGATAGTTGTAAGACATAATCATTTTGTAAAAAATAAACACTTACTCAATACTGCGTCTACTTTACGCTTATTCAGCTGCGTCTTGCCATCGGGATTTTTTCCATGTTTGCCGAATGCTACACAATTCCTGCACTCCTCTGGTGAGAACACTTCATCAAATAGAAGGTGGAACAGGCGGAGGCAGTCTTTCTTGGCTTCCACTTTAATTGCAGCAAGACGAGTTGCAGAGATGTACAGGCCGCTTCCTGGGTACAGTTCTTTCTTGTCCCTTTGACTACCTTGGTGTCCCTCCTTGGTGCTTGGTACCATTTCTTCAAGTTTGCCCAGAAGCTCCCTGATTTTCTCCAGATCTGCAGAATCTGGAGCATATAAAATAGAAATCAACTCTGGTTTCTATCTGGTTGAAGAGCCTGGTCTAACCAGGTCTGAACCAAGTCCAAAGCAGGATTAAACCTAGTCTAAACCAGAGTAAGACTTGATTTAGACCTGATGAGTAAACCAGGTCAAAACAAGGATTAAACCAGGACAGATCTGGTTTAGTCCAGGTTTTGATCTGGTTTAAACCTTGTTTAGCCCTTGGTAAGACCTGCTTGAGAGCTGAAGACTGACGTAATATCATAAATAATGAAAAACGTAAGTGGGCTTACCTATAGTGTTCAGCACCTCCAGCCTCTTATTGTTTTCTTTCAGCCTCGCAAACTCTGCTGCACAATTCTCACAAGTCCCACCACATGGCTCACCATACTGTTCTATTGGACTACGCTCAAGTATTATTGTGTCAGCAGTACTTGTGTCTGAGATGGCGCCACTGTGCTCTGCTCTGCTACTGCCAGGAGGGGTGTTTAACATGTTCATGAAACTGCTTTGGACAGAACGAGGAGGGGTTTCAATTGCTGACTGGAATACATCATGTTTTTCAGGAGTCCCCTGGCTAACAATAGTACTGTGGTGAACCTGAGCTTACACCTGCTGTGATGTACTAGGTGTGAGCTGATAATAGCTGGTTAGGGATTTGGAATATGATGGCCCGTAGAGAGGTGGTGGCTGGACCTCAATAGATTGAAGAGGCTGGTGGTAAAGAAGGTGAAGCGGATGTGGAGACTGTTGTGGAGAGGATTGGAGAAGCTGGTATGGATGAGGCTGGTGTCGAGATTGTTGCTGAAGATGCTGGTTGGGAGGAGCATGTTGAAGGGCTGAGGCTACCTGGTGCTGCTGAGATGGTTGCTGTACAGGCTGAAGGGCTGAGGCTACCTGGTGGTGCTGAGATGGTTGCTGTACAGACTGAAGGGCTGAGGCTACCTGGTGCTGCTGAGATGGTTGCTGTACAGGCTGAAGGGCTGAGGCTACCTGGTGGTGCTGAGATGGTTGCTGTACAGGCTGAAGGGCTGAGGCTACCTGGTGGTGCTGAGATGGTTGCTGTACAGGCTGAAGGGCTGAGGCTACCTGGTGGTGCTGAGATGGCTGCTGTACAGGCTGAAGGGCTGAGGCTACCTGGTGGTGCTGAGATGATTGCTGTACAGGCTGAAGGGCTAAGGCTACCTGGTGCTGCTGAGATGATTGCTGTACAGGCTGAAGGGCTGAGGCTACCTGGTGCTGCTGAGATGGTTGCTGTGCTGGCTGGGGAGTTGAAGCAGGCTGTTGCTTAGTCGGGTGAGATGGGGAAGAATTATAAAAATTGTGATGTTGCGAAGCCACGGCATCTTTTTTCTTTGAGACAGTTTTCTTAGCATCTTTTTTTGTGTTCGTTCCAATGTACTCGACAGTTGCATTATAAAATTTGTGGTCAGACCAGCGAGCCAGAATTTCCTCTCCAGGGCTCAAGTCGTGAAAATCCTGAACAGGTTTCTCATCCTTCCTTAAAACATCACAGATGTTGAACATCTTTCCGGTGTATCCATCTTCGAAGGACACAAAGACAAACGAACCTAAAAATGGATATAATAATAAGGTGTTCAAATATAGCACTGATTCAACATAGATATAAAATCAGAATTTCTAGGATCTTAAAAAAAAAAAAAAAAATTTTACCTGCCACCCCTACACCTTTTGGCGACTCAAGAAAGGCCTGGTAGCAGCTGGCTTTTTTTGGCGGAAGGCGATGCCTTTTGGGCAGCTCCTTTAGCTCTCTGCTCTCCATACTGAAATTAAGAAATGTTTTTTTAGTATTAATTTAAAAATTACAAATTATAGATGTTTAAGAACTAAAGCCACAGCAGTGTGATTATTGCACACCCGTAATGCTTAAGACCAACCAGTCAAGCGTCAATCGTTTTTAATAATACAAAAATGTACATGGCGCTCGAGGTTTTGACAAATTGAGGTTCTTGCCCATCAAGCAAATAGTTTTTATGTCTTCTAGTTTGGGAAAATAGATTTTTAATTAAGATTAAATTAATATGGTATTAATATGCATAATTTTCTTTTACATGTGTACAGTACATTACATCGGGACAATGTTACTTTAGTACTGTGAGTAAAAAGTAAAACATGTGATTTGTGACAAACATTATGTGAACATTAAACATTGTAAAACAAAATAAAAAAAGGTTTAGAAGAAAACTGCATATAAAAAAACAATTTATGTGAAAATGCAGCTTAGTCACTTAAAGATTTACTAAGATTTTATCATAAATTACAGTGATTTTTTTTTTTTTGAATCAAGAGAACAAATACTTCTCTGAGTAAAATTACAAAGTAACTGATAAAACTGCTCTACAATTTACGAACAATTTCTTCAAAAAGTAAGTAACTGTACTTGAGCAAATGTAAGGTTGTACCACCTCTGCACTGCAAATTAATAGTAATTTAAGAATAATTCTTATTTCTTCAATAAAATGGGCTTCATATGTACACGACATATAGTTTTCCCCACTGACATATTTTTTTTAAATTTTAACCATGGCTGGTTAACCGTGGTTTGGGTTAGCTAGCACTAGCGTGCTAACGTTTTCCTTGTAGTCGTACGAACCTGGTTTACAGAAGAATTAAAATTAGAGCAACTTAACTCATACCACGTACTAGCAAAGTAGCGCCTACCGTCTTTGAGATCTGCTTTTCATTCGGAGTACTGCTGCTGTTTTCTGCTGCTGTTTTCTTCTGCTGCCGTTTTCTGCTGCTTGCTCGGGACCGCCGCCATTCCCATCTGATGTACATTACGTTGGTGAGACATCACAAACAGCCAATCATTTGAAGCAGAAAATACTCTTAGCCAATGACAGGTCTGATAGCAACCTTGATTATTGCGCGCCCGCTTTAAAAACAACCAATCATATTTCAGAATCTGAAACAGACAGCTACGTAAGTAATGACGTTGCTTCTTGTTCACTTCTCCACTCAAAAAAGAAAAAAACAAAATCAACTCAACTCCACTCCACGCTACCACTGGCTGTCTGGTCGTTTTTTCTTGGATTTTGGCAAGTTTCTGTAATTTGGTGAGTGTATGAATTTTAATTATCATTATATATGACCGTAGCGTTCCATTTGTTATCGGAGGTCAGAACTGGGAACTATTTTTTTTTCCGACTTGAGCTGTTCATCAAGTCAGATTTGATGACACAGTGACGCATATACATTGTTGGAGCCATTTTTAGCCTTATGTTGTTTGATCCTCCTGCCACTGCGTGGCGCTCTGTGGGCGCTTATGTAATTACCTGCCCTATATAAGGTGGGTGGAGGGGGGGCGTTCGGGTGTGGCAGTATGGAGGCAAACATCTTTTGACCGTGTCTATTGGAGTCTGAAACCTGTGTATATTGATGTCGGCTATGCAAATAAACCTTGGAACACAGTACATTTTATGGTTCTTTGTGGAGGAAGACACGCGTCCGAGACGCCTAATCACTGCTGCCACAGCGGACGTTTGCACAGGGTAAACCTGGCCGCTACATTGTCAAAAGATAGCCTCAGGCACCGGGCGTAGAGAGCCTGCGCCGGCTGTGAGTGGCACAGCACGGTTTCCAGTAGTGGAGTGGACCCACCAACTACCGTAGCGGTGATCGTCGCGAGGTCTACGGCGAACCGGCGGACTGTTGGCGGGAAGAGGAAGAGGAAGGAAGGGGACTGCATGCGCGTCCTCTACCAACAGCGGTAGTGGCGACAGGCGCGGGACGGGCTCGGCGCGGGAGCTGCATTGTTTGCTGCGCGGCTGGTTGCAACAGGAGGAAGCGGCCCGCGGTGGACACCTGGCCCGCGGTCTGGCCCGCGGTCTGGCCCGCGGTGGACGCCTGGCCCCCGGTGGAGCTGCTACGCATTTGGGAGACTACACGAAGGACAGATCACCTACCTGGTATGCAACTTTTAGTTTGATCGTGGAAGCGCAAAGTGTCACTATGATGGAACATGTAGAAAATATTGCCTTTTGGGAACGGGACAGGGAGTGCAATGTAAAAGCGAACGCTGCTAAAAATGCACATCTCCTATACGAGGAAGTGGATTGGGAGGGACCAGAGATTTTTGTCCCGGTAAAGGCGATCTGTGAAGACACTATGGCCAGTGATGGCTTTGATGAGGTGGATTGGGACGCGCCGGAGATATTTACTGCACTGTGTGTTACTTGTGACGACACAGGGGCCGGTGACACCACTGCACTGCAGCCTTCACTGCCTGATGTTGATCAGAAAGACACAACTCTGGTCAAATTGGACTGGGAACATGATTCACTTGTCGACCAGCCTCCTGCCGAGGTGGTTGCCGCTGGCTCTTTCACTTCGCTAATTCATACGGCCCCATCAAAGTCCTGCTTCGGTGCAGTGAACAACTTGATGGTAGTTGTTCCACCGTCTCCACAAGCTCTTGGAGAGTCTACATTTATAAATGACACCTTAATGAACTCTGACAAGTGTACTGTTGCCATTTTGAATTGTTTGTTGTATGTGCTTGTCGTGCAAGCCCACAAAATGTCGCTACTTAAGCAATATAAAGCCTTCAAAAGGAAGAAATGGAAATGTATTAAACTGACCAGGCTGTATGCTAATGATAGAGTTGATTAGTACTGACATTATCTTGTTTGTATAAAGTAAACTGTCCCTTGAAATATAAAATGTTAAATGTATGAAATTGATTTGTTATGGCTCCATTTTAAAGTAATGTATTTATAATTGTTTCCGCATTTGGCTTCATCAATTAAGGGGCCGGTGTGTTGGAGCCATTTTTAGCCTTATGTTGTTTGATCCTCCTGCCACTGCGTGGCGCTCTGTGGGCGCTTATGTAATTACCTGCCCTATATAAGGTGGGTGGAGGGGGGGCGTTCGGGTGTGGCAGTATGGAGGCAAACATCTTTTGACCGTGTCTATTGGAGTCTGAAACCTGTGTATATTGATGTCGGCTATGCAAATAAACCTTGGAACACAGTACATTTTATGGTTCTTTGTGGAGGAAGACACGCGTCCGAGACGCCTAATCACTGCTGCCACAGCGGACGTTTGCACAGGGTAAACCTGGCCGCTACATACATAATGTTAAGCTACAATCTGGTAAATACCAGAAAGCATATGTCCCTCATTAAGTTATTTTACTAATCCGAAAAGCGTGGTTAGATTTATGGTTTAATAAATAATGTTGCAAATAAATGAGAGCGAAGGCTGCTGTATGTGAGCATTTGCCTGCTAGCTAGCATTAGCGCTATTAGCATTACGAAGAAACGGCCACTTTTAACAACAGAAGCCCAACTTCTGCATTGAAAATATCTGTGGACAGCAGGCAGACGGTAGAGGACAACACAATTATTAGACACACGAGAAATGTAAACATTTTGTCGGATATTATTTTGTTATGCTAACTCAGGACGCAGCTATTTTGTTTTCACCAACTCGGGGGTAGGGAAGACTATTCCAAAGTGGGACATTACAAATGGAACGCAGTATAAATAACATAACCATGTATTGATCTTTCAGTAAGACATGCATTATTCAGTTTCATAACAGAGACTTTATTTTGTCTTTTTTTTTTCTATTAGAGTTAACACTTGCGCTTGAAAATGCCACCCAAGCCTGATCCACGCTGGAGGAGAAAGAAGGACGAAGCACTTAAAAGATACAGGAGAAAGGTAAATTTTGTTTAGATCAATGTAATTGCATTGTTTTGAAGAGATATAATATTTTTATACGATGTTTTGTTCCTTTGGCTATTTAGCAAACTAACCAAAAGTTGTCATTCAGTGCAGAAAGGTGTGGGTTCCTCAGAATCTTTTGTTTCAAGGAAAGATTAAAAGACACAGCAACCCCCACCCGGTCCACTGGCCATTTGGACAGAAAGGGTCAAATTACAAGGGAGACCAAGGTGGAGCTGAATGCACAGCTTTGGGGAGCCAATGGGAACGATGAAAACATTACATGTGGTCTTAGACTCATAAATCTTGTAAACACTGGAATGTGAAAAATACTGTGTTTCCCCAGGATGAACCAGTCTGCCCATGGGAACGGCTGGAGGCAGACTCACACAATGGATAGGAAAAACAGAATTCTGTATTGAGATGACATGTTAGAGAAATAAACGTTTAACTTGTTTAACTCCTTGATGTGTCATCAATTCCTGGTATTTAATTATTAGTTTATGTAGAGTAGTTTTTGACGACTCTCAACTCCTCCTCCAGTTTGAATACGCTGTGTTGTCAATTAAAGGTAATGTTAAATAGGGAAAAAGTAACCGCCGTCGTAGCGGTACTATTTTATTGTGTACAGCGACAACACAGGAAAACGGCTGTTTTCTTTATGTGGTGACCCCGGGAGAACTGCAGGGGGTGCTGAAGAGCCGTCAAACGGAGACGCGACGAGGTTCGGTCTTCGAGAAAAAACCCGCTTTGCGTTAGAAATACCAGGTTCTTTCTTCCACATCATACAACAACAATTTCATGGACGTCATTCTAGCTTAAGGTAAGACTGCTTTTGACCTCTACTATTGTGTGAGTCTCAAAGTACGTCTAGTTGGCATATTTTTCCAAATTTTAGATTACTTTTTAACGGAGTTGTCTGTTGTGTGGTGTAATCTGTGAATTGATGGTGGAATTAAGGTAAGAAACGTTATAATTTGATATCTTAGATACCACAAAAAATAATGGTGGGATAAATTGAAATTACGAGTAATTAACGGGCTGCGCGTTGGGGTTTTTACCCCTGTAAAAGCTGAAGAGCACGTAGGTTGACCCCCCAAGGCCGTGGACGCACGGTCTGAAATAAAACGTTGAAATAATCGTAGACAGATTTGGGGTCTGTCTAAAAGACGGGTTGAAGGCCCTTAGAACGGGGATTCTATAAACGGGTTGAAGGCCCTTAGAACGGTGATTCTATAAACAGGTTGAAGGCCTGAGAAACGGGGTTTCTTGAATTCTATATATTAGCCTTTGTTAGCTTTCGTTAGCTTCGTTAGCTTAGTGCGCTAGCATACAGCATGGTTAGCTTAGTGCGTTAGCATACAGCGTATTGTTGATAAACGTGTACTTAACCCACACATGTGTTAAACCCAGCTCGGTGTGTGGACACTGAAGGCTGTTCTGTGTAGTAGTGTAGGATTTTATTGAAGTGTGGTGCATGGTTTGTTTTCAATATGATCTGTTTGCTGTTGGTGTGCGAGGTTGCTAAGTTAGCTCTGAGAACAAAGGATTAGCTTTAGCATTTAGTTTTTTCCATGTGGTACTGTTATTTGGCTGTTGTTTTGTAATACCGCAGTTTCTGGCCGCCATCGCTGTAGTGCAACCGTATGGCCTCTAGGTTTTCATTGAAAGGCATCGGACTTTAGGCACATTATACTATTTAACGCGTGTTTTTATTTTTATACACTTATCTGATTTTGTTGATCGGAGGGGGAGAATACTAAATTGTTTTGGTTGTTCTTGTTAGTCTGTTTGGTTTTTTGTTAACTGTTGTTTTGTTTGTGGAAATTATTGTGTCTTGTTGTCTCTTTGTGTAATGTTCTTTTTATTGTAGAGTGACTGAGTGTGTCCGGAGTGACACTAAAAGTGCATTTGCTGTGTCTGCATTTGTGTAGACGCAGCAAAGGACTGATTAAACGGGAAGTGATGGACGCATTGGGAAAGTGGCCATTTTCCTTTGTGCCCAGACATCCGTGTAGGAGGGTAAGTGGAGAAATTGCTCCGCCCCTCATTGCAAAACAAAAAGTAGAAAAAAGAACATTTTTTGACCAAATTTCTTGTTTTAAAGGTTATTGTTTTAAAAGTTATTATTTTTGTTTTGTTTTTTTTATAGAGAAACATTTCTGCTGGTGGTAGTTATGTCTCCACAGCATACATTTGAAGAACAAGTATCTACAATTAGTGTGAGACAAATGCTATTATTTTTAAGCCTGTGATTAACGGAGCATTTAGGGCTCTGAGAGATGTTGCTAAAAAATTAGAACCTCTCTCCACACGGTGGCGCCGTGGAATGAAAACTGAAGCAGGGAAGACCTGTCGTGAGTTTGAATACATTGATTGAAAGTACAAACCACTATTGATTTAGAGTTTAAGTTGATCTTTATGCGCCATTTTGGACGCATTACCAAAAGTTATGAAGGAGCAATTATGCAAAATTCAAATTATTGTTAAAGACAACCAAATAAATTAATGAATACATTTTGAGAATGCCCTTGACCAGAAGCGAGAGCAAAATTGAACTGAAAGAAATGAGTGCAACTTTTAAAGGTGCAGCTTAAAGGAGCGAGTAATGAAAGTAATAATGAAAAAAGAGTAATAATGAGTTTACTTGAATGTGCACCTGTGGGTGTGGTGTTGGTAATTGTGGCCAAGGATTGTTTCAGACGAGATGACCAACAACGTTCGAGGAGATCGAGGCGTTTACAACAACGCTGATGGGAACCATGCTACTCTGATCATTGGCAGCTGCTGGGTTCAGTGGCATGGGACGGCAGAACTCTGTTACCTGTGAAGGTGAACGGACAGACTCTTGACGTGCTGGTGGATAAAGGTGAACGACACTCATCTGTGAACTATGAGACTGTGATCATTAACGGACACCATCTACTGGGTGGATACAGGAAGACCACCCAAAACCTTTCACCAAGCCAGTGCCTAGTCAGCTCACAGGACTGAATCTGACACGCCAACTCAGACTCCTGTTTCTCTCCTCGGATGTGATATGCTGATGACAGTGAGAGCAACAGTTTTGTGCTCTCTGAATGGACTAACAGTGACTTTTCCCTGATTGGACAAACACCTTGCTGTCTGACAGTGGTTGCTGAATGCAGATATATCTACTGGGAAGAGCTGAAGGACTGTACAACTGACGTTTGACCTTGGATCAAACATTCACTTTGCCAAAGCCACCCACCCATTGATCACTGTACTTTAATATGATATAGAAAAGCTTTTAAGACTAACCTTAGTGGACATGAATGGTCCTTTTAAAATAACTAAATTAATTAGGCAAACGAGGTGTGACTGTGTACTGTTTACACCCTATAGAACAATAATATGATGTGTTTATAACTCGTTTGCTCTCTCTCCTGGACAATAGGCTAAAGAATTTGTTCCATGACCAAAGCGTGAGTGAAACAAAAGATTGGTAAGAAATTGAAGTTTCTAAAATGTCCTGTACTCTCCATCCATGTATGCCTACTCTATAGACATTAATGCTAGACTTATGTCCGTTTTGGGACATCATTCCACGACACCATGATAGAGAATTACGTGTTTATGAACTGACTGAAAATATCTTAATGCACCAGATAAAGATGGTCTTTAGGACCTACTGATGCTGGTTTATTTACTAAATTGAATCGATAATCTTTCAGTTACAACTAAATGCATTTGTCTGAATGTTTTAATACAAAATTTGAATTTGAAGCCTTAGAGGGCATTGACATGTGATACAATTGTGAAATGCTATAGCTATGAATTGGAATATATAAAACTGAACTGTCTGAAATTATGTCTAAAAGCTGAAGTGAATTGGGTTTCGGCCCTTTCTCTTGCTCTGCTCCTGGCGTCAATCCGTGAGCAGATCGAGAGGAAACTCTTATGAACTTGAAACAGGCCATTTGGATGCCTGAGATCAGACTCCTCTTTGATTCCACGGGAATCCAGTGGACACTGATCTTGAAAATGTATGTTATAATCCCTATTGAAACCATCTACACTCATTAGTTTGTGTACTCAGGTTGGAGGTGACTGTTATTCTCACTTTGGGAGCCGCTGTGAGCTCTTTCCCAGCCTGTCTGATGGTCCTCTGCCGCGATTGGACTGAACCAGTGCTGGCCTGATCCCTTTTGAGGACACTCCCAGGACCTCACATGCTGTCCAGGTCGCGAACCTGACGAGTGGTGTCACACCTCTCACTCGCCCTGTCGACCCAATTCTTCCCACTTTCAACCTCCCTGGCCTGCACCTGACATTTGTTATTTTGCTATTGTTTTCTTTGTGTTATGTAGGTGCCGGAGGTATTAATCTCCAGTGAAATTTGAGTTGGTTTGTTGTGTTTCCTGTACAAGGATTGAGGTCTCGCTTGTTTATGCATGTTTTGTGACTCTTTTTTGGACTGAGTGTCCTCAGTCCAAGAGGGGGTGTTACTTATGTGGGGAAATTATTATAATTTGGTTTATTTTGGCATGGGAAAGAACTGAGACAAATATATCTAAAAGATAAACAAACGAAAACATAAAGTGACGAATTGACAAATGTTATGGCCAACTAAGATTTCAGTTTCAGATAGGTAAATCAATTTATAATACTCTGTTTTTTACGTTTGCTGTGATTCTGAAGTGCACACAGAATCTGTGGTAAATGTGGGAAACAGAAGCTAAAAGAGAGTTTTTCTCTGTAGATTAATGAAACCTGAATTTCTGAATTTTCCAGATAAAATTGACCCTAGCATTCCAACAGATAAATTAAGTTAAATAGGTTTTTGAGTCCAGCCATAATTTGCAAGATTAGCTGGCATGGTCGTTCTAACGGTGAGCGGCCCTGATGAGAATTTTTGTTTTTGTAATTTTCGTCTGTTCTTTTGTGTTTCTGTTACAGATCTCTGTTGGTTCCTTGTCTCGGTGGGTGCTTGTGAGTGGTCGTAATTGTGAGTTTTTGACCCAAATTAATCAATCAAGTTTTATTTCTAAAGCGCCTTACAATAATCAAAGTTGACCAAAGCATAAAGATGTAGAAAATATAGCGGACGCCGAGGGAGCATGAACCGAGACAACGACCTGACAGAATCAATACGGGGAAGAATTCGAGAGCCCCTCCCGAGAGGAGGAGCTCCCGCTTTGGCCCCATCGGCCCCTCCTCCATATGTACAGAGCGGGGCGTCCGGCTCCACTTTTTACACCCAGTTAATAACCCTTCATGGACTGGTGGACGTGGCGGCTGCGAACTTGTTATCAGCGGAAGAGCATAAAAATGGCCATGCCCGGGTGCCCGCCTAAGTCTAACTCAGCGACCTTGCCTGAGCGGACTTACCATCGAGGGTCTACATTAAAAACACCAGGACCTGTTGGACGCTCCCAGATACTTGGGACCTTTTGAAGTGACTCTAAGGACTGCCACTGTAGTTGAGGTCGAGGGGCGTGACAACTGGTACCACTGGTCACACTTGAAGCCCTGTTCTGAGAAAACCGGCTTACACTGGACTCATACGCATCCCGGACGGTTGACACATCCTGACGAATATGGTAGTGGGTCTAACAGCCCCACTGAAGGGGGTGGGGGACACCAACCCCGACCCACACGGTCACAAAGACATAAAAAAGACTAACAAATATGGACTTAAGGCCTGGGTTTTAAAACCAGGACCTTTAAGGTGTCCATACGGGGTGTGGGGCCTGACACTTGCTCTTTGCTTGCTCATCATACCAACAGTAATAAAAATAGACGATCCACATAGTTGTGAGGGACGGGTCAGAGGACACCCTATCAAAGAATTGAAATTGGCCCTCTACAAGGTATACAAAGACGTAGGTAAAACACCTGGAGAAAATCTGGTCATCTACTGCAACAATGCAGGTACAATGTTGGTGAAAATGGGAGAAGCAGTGTCGGACCAACACACCCTAGATTGGATCACCCATTGTACAGAAAAAATGATAAAAACATGGGAGAACAAAGAAGGAACAAAATACGCTGTTTTGAAACCTGTGATTTATGATGTATCTAACATGTCTGTTTCCACAGAGGGAGATGGATCTAGGAAGCGACGGTCTTTCAATATGGGGGGTCATACACCAGGAGAGAATAAATGGGTAAAATTAGCTAAGCACACGGCCATGATTACCAACTCAACCCTGCAGGTGGGAAACCGTACCCTCGGTCAATCATACGTACCTTTCTCTGATGACGGCGGCCGTAAGCCCCTGTTCGGAGATGGGAAAGGATTTATCGCCACGCTGATCCCTATGATCGGTGTGGCGTCCTCCATGCAGCGTCTAAATGAGGTATGGTGGATCCTGGAGGACCTAACTGAGGTAATAGGCGACATCTTGGACCAAATGGAACGGAGTCCAGAACTTAAGGCAGTGGCTGTTGTGGTTATGCAAAATAGAGTGGCGTTAGACGCCATGTACGCTGAACAGGGTGGTATGTGCGCAGCAGTTGGCCTTGACCACTGCTGTACATATATTCCCCGACGAAACTGGCGATTGGACAGCCATTAAAAATAAAGTAAAGGAACTCAAAGACTTCCTCGCGTCTCAAGAAGACCAGGGTCCTCAGTGGACCTGGCTAAATTGGTTAAATTCCGGTTCCTGGATCCATATCCTTCAAAAGGTGGGTATTCTTATAGGTGTAATACTCTTGTTTTGTTGTATTTTGTTTTGTTGTGTTGTGCCTCTCATTCGCAGCATGGTCTCCAGGGCTCTGGGTTCCACTGGGGGCATCTATACGATGGGTGATGCGTCCCAGGGGGACACGGAGCTCGGGACAAGGGAAACGCCAGAAGGGGGTGGTCCCAGCCTGTACTTGGAAAGAGTACGGCAGGCTTTGAGATATGAATGGAACGACCCCCGACAAGGCTGTGATGGAGAATATTGTGGTGGAGATAATATCTAAACAACACTGTTCGGTGTTGTTGCGCTTGCTGTGTTTTGTGTGCAGGAATGTTTATTTTTGTGTCAATCAGAGACGGTCCCAGGGGGACGTAAAAGTTGACATGTACCGTTGACACGGGATAAAAACCAGCTAAGTTCCGCCTGGAAAGATTAGTAAGCGGAAGTTACACATGGGAAGAGAGAGATGATTTTGAAACCACTCAGCGGCTGGTTGAGTATGCCCTACATAAAGTGAACATGTTTTTTTGGTGTTATAATATGTGAAATTGTACTGTGATTTTTGATACAGGCTGTACTTTTGTGAACTTGAAAATATTATGGTTTTGTTGTCCTCCTTTGGGAGGTCAAAAAGGGGGTCTGAAGAGATATAATATTTTTATACGATGTTTTGTTCCTTTGGCTATTTAGCAAACTAACCAAAAGTTGTCATTCAGTGCAGAAAGGTGTGGGTTCCTCAGAATCTTTTGTTTCAAGGAAAGATTAAAAGACACAGCAACCCCCACCCGGTCCACTGGCCACTTGGACAGAAAGGGTCAAATTACAAGGGAGACCAAGGTGGAGCTGAATGCACAGCTTTGGGGAGCCAATGGGAACGATGAAAACATTACATGTGGTCTTAGACTCATAAATCTTGTAAACACTGGAATGTGAAAAATACTGTGTTTCCCCAGGATGAACCAGTCTGCCCATGGGAACGGCTGGAGGCAGACTCACACAATGGATAGGAAAAACAGAATTCTGTATTGAGATGACATGTTAGAGAAATAAACGTTTAACTTGTTTAACTCCTTGATGTGTCATCAATTCCTGGTATTTAATTATTAGTTTATGTAGAGTAGTTTTTGACGACTCTCAACTCCTCCTCCAGTTTGAATACGCGGTGTTGTCAATTAAAGGTAATGTTAAATAGGGAAAAAGTAACCGCCGTCGTAGCGGTACTATTTTATTGTGTACAGCGACAACACAGGAAAACGGCTGTTTTCTTTAGTTTGAATCAAATAAATAATACAAAGTAAAAACTACATTATGGCAGTGGTTCTCAATTGGTATAGCTAACTTCAACTAAGATAACTAAAAGTAAATTCAGATTAGAAAATGGTCTACAAACTGCAAAATACATGTCTTTACATGACGCTATGTAAAAATAGAAACGTTTTTTAATTGCATTGTCTTAATAAATTGTGCAGGCTTTCACGCATAGGGCATAATAAAAAAATAAATAAAAAGGTTATCTCCTCTCATAAACTGGGGTGTCAAAATAAATACCCAGTGTATAATAGGACATGAGGAGGTGTTCATGTTCAGTTTTTCTTCTCGACAAGTGGTATTTTCCATAACGACGATACCACATGAAAGCATCATAAGAATGAGTGAAATTAACCTTAATATATGTCTTTGTGATGGGGCTTTTATTCTATTTTCTTATTTTTTTCTTCTTTGCAGCGCTGCCATCAGTCCCAGGACATCCCAGGTGTGTGTTCCTTCGTTATAAAAAAATAATATTGTGTGGTTGCGTGTGTGACAGAGTTGGAGAGACTAGTGAAAATGTTTATTCAAGTAAGCATAACAGTCATTTGAATAGGATTTTACTGAAGTAAAGATGTGCAGAATTGTACTGCAGTACTGAAAGCCATCTTTTTGTTTTAGTAGTGACGCAATCTTATTTACAAAAGGTAACAGAAAAAACAACAAACTAAATAAATGTACAGTGCCAATATTTGTTTTAAGATAAGTCACAGGAAATGTTTTAAGTCACTTGTAGACTTGCACATGATAAGTTTCTCATTTTAAAGTAAGACTCTTATTATGTTGCTGAAGTTGGATCACAAATTAGTGTTCATCTAGGTTTTTGTCTGGACTGTCCAGCTGGAGAACAGGCCTTTTATTTAGTTTTTGTGGGGGAAATAAACGTTGCCTATCAGAGCAGTCATTGGAGTGAATCCATAATGGACCATTGTTTTTTTTCATGTCTATTATTTTTGTTTTATAGAATCAGCAAATCATGGACCTTATGCCAATGAAGAGGACCCAGTTTTTGAGTTGGCTCCTTGTCCCCCAACACCTGTGCTCCCTTCATCGTCAGATAATGCTGCTGTGACTGTTGCGACTGCAATGACTACGGAGACTGATGAGACGGACTCAGCATCTTATCTAATTGACACACCAGATCACCTCTCGGACTATGATGAACTTTTGGATGAGAATTTCAACACATGCAATGAGGAGAGTGCCGATGAGAATGTGGATTTTAACACTGGCACAGATGCGAAAGACGGGCCTCTTTACGCTAATGCACCCCTTTCTGTAGCAGAAAGCCTGATTCTTATTATGACCTTTGCAAAAAGACACAAACTAACAGGTAAAGCACTTAATGACTTAATTACTCTGATTAGTTTGCATTGTCCATCTGAGATCCAGACCGAATGTCTTCATAGTTTACAAAAATTCAAACAATTCTTTAATCAGTCATCTGCTACAACTGTACATTTGCACAAATATTGCAGTGGGTGCTTCTTATCAGTTGAAGGCACAGAGGAAAAATGCAAATCATGTGCTGCTGATTTATTGGTGGAAGGTTCTTCTTCTTATTTCATTGAAGTATCAATTGAAGCACAATTGAAATCCATGTTTGCTAGGATTTGAGGAGCAACTACTGTTCAGATTCAAGAGACAAAAAAGGGCCAATAACAGTGTTGAAGAAATTTATGATGGAGACGTCTATAAAACATTACTACAAGGCAACGGTCCCCTCAACGACCCCAAAAATATTTCATTGACTTGGAACACAGATGGAGTACCTATTTTTAAGTCTTCAAAGTTTTCAGTGTGGCCTTTTTATTGTATTATAAATGAGTTGAGCTTTGTTCAACGCACAAAACGTGAAAACATGTTATTTGCTGGTCTTTGGTTTGGGGATTCAAAACCATCTATGTTGACCTTTCTTAAACCACTGATTGAGACACTGAACAAAATGGAAGAAGAAGGTGTTACTGTCACATTTGCAGGGGCCTTGGCACCATTTACATGCAAAGTTTTCACTATCGCTGGAACATGCGATCTTCCAGCAAAAGCATTAGTTCTCAACACTGTTCAATACAATGGTAAATTTGGATGTTTAAAATGTGAACAGCCAGGACAAACTGTGAAAACAGGAGAAAAAGGACACGTTCATGCATTTCCATTTCAGACTGTAGACCCAAAAGGTCCAGCACGTACCCATGGAGACTTCATCGATGAAGCTCGGAGGGCTTGTGACTCTGATAGCATTGTACAGGGAGTGAAAGGCCCTACATATCTCAGCAGACTGAAAAGTTATGATTTAGTCCGGAGTACTGGCATAGACTACATGCATTGCGTACTGTTAGGAGTGATGCGGTTGCTGATGTGCCTGTGGTTTTCTACAGAGTTTTCTCGATCTGCATTTAGTATGGTCAGATCAATTGAAGAAGTGGACAAAAGATTAAGAGAAATCCAGCCACCATTTTCCATTAGATTTCCACGATGTGTGTCTTCTCATAGAATGTTTTTCAAAGCATCAGAGTATCGGTCCATACTGTTGTTTTTTGGGCCTGTTGTGTTTTGGGGTCTTCTTGATGATTTGTACTACCACCATTTTTTACTGCTTAGTGAGGCAGTATTCATTCTTCTAATGGAGTCAGTAATGCCTGCCCAAATAGATCACGCTGAAAAGCTTCTGTTGAATTTTTGTAGTCAGATCAGTAGCCTTTATGGAGAGCGTTATATGACAGCCAATATGCACATGCTTGTTCATTTAGCTGACAGCGTGAGAAATCTTGGTCCTTTGTGGACATACTCTTGCTTTCACTTTGAGGACAAAAACGGTCACTTGCTTCGCCTTGTACATGGAACTCAGAATATACCTCTTCAAATGGTGACTGCTGTTAAAATAATCCAGTGTCTTCCTTGTATTACACAAAGTAGTAAGCTAAATATAGTAGCTACTGATTTCTTGGTCAAAATGAGCGGTGACAGTATTCAAAGAAATTATCTACATTGTGTTGTATTGATTGGGGCATCATTTAATCTATGTCTTGATACTGACGATATGAGTATTCTGGAACAGTTCATTGGTCAAAGACTGGATAACAATATTGTGAAGGCTTTTAACAGAGCTCAAATCGGAAATACTGTTTACGCTTCAAAACGGTATCGCAAAGCTAAACGAAGAAACAATAACACTGTGCTATTTCAAGACCGTATGGGGCATAAATATGGACAAGTCGATGTATTTTTTTAATTTAAAAGAAACGGTAACTGTGGAAATGAAATGTATCTTGCACTTGTAAATGAATTTTCAGTTACAGGGAGGACTCTTTTAAAAGATTCCCTTACTGGTGGAACATGTTTTCATGTTGTTAGTTTGTCAGAGGGGCCTGTAAAAAGAAAAATTGTTGCTCTTGAACATATTCTGGGAAAGTTAATGTTCTTTGATATGTCGTCCATGCCAGGTATTGTGTTTGCTGCACATTTCCCTAACAAACTCGAACATGGTCTTTAAAAGCAGCCAAATAAACGATAGCAACACAAGTGTCTTTATTCTTTCTGTATGACATTTAAGACCTGTTGGTGGAAAATACAAGTTAATAAGTACTTTTATTGGACATTATTACAACTAATACTTTTACATTTCAAAGCCTGTGTGTACTTTCTTAGTCCGGTTTTAGTCCTGATTCAGTCCTAAACATGGATTTAGGCCAGCTGTTGTCCTAGTTTAGTGGTGATAAACTAGGACATGATTTAGTCCTGGGTAAATCCAGCTTTAGTCCTGGTTGGGTTTAGTTAATGTGTGAGATACTACTTTTTACTTATCCAGTACTATTAAAAATTGGTACTTTTACTTATGTACAGTTTTAATCTACTTTTACATGTGTTCATGGAACTGTACTTTTTCTGAATATTGAACTTCTAGCACATGAGGAAAAAAAATACACATCCTTAAAATGAGATTACTTTAAGTTTAATGTGAAATCTCTTTTGTGTCAATGATTGAGACAACTAGAAGACATTTAATGTGGAGGCAATTTGAGATTTCTACAAGGACAAAATGAGATCTCTTTTAAATCTCAACCAGAGTCTAATCTGAGCTTTGGTACAGTCTTTTGCTCAGGAGACTAAATTGAGAAACGGGAGCAATAATCCGTCTGCTCAGATTGGACTTAAACAATGCTCAATTTGGTCTAGGAGAAAGGAATGAGTGATTATTGAGATCTCTTTTTGAAATACCTTTTCCTCTGGGTATGAATAAGCAATACAATATTTTTGTGGATGTTTTTTTACAGTTATCTACACATAGCAAGGTGCACCCAAGCATTTCTAAGGTGAGCCGGCTTTAGCGAAAGCGACGCAGTAGCTACTTCTGGAATATCTCCGCCTCGCTCGTGGCAAAACATCGTAAAATAAACATTGTACAGGGTAAGTTTAGTCATTTTTATACTCTGACATGAAAACTAAGATGTTAAGGGAGAAAACTTGCAAAGCATCTTCACTTTGACCACTCTGTGAAAAATCAATACTTTCACCTGCTGTGTCTTGCCTTAAAGACTCGGAATCTGCAGCACCTGACTCAAACCATGACAATTGTGTAGATAGTTGAGCAAAATCTCTCAGCGGTTGCCTTCATCCTGCACATCCCTGTTGTTCTCTTTAGTTTGTTTACAAGTTATTAGCCTTCTCCTACATGTACGCTCGGCTCAGTCTGTAGAGGAGTTTAAAACCAAATTAAAAACTCAGCTTTTTGCTTTGGCCTTCGGTTCTATGTAGACCAGATACAGTTTGTGCCTTTTATATGACCTGTGCTTAAGTTTTATTGTGTATATTGTACATATTGCTACTGCACTTGTACAGCACTTTGGTCAACTGAGGTTGTTTTTTAAATGTGCTTTATACATAAAATTGACATTCACATTGACATTAGAAGAGTTGAGACGTGCACAGGGTGGACCACCAATGCTAACACTGTGCTAATTTTTGGCCTCGACTCCCTTGTTTGAAACAGTTTGGGCTAGACTTGGGAACAGAGACAAAAGCTTGGATTTCAGCTTTTCCCAAATGTTTCGGGATGTATGGTCACATTATTTTTAGTTCATATATCTTGGAGATGTATACACTCAGCAAGCAGGATTCATGAGGATTTTACATGAGAGAATGAAGCTAAATACCAACGTTTTTTTTTTTTTTTTTTTTTTGCATGATATAGGCTCTTAAATATCTCCGTTGGTTTATTTTTAAATGCACCAGGAAATCTCAGAAATCTTTACAGTGTTGACAAGCAAAACGATTAGAAATGCTCAGTAGAAAAGTCCGTTTTCCACACGTGTTACAGATGGTTAATGTGGTTTCTCAGCATGCTTATCCATTTGGCTCATCTATTCCTAGCACCCTGTATGGTGTTCACCGTGTTGCGCCCCCCCCGCCCTCTGTTGAATCCCGGATGTCCTCTCCTCTCCCTGCGTGGTCAGTCTGCAGAGGACGGTCTAATGGGCTCCGAGCGCTCCGTATGGCCGCGCATTCCTACACCCACAGTGCGTGGCTCTGGCTAACAGGCCCGTGTCAGCCAGGGGTCCTCCTCTGCATGTTCAATACAGCGACGACGTGCGCACATAACAACCTGCATCACGGCCACGCGCAGGAGAATGTGAATGTGGGAAAGGACGTATGCTTGCATGAGCTGCCTCGTCGATCGTGAACTGTGTGCGTTGTGCCATACTTGATACTTTATTACCACTGGCGTTAATTACATATCAGGTCATCCATAAATGTAAGACCTTGGTGAGCGGCTTATGTCGCTGAGACTCTTGAAGACTTCTAAAGCTGCATTTAGACCAAACACATCTGAAGTGTCAGGCTTTTTATAATCGCCATGTGAATGCGCAAATTACTACCTGTTAACAGTACATTCAAATGCTGTCACAATAGAACGCAATGTACTGTAATTAACAGTAACATATTAGTGCTTCCTTAAAACTGTAACTTCAAGTAGAACTTAAAAACAACAAAGTGCCAAGAGGCAGGACATACTACTTTGTGTCCATTTAAACAGTTTATAACATAACGACACTGTTAAGATTAAACTACATGTTCTTGTTTGAGGTTGGTTTTCAAAAAGATTAACTGATCTACGTGGTCTGGGTGCAGCAAACTGCGTTTGGCATTTATTATTTCACCTGCTGTGCTAAAAACCCGCTCACAAGGTACACTAGTGGCAGGTATGGAAAGGTAACTCTTAGCCAAAACTGAGAGAAGTGGAAGATCTATTTGTTGTTTCCACCACTGCAACACATCACCATCCAAACTTAAAGTGTCCCTCTCCCTATACTTTAAGATTTCCTCCTTAGCTCTGTCCTCTATGGTCTTCTTCTGCACCCTCTGGCACTGCATATCTCCAAACATCTGGTCCAGTGCTGTCTTCTTTTTGGGAGGTGAATGATCTATGGTTAGAATAGGAACACAGGTTCCTGAATAGTCATACTAATGCACAGCATACATTGGGTAATGTAACAATATAAAGGAGATGAAAAAAAGCATTAGCAGCATTAGCATTCATAGATCATACCTGTGTCAGCTTCACTTCTTGGGCTCCAGTTGTCCTCCTCTTCAGCTGGCACCTCTTCAACAACAGCCACATCCTAAAAATAAGAGTACAAAACAATTTAAAAAAAATGTGTCAATCACAATTTATTAGTATTGGACAAAGGAACATGCGTTTTGCCTTGCTTACCACATCGCTCATCTTCACCACTTGTGTTGTAATCTTCATGAAGACCATGTCTTTGGAGGTGTCACTGTCATCCAAGAACGCCAAGTCTTTGAAACGTGGGTCAAGTGCTGAGGCTGAGTTGAGAAGATCTTGAAGGTAGGTGTAACGGGCAGAAAAATCTTTTGTAAACTGTTCCTTCATTTGGGTGATGATGGGCAGGTCATTTCCATCTGGCTGAAAATGCATCTTCAGTTTTGCTTGTATTGGAGTAATCATGGAGAGAGTGGTTTTTTATTTCTTCACTGAGAAGTACAGTGGCAACTTTTAAAGGCTTCATCAACTTGATGATCTCTGGAATTAAGATCATGTCACCTTCTGTGAGTGTAACAAGAGCTTCTCCTCTCTTCAGCTTCTTAGACAGCAAGGCATTTAACACAGCAGGTGGCTGTTCCCAAAAGCGTTCCAGCATATCCAGGGAACTATTCCACCTAGTGGATACATCATGGATGAGTTTATGGTTGGGGAGGTGCAACTGTGTTTGGGTCTCACACAGTATTTCAGTGGCTTTGGGGCTCTTATGAAAAAAGGTGACCAGCTTCCTCATCTTCACCAGAATTTGTGAGACTTCCTCCACTTTGAAAGCTTTTTGTGAGGCCAAATTGAGAGTGTGTGCAATACATCGCACGTGTGGGTCCAGCTCTGCTTCAGCACCAGCCAGTAGCATGTTTCTTGCATTATCACTGACCAATGCTGGGTTTTTGTCCTCCAAACTCCACTCCTGACACACATCTCGCAGTAAGGCCGCTAGATTGATACCCGTGTGCGACTCGTTAAACACTCTGGTCTGTAAAACGTGGCTTTGAAAAGCCCAAGCCTCATCCACGTAGTGCAC
The DNA here is from genome assembly GCA_021464625.1 of Proterorhinus semilunaris. Lineage (NCBI taxonomy): Eukaryota > Metazoa > Chordata > Actinopteri > Gobiiformes > Gobiidae > Proterorhinus > Proterorhinus semilunaris. The sequence goes on from CM038348.1 coordinate 8,022,138, forward strand.
TGTAACTGTAATGTACGAGTCTGTGGCACAAGACGTCCATCCATCCACAGTTTACGCAACTCTCTGGGCTCTCTGTAATGACTCGTGAATCTCTCGTTTAACTTTCTCGTACAGAGCAGGTATTTCTTTCTCCGTAAATATTTTTCTGCATGGGATTTTGAACCGCGACTCCAAAACGCGAAGCATGTATTGAAATCCCTCCTTCTCTGTCACGCTGTACGGCTGCAAAGCTTTACAAATGAAGTAGCTTATGGCGTCAGTGACAACCTTGGCACGGGTGGAATTGGAGGCAAGTGGTCCACTAAAAAACGCTGAAATGTTAGGCTCACCGCGTGAGGATCCACCAGGATGAAGTGACACGGACTCGGAACACGCCTCCTCAATGTTTATACTGTGTCGCCGTTTCACGTGGGCTATGAGGTTCATCGTGCTGCCAGAATACTTAATGGCAGCGTTGCAAAGTTTGCAAATGGCACTTGATTTGTCAAGCCCTCCATCTCTCTTGTAAAATCCATAGCGCTGCCAAACCTTTGATTTATAGTTTGCTGGGGAATGTATCCGATTTAGCTGCTGTGATTCCATGTTGTCGTGTTAGCCACCGCTGCTACTGCTACACGCCCCTTCCCACAATCCATTGCGGAACGTCACTCACTACGCACGGAACTTCTGAAAAGTAAAGTTGTGAAACTATATACTTTTAATTAAATGTCTAAGTATATCGCGATTTACCGACGCAATAGTCTGAAATCCGATCTACGCTAAAATATTTCTCTTACATGAATCGATCTGTGGCTGCGTTTGCCGATGGACTCGCATCGCGCATGCGCACGTTCATGTATCGATACAAATCGGTTTATCTTCCCATCCCTAGTATATATTTAAAATAACTAAAAGGAACAGCCCACCGTTTTTCCATACTGAGATATGTTCTTACCTGAGTTTAGACAAGTTGATACGTACCTGTCTGGTCTTTGTGCGTACCTGTGGAAGAGCGTGGTTGCTTCCAACTTCACCCCCGTTTCGAGCTATAAGAATATGCTGGGAGAGGCCAAATGGTAACAACATCTTTGGTATTTTTGCGTGACTGAGCGCACACAAAGACCAGACAGGTACTCATGAAGCTCAGGTAAGTACATATCTCAGTATGAAAAAACGGTGGCCGGTTCCTTTTAAAGGGGTCCTGGGAGCCTCTCCTCGAACCGCTACCTTAACGTGGTGGAGGGGTTTGAGCGCCTGAATGATCCTGGGAGCTCTGTTGTCGGGGGCTTCGTGCCCCTGGTAGGGTCTCCCATGGCAAATAGGTCCTAGGTGACGGGTCAGACAAAGAGCGGTTTAGAAGCCCCTTATGAGAGACCAACAGGCCCAGTTAGAACCATGAGGCCGTCCTTCTGTGGACCCACCACCTGCAGGAGGAGCCATAGGGGCTGGTGCAATGTGATTTGGCCCACAGTGGCAGCGCGCAGAGTCGCAGCGGCTGGAGCAGGGTCAGGCTTGGCCGTTGTGCATCGGGTGGAGTCGCCAGGAGCAGGTCACCCATCAGGCCCGCTCCAGTAGCTTGGAAGAGTGCGGAGGAGCCTGGTGTCCAGCCTCTTGTGAACTCTGGGCGACCCACACCCCTGGAGATGTTTGCGTGTTTATTCAATGCAAAGGTGTTGCGACTGCTGTGTTCCAACACAAACAAAAAAACGCAGCTAGACACCAGGAGAGGGGCAGAAAGTATCTGTGGAGGGACGTGACAGAGGCAGAGCTTAAGAAGTTCATCGGCCTGTTGCTGCACCTCGGTATGATGGACCTCCCCAGGAGAACTCAAGGCGAACTATGTCAACGACACATTGATATCGCTTGTTTTGGCCCAATGGCCGCTGGTTGGTCCGCTTTATGTCCGCGACGCTTGGAGCCGACGTTGTTCGCCATTGCTGCAGTACCTCCATATGTGGGCAACAAAACAAGCTAGTTTTGTATTAGTTAACATTGCACTTTCCTCACATTTTAAGCAACCGTAAAGACTGGTTTCTAATTTGTTTTTACTTTTTACAGCTAGATATTGCTAGTGTGATAACGCTGGGCTAGTTACAATTAAAGAAACCAGGCTGGTTTTCATAAGAAACATTTTAGAAATCTCTTATACTAAGGAGGGCTGGACTTTGATTGACAGACCGTAAGCATTAGAGCTAATGGCGCGGCTACGACCGAACTACGTACCTCGCGAGGGCCGGGTCTACAGTGAAGATCACGCCCTTATGCCCTTTATAGGAAAATGGTCCATCACAGCAGGGTAGGAGGAGTCTGTAAATCCGCCATGATTTCCCCCTCAAACGTAGCTATTATGGCAAACGGGGAGGAGTGTGGAGACGGAGTCTATTAATATTATGTCTATGTTTTGGCCCCACAAGACAAATTACAATAAAAAAAGTTCATTGTGCGATCTTTACTTTACTCCGATGTGGATTTAGGCTTAGAGAGTGGATTGTCAGCATAACCGTGAACAGCGCAACATGTTCCCCAGCAGTGCGAGCACATCCTTTTACATTTTACGGAACCTGATTATTTAGAAAATCATCTTGGAATGTTGAAATAAACTGCTATGTGAAACGAAAACTCACCCTGGAAACCACTGGAAGTCAGTGGCATCTCACCGGGGAAATTTCCCCATAATCGTTTCTACATGAGCGACCGCAGGAATAAGGTGGATAGGAGGCAGGGGATTAGGGTGAGTGCGCTTGTTGAACCAGGAAGTATAGCTCAGGGAGAATTTGTGTAGGCCGTTTAGATCATTATAACAGGACTCCAGTACATTTGGTAAATGCAGGAAAAAGCGAAATCATTGGAACAAGGTCAAAACTTGTACACGCAGTTTAACATGTTCGTGCGGTTGGCCGTGTAAAAGTTTAATCAGGGCCAGTGCTCCTTATTAACGGCCGATCATTGGTTCTAAATTATGCAGAGTCCAGCTTCCTCCTCCGGACAGCTCACATTGAAGAAAATGTGCATTTTGAACATTTGTTTTTCAGAGTACGTCTTTTACCACAGGCCTTTCCCATTCTCATTCCGCTGCTGTCTCTCTTTGGAAAATCTGACAAGCCAAAGTGGAAAACTCAGTTCAATTTGATGAAAAAAAAGATTGGCAACAAAAATTAGACGAAACATTCCTGGCGGTCGGGCCCCGGTCGAATGGAGTATAATTTCCAACTGGCAGAACAATTTAGCCAATAAACTATTTCCTTATGCAGTATTTTTTCACAGGTAATAAAACTTGTATGTTTTTTAAGGGGGGTAACTCATGACTTGACTTGAGAGACCATGGCTCTGCTTCTGCTCACTTCTTCCATCAGTGCTCACAGCTTTTCCTCGGTCTGGTCCAAATTCTAATGGATGTGCTCTTGTTCTCATTCAGTTTTAGCAGTTAATTATTATTTTTTTTTATACTCAACTACTCAACTATTTGATTGAGATTGGGAACACTCGTCTCTTTCCACAAAATGCCGTGTTATCAGGTCCGCTTCTCTCGTCACAGACTGCAGAGTATATGCGGAACGATCCCTCCTCATCTTTACTCTTTGTATCTTTCATGATTCTGACCGGGCTTTTTTCCATGCAACTAGATGATGCTGGAAACCCATACCCATTTCTGTGGATAATGCAAACACATTTGGATATGACTTACTGAGGGCCTTTACATGCACTCGTTTTTCCCGGTTACTATCAGGAGATTTTAATATTCTAGTTTTGTTTATGCTCATATAAATGATTTTCACAATTTTACAAACCCAAAAATAGCAGTTTCCTAGTAATGAAATCCTGGATTCTCCAACAGTAACCGGGAAATAACAGCATGTATATATATACAGTTGCGTGAGCCTTTACACAATCCAAGTCTAGTTACACAAAATTAAACATGCCGATTTTCTAAGTGGATAAAACGGGGCACTATATTGTAAGGCGTAATAACACCTGGAGTACTTCGACGTCCGCGCAGTAAAGTGACATATTACTGCTCACGTAGTTACGTGTATATAAATAGGGAAAACGTGGAACAGCTTGGTAGCTTCTAACTTCACCCCAGTTTGGCGCTAGAGCCTACCTATGCTGGGAGAGGCTAAACGCTAACAACATTTGCGTGACTGAGCGCACGCGTAAAGACCTGACAGTTACGGATCAACTCGTCTAAGCTAAGGTAAGAACATATCAGTATGGAAAAACGGTGGCCTATTCCTTTATTTTATGGTTAAGCACTGTTTCAGCGGATTTCTGTTCACAGTATATTAACACCCCTTTTCTGGACAAATTACAATTTGGAAAAAACAAAACACTGTATGCTAAACATACTCAACTGTAAAATGTAAGTATATTAAAAAAATGTTTTGATTGAAAATAACAACCACTTACCTGCCACCCTAGGGTTAAGGCTTAACAATTATTTACATCCAAGTCTCAAAGCGTATTGACTGGAGAGTCTATATGCCAGAGTGATACCTAATTTGAAAGCCAAGACCTTCTAGTTTCTAAAAACATGTGTGAGATCTGTGTGAGTGAAACACAACTTACGTTACATTTGCCGTTCTTAAGCCTAATTATATCCTGATTAGGGTTAACTAACCCTAACCCTAGCCCCCTTATCAGGGGAGACGGCAGTTAAGGGGTTAAAGTGTAAAATTTGAAGATAATGGCTTTTTATTCAACTGTGAAATTGATACACAAATTATCGTTAAATAATATTACAGAATTAATCTGTAGAGTTTATAGAATATTAACAGTAAACCTGTAATCATTTTATTTTAAATATGTAAAATGATGCAGTAATTCGGCCTAATTGTGGTTCGTAGAATATGTCATTTTCTAAACCGATATTTCTTTATATTCAACGGCGCAAAGATGTAATTTTCTAACTGTGAGATTTACTTTCTTAACTCCCAAAAATATTGCAGTATTGTTCTGTTAAAAGTAAAATGTATTAAATATAACAAAGTAAGCCTGTAATAGTTGCGGCACGTTTATGTACAACGTCAAACGTAAAAACAAACAAAAAACTCTCTGTAAAATTAACAATAATTTTTTTACTGTATAATGTTCAGACTTTTGCACAATAAAAATCCCTTTTCCACCTACAATCATTGCCCGGGATCAGTTCCGTACGGATGGAACATTCACATGAGTGACCCTGACAGAAAGGCACACGCGAGCATGATAAACTCTCCCGACTGAGGCCCCTTCTGGAAACTCTGTTGGGATGGAAGTACAGTATTTTCCAGAGTATAAGTCGCTCCGGAGTATAAATCGCACCAGCCTTGGCAACTACCTGGGCAAGGAGGCGTACCGCCACTGTTGACGAGCCTCTCTCGGCAGCACGTTGTTCAAGCACCTGTTTGCAAACTCGTTGGTGGTCATTTAGCTTTTAGCCCGCGATTAGCTTTGTGTTTTCTTCATTGCAGAATGCTCACTCCACACTTTCTCCACTGCTGCTCAATTACCGTTTTTTAAAAGGGACAATACGGAGTTTAAAAAATGTAAATTAAAATGATGTATTTTCCTCCCCCTTCATGTTCCAGCAATGTCCTAATGTGTAGAGTGAGCCCAGACCTATTCACCACAACTGCCTTAAAAATCCTGCACTGTCACTCAAAAGGTTGTTAAATCAGGTTTAGTTTAGTTTTAGTTTAGTTTATTTGTTTATTTGAGCAATACACCTTGTGCTCAAAAGGAGTGGGCTGAAGCAAAAAGCTTATGAGCCCCCACCCCCAAGTGCAATAAAATAAAAAAGAACATTTCAAAACATTACAAGCAGCTACATTCGTACAGACCAACTTACAAACTTACAACAACAAAAATATATGAACTGTTTATATAATTAATTGGAACAACGCACAGCTACAACAACGATCTCGTTTCATATACGATGTCTAATACAAAGCAAGTCAAAAAATGTGATCCTTAATATATTTCTTGCAGATTTTTACCCGTGATTACCGAGTTACTTTTATGGTATAAAGGTACATTAATAGATATTATAATCTGAGATCTTGATGCTTTCCAGTTGTCATTACCATTCTTAGTATAATTTTTATTTGGGTTTAATTATCATCATCATTATTATATATTTATTTAATTAAGTTATATGTGAAGTATGATGTTCCTGCATAGTGTGGTGCATTAAAAAGCCAGAGAGTGAGCCAGTTGAAGAGGGCAGTAGCTCCCCTTCAACAAACCCCCACACGGCTGCCCTAACAGCTGATTTTGTAGAATATGTTCCTATGCTGAGTGGTGCATTAAAGGACAAGGTTTAGAGCCCGTTGGGAGGATTCCTCTCAACAGATCCATAACCTGCCAACCCTAATTCTCCATTTGTGAATTTGAGCAATAGAATGACAACCGTTCCAAGCAGCAACACTCTTCCTTGAATATAGAGGAAAAAATACACATAATTGATTCTACTGCTCCCCCTAGTGGCAACACATTTCTTCTTGTCTGTATATTTCAAGAGTCTTTTGTTTGTATTTATATTTGAACAGGTTAATGTTTGGACATCGTTTCAAATCCATCTCCAGTTTATTCCACAATTGTACACCATTAACTGTTGGACTAAAACTTTTCAAAGTTGTGCTATGTTTCTGAATCCTAAAGTTTAATTCATCACGTAAATCATAACGACCAGTACGTTCTTGGAACCTTCTTTGTAATTGGTTTGGTAACAATTTATACCTTGCTTTGAATAACAACTGTACAGTTTGGAACTCAACAATGTCACAAAACTTCATGATCTTTGATTTTAAAAATAATGAGTTTGTGTGGTCCAAAAACCCAACTTTAAGAATTACTCGGATAGCTCTTTTTTGCAACAATATTATTGGTTTAACTGTGTTTTTATAAGTACTACCCCAAACCACAGTACAATAATATAAGTAGGGCAAAATCAGAGAACAGTATAAGGTATGTAGAGCTTTGATGTTTAAAATGTGCTTTGCTTTTGCTATTACTGAAATGCTTCTAGAAATTTTCGTAGATATATATTTAATATGAGATTTCCAAGTAATTCTGTCATCAATAATCACACCGAGAAATTTGATTTCATGGACTCGCTCGATAACAACACCCTCTATCTGAATTGCTTCCTGAGCATTGGAATTACAGTTGCCAAATATCATCATTTTGCTTTTACTCAGATTTAGAGATAATTTATTTTGTTTGAACCACTTGTTGACACTTTTGAGTTCCAAGTTAACAATCCGACACAGCTGCTGTAAGTCGTCTCCTGATGCAAAAATATTTGTATCATCAGCAAACAAGATAAATTTAAGTACTTCAGATGTTTTACAAATATCATTAATATACATATTAAACAATTTTGGACCCAGAATAGAACCTTGAGGTAAACCACAGACAATTTGTCGACAACTCGACTGATAGTCACCGATTTTCACACATTGTTTTCTATTTTTTAAGTAACTGGTACCCCACTGTAGAGCTACCCCCCTAATTCCATAATGTTCTAGTTTATTAATTAATATATCATAGTTTATTGTATCAAACGCTTTACTCAGGTCAATAAATAACCCTATTGCATATTTCTTGTTATCTACAGCATTAGTTATTTCTTCAGTTATATCAAAGAGCGCGTGTGAGGTTGAGTGATTGTTCCTAAAACCAAACTGATTGTCCGAGAGTAAATTACACTTTTCGATAAAGCTGTCAAGTCTAGCGTTAAAGACCTTTTCTAAGATTTTAGAGAATTGCGGTAAAAGGGAAACAGGCCTATAGTTTGTAAAGAGATGTTTATCTCCTGCTTTGAACAGAGGAATCACTTTTGCTACTTTTATACTATCAGGAAATTGTCCAGTTTGCAACGATAAGTTACAGATGTAAGTTAACGGCTTAGAGATACTTTCAATAACAGTTTTTAAAGTTTTCATATCCATGTCATGGTAATCGGTCGAGGTCTTATTTTTACACCCTTTAACAATGTCCAGTATCTCCTTTTCCTCCACAGGGTTGAGGAACAAGGACATAGGATTTGTGTCTATCAGTTCACAATTATAGTTCTCAACATTTGCAATTTTTGCAGCAAGGTTCGGTCCAACATCTACAAAGAATTTATTAAATGTATCGACTACTTCATTCATATTATTTAAAGTGTTATCCACATCTTTGAAATATTTTGGATAATTAATCGTTCTTGGTTTATTTCTAATTATACTATTTAAGATATTCCATAAACCTTTAATATTATTCTTATTGCTATCTAACAATGTATTATAATAATCCTGTTTACATTTTCTAATGATACCTGTCAGTTTATTTTTATATTTTTTATATAGGTAGGTTATGTAGGTCGTATTGTGAGAATGTAAAATCCTGAGTGTTTGCTTCAGCAATTCTCCTTATTGAAAAGTCCAAGTCGGTGCTTCCTATAGAACTGTATGTATTACTAGACATGTGAAATTATGTGCTTTTACATACCAAAATCCATACGTTTTTCCCGGTGTTTATACTGGATGTGGTGTACTGCTGCGTGGACGTATAATGAGTTTGTCATATCTCAAGAAGGCGATCTCCCCCCTTTCTCGTGCAGCTCTCAGCTCCGGCATCAGTTCTTTACGTTTTCTTTTTATTGATTCGGTGTAGTCCTCGTTAATGAAGATTTTTGTTCCTTTGAGTCGTTTGGCGCGCTGCAAGATTTCCTCACGGTCCTTCCACCGCAGTAGTCTGGCGATGATGGGTCTCGGCCAGTCTCTCCCTCCGCCGGGTTTCCCTACGCGGTGAGCTCTCTCCACCTCCACCGCGTGATGTAGCTGTAGCTTCTCCTTCAGTATCTCCTTAACTTTTTCCTCGGCGTCGGCCCAGGTCTCCCCGGGCGACTCCAACACTCCCTCAAATACCAGGTTGTTTCTGCGGCTCTGCCCCTCCAGATACTCCAGTTTGTCCGTGATAATGTGCAAATTGTCACATACTTTGTAAAAATCCGTCTGTAAAGTGTTTGTGCGCTCCGTGAGTTTCAGATTTTGTTCTTTCAAAGTGTCCACCTCACCTTGCGTGAACTGCAGGCTTGTTTTTAGTTCTTGAATGTCCTTTGTCTGTAAATCTATTCGGGTGTTTGTCGATTCCATTATGAGTTTAATAAATCCTTTGAAGTTCTCCTGTTGTTGTTGAATTAATTCCCTGAACATGGCCCTCTGCTGCTCCATGAGTTCCGTGACCCGACTGAGACTTACGTAGTCCTCCTCAGTCGCCGCCTCTACCGGCGGCTTTTTTGGCATTTTTGTTTTTGTTTTGCAAACCAGTAAAATAAAATAAAATAAAAGTATTAACTTGTTCAGAGCTTATCTCTAACACCGCCAACGCTGCCACAGCAAACAAACACAGCGCGCACTTCCGCTTCCGGGTGACACCTCAGGTCTGAGACTGCAGTTACACGTTAGGCCTGAGGTGGCAGTAGCGAGTATAAAATGACCAACTTGCATCTAGTCCCTTTAAATGTTCAGTGGTACAGGAGTAGCAGATACTGGTACACAAGCCTAGAGCGCCCTCTAGCGGCTATCAGTGTGAAAATAACAAACAAGTGAAATTATATATTTTGATATATAAGTCGCACCCCCAAGCCAAATTAGAAAAAAAAGAAAAAAATGACTTATAGTCTGGAAAATACGGTAGCTCTTGCACGCTGTGGTCAAACATATTGCAATTGATGAAAGAATTGTGGTCACAAAAGGTCACACTGGGATGACGCAGTGTATGAAGAATAAGCCGACAAATGTTTGTATTGGTAGACAGTTCCAGCGGTTACACTGTGGACTTTTGTATTTACACGGATAAATCCCAATTTTCAGGTGGAGTGGGACATCTCTGTGATTTCTTTGATAGATCCTTCATACCTGGTTGAAGGATACTGTCCATATGTTGACAACGTTTACACAAGTCTAGAACTTTTCAGTGATCTGTGTGATGTCAGTGTTGGGAGATTGAAGAATCTAGATATAGTTATTACAAAAGGTGTTAATATATCAAATGCGAATGTTGTTGTGTCTTCTTTGACCTGTCTGCTACACCCAAACCAGTGGTTGGGCCTGGACGTATTCAAAGACACATAAATGATACAACAAGGACACAGTTTATGGAAAGGATCAGATTTGAAAATCCTCCATTTTCTAATGCTGATAATCTGTTGGAGTCTTGTACATCAAGCGTTTTAAATGTTTTTGTCATGTCTGGTTAAGTTCTTTTCTGTGTTATGTTATTCTGTTTTATTTTGTAATCTTTGTATCTCATTTCAGACTTCCTTCCTGCTCTTTCCTGTTTCCCCACCTGTGTTCCTTGTTTTTGACCACGTTAAATAAAGTATACTGAGCTACGCATTTGGGTCTTCTGTGCTGAGTCTGATAGTTTTCAATACTATTGCTCCTGTCAAGGTTAAAATGGTTAACAAAAGGCACCTTGGACCGAACGGAAATGGCGCAAGTCAAAGCTCCAGGTTCATTTTGAGATATACAAAGAAGTGCTTTGTGAGTTCAACCAGATTTTATGTGGAGAAAGGGAGAAGTAATTCTCCAAAATCATCGCGAACTGCAGAAACAATTCTTGTGTTCTGTTTTCCACAGTGAACAGATTAACTAACCCTCCAGTTTCACTGCCCTTAGAACTAATCTCTACATCTAAGGCCCTGTCCATACGAAGTCAAGCTGAGGACCAAACGCAAAGATATTTTACCAATCTAGTGTATCGTCCATACGAGTCCGGCGTTTGGGGGTCTGTAAACGAACATTTTCCAAACTAGGTCCCAGAGTGGAAAGATCTCAAAACGCCGTTTACGTGGCGCCGTTGTTACGTCTCCGCAACTTTTACTAAAATGATGACATCACAGCCCTAGAGTGGAGTCTGTTATCCATGATCTACTGACCTTATAATGAGTTTTGTTGTTGTTGAGTTTTTATTTCAAGCTACACACACAAGGCACAAGAGCCAAGCTTTACTCATGGATCTATGATGGTTTTACTCCGTTCCTCTTTGCTCCACTGGAGTCCGTGAGCCACAGGTGATAAATAGAAAAACACGGCCGACAGGTTTTTCTGCTTTAGTCCCGTTACGTCTGAAGAATAAACTCGCTTCCTCGTCTCTTCTGTACATCGTAAATCCACGAATCAGTTTCATTTTCTCTGTTTACATTCCACAAAGGTTTACTGCGCATGCGCCCTCTACATCTTGTTCTATTATCTGTGTTAGCGTCACAGCGCCACACACAGGCCTGGCAGATGAATCACGCTGTTTTCACATACCTGAGTCAACCCATGTGGACACACACATTTACTGAGCTGGCTTTGTGCTTACAAAGAAAGTTTCTGAAAATATAAGCGTTTCGTCTTCGTGTGGATATAGCCTAAGTGCAATGAGTTTGCTATATTTTTTAATTACAAAGTCCAAGGCATTAAAAATGCCATAATTTCCACAACACAAATAGCAACCCTGCCACCAGATAAACACCTTGAGCTGACACATTTCACACCTGTGACTGACAAAACAATGGAAGAGGTTATCTCCAGTCTGAGATCATGCACATGCTGCCTTGATGAATTACCCACTAGATTTCTGAAGTCTGTGCTGACCAGCTTGTTACCACAACTTGTTCAGTTAGTTAACATCTCATTTGAGACGGGAGCATTTCCAAAGGCCTTGAAAACCGCAGTCATTCAGCCTCTTCTAAAGAAGAGCAGCCTTGATCCCCAGATACTGAACATCTACCGGCCCATATCAAACCTACCATTCTTAGGAAAAGTCCTGGAGAAAGTAATATATCAACAGCTCACTTACTTTCTCCTATCTAACAATGTGTTTGATACTTCCCAGTCAGGATTTAGGCCCCACCACAGCACTGAGACAGCTCTGATCAAGGTGACAAATGATATCCGTATGAACACCAACGCAGGTAAGGTCTCAGTTTTAGTTCTGCTGGACCTGAGCGCTGCCTTTGACACAGTGGACCACGGGATCTTACTTCACAGGTTAGAAAACTGGGTGGGAATCTCTGGTACTGCGCTAAACTGGTTCAAGTCCTATCTGGAGGATAGGACGTACTTTGTCGAAATTGACAACTGTGTCTCAGACAAAATTTCCATGACCTGTGGCGTCCCCCAGGGGTCAATCTTGGGACCCCTCTTATTCAACTTGTACATGCTTCCATTGGGTCAGCTAATAAACAGCAACAATGTGTCGTATCACAACTACGCAGATGACACTCAGATCTACGTGTCACTGACGGCAGGTGAACGGGGCCTGTAGATACTCTCTGTCACTGCATCGAACAGATCAGTTTGTGGATGCAAAACAACTTTCTCCAACTAAACTCAGACACAACTGAGATCATTGTTTTTGGCCCACAGACACAAAGACAAAGTGTTATCAGTCACCTTGAGTCTCTCTCTCTAAAACCAAAAAATCAGGTTAGAAATCTAGGAGTAATTATGGACTCAGACCTGAACTTAAACAGCCACATCAAAGCAATAACATCATCAGCTTTTTACCATCTGAAAAAACATTGCTAAGATCAGAGGAATAGTGTCAAAACCAGACTTAGAGAGTCTGTGTAAGTTCTCAGTCGTACAGGAGTTGTCCATCTTCAATGAAGGTACTTGATTCATCTTCTGTACTCACAGCACACAGTAAATCACAGCTACTCTCACCCGCTGATTAGAGAGGAGGAGCCGGGCCAACCCTAACTCCGCCCCGTTGGGGGAATTGTTTGAATTACACAATTATGGCTGAGTGCAGACTGGCACCTACTCTGGCACAGTATCGGTGTTCTATAAACAAACTACGCACACTTTCTTTTGCAAAACTTTTTTGTCATAAGCCGTTTAGTTTGCATCTTACTATCATGTATGAAATACGTCACGTTGTTGAATCTTTATAAGTTTGTAGATACGACATCATGCAGATGCCAGGGTTATTCCTACAGCAGTGCTACTTCTCTGTGAGGCAGGCGAGCTACGGGTTGACTTCTGAAAGAGAGAAAACCTCTTACTGTTGCAAATGCAACTTACATGCAAGCAGACTTTTCTAGGTAATTCTGTTTTCAATTTGACGACTGAACAAATGATAGGCCTACATGGTTTCTAAGGGAAGGACAGTAGTGATGGGACTTTCGGCTCTCTTTGGTGAACCGGATCATTTGGATCGGCTCACCAAATGGCTCTTCATTTTTTTACATATACACTTTTTAGGATATACTTACATATACTCACAATTTAGGAGATATTTTGATTGATGGCATTTTAAATGAGCCTTTCTACTGCTCCCTGCACAAAACAACTATAATCAAGAAATAAATTAAAAAGAAAAGAGGAATTTATTTTATTAATTGCTATAATAATGTGATATTGGCTTATAGTGGTCTGTGTTGTTGTCTTCAGGAATCATAGTTGATTTTTCGAGGTGGTAGAGCCATTGTTTATTATAGCATCCCATACACTGAAGAAAAAAACTGATTTGAGGATGTACACCGGTCGCAAACAATTTAATTGTCTAGTCAGAAGACGATTACGATGTTGTTCTCTGAACCAGTTTGTGCATGTAAAAGCAAAGTGAATCATTGGAGTTTTAATAAAGTAATTGTTACATCTCTTGTTGTAGTAATGTGATCACTTTAACGTAACATGAACATTTCATGTTTCGAAAAGTAATTTGATCACTTTAATGCACCACGATCATTTCATTTTTAAGAAAAATGATCAACTTAAGTAATGGTTAAGTATTTAGATTATGTAAATCAAAACAATTTCTAATATGTAGCTATGAAATGATTTGTACTTTTCCTATTATGACTCTAAAGTACTGTGAAATTATTTATTTACTAAATCTACACACGTCTACATTCATATATTCAGTGAAATATCAGTTTCAAGTGTTAGCTTGCATATGAGGTGTACACAATTATACAAATGACAAAAAATATGTTCTGAAATGTTTTAATTAACCTTTCTTTTTAAATCTTCGAACATTTTAAACGTTTTTAACGCATTTGGAAAGTTGTTTTTTCTGACAAACATTGCCATTGCACAAGCAATATTAACAAAAATAATCAAGCATGCCAAAGCATCTGCCATTCTAAGTATGATAACAGTAACAAAGATGAGAAATATGTTTGTAAATAAGTAATATCCACACTCCGTTCCCTGTATGACCGTAGCAGGAGCTTGGTTCGCATTGCCGGCAGTAAGTCAGACCTGTTCCCGGTGCGTGTTGGGCTCCGCCAGGGCTGCCCTTTGTCACCGGTTCTGTTCATTACTTTTATGGACAGAATTTCTAGGCGCAGCCAGGGGCCGGAGGGTGTCCGGTTTGGGAACCTCAGAATCTCATCTCTGCTGTTTGCAGATGATGTTGTTCTGTTGGCTTCCTCAAATCAGGACCTCCAGCGCGCACTGGGGCGGTTTGCAGCCGAGTGTGAAGCGGCCGGGATGAGGATCAGCACCTCCAAATCTGAGGCCATGGTTCTCCACCGGAAAAAGGTGGCTTCCCCGCTTCAGGTCGGTGGGGTGTCCTTGCCTCAAGTGGAGGAGTTCAAGTATCTCGGGGTCGTGTTCACGAGTGAGGGACGGATGGAGCGGGAGATCGATAGACGGATCGGTGCGGCGTCAGCAGTGATGCGGTCGCTGTATCGGACCGTTGTGGTGAAGAGGGAGCTGAGTCAGGGGGCAAAGCTCTCGATTTACCGATCGATCTACGTTCCCACCCTCACCTATGGTCATGAGATTTGGGTAATGACCGAAAGGACAAGATCGCGAATACAAGCGGCCGAAATTAGTTTCCTTCGCAGGGTGGCTGGGCGCACCCTTCGAGATCGGGTGAGGAGCTCAGTTACCCGGGAGGAGCTCGGACTCGAGCCGCTACTCCTCCACGTCGAAAGGAGCCAGCTGAGGTGGCTAGGGCATCTGTATCGGATGCCTCCTGGTCGCCTCCCTCGGGAGGTGTTCCAGGCATGTCCTATTGGGAGGAGGCCTCGTGGAAGGCCCAGGACACGCTGGTGGGACAATGTCTCCGTGCTGGCCTGGTGTCGCCTCGGGGTCCCCCCAGAACAGCTGGAAGAGGTGTGCGTGGATCGGGAAGTCTGGGCATCTCTGCTGAGACTGCTGCCCCCGCGACCCGGCCCCGGATAAAGCGGAAGAAAATGGATGGATGGATGGATATCCACACTCTTTTATTATCTAAAAGATGGAGCATACAATTTGTAGCTTAAAAAAAAAAAAGTTTTTGTTTTGGTCCAATACCAACTATTATGAGAAAACTAAAACATAGCTAACAGTTCAGTTCGTTCAGAATGACTGCTTTTCAACCGAAATGTAACCTTTTAACCAAGTTTATTAAAAACAGCTTGTTCTTCAGACCAAGTACCTTGTTAGACAATTTGCTGCCATCAAGCTCCATGATTATTTTCTGCAGTACCTCGAATGTGTAGCGGAGGTTGGGAAGGTGGCTGATATTGAGGCAGTAGAGCAGTCCAAAGAGCCTTACAACTGCCAGGGGAACATTGTCCAAATCCTCAAGCACTTTCACTCCTTCAAGGACAACGCCAAAGTTGTCCTCAGCTGAAAAAGACTTGCATTGGAAAACTCCAACAACAGTGTCTTCAATGGCCTCTTCCACAGCATTTGCATCCATGTCCTGTAAATGAATAAAGCAAAACTATTCAGTTAAGGGATAGAACGTGATACAATAGAACCCAAACACAAGTCATCGTTTCACCTTGGATTATCACATCTTTCCAACTTTAAAAACACAGATCATTGCTCACAACAGATATGTATGAATCATGTTAAGAATACAGCAATGCTATGACAAAAGTAAAGATTTATCTTCTTTCAATAAACCCCTTTCTGTTTTGCCAAGTTTCTAGGAACTCATTACTGATCTCAGCATCTGCAGACCATTTTGCTTTTCTTTTTTCATTCAGGACCTGACACTTCACTTTAATAGTAAGGCGAGATTCTTAATCACCATGGATGTTAGAAAGCAAGTGTTTGTTTCATGGGAGTGAAATGTTGCTGCTTTTTGGACATTGACATGAGCAATAAAGAATAAATGGTGTGATTTCTAACAGAAAGTCATTGTTAAAATTATTTTTAAAACCATGAACTTTCGTTCAATTTACTACATTTTGGTAGGTTACACACCGACTATAGTCTAATGGTAGATTTCATTTTGAGTAAGGTAGGTTTAGAGTTAAATACATTGATGTGCTGAAAAAAAAAAAAAAAAGTTTTTTTCAAATACTTTTCTTATTAAATACTAAGTTTACTAGTTATATGCCACAAAAATGTATTTGTATTAAATAAAATTCATATTAAATCACTATCGCAATATTGAGGCCAAAAAAAATATTATTTTCCAAAACTGTTCAGCTCTAGTTTCAATTATACTTTTTTGTTAAAGAATTTTACCTACAGAATACATAGGGCTGGGCAATCAATCAAATGTTTATCCAATTGCGATTTTAATAAAGGTCGATCTCACTTATCATGTGGTGCGTTTTAATCGACAGGATTATTGGCCAGTCCTATTGCACTCTGGAAGAACATTTGGGGCACCGCTGTGCTGCAGTGCCTGTCAGGTCAAGCCCAGGGAATCACTCGGCCAGCCCTAATTATACAGTCTCAAAACTTTAGCCTAGACCTTTTTGACATACTTCATATTCTTGGATCAGGTTCTTTGGATCCTCCCCCATGTACACGCAGATGCCCTGGAGAAGGCACTCTCGACCAGTGTCCACATCGCCACACTATAAATAAAATCCTCTCATTAATACCTCATGAAAAATTATATATTTATTTCATTTGGTTTGTGCCTGTAAATCAATCATTCAATCGTTTTGTTTTGTATAGCCCAATATCACAACAGGAGTTGCCTCACAGGGCAAAGCACTAACTGACAGTCAACTTGTAATCTGGAATACTAAAACCAAAACAAAAAAGGCATAAATTCCCAAGGCATTCATTCCCAAGGCTGAACACGGAAGCGGAAGTGCGCGCTGTGTTTGTTTGCTGTGGCAGCGTTGGCGGTGTTAGAGATAAGCTCTGAACAAGTTAATACTTTTATTTTATTTTATTTTACTGGTTTGCAAAACAAAAACAAAAATGCCAAAAAAGCCGCCGGTAGAGGCGGCGACTGAGGAGGACTACGTAAGTCTCAGTCGAGTCACGGAACTCATGGAGCAGCAGAGGGCCATGTTCAGGGAATTAATTCAACAACAACAGGAGAACTTCAAAGGATTTATTAAACTCATAATGGAATCGACAAACACCCGAATAGATTTACAGACAAAGGACATTCAAGAACTAAAAACCAGCCTGCAGTTCACGCAAGGTGAGGTGGACACTTTAAAAGAACAAAATCTGAAACTCACGGAGCGCACAAACACTTTACAGACGGATTTTTACAAAGTATGTGACAATTTGCACATCATCACGGACAAACTGGAGTATCTGGAGGGGCAGAGCCGCAGAAACAACTTGGTATTTGAGGGAGTGTTGGAGTCGCCCGGGGAGACTTGGGCCGACGCCGAGGAAAAAGTTAAGGAGATATTGAAGGAGAAGCTCCAGCTACATCACGCGGTGGAGGTGGAGAGGGCTCACCGCGTAGGGAAACCCGGCGGCGGGAGAGACTGGCCGAGACCCATCATCGCCAGACTACTGAGGTGGAAGGATCGCGAGGAAATCTTGCAGCGCGCCAAACGACTCAAAGGAACAAAAATCTTCATAAACGAGGACTACACGGAATCAATAAAAAGAAAACGCAAAGAACTGATGCCGGAGCTGAGAGCTGCACGAGAAAGGGGGGAGATCGCCTTCTTGAGATATGACAAACTCATTATACGTCCACGCAGCAGTACACCACATCCAGTATAAACACCGGGAAAACGTATGGATTTTGGTATGTAAAAGCACTTTGGTATGTAAAAACACATCATTTCACATGTCCAGTCATACATATAGTTCTATAGGAAGCACCAACGTGGACTTTTCAATAAGGAGAATTGCTGAAGCAAACACTCAGGATTTTACATTCTCACAATACGACCTACAGAACACTGAGATCGACATCGACCCGGAAAATAACTTTTTTACTAGAGCTACCAATGACTGTCAATACTACACAGAGGATCTGTACAATAGTAAATTTAAGAACATTAAGGCATTCACTGTAATCCACTTCAATAGTCGAAGCCTCTATGCAAACTTTGACCACATCAAAAGCTTCTTAAAACAGTTTTCCACACCATTCAGTGTCATTCTAATCACAGAAACCTGGATTAATAATGACAGAGAATTTGAGTTTTCTATTGAGGGTTATGAATTTATAAGTATGAACAGAAAGAACAAGCATGGAGGGGGCGTAGCTATGTTTATAGACTCCAACTATAGTTATAAAGTAATGCAAAATAAGACAATGGTGGTGGATGATACACTTGAATGCCTTACTGTAGAGATTACAAGGCAAAAAAAGAAACATATTATTGTAAGTTGTATTTATAGAACACCTGGCTCTGATATAGATGTTTTTTCAAATTGGATGGAGGAGCACTTTTCAGGATTAAATCATAAAGTCATGTTTGTGGGGGGAGACCTCAACATCGATCTGTTAAACCCATATAAACATAAAAAGTCGGACGAATTTATAGATACTTTATTCAGTATAGGTCTGTTTCCTCTAATAACCAAACCAAGTAGAATAACAACCCATAGTGCCACCTTGATAGATAACATTTTCTCAAATGAAATAGAAAATGATACAGTCAGCGGGTTAATTATAAATGACATTAGTGATCACCTTCCAGTTTTCGTTTTGTATAAAAATGGATATGTAAAAGATGAGGAGGAAAATAAGTATTGGTTTAGAAGGGTAAAAACAGAGAAAACTATTGATGCATTTAAAAAGGAGCTTTTAGCTCAAGACTGGAGTATTGTGTACAGAGAGAATGACACGAATATGGCTTATGATGAGTTTACGCGAGTATTTCAAAAAGTATATGACAAACATTGCCCAATGAAGAAACACTGTAAAAACAGAAAGTGTAAAGAAACACCATGGATGTCTAAGGGTTTACTAAATGCTTGCAAGAAAAAAAATAATCTTTACAAAAACTTTATAAATAACCAAACAAAAGAAGCTGAGGATAAATATAAGAAATATAAAAATAAACTGACAGGTATCATGAGAAAATGTAAACAGGATTATTATAATACATTGTTAGATAGCAATAAGAATAATATTAAAGGTTTATGGAATATCTTAAATAGTATAATTAGAAATAAACCAAGAACGATTAATTATCCAAAATATTTCAAAGATGAGGATAACACTTTAAATAATATGAATGAAGTTGTCGAAACATTTAATAAATTCTTTGTAGATGTTGGACCGAACCTTGCTGCAAAAATTGCAAATGTTGAGAACTATAATTGTGATCTGATAGAAGCAAATCCTATGTCCCTGTTCCTCAAACCTGTGGAGGAAAAGGAGATACTGGACATTGTTAAAGGGTGTAAAAATAAGACCTCGACCGATTACCATGACATGGATATGAAAACTTTAAAAAGTGTTATTGAAAGTATCTCTAAGCCGTTAACTTACATCTGTAACTTATCGTTGCAAACTGGACAATTTCCTGATGGTATGAAAGTAGCAAAAGTGATTCCTCTGTTCAAAGCAGGAGATAAACATCTCTTTACAAACTATAGGCCTGTTTCCCTTTTACCGCAATTCTCTAAAATCTTAGAAAAGGTTTTTAACTCCAGACTTGACGGCTTTATCGAAAAGTGTAATTTACTCTCGGACAATCAGTTTGGTTTTAGGAACAATCACTCAACCTCACACGCGCTCTTCGATATAACTGAAGAAATAACTAATGCTGTAGATAACAAGAAATATGCAATAGGGTTATTTATAGACCTGAGTAAAGCGTTTGATACAATAAACTATGATATATTAATTAATAAACTAGAACATTATGGAATTAGGGGGGTAGCTCTACAGTGGGTTACCAGTTACTTAAAAAATAGAAAACAGTGTGTGAAAATCGGTGACTATCAGTCGAGTTGTCGACAAATTGTCTGTGGTTTACCTCAAGGTTCTATTCTGGGCCCAAAATTGTTTAATATGTATATTAACGACATTTGTAAAACGTCTGAAATACTTAAATTTATCTTGTTTGCTGACGATACAAATATTTTTGCATCAGGAGACGACTTACAGCAGCTGTGTCGGATTGTTAACTTGGAACTCAAAAGTGTCAATAAGTGGTTCAAACAAAATAAATTATCTTTAAATCTGAGTAAAAGCAAAATGATGATATTTGGCAACTGTAATTCCAATGCTCAGGAAGCAATTCAGATAGAGGGTGTTGTTATCGAGCGAGTCCATGAAATCAAATTTCTCGGTGTGATTATTGATGACAGAATTACTTGGAAATCTCATATTAAATATATATCTACAAAAATTTCTAGAAGCATTTCAGTAATAGCAAAAGCAAAGCACATTTTAAACATCAAAGCTCTACATACCTTATACTGTTCTCTGATTTTGCCCTACTTATATTATTGTACTGTGGTTTGGGGTAGTACTTATAAAAACACAGTTAAACCAATAATATTGTTGCAAAAAAGAGCTATCCGAGTAATTCATAAAGTTGGGTTTTTGGACCACACAAACTCATTATTTTTAAAATCAAAGATCATGAAGTTTTGTGACATTGTTGAGTTCCAAACTGTACAGATGTTATTCAAAGCAAGGTATAAATTGTTACCAATCCAAATACAAAGAAGGTTCCAAGAACGTACTGGTTGTTATGATTTACGTGATGAATTAGACTTTAGGATTCAGAAACATAGCACAACTTTGAAAAGTTTTAGTCCAACAGTTAATGGTGTACAATTGTGGAATAAACTGGAGATGGATTTGAAACGATGTCCAAACATTAACCTGTTCAAATATAAATACAAACAAAAGACTCTTGAAATATACAGACAAGAAGAAATGTGTTGCCACTAGGGGGAGCAGTAGAATCAATTATGTGTATTTTTTCCTCTATATTCAAGGAAGAGTGTTGCTGCTTGGAACGGTTGTCATTCTATTGCTCAAATTCACAAATGGAGAATTAGGGTTGGCAGGTTATGGATCTGTTGAGAGGAATCCTCCCAACGGGCTTAAAACCTTGTCTTTTAATGCACCACTCAGCATAGGAACATATTCTACAAAATCAGCTGTTAGGGCAGCCGTGTGGGGGTTTGTTGAAGGGGAGTTACTGCCCTCTTCAACTGGCTCACTCTCTGGCCTTTTAATGCACCACACTATGCAGGAACATCATACTTTTAATGCACCACACTATGCAGGAACATCATACTTCACATTTAACTCAATTAAATAAATATATAATAATGATAATGATAATTAAACCCAAATTAAAATTATACTGAGAATGGTAATGACAACTGGAAAGCATCAAGATCTCAGATTATAATATCTATTAATGTACCTTTATACAATCTACCTTTATCTATTATTGTGTATTGCTCAAATAAACAAATAAACTAAACTAAAACTAAATAAAAGAGTGTGGCCTTTTAATTTTAATCAAAACTAAAACTCAACTTCACTGAACTTACATCAGTCATTTGTGCATTGATTCGGCGCAGTTGTTCCCTGACTTGTCCTCTTCTTCTTTTGAATAACTCCTGCAGTTTTCCAGAAAAAAGACTCGAGTGGAACCGTTGTTATCCTTTGGAACTCTGCGTTGACCTTGGAAAGAAAGGAATAACAAAACAAAAAATAGAATAAAGTTGAGAGCGCTCGCTAGATTACCCCTGTAGGCAGGAGAAACCGGTGCTCATCAAGATCTGAGGGACAGAATATACTTGAATAAAAGACAGGATTGAGGCACTTCGTATTCCTTTTTTTTTACAATTCTTTCAGACGCCAACGTGTTTCAACGCTACAGAATCTGAAATAAATGTAACCTCTTAACCCCCATATGAACCGAGCACATTTTCTCCAGTTTGGCATTACCCAAATGTAAAAGCAAAGCAAAAAGTGGGAAAAGAGTGACAAATATGTGCCAGAAAAGCAACAATAACCCAATAAAAACGAGTAATGAAAAAGCAAAAAAAACACTTCCAAAATGTGACAAAAACTTGGTAAACAACAACGTGCTGGAAAAGAAACAATAACACAACAAAAAAAGTGACGAAAGCACGACTTAAGAGTGACGAAAAAGCAATAAAAAAACAAAGCCACAAGAGAGCGAAAACGTGATGAAAAACTACGAGAACAGGACAATAACGCTTTAAAAATGCGACAAGTTTTGTACGTCTTGTTTTCACTCCCCAATCCCATTCTCCTCTTTGCCTTTCTCTATTTTTTTGCGAATTTATCAGAGTGGTGCATGTGGAGCTTGATAAACATGCAACATGCAACCTTAGAAGAAAAAAAAAAAAAAGCAGCTCGCTGTAAAAGTTTGATTAGCCTATATTTTCAAAAGTTCGAGGAAGCTCTTGCACATTTACACATTTTTTACAAAAGTTGATGAAACTAATTTTGAAAATAAGGGACCTGGGACTTGAAGTGACTTGCCGACTACAGTGTGACTAGACTTGACCCCATGACTAGAAAATGAAATCACTAATACTAATCAAAAATCCATCAACAAAATGCAATATAATTAGCAAAAATATTTCTGACATGACAAATGGCATAGCAGGTACACCTAATATTTATATCTCTAACTCGAGTAAGAAGACATTCCATTTCTTTTCATGCTCAATTATTCTGTTGTTATTTGGACTTGAGATTTGCATTTAGTGACATACTCCCACCTGTGGTGTTGTGCCACATATAGAGACAACCGAAAAGGACGGCACTGACAAAGAAAAAATGCACTGACAAAGAAGGAATCCCAGAGGGACCATCCGCTGGATCAGGGACGACCCTTTCGTCTTTGTCAAATGGACGGACTCTCCCCCACTATACATTCGGCTTACTCTGGAGACAGTGGTCAGTGGGAGACACAGCAGATTATCTGCGCAACACCTGTACAGGAAGCACATGGGAGGGGTCGACCTTTCTGAGCAACTCATTCAATCCTGCACAGTTCACCATTCCCGCCTGCGGTGGAACCGGACTCTCCTATCATTTTTGAGACATTGCAGCCACTAATTCATACATTCTAGACAAGAAGCTCATCAAAAGGCACGGCACCTCTGATTTCCTGGAGGAGCTGTGCGCCCAGCTGTGTGGGGTGGTAGTCATGGTACCCCCCCTCCCCAATCAACAGGGGATCATTTACCCGTCCCCTGTACTCCCCTGGAAGATCCAAGCGCTGTGTTTGAGAAAGTTCCATCAGGAGCAGTAAAAACAAGTACTTTTTTTAATATATCTTTGCAAAAAAGTGTGAGCTGGGTCTTGTTGAAGCTGTCCCTAAAGTTTATTTTTCAGTTGTGCATAACATTTGTGGGTGTTTTTTCTGAATAAAAGTGGGTAAAGAATACATTTCACCTATTTTTCTTTACTTTGTATTTCTAGTAATATCGCATTTATTACATTCATATGGGTACACCACATTACGCAGGGGCGATGGTGGCGCAGATGGTAGAGCGGGTTGTCTCGTGATCGGAAGGTCGGGGGTTCGAATCCCGCCTCCTGAAGGTGCACATTGTCGTTGTGTCCTTGGGCAAGACACTTCACCCTCCTTGCCTCCAGTGTCTGCGTACCCTGGTGTATGAGTGAGTGGCAGGTGGTGGGCCGATGGTGCAGACTGGCTGCCCCAGGGCAGCTGTGGCTGCAACAGCAGCTCACCACCAAGTATGGAGTGAATGAATAATGACGACAGTGTAGCGCTTTGAGAAACTTGGTAATACAGGCTTGTAAAGCGCAATATAAGTGTAAGGCATTATTATTATTATTATTATTATTATTACGTCTATAATGAAACCCACAGCTGTTGCAAAAATAAGGATTGGTATTGCTTGAGTATGGCATATTAAATGGTGCTATAACAATTATAAAGCAATAAAAGTCCAGCAGAGAGAAATGTCCCAAAATGGCCTACGACCCACAAGGGTATAATGAGTAAAACTACCCTGCAAGTATCAAACTAACGCAAAAACATTCAGACATTTCTTGCAAAACACAGAAGTCACTTGCTGCAGTAAGCCTGTTTGCCACTGCATAGGGTGAAACCCAGACTCGATCATGAACAAGGCCACTCTGAGTTCATCTTTAATGTCCACAGTTGTTCTGTACTTCGGCCGCGTGCTGCCAACTGTAGAAAATCCTGTCTCGCAGCGGGATGAGCTGGCAAATGGAAGAAGTACGCTATTGCCTTTTCAGAGCAGAAGTGGCTTTGTTCTACAACTTTTCATTATCAAAAGTGTGGAACAGATTTGGTTTATTTTTACAGTCTTCAATGTCACCTTGTGTCTTTGAAACTGTGTCCCAAGCACCTGCAATATGGGACCCATAACAAAGTCTCGAAGGTTATATAGATTTTTTCAAAATGTTAGACAGCCAGAACAAATCATCCATCCATCCATCTTCTTCCACTTTTCCATTTCCGGGTCATGGAGGCAGCTGTTGGAGCTGCACCAGCCCCTATGGCTCCCCCTGCAGGTGGTGGGTCCACGGAAGGACGGCCTCATGGTTCTAACCGGGCCTGTTGGTCTCTCATAAGGGGCTTCTGAACCGCTCTTTGTCTGACCCGTCAACTAGGACCTGTTTGCCATGGGAGACCCTACCAGGGGCGCGAAGCCCCCGACAACAGAGCTCCAGGATCATTCGAGTGCTCAAACCCCTCCACCACGTTAAGGTGGCGGTTCCAGGAGGGGCAGAACAAATCAATTAAATAAAATATTCTCCAAATCTTTGGAATCCCTGTCCCTGCATCGGTCTCCACATGTGGGTATATGGGCCGACTACACTTGAAAACAGGAGAAGGATGGCCAAGAACTGACATGACCTGAAATTAAATATAGGCTGTCCAACCTCACCCTATTTCTTATTTGGCAAATGTAAGCATGCTGAGTGACATTCCCAAAATACTGTATATATAACTTTCCCTTGATATTTCAAACCAACAACAGAGAAACAAGGAAGATGCTTTTATTTATTTAAAACAAATATTTACATTTAATGAAGCCTAGGCGTTAATTCAGCCTTGTAGACAAACACAGCATCATAAACCTCCAGCCAATGATTGCTCATGAAGGTCCACATCAGCGTCAGAGCCGCAACTCCGTAGCAGCCAATCATCGCCATCGGTCTCGCTTTTAAGCCCCAGCAATCATAACCTGTTTGCTTCCCAGCTGCGCTGCGACACTTCTGTGTCCCTGCGTGTTCCCTGGAGCTCCCGGTGCTTACCTGCTCATCTATGTGGCGACGATTCTCCGGGCGCCAACATTGTCGAGGCCCGGGCCGCTCGGGTTTTCCTTGTGGCTCGCTACGGTGCCCCAAGCTGCTGTGGTCGCGGGCTTCCTGCGTAGTTCTCTTCTGGATGGCGTGTCCCTGAACGCTGCTTCACCGGATCGACGCACGCTGCCCATGACGCTGTCCGGTTTGGTGGTTCCCTCATCTGGCTCCTCTGGACCGGTTTTCTTCCTAGATGGCGCGTTCCCCAACGCTCGCTCCACTGGATTAGCGCACGCTGCCCCTGACACATCCGGTTCACGTGTGGTTCCCCCATTTGGTTTCTCTCAGCTGTTCTCTTGCTCGTGACGTGGCCCTCGACGCTCACTCCTCTGGATGACGCACGCTGGCCGGTTTTAGCGGTTCCCTCATCTGGCGCTCTCGGACCTGCTTTCTCCTCGATGGCGTTTCCCGACGCTCGCTCCCCTGGACCGCAGCGCCTGCCCCTGATGCTGCCGGGGCGGGCACCCTAGATGAGCCGTATGCACCCGCGCTTGCACGTACGCGCGCTCACGTGCTTGTCTCATGATCTTGGGGCAGTAATTCATGCGTGTTCGCAACGCGGACCGGTGGGCCATTTCTGCTCGCTTTTCATTCCATTGCACTATTCATTCACTCCATACTTGTTGGGGGTAAGCTACTATTGTAGTCACAGCTGCCCTGGGGTAGACTGACGGAAGCGAGGCAACCAGTCTGCGCCATTGGCCCCTCCGACCACCACCACACATTCGCTAAAACAGCGTTAAGTTATACAAAGATTTCCCAAGAGTCTCCAGAACATCTCAAGAACATCTCACAGAGCACTGTTCAATCCATCATTCGGAAATGGAAAGAGTATAGCACCACTGCGAACTTACCAAGATACGGCCGTCCACCTAAACTAACAGACCGAACAAGGAGAGCACTGGTCAGAAATGCAACCAAGTGCCCCAAGATAAATCTGGAGGAGCTGCGACTGTCATGGTTGGAGGTGGCGTGAGGAAAAATAAAACCCAAAATGCAGGACTGCAACGAAACTAGTGAGGTTTAATACAAAAACCAAAATAACAAAATCCAGAGACACAAACCGGGGCTGACGTAGACAATGACACGACAAAGGACAAGGGAAACACAGGGGTATAAATACATGGAGGAAACAGGGCACAGGTGAAACACATCAGGGCGGGGCAGGCAATCAACACAAGGGAAGCAAAGCAAAAATCACACAGACCAAAAAGACATGTCAAAATAAACCACCAAGCACAGATGAACACAAAAGCAAACCAAAACAGGGCAACAAAAGACCGAATTGTAACAGTACCCCCCCACCAAGGGACGGCTCCCAGACGTCCCACGATGTAAACAGCCCCAGGAGGGTGGAGGGGGGAACAGAGTCAGAACCGGGAGGGCCAGGAGAGTGATGGTGGATATCCAGGGGGCTCAGGAACAGCAGAGTCAAGTCAGGCGGGTCTGGGTGACGAGTGGCGGCTGGGAAGTGCTCAGGTGACAGGCAGGAACTCGAGGTAGCTGAGAAAACTCTGTGACGAGGGATAGGAGCAGGGGCCCACCCAGGACGAACAACAATGTCCTGCAGTGGCCCTGGGACAAGAACAGGAGGAGCCCACCCCAGACGGAGGTCTCAGTCCGATGGTGGCCCCAGGACAAGAGGAGCCCACCCTGGACGGAAAACAGTGTCCAGCGGTGGCTCCGGAACAGAAGGGGCCCACCTCGAACAGAGGTCGGGGTCTGGCAGTGGCTCAGGGCAAGAAGGAGGGGACGCCCACCCCGGACGGAGTCAAATGTCCAGGGGTGGCTCAGGACAGGAGCAGGAAGCAGGGTCAGGGTCCTCAACTACCAAAGGGCAGTCCGCTGGGTCTTGAAGTGGTCGTGTCATTCTGTCATGGTTGGAGGTGGCGTGAGGAAAAATAAAACCCAAAATGCAGGACTGCAACGAAACTGGTGATGTTTAATAGACAAAAACCAAAATAACAAAATCCAGAGACACAAACTGGGGCTGACATAGACAATGACACGACAAAGGACAAGGGAAACACAGGGGTATAAATACATGGAGGAAACAGGGCACAGGTGAAACACATCAGGGCGGGGCAGGCAATCAACACAAGGGAAGCAAAGCAAAATCACACAGACCAAAAAGACATGTCAAAATAAACCACCAAGCACAGATGAACACAAAAGCAAACCAAAACAGGGCAACAAAAGACCGAATCGTAACAGCGACGTACTGCCACTGAGCTGGGGGAATCTGTACATGGGACAACTATAAGTCGTACTCTACACAAATCTGGCCTTCATAGACGAGTGGCAAGAAGAAAGCCATTATTGAAAGGAGCCCATAAGAAATCCCGTTTGAAGTTTGCTAGAAGTCATGTGGAGGACACAGCTACCATGTGGAAGAAGGTGCTTTGGTCAGATGAGACAAACATTATGTATGGAGCAAACCTAACACTGCTCATCGTCCTGAGTGCACCATCCCCAGTGTCAAATATGGTGGGGGGAGCATCAAGCTATGGGGCTGCTTTTCCTCAGCGGGGACTGGGAAGATTGTAAGAATAGTTGCGAACATGGATGGAGCCAAATACAGAGACATTTTGGAGGAAAACCTGCTGGAGTCAGCAAGAGAATTGAGGCTGGGGCGGAGATTCACCTTCCAGCAGGACAATGACCCTAAACACAAAGCTAAATCTACAATGGAATGGTTTAAAAACAAACATATTAATGTGTTAGAATGGCCCAGTCAAAGTCCTGACCTAAATCCTATTGAAAATCTCTGGAAAGATCTGAAAACTGCTGTTCACAAACGCTCTCCTTCTAATTTGACAGAGCTTGAGTTGTTTTGTAAAGAGGAATGGGCTAAAATGTCAGTCTCTACATGTCCAAACCTTGTAGAGTCAAACCCCAGAAGACTTGCTGCTGTTATTGCAGCAAAAGAGGGTTCCACAAAGTATCAAGTCATGCTGTATGAATACTTGTGCACGCCCCACTTTTCTCAAACAGACTCTCAAACATCCTGGCCTATTGTACATGTTTTTAGTGGTAGGGGAAACCTACGCAGACACAGGGAGAACATGCAAAATCCACACAGAAAGGCCCCGGCCTTGGTGGGGGTCGAACCCGGACCTTCTAGCTGTGAAGCACAAGCTTTAACCACTGTACTACTGTGCCTTTTGTCTATTGTTAACCATTTTAACCTTGACAGGAGCAATAGTATCCAAAACATTTAAGACGCTTGCTGTGTAAGAGTCCAACAGATTATCAACATTAGAACATGGGGGATTTTCAAATCTGATCATTTCCATAAACTGTGTCCTTGTTGTATCATTTATGTGTCTTCTTTGAATAACTCCAGGCCCAACCACTGGTTTGGGTGTAACAGACAGGTCAAAGAAGACACAAAAATGATCAGACAAAGCAACATCAACAACATTCACATTTGATATATTAACACCTTTTGTAATAACTAGATCTAGAGTGTGGCCTTTGTTGTGAGTCGCTTCACTCACGTGCTGAGTTAAACCAAACATTTCAAGAACAGCTCTAAATTCTTTTGCATGTCGGTCATTGGTCACATCCACATGCACATTAAAATCACCTGAAATGACTAAACAGTCAAAATCAGTAAATTCAGTAAAATCTTCGATAAAACAATTCTGTGGTGGTTTGTAAAAAGTCATATAAAGTATGGAAGATGGTTTTATTTCCAATTTGAAATACACATACTCAAATGATAGAAAAACCCCAAATGATAATTTGTGGATGACTATATTGTCCCTGAATATCGCACAGACACCCCCGCCCCTTTGGTTTTGGCGTGTTTCAGACACAAAATTGAAATTTGATGGACTATACTCAATCAAAACTGCATTACCCACAGTGGCGGTTAAATATTCCAGGCTGTAGGAGTTAAAGCTTGGGGAGGGACCAATGCTGTAACATCGCCTTTGAAGCTCAAGATACCACATAGGGGCACACAGGTGGGTAACTTTTTATAAAGTGTTGTTATAGTGATTGTAGCCTTGGGCTAATTCCATCCGTTGTCCCCCATGCACACGCTCAAACACACACATTCATCCTGAACTATTGTACATGTGTTTAGTGGAAGGGGAAACCGAAGACACGGGGAGGACATGCAAACTCCACACAGAAAGTCCACCTCTTCCAGGTGGGAATAGAACCCGGACCTTCTAGCTATGAAGCACGAGCGCTAACCGCTGTACAACCGTGCCGCCGTGTAAATACTATATGCCTATGTTTGTTCGTTATTAAACATTTGTTGTCTTAAATGTATGAGGACTACGGATGGAAAGTAGCCCATGGCTAATTCTGGCACATTCACACAAAGTAACTGTACAGAGTGTTCATTAATGTGCTCTGTCCTCTCCAAATAAGGTTAAGTATCTTGAGCACACAATATGTCCTTTGTTTTCAGTAAAAAGGCTGAGGCCACATTGCACTTCAGTCTGTCACTGACCGACAGGTGAAAAAGGAAGTCATGGATATTCTGCTTTAGACAGGAACTCAGACTTCTGCTGGACATAAGATTTCAATTGTGCCACTCTTGTTATTTGTTATTTGTAATACATAATAGAATCTATAAAAAAGCTATAACCATAATCACAAATATCCTTCAACAAAGAATGACCTTCAGCAGAGGCCAATATTATTTCCTTTTCTTCAGCGTTTCTGTCACAGAAGTTGATTAGATGATACGAGCATCAGCATGCAGCTGCGGTTTTGAGGTTTAAACTAACTCAGCGCTTGATTTCTCCAGGTCGAGACCTTCAACGTGAGGTATGTCACTTAGAAAATGTATTTTTTCTAGTATCAGTTCCGATAATTAATGCCATATCAGTGCATCCCTATTTTGTAGTTAAAAAAAAAGTTGAAACACAACAGTCAAAGTAAGTTGTGCGGCCGCTAACGGTGCATAAGGAAGTACGTTTGAACGGTACACATGGTAACCAGGCAAACTGTCGCTGGCGATGTTTAGCGAGGCGTTCTGACCCCGGTCGGCCTGAGAAAGCTGTAAGACCTGCTCAGTGCTGTTTGCTGCACAGTCCAATGGTCTCGCTGTCTCAGGAACACTT
Source organism: Proterorhinus semilunaris (assembly GCA_021464625.1). NCBI lineage: Eukaryota > Metazoa > Chordata > Actinopteri > Gobiiformes > Gobiidae > Proterorhinus > Proterorhinus semilunaris. Next base: position 8,052,650 of record CM038348.1, read on the forward strand.
AGGTAAATGGGATTTCGGTGTTCAGTGAGTCCAGGCGCCACTCGGCTCCACTCCATCTCTCCTCCTGTCTGCTTTCGACTGTTGGACATCTCAGTGTCATGTCGGGTCTTTTGTAACGGAAAATGTCTGTCAAATATTGAGGCTGTTGCCGTAGACAGACACCAGTCATAACACGGAGTAAACGGACTGAACAATGAGAGATGAAAGGGTCACGAGTTCTATGCTCTAGCCAATCCGTGGGTGGAGATGCTTTGGCAGTATTTTTGTGTCTGTGTGTGTACCTAAGGACTGACTTTTGGATCTAGTGGGGTCGGCCCTTCATTCCGACACCTCTTTGTTGCGACATTCTGCGAATCTGACACTTTTTGACACCGCTATTCCGACAATAGGTCCTTATGGTTAGGGCTAAGGTAAGGTTAGGCTTAGCTTGTGAACTCCACTATCCTTAAGGTTAGGGCTAAGGTTCAAGGCAGGAGATAAACATCTCTTTACCAACTACAGGCCTGTTTCCCTTTTAACGCAATCTCAAAAATCTTAGAAAGGTTTTCAATTCTAGACTTGACGGCTTTATCGAAAGGTGTAATTTACTCTCGGACAATCAGTCTGGTTTTAGGAATAATCACTCAACCTCACGCGTGTTCTTTGATATAAATGAAGAAATAACTAATGCTGTAGACAACAAGAAATATGCAGGGTTATTTATTGAGTAAAGCGTTTGATACAATAAACTATAATATATTAATTAATAAACTAGATACATTATGGAATTAGGGGTAACAGTGGGTTACCATTGATTAAAAAATAGATACAATGTGTAAAAAACTGTGATTATCAGTCGAGTTGTCGACAAATTGTCTGGGGTTTACCTCAAAGTTCCATTCTGAGCCCAAAATTGTTTAATATGTATATTAACGACATTTATAAAACTTCCCAAATACTTAGATTCATCTTGTTTGCAGATTATACAAATATTTTTGCATCAGGAGACGACTTACAGCAACTGTGTCGGATTGTTAACTTGGAACTCCAGAGTGTAAAAAAGTGGTTCAAACAAAACAAACTATCTTTAAATCTGAGTAAAAGCAAAATGATGATATTTGGCAACTGTAATTGCAATGCTTAGGAAGCAATTCAGATAGAGGGTGTTGTTATCGAGCGGGTGCATGAACTCAAATTCCTTGGTATTATTATAGATGACAGAATTACTCGGAAATCTCATATTAAATATATAGCTACGAAAATGTCTAGAAGCATTTCAGTAATAGCAAAAGCAAAGCACATTTTAAACATCAAAGCTCTACATGCCTTATACTGTTCTCTGATTTTGCCCTATTTATATTATTGTACTGTGGTTTGGGGTAGTACTTATAAAAACAGTTAAACCAATAGTATTGTAGGTTTTTGGACCACACAAAGTCATTATTTTTAAGATCATGATGTTTTGTGACATTGATGAGTTCCAAACTGTACAGATGTACAAAGAAAGGTATAAATTGTTACCAAGCCAAGTACAAAGAAGGTTCCAAGAACGTACTGGTTGTTATGAATTATGTTATGAATTAAACTTTAGGATTCAGAAACATAGCACAATTTTAAAAAGTTTTTGTCCAACAGTTAATGGTGTACCCCTCCTGGAACCGCCACCTTAACGTGGTGGAGGGGTTTGAGCACCCGAATGATTCTGGGAGCTCTGTTGTCGGGGGCTTCGTGCCCCTGGTAGGGTCTCCCATGGCAAACAGGTCCTAGGTGACGGGTCAGACAAAGAGCGGTTCAGAAGCCCCTTATGAGAGACCAACAGGCCCGATTAGAACCATGAGGCCGTCCTTCTGTGGACCCACCACCTGCAGGAGGAGCCATAGGGGCTGGTGCAATGTGATTTGGGCAGCTCCAAAAGCAGCCCCACGACCCGGCAACGGACAAGTGGAAGAAAATGGATGGATGGATGGAAGTTAATGCTGTACAATTGTGGAATAAACTGTAGATGGAGTTGAAATGATGTGCAAACATCAACCTGTTCAAATATAAATACAAACAAAAGACTTTTGAACTGTATAGAGGAAGAAATGTTTTGCCACTAGGGGGAGCAGTGGGATTAATTATGTGTATTTTTTCCTCTATAATCAAGGAAGACTGTTGATGCTTGGAACGGTTGTCATTCTATTGCATAAATTTACAAATTGTTCTTTTTCCTATGCACACCCCTCCCTCCTGCCCTTTGTGTCTCTGTCAGAAAGGAACCTGTTGTGCCTGTTTTTGGATCAGCGCTGTTGTGGCTGGTGTTGTGAAAGTGCGCTGTGCAACTGTTCCTGGATCAGTAAAGACCCCTCAGCTCTCAGCCCCCGCCCCGCTCACAGCGACAACCTCCGCTTGTCTTTTCCTTCCATTCTACTTCAGAAACAACCACCAGCCTATGCTTCCCATGCCTCTGTATTATGGACAGGCAATACAAGAAAATTACACAGCGAGGAGTATATTAATTGAAAAATTGTCTTCTGTCTTAGCGCGTGGTTTTAAACTGGACGGACGATGCAGGAATCGAAGAAGCCAAACAGGGCCTCTGCTATTCCCACTGGACTGGACTAACTGTGCACAGAAAACTTTTTCTGACGCACAATGCTCAGCTATTTGTTTTCAGTAATACTGGGTTATTTGCAAGTTGTGTGGTAATTCTCTTTCTTTTATACTACGGCATTTACGTTTGAGTGCTATGCTTACTTATTTTTGGACTAAATCTTACTCACTGAAGGACTTTGCGCCTCCGCACATCAGGAATAGGGTAGGCAAGTTATGGATCTGGTGAGAGGACATGACTAAGATTGGCTTTTTTTTTTTTGCTTACAACCTAAAACAAAAATACAAAAAAGTTTTAAATGTCAGTTTTAGCCATGACCTTCCAACTTGAGTTGCGTTTTAGCCTTTTGGGCTTCAGTTTTATTATTTTTTATTTAAATTCACTGGCACAAACCTTGAAAATATTTAGTAAAATCTGGCCATAATTATAGGAATATTCATAAATCACCATTTATTTATAAAGCCCTTTACAGCACCCAGTGACGTGTGGTCAGAGGAGGCAGCACCAGAAATTCTTAAATTAATGGGATTTCTGTTAACTTAAATAGCACATTACAATATAAACAAGATCATTTTCTGATGATGATATGATTGTTGTTGGTTTTGAGGAAAAAAACGGCCGAACGTTTGATATTGTAAAAAGCGAGAGGAGCTGAGGCGATCCTCTGCTGACACCTGGGCTTATTCATTCAGCACAATATCTCCCACTCTGTCCCTTTTTAAATGTATAATACATTTATTTATTTATTAAAATCATTTGATAAATAATGAGGTTCTTTTGTATGGTTCTTCTGTTCTACTCTTTAAATATCAGAATTGTCAGCCCAGTGGTATCAGGTTTCTCAAAGTGCCACACTGAAGTCTTTTTAATTAAGCTACTATTGTAAGCAAGGCTGCTGATCCGCGCCAGCAGTCCTTCCAATAACATATTTCCTTTACTCGTTACTGAAAAACGTGATATGTTTCTGTAGCTCATCACTTTTGTAAAGTGTTTCCCCAAACACTGTGGTGGGGATGTATGCAGTTAGGAGACGATGCTGGATGAATCAAACAAAACGGTCCCATGGACAAAGCTGTTTGACTGGTTGATTTAAAATGTTTAAAAAGTTATATTAGAAATTGCCCACATATTTGTTTAAAGGAAATGGGAAAATGAGAATGTCTGGTCGCGAACTCAACCATTAAAAACGGGCACAGTCAAGCATAGATTTATGCCGTGTTTTTAACCGTTATTATTCCAGCAGAGGCCCTACCCTTGATTGGAGGTTCTGAATGGGAGTTTGAAGGTGCTCAGCTGTGCTGCAGAGCCGAGTAAAATACAGTAATACAGTTTGGCTACAGCCCCAGGAGAGATAACCCCATCAGCCTGAGCGATCCAGGGGAGGGCATCCCACCATGGCCTCGTGTGTCTGGGGAGTGTAAAACAGTCATAGTAATCCGTTTGATTGTTTTTCTCACCAAAATTTTAAATAAGTGAGCTAGCAGGTCAATAGTTTAACCCTTGTGTGATCTTCAATTTTTCCACCCTTTAAAGACATTAATGTCAAAATATTTACATTTCATAAAAGGGCCTGAAAATTACCACACATTCATATTTTTTCTGCTTCTTTTTACAAAAATCCTTCAGTGGCTTTTAGGCCATTTGGATGGGCTGTGGCTCCAGTGGCTTTCGGGTCAAAATGACCCAAGGACCACACGAGGATTAAAAAAGAGCAAAATGTCTTGTAAGTCTTCTTTCGTTTTATTCTTTTATATCCAAATAGATTTTTAGCAACAAGATCTTAATAGTGAGTTTCAGCATCATTATCATTAACATTAGTATGACAGAACCATCCAGGTCTGGGGCTCAGACATCCATTCCTTTTCATGGAGGGATTTTGTTTCCTTGACGCCTCTTTCAAACTACCGCTTTTCTTTAACTAAAATTTTAACCTCCCTGTCCTCAAAGTAGTGGTTGGTGACATTGAGGTGGACTGCAGACTGAGGACTAATCGAGCTTTCCCTGTGATGTTGGTAAAGTCTCTTTTGTAGCTGTTGTTTGGTTCCTCCAATGTATTGCTCTTTGCATTCCTTTTTGCATCGAACAGAATAAACCACATTTAATTCGGGGTTTTGTCGCGAGGATGAACACATATTTGCCTCAATGTGTTCACCAGTTTGAAGTACACTGGGATTCTGTGTTGTCTAAAGATTCTCTGGAGTTTCTCAGAGGCACCAGTTAAATAGGGCAAAGATGCCCCTTTCCTTTTTAGACAGACAGGCATCCGAAAGACACTGTTGCTGAAAATATCAGAAATGTGTAATATTTTCACCTTGACGCGTCACACCTCAATTTGGTCGTTTGGTCCCCTACTGCTAAGGCTTCGATGTGTTCTTTCCTGCATTGTATTTTGCGTAGTAGATCGAATCCGAAAGTGTCTTTTGCTATTTTAAAGTCCTGCTTTTACCAAACAGCAAAAGAACTTTACTCGGGTTACACCCCCCCCCCCCCCCCCCCGCTTTAAAGTCAGGCTCAACACTGTAATGATAAAAAGCACAAATTTAGTTATGGGCTGAAAAGTGGAGTGGATTTATTGCTGCGAGATTTGGAGACTGGAGACATGATTGACAGGTTGCTTGCTGCTGTTTTTAGGCACAACAATAATTACTCTGCTTGAGGGAGACGAGGAAGTGTGGCAGACTTTAGTTAGCGGGAACAGCTTCGGCGGATTGATGGGCTTCTCCTGTTCTCTCAAGGGAAACTTGTGATGAAAACTCAGCATTTTCTGCTAAACTGACTTTTTTTTTTTAAACAGCTTTTATCCAGCTTTTATACCGACCAGTATTTGATGTTTGACTCTAACCATCCACTCCAACACAAACTAGGGGTCATCATGACGCTCAGACATAGAGCTAAAGATTTGCCGACCAGTGCAGAAGGAAAGACCAGAGAGGAGCAACATGTCCAGAGAGTCCTCTCTAACTGTGGCTATCCTAACTGGTCTTTCACTAAAGCACAAATTACAAGAAGACCCAAAGAACAAGACAGACAGACTACGGAGCTTAGAAGAAAGGGAGTTGTAGTGCCGTATGTAGCCGGGGTCTCAGAGAAACTTCAGAGAATCTTTAGGCAGCACAGGATTCCAGTGTACCACAAACCGGTGAACACACTGAGACAAAAATTAATTCATCCCAAAGACAAAACTCAGAGCCACAAACAAAGCAATGTGGTTTATTCTATTTGATGCAAAGAAGAAGAATGCAAAGAACATTATATTGAAGAAACTAAACAAGTTTTACAGAAGAGACTTTATCAACACCGAAGAGAAAGCACAAGCGGCCCTCAGTCGGCGGTGCACCTCCACCTCAAAGCCTCGAACCACTCCTTTGAGGACGGGGAGGTCAAAATTTTAGCTAAAGAAGAACGTTGGTTTGAAAGAGGAGTTAAAGAAGCTATTTTTGTCAGGAAAGAAAACCCCGCCATGAATCGAAATGGCGGTCTCAGATTTAATCTTCCGTCCCTGTACTCGAATCTCCTTCGGGAGAAACCAAAAAGGCTTGGCCAGCCCAGGGAGATGGCACCTCAGCAAACAAAAGAACAATAGGCAGGTAATTAACAGTGATCAGCCATGAATGGGACAGATACTGGGTATTGATCAGCAATGAATAGGACATGACTCACCGATACTGAGGTGAGCAGATCGTTAGAGACGCTCTACTTCAAAGGTGTTTACCCACAGGTGAGAGTAGCTGTGATTAGAGAGGAGGAGACTGGCCTACCCCAACTCCTCCCCATTGGTCTATATATTCAGCTGCATGCAGATTGTGACCTCTGTCGCTGACGAAGCCTTTTGGATGAGAGGCGAAACGTTCGAAGACTTTGTAGCATATATGGAAAATGCTAGTGAGGTCGGTTGGAATTGGACTAGGTGCAGAAGAAATAGGTACGGCTCTGGGAGGTGCAGGTACAGCAGAATAACACACAAGAGTCAGTTATTGCGTTTTACGTGGCTTAGCCTTATTATTGAGTGGAAATGTATTTACAAAAATATTTACAATATGTACAATCTGCAGATAAAACGTTCCGGAGTTCATATAGAAGCGCATGTCGAGTTGGCACATCGCACCAAACAAGAAGTCAACCCAAAATAATAACGGTGGTCAACCACACCCAACTCACTGCTTACAGTTCACAATTTTTGGGGTTTGTACTCCACTGCTATGGTGGATAAATGTCCAGTTAATGTTCGTTTAAAGAAAAGGTTGAGTTTAAATCCATACGCGTTTGATCAGTTCATGTGAACGTAACAGTGAAAAGGCAAGGTGGAAGAGGACCGGCCACAATGGCTCCTACCATACCGCAGAAGGGATATTGTTGGGGTTGTTGCTCTTCGGGCTCTAGGCTCAGCTCGCCATCCTGAGTGGAGTTTAGCACCCAACAGGGCACACCTGGCCTGTTCAGACAGACAGGACCAAATGAGTAAACATAATCAACACTAGCTAGACTTTTTTTCCTTCTTTGGTGTATACACACAATATAATTGCATTGAGTAAACAATAAAAAATGGGTTTCAAAACACCCATAGGTTCTAAAGCGCATTGCTCACATGCAGATAGTTCACAGTATTAACCATTCAAAATACCAGCCATCATAACATTAAACAGGGCAAAACATTGGCTACTATGACCACTAATGCGCTACATTAGCATAACAATACACGGTAGATGCACACAGGCATTTAGATGGTAATGTTTAGCGACACATAAACAACTGGAGCATCAGACTCACCGATTTCCACTCAATAATCTGTCCCACAGCGAGAACCCCGGCGTCTGCGGCGGCGGTTAGCGATCTCTATAAGTGTACAATGTACAACGGAGTTTTAAAAGAAAAACAAACACTAACGGCGCAGAAAGCGTTTAGTTTTGGAGACTAACCTGTTGCAGCCGTCCTGTGGCTTTTCTCCCACCTTCTGCCGGAGAGAAGCAACAGGAAGCTTGTATTGGCGCTACAGAACGGTGATTGGCTGAGAACGCCTCGCGAGTGGAAAGGGTGTGCACAGATGCGGTCATGTGACCCAGTGTTGCGGTCACAGACATGCAAGACTGGGAATTATTTATTTTACGTATCCTGAAGTTGTATAATTTTATGTGGGTTACAACTTCAACTACCGAGTACAGAAGATGAATCAAGTACCTTCATTGAAGAAGCTTTTATCCAAGTTCTAAAATTGTTCCCCCGTCAAAAGTGAACATAGAGTTGTGCTTTGGGTACTCTGTCATATTGAGTGCGGGCTCAAAACAATTGTTCCGCAGTCTTCTGATGTCACGACACAGAGAGTGTGGCTAAGCCTACAGGCCTGACCAACTGCAGCAGAACAGTCGGTTACATCACGGTGCAGGACCTTTTAATTAAATTTTCTTGGTCAGGCAGTGCATAAAATGTAAGATATAGTATTATACATAGGGCCTTTCAATCACAGTGGCCTCTACAACGCTCCAGGATCAATTGTTTGGCAGGTTTTCTGCTGGGGGGGGGTCCGTCCGCAGTAAAAGGCTATCAAAAACTCTTTGTGATCTTGTACAACCATATACTCCTGCCCGAGCCCTGAGGTCTAGCGAGGCGGCACTGCTGGCTGTGCCCAGGTCACAAGAGGCGATAGCGCTTTTTACGTTCGTGCTAAATACAATTTTTTTTTTATTGCAAGGCATTTAGGTAAGTGTTATTAATTCTGCTTGGTGTCATTTATTGTGCATTTAGTGATTTTTTTTAATGTTTTTCTGTGAAGCACTTTGTAACTGTTTAAATCTAATCATATGGATGATTAAGTAAGTTTGATCAAATGATAAGAGGTGGCCAAAACGGCTCAACTCCCTGTGCGAAGTGCGCTGTGGTTGGGGAAAAAAGGGATTGGCGGACCACTAGTGGTCCGTGGACCGCACTTTAAGAATGACTGCTCTACAGCAACTAGCAACACAATGACAACTAGCAACATTATCCAAACCTAAACACATTTGACCAGAGGGAAAGAAGAACTCACACACGATCATTAGTGCCATGGACAATGACTACGTTAAATATTATCCTTAACCTGCACACACAGCTCACGACCAAAAACAAAACGCAAACAAATCCAATCAACTGAACACACCACGTTAGCTTACAGCACAACAATGGCCTCATCAAAAAGCAAACAGACACGATGGCACAGCGGACACAAGCGAAAATAAACAAACTTTCACTCACCTGTCGCAAGTAACCTTTGCCTTCTGCTCAGCAAACTCGTGGTAAATCCATTTTCCTCGCTCAGTTATTTTCAATGTAGAGTTTGGCAAATCCGTGCTACATCCTTCTGTCTTAAATGGCTCGGGAATCGTAATGGTCAGCAGGGGGCGCTATGCATGCTTACAGCCAGGGCATCATCAGTCGCACGGAAAAGTCAGCCTGGAAAAGTTCACTGGTTACACGCAGAACAACGAACTTCTGTAGTAGTATCCCAGCGTTAGCAACAGCAGCCGGCCTCCGTGAGACACAGGGAAGCGTTGCATAACACGGTATGCGCTATTTCTCCGACAAAAAAGGAAATTTAAACCTGAAAAACTGATTGACAATAGGTGTATGTATAAAACTGCCTTTTTTGCGTAACAGTTGTTTGCTAATGCCTTTGTCAACAACGCAAACCAAAGCAGCTGTGCCTCCTCCTCCTCCGCGGTGTTTACCTAGTATGTAAATAGACACAGACGACGTCACGGCCCCACAACACGCACCGAAATCTCCCAAATCAAGCCGGTTTGAACCTAAAAGTTTACGCTTATAAATATACCAATACTGCTAGCTTAAACATAGAGAGGCTTATTCGTGGCTTCAACTGAACGATTCTGCAAAAAAATGAAAATCACCAATTATCAAAAATGTGCTTGTTTTTCCATTCGCTAGAAAGTGAGAATGCTGACTTGTGTCCCTAGAAACCACGGCGGGTCACAATTGTATTTAAAGGGGAATGTTACCAGATAAGGAAAGCTGGTTCCCTCATCAAAAACATACCCAGGAATCCTGCAGCTGCACTGTCGTTGTGTCCTTGACACAAGACACTTTTACCCACATTCCCTCCAGCGTCTGAGACTGGTGTATGAATGAATGTGTGAATGGGTTAGTGGTTCCTTGATGGGAAGCATGACCATTTATTTACGACTCCCACAGCTGGCTGTATAGAGTGCTAACCCACAGTCAGGTGACAATGTCCTTACGATAAATCCTTTCAACATAACTGCTTTGAGTCTGGACTCTGGAAGGATCGCTGTTTCTATAGAAAATGGGGAATAGCAGCAGTATAATGTGTTGACTTGCTCCAAAGCTGAGTGTTGGAAGGCCTTCTACCCACCTAAAGTTTTCTTTTATAAACATCCGTAAATCATGTGACCGAACATCAGAAGAAGAATGCCCAAAGGCACATTTATGGTTTCTGTATCCTCGGAACACCACTGCACACAGCTCAACAGGTGAAGCAGAACAAACCCCTAAACTTCTTAAAAGTGATTTGAACCATTTGCAAACAAACCACCACTGTATTAACTCATTTTCTTGACTATACGTAAGTTGTGCGCCGTATTGTTTTGGTCCCAGCTCTTCGTCTCTCGTTTGGGTAAACCTTCCAGTGCCCTCTGGTGGAAACTTTTGACAATACATGCTGGACATTATTAACACGTAGGCGCATAAATGTACTGAGAGTAACTACGCTTGGAACGCACACATCTATTTATGTACAAAGTGGGAGCCTGAATGAGCCTTTAGACTGGAGGTCTCATTCAGAAATGTGATGTTTATTAAGAATTAAGCCATGGAGAGCTAATTATGTATGGGAACTATTTTCACCTGCGGAGATGCTCTAATATCACTAACCAGGCAACTCTGCCTCACATTGACCTTTCGCCTATTAGCTTCTACTGACCGTGAACAGCAAAATAACTGTACACAAAGAGACAAAGAAGGAACAAGGAAAGAGCTGATAATAAAGATGCGAAATGAGAATCTGTTGTCTCTTTTCTGTCCGAGCATTCCCTTTGTGGGGGCTCTGAAGCGAGTGTAACGCACCTCGGAATGACTTTGACCTTCGATGGCAAGAGCGCCCTGGGGCTGATGGGACTTGTTTTCTCACCAAACTTCTCCCTTTAGTTCCATAACCACAGCAATAAACATGTTTTTACTCAAGGTCTTTGGGGTTAACTCTGAGCATGTGGGATGTAATTCTCTTGGATTAGAATGCATTAGTCTTGTATAGCGGTCTTCCAGACACAAGTCGTTTTTACAATTTTTGCATTATTCATTCACATCATACTTGGTGGTGGTAAGCTACTATTGTAGCCACAACTGCCCTGGGCTAGACGGACAGAAGCGAGGCGACCAATCAGTCTCCGATCACCACCAACCACTCACTCACTACATTGACCCAGGCTTCCTGGTGTTCCCGAACGGTCTCCCATCCAAGTATTGACCAGGCCCTTCCCTGCTTAGCTTCCAAGATCTGACGGGATCCTTCCAAGATCTGACGGGATCCGGCAGAGCAAAGGAGATGTGACATCATTCTTCCCAGTTGGTTTGTGAGTATAAAAATCATGTACATTTATTTTTTTGCTGGCATTGATGTCACAATTTTGTCACTTCGAGGATGAAAACAGCTCACACTAAACTTAGTGATAAAAGAACAAATCAGCTGATTTCCGCAGTCAGGTGCGGGAATCTCGTTTTAACCCAAGTTCCCCAGTCGTTTTCCCCAGTTGAGCGAGCGTGCATTTCCCAAACGTTTTCCCCAGTTCCAGAGGACCACATGAACGTGACTCTTTTTGGTGCAATTCCAAGGCGATATCCTCCAGACCGAGGCCAAATGGGTTGCTAAGTGCAATGGAGGAACACATTTATAATATGCAACGAACAGAACACTACAATGTCCCGTGTGCTATCGGTGGCAAAACAAAACCACCGAGCAATTAAATGCTTCCTGTAGCACTCCGAAAGTAAATATGCCAGATAGTCCATAGTGGCGAAATCTTTTTATGACGATGTCCAGCAGCAACAGTTCATGTGAACTTACCTTGACTTACAAGTTAGCCGGCAACCTTTCTGCTATTTTGGCCTTGAAAGGAGAAAAACTTGCTGCGCTTCACTGTTATCTGTGAGGAGACCTGGAGAATGGCGGATAGCAACGGTTGCTATAAGGTATGATTGGACAATGACCGCTTTAGGGCGGGGGCCGAGGGTCAACATATTGAAAACTTCACACGTGATGTAACGGCTTTACCGGAGGAGCCTGCAGTGTTTATAAACGTAAGCGTTTCAACAGTGAAGCTAAAGGCTAACGTTTGTTTGTTTCGTCAATTTTCTTTTATTCTTTTTAATTGATACATAAAACAACAGCACATGAACACAGGAAAAGTACACGGGGTAAGGGATTAAAACCATACACATTTGATGGGACCATGAAGGGTTGTGCATGGTGTTTGGGTGTGTGGTGTGTGTGTAATGATGAAAGAAAAACAAACAAACATAGGAAATCAAATAATAAATCATGAGAAACAAATCTTATAAATAGATATAAGGACAATAAAACATTAAATAAAACGACACAACTAAGCGATACAAAAAGATTGCAAAATAAAATCGGTATAATAAATTAAACAATACGAACAGCAGAAAACGAACGTAAGACAATGAATCAATCCAGTTTAAAAGCTGAAGAAAAAAGGGACGGCCTAAAGAGAAACAAGAAACAAGAAAGAAACAACAACAAAAACATAATATAGTCGTAATAGCATCACCAGCTTATAATATAGAACTGTTATACATATCTATAAAATTGCATAATATAATTCCATTGGGTGAAGGACCCTGAGGTTAGCAATAAAATGTGTAATGTATTGTACTGCTGCATATACCCATGTACACAACATATGCATACATATGTACACACACTGTATTAAAAATAGCATATATTATATTATATATTTTATTATAACTTTGTAATAAAATATTACTTGTCAATTTTTGATTTATGTTAAAATATGGACAGGAAGTAGTTTTTACTCTACACTGGCCAACAGAAAAAAAATCTCCTAACTCCACTTGAACCAAGCACATTTCCTCCAGATTGGCATTACCCAAATCTAAATGCTTCTTGAAAAGGCGTCAAAATAGCGACAAAAACGAGAAGAAAACAAGCATGAAAATGCAACGATTAAAACAATGGGAAAAAAAGCTACAAAAACGTGACACAAAAGAGATAACAAATTTCAAAAAATAATAAAATAAAAAGTGGCAAAAGAGCAACATAAAGCAATGAAAAAGAGTGGAACCTGTGACGGCAACAACGCAAGGGAAAGGATCTGTTTAGCTCAGTTTTTACACTGGCCTATAGTCTGTAAGCTCCCCAGTCAAGAAACTTTTCGATTTGGGTAATGCTGAAATGGGGAAAATGCTCTCGGTTAAGGTTAGGGTGAGATGTTTAAATGGCGAACGAGCACAAGCCCGTCACGTTTTAGCAGTGCCTTCAACTCATGACTCCTTTTCTTAGGCATGGGAATATTACGCAACGGCCTTTCGGATGATGCAAATTTTAACAAGGGGAGAGCCGGCGCGATTCATCTGAACCGGAGTGTCTCATTTGCATGGAGAATGACAGCGAGAGGAGCGGAGCATTTGAACTGGTGAGAGCGCGCACGGCCCCGCAGCACATGCACTCAGCCCAAAGTGAATAAATCATCCCCACGAACACATCTGCGCCCTCCCGGAGACACGCGGGACAAAACGGGGAGGGAAATGTACAAGCTTTTAACACTTTACAATATTCAGAAGGAAACGCGGCAAACTATGCATGTACTGGACGTGTGCCGCGGGGTCAATATAGGTTAGTGGTTTTGTATGTACTTCGTCACAAATATTCATTTAAAAGTGTAAATTGATGGCTTAAGAATGAGAAAACAAACCTTTTTATGTGTAAAATGGCAAATATTCCCTATAATTTCGGCAACAAAATCTGGATAACAGACTGGGGCAAGTTTACGTGCGTTTGTTTTGTTGAGTATTACATACATAGGGGGCATTTAGCAAGTGTTTATCTCATGCGCAAAAGTGGATCAGCAGCAGTCAGTGTATTTTAAAGTTTTAGGCTGTTTTTTGTTTTCGTTTTACATGTTTCTGTTTGGAACCGCCACCTTAATGTGGTGGAGGGGTTTGAGCACCCGAATGATCCTGGGGGCTCTGTTGTCGGGGGCTTCGTGCCCCTGGTAGGGTCTCCCATGGCAAACAGGTCCTAGGTGACAGGTCAGACAAAGAGCGGTTCAGAAGCCCCTTATGAGAGACCAACAGGCCCGGTTAGAACCATGAGGCCGTCCTTCTGTGGACCCACCACCTGCAGGGGGCGCCATAGGGGCTGGTGCAATGTGTACGACCCGGCGACGGACAAGTGGAAGAAAATGGATGGATGGATGTTTCTGTTTTTTGTTGCTGCTGCGTTTATTACCTGTATAACTAAACATGTGTTTATTCAGTGTGAAAAAAAAAGAAAAAAGGACATGCCTAGGTTTGATGTGACCCTAGGCCTGTCGTGAAAGCAAAAATTGAAGTTGACATTGGAAAGGCAGGGGACAAAAACATTTATTGGTTATTCTGCGTTGCCTAGTGATTGTTATGACGGGGCTTAGAGACCCATGTCTACAGAGTTCTGTTTTTGTGCTGCGCTCTCATTGTCTAATAAAAACATATACGTAATATAATATACATACATGGTGCAACAAGCCCACAAAAAGCTATTTGCTCATTTCCAGCTTGCCCTCGCTGGAAATAGGGCGGCTGTTGACCATTGGAGAGTGTGCCCACTGCGCAAGGCCTTCTCCAGCACATCCCAGAGATTCTCAACGGGGTGAAGATCTGGACTCTGTGTTATGTGGGTTTTTGGTTGATGGTTTTGTCCTGGTTTTGGTTTGTTTCTCTGTCTTGTGTTTATTTTGATAGTCTTGGTCTGTGTCTGTGTCGTCCTGCTTTCCCTTCCTCCTGTTGATTGCCTGCCCCGCCCTAATGTGTGTCACCTGTGCCCCGTTTCCTTGTGTATTTATACCCCTGTGTTCTCCCCTGTCCTCGTCGGATCATTGTATGTTTTTGCCGGTTTTGGTGTCCATGGTTTCTGTGCGTGCCTGTAAGTTTCTTTGTTCGTTGTTGTTTTTCTGGTACTTGGACCTTTTTTCCATTAAACTTCAGTTCTGCTCCGATTCCTGGGCTGTGTGCATTTGGGTCATTCCTGCCCCGCATCCTTGACACTCTGTGGCGGCCGCTCCATCTCACGCTCCCTGAACCGCTCTTTCACAACGTGAGCCCCCGTGAATCCTGGTTAGCGCTTGTACTGTATGTGTTTGAAATGTTTACGAAGAGCGACTATCAACATTACAACCTCCTTTGCTGAGAGAGAAGGGATACGGCGCCAAAGTGCATCCCAAGGTAATTCCTAAACATTTCGGATTGAAATGTACCTTCATGTGCAGCCATAGAAGTGCCGGAGAAGCTCGTAGGACGTCAACGCACACTCCACATTCTGGCTGAGACGTCGTTCCCCAGAGCTGAGTGTGCTCTGCCTTTTACCCTGAACATGAGCAAGAGTGAGAGATAACCACGCGCGCTCGTACAACGCTCCCATCGCGCGCAATGAAAAGAATAACCCGGCACAGTCCATCTCTCCTTTAATCACCTGTCTCGCAGCATCCGGGAGAGAGCACTTTCATATTCAGGCAAAAATGCACGAAAAGGGCGGCGCAGCTTCCCCTCTCCCGCGGTTTGTCATCGTGAGCGTGTGCTTAAGGGCAACAGAGGGATCCGAAGTGGGGCGGTAATTGGATGAACAAAACGCTGAAAGAGGCAGCGGTAACGAAAGGAAAAAAAAGGCGTTTGTGAATGAAAAATGTGACGCCACAGACGGGCGGCTGGAGAGGAGAGGGGCGGAGCCAGCGCGGCAGAGGGGCGGAGCCAGCGCGCTTTCCGCTCAGAATGATGTAGCAGGACGGGGATCACGCCGAAGTTACGTACACGGGATAAATGCAAACGGTGATGGTCAAGGAGGGACCGAGTTGTCAGGTGATTAGGGGGAACATTTTAACTGAGAGATATTGATTTAAAACGTTTGCTGTATATAAATGATATAAATATGAAGAAAAAACAACATATTGCTTATTTACTGTTATTTTGTGTTTTCATTTTTAAATCTGACATTTTATGCTTAAAAATAACCTATATAGCCAATCTTTTCAGCGATGAAATCTAAATAATAGATGGAACCAGGTTTCAATTTATGGGTTTATGTTGTTGATATTAGGGGCGTTGAAAAATATCAAAGGCCCAGGACACGCTGGTGGGACTATGTCTCCGAGCTGGCCTGGTGTCGCCTCGGGGTCCCCCCAGAACAGCTGGAGGAGGTGTGAGTGGATCGGGAAGTCTGGGCATCTCTGCTGAGACTGCTGCCCCCGCCTTCTGAAGCCTGAAACTGCTCTGACAAAACTCTGATCATAGCTACGATTGTCTCTTTGAACAATCACAGAGGAGACGAGTGCAGCTCACGATTTTACAAAATGTCACATCTAAATATCTTTACAGAGAAAAAATAATTGCACAGTGTACACCTGCCATAAGTTCAAGAATCGGCTACATGTATTTACTTTAAATATGAGAAATTTAAAAATGGAGATCAATCAAAAGTGTCTGAGAAACCTTGACTTTGCACTCTGAGAGGGCTGTGGTGTAACGACGACTTTGCTGCTGTGCACGCCGTAATATCGGACGATATTTGACATAATGACTTCATTCCAATAACGGAATGATTGACAGTTTTTCACGGTAGTAATAATAATATGTCCAAATTGCATTGAATCTGCCGCATCAGCCCAGTGCCCATTGCTCCAGTTCGTGTTCCTAGCGCTGCCTCGCCTTTACCGTTGACTGTAGCAGCTGCAGATGGACGACCGCAGATTCAGAAGTTAGCTGAGCGCATCTCTGCCCTGTTTGGTTTGATAGTATTCTTGCCAGGCCTTTTTTTTAATCACGGAAAGAAGTAGTTTGATGTCATGTTGCCAAGACTGTCTCTTGACTGGCCTCACAAAACCCCAGGACGTGTCTGGGGAGAGGTTTTGGTCGTCGGCTAGAATTTCTCCTGGATAATCACTCGGAAGGTGTGAATTGGAAACGGTGTCAGTCTAAAAGCCGCTTGGATTGTTCATTCTCTCTCTGCACTCCAATCCCAGGGAGAGAATTGTATATGAGCAAACAAACACAAAATGGAAACTTAAACAATAGCTCTCTTTTAGACAAACATAAAGACGCTCTTGAGCGGGGAAAGACGGAGGAGGCAGCAGCAGCAGCAGCTCTGGAGGATACAGAGCCGTGCTGCAGTCTGACTAAACATATGGACAGGTGAGATCCACCACTAACACGACCAGAGGCCAGGCAGCAACAGTTTACTCACCAAAGGCTTCAGACGATATTCAAACACACACATTATTCAGAACACTTGGAGCTTTACGAGCAGATTGAGTCTTATATTGAGGTATTGTTTTTGAATCTTGAATCTACGTATGTGATAGAGACTTCCCGTTTTTTTGCATTGGAAAAAGCTCAATCACAGCCTTAAAATGAGCTTGTAGGGGAGAAACATGGCGGTGAAAATCACCTTGGAGGCTCTGATTGTGTTTTATATATTTTATGTTGCAGACTTTTGCTTATAATTTCAGAACCATAAGAGATAGAGACTTACTGTACGTTTGTTTTGGGATCAGCTAATTTTTGTCTTTCATACGAGCACCCTCTCTGAAGAACCTACTAAACAAGAATGTCCTGAATAAATAAGCCCTATGACCCTTATTAAGCAGTTTCGAAGCATCATACACAGGATTATAGAAAATATATGTTTTTTAAATCTGCCAAAAATACAGTATGAGCCTAAGAAAAAAACATTTGAAAAAGTGTCTGTTAAAGGGCAACAAACCCTTTCTTTCTGCAGAGTTAATTGTTATTAATTTATTGAAAATGTGATCATGTGACCTACGCATCTCATTTCACTGAAGGGCAGCGAATTTCCATCGAAATGGAGATACTTCATCTTGTTTTTCACAAGATATTTTGGCCCCCAGGGGAATTTACTTGGCATATTTGTTTAAATCCTGTCTTTCTGCCCAAAAAACACCTGTGTGGTGCCCTCTGCGTTAAAAAGTCTACAGCATTTGAATTTCGCGGCTGCCGTGTACAAAGCCTGCCAGGTGACATCACGGGATTTTTTTTTTTAAAGTTTTGCGATATAATGCAATAATTAGTGCGAAATAACGCAATCACATTTGGGTATTTAACCACCACCTTAACGTGGTGGAGGGGTTTGAGCGCCTGAATGATCCTGGGGCTCTGCAGGGGGAGCCATAGGGGCTGGTGCGATGTGACTTGGGCAGCTCCAACAGCTGCCCCCACGACCCGGCAACGGACAAGTGGAAGAAAATGGATGGATAGACGTTTAGGTAGAGAACGAGGCCACTTACAGCGTCTACAGCGCATAGACACTACGCTATCATCCTTCACACACAATGGAGCATGAATGGGGGGAAATGAATTGACCTTTATTTCGTATTGGGTTTAAAATACAAAGAATCAAGATTAGAGCTGGCCTACAGACATTGTATTAATGTAGCCTAAGTGAAAGACATCTTATTAGCCTACGTATTATGTGGAAGCTGCACGAGGTCTTGGAGGGTGTCCCAGGTGAGAGGCGATCTTGGGACAGAGAATTGTTATAGGATTTCAGATTAGCCCAGCCATGCCACGAGATCAGGAGAGAGAGTTACTCCCCTGCCCTGAATTTACGATCATATCCACCAACCACGGGTGAATTTTGATGCTTGTCCCCAAACAGCTAGGTGCACCTTTATGCATCTTCCCCACTCTGCAGCAGTGCTGTGTCAGAGGCACCAGCGCGCACGGACAAGCACCAGGTTTTTCTGGAAATGCTCCAGCGCTTCCACCCATCCCGTCAAGAGCATGAATGGGGGAATTATAATAATAATTGATCTTTATTTTTAGAATTGGGTTTAAATGACAGAGAATTAAGATTAGTGTTGGCCAATAGACATGGTATTCCTGTAGGCTAAATGGCAAAGGGGGCACTCAAGGCGTAAGGAATACTCCGACCTGGTGGTTCTGGTTGAATTCATAACCAGAATTATACAGTTGTGTGCACGGTTCTGGACAGCAGGGATACCGATGGACGTACACTCAGTGCAGAGAAAATGTCTTATGAGAAAGAAAGACGTGCATTATCCTCAGGGAATTGGATCCAAACGGTTTGTCCAGAAGGCAAGCCAGGTTCAGGTTTTGTGCAGAGACTGACTGAAAGTTGCAGGTGCCGAATCTGTACGTATGTAGGCGTGAATTCTTCTCCTTTGTGAATGTGGATATTTTTGAGACACATTTCACACATTTTTATGAAAAATCTATGCACAGTTTTGAATCCTCGCAAAATCCGGATTTATTCAAAAAGTTAGTTTTGCATGCAATTTTTTGAACTAACATTATTTTTTATATAAAAATGTATTTTATATATATAGTTTAAATTTAAATTCACATTTAATTTTTAAATCTCAAGTTTTGCATGTGAGAGTTTGAATCTGCACTTAGCACCTAGCCTTTGATCTGCTGAGGATCTTTTTGACACAATCTCCCAGATTAAGTCTCCGCCAACAACACAGTTCCCGTCGTGACCACTGGGGGCAGTGTCATGACAGACTGCACATTTCCAATGGAGAAGCTAAAGCCAGTGTAAAAAATGACCTTAAAAACGGATCTTTCTGATTTCTGGAAACATAGCTACTTATACTAATTCAAGGGCGCTGATTTCAAAAATCAATGTTGCCAAGCCCAATTCTTGTGTTAAAATGGTCAAATCGGTCATCAAAGATGACCTCATCATCCATATATGGTAAAATATTTAGTTTTGTGTTTTGAAATCTACCTTTTTAATGAGCGAGACCACGAGCTGCGGCACGCTTGGCCTACCGGTACCTCTCAGCTGCCTCCAGAGTCCTACAAGCCAACAAGAACAAGTAGGCCTCCTCCTTCAGCCTGACGGCATCCCTTACTTCCAGGCGCCACCAAGGTTTCGGGGATTTCCGCTGCGACAGGCACCAGCGACCCTACGGCCACAGCTACAAACGGCCTCATCAACAATGGAGGAGGGAAACGGGGTCCACTCTGACTCCATGTCTCCAACCTTCCTTGGAATCTGGGAGAAGCTCTTCCGGAGGTAGGAGTTGATGACACAACAACAAAGTCGATCGTCGACCTCCGGCCTAGGGTGTCTCTGTCCCAAGTACACTTATGGACACCCTAGTGCTTAAACATGGTGTTCAAACGTCTTTGATACAGCCGCTGTCACTGCTGCTGGGGTTTGGGCTTTTTACATCACAAATGTGTTTATATTGGGGAGACCTGGCTCTTGGGCAAATATAGTAATGTTCCTGCAGAATAATGTTAATTTTGAAGACACTGCTTTTATTGACATGTTTTGTGCACTTCACTGCAAAATAAATACATAAATAAGCTTTGTAATACATATAATCACGTCTCTACCTCACACGTTCTCTCCTGAGGGCACTGAGCAACATTTCACGTGCTTAAGAAGGCTAAAATAGATCCGTAAATTCTGAAAGTATTCGTCAGGACACAGTTACATTCGGTCCCTCAGCTGCGATGCTAACACGGCTCAAGCTCAATGCTAAGCTTCTAGATTTGTATTCTGTGTCAGAGGTACATTGCCCCAGCCCCTATATGCTCGGATTCATCCCTGCTTAAAGAAGATTCTTTGCAGCCTTCAGTCTTGCTGTCACTGGGCTCTGTGTGGCTGCAGAAAATAGCAACTAAATGCTGCACAAACCTTTGTGTTGATGCCTGCACGTGTTTGGGCTCAGCTGAGAGAGAAAAGGGTTTAGCATCATGCATATTGAGACTGAGTTGGTAAGCTTCAACTTAAAAACTTGAACTGGCTCTGATCCTTCATCGGATGGTGCTGGTGCCTCTGGGGTCAAACATCAAGGTGTAGGACCCTCCAGAGGCTTGCAGTTGTCTATAAACTGTCTATCCGGCCTCCCCTAAACTGTTAAATTGAATGTTCACGAGTAGAAACGGCTGCAGTGGCTCAGGAATACATGAAGACTCATTTTCAAACAGTCTTGTTCACTGATGAGGGCCGTGTAACCCCAGATGGTCCAGATGGATGGAGCAGTGGATGGTTGGTTCATGTTTTGGCCTGGAATCATGGGGAGAGAGCTGGTCAGCCCCTTTAGACTCCCCGAAGGTGTGAAAATGACCTCTGAAAAATATGTGGAGTTCCTGACTGACCACTTTCTTCTATGGTACAAAAAGAAGAACCGTGCTTTCACTAACAGAATCATCTTCATGCATGACAACGCACCAAGTCATACTGTAAAGAATACCTCTGCAACATTGGCTGCTATGAGCATAAAAGGAGAGAAACATCAATATGTGGACCCCATCCTCCCCTGACCTCAACCCTATTGAGAACCTTTGGAGCCTCCAGCAAAGCACCAATGAGGGTGGTTCTGCCATCCTGTAAAGAAATCCTAGCAGAAACTCACAGGTTGAATGGATTTAAGAATGTTTAAGCTGCTAACAAATATGGGTCTTATGTTATAATGTAACTTGACCCCTATCCATCCATCTTCTTCCACCTGTCCGTTGCCGAGTCGTGGGGGAAGCTGTCCGAGCCTCCCAAATCACATAGCACCAGCCCCCATGGCTCCTCCTGCAGGTGGTGGGTCCACTGGAGGACAGCCTCATGGTTCTAACCGGGCCTGTTGGTCTCTCATAAGGGGCTTCTGAACCGCTCTTTGTCTAACCCTTCACTTAGTACCTGTTTGCCATGGGAGACCCTACCAGGGGCACGAAGCCCCCGACAACAGAGCTCCTAGGATAATTCTGGCGCTCAAACCTCTTCACCATATAAAGGTGGCGGTTCCAGGAGGGGGTAACTTGACCCATTAAGATGTTTTTGATTTAAATTGCTTTTGATTATGACCTCCTAATGCTGCAAATTCAACAAAATGTTCAGTTCTTTACATGTAAGTTTTTTTTAAATCACTTTCAAATGATCATAACAGTTAAAGACTTGAAAATTATGCTGACTGTTATTTTAGTTGTCAATTCAGAAAATCTGAGAACGATAACATTTGCATAATCATTTGGAATGCAGTCTAAGTTCAAATACATACTGGCAAACATAATATTGGTATCGGTTGTAAAGGTGTGGAAAATGTCGACTTGCACTCCCCCAATCATGCCGTATTGTCCATACTGTGTTCGCGCTCAACACAAACATGCACACATATTTGTAAACTGCAGGTGACACTTGCCTCGTCCTCATCACCGCCAGAGCGGGAGCCAGACACAAAGTGCGCCTGATTGCATTAGCACCATCAGAGCTAGCACTCGTTTAGTCGCGCTGAAATACAGCTGTTTACCCTCGGCACCGGGGCGAAAGCACATTTCCCCAGAAAACATGAGCAGACTTGAATGTACATTTTCTCAGTGTAGCATCCTTACCTCCTCCGTCACCGTGTGGTACGCCGATGCCATAGCCCGGGACGAGTATCGACTGCAGCGCGTTGTGTGTGCTGCTGAGAAGGTGATGCCATTCAGACTCATGAACAAAAAAGCACCCAATATACAGTGCCTTGCGAAAGTATTCGGCCCCCTTGAACTTTTTGACCTTTTTCCACATTTCAGGCTTCAAACATAAAGATATAAAACTGTAATTTTTTTGTGAAGAACCAACAACAAGTGGGACACAATCATGAAGTGAAACGAAATTTATTGGATATTTCAAACATTTTTAACAAATAAACAACTGAAAAATTGGGCGTGCAAAATTATTCAGCCCCCTTAAGTTAATATTTTGTAGCGCCACCTTTTGCTGCGATTACTGCTGTAAGTCGCTTGGGGTATGTCTCTATCAGTTTTGCACATTGGGGGTGGGGGGGTAAAGTCCTGGGCCATTTCCTCTCGTGGGGGTCGGTAGACATTGTTTATACAGTTTTATAACCCAAACTGAGATTACCAAACCAGGTCTTCCTTGTAAATCATTTATCCATGGAGGGCATCTGGCTTGGCTTTAGCACTAAGTTAAGCTTCAGCGCACAGAACCTTTCTGATTTTAACCGTCACACATTTCAAGCAACACTTTCTTGCATTCATGAATGCATGCATTCACTTACATAAATGTACACTCATGTTAACTTCATATACAGAATTCTTTAACACCGGGGCCCAGCACACGGCAGCATAGTGGATAGCAGAGGCTACCACAGAGTCATTAAAAGTCCTGAGCAGAGGCCTGCTCACTCCGAAGCACCTCAGTCTCCTCAGAAGGTGGAAGCGACTTTGGCCCTTCTTGTGTTGTGGGACCAGTCCAGTTTATTGTTGAGGTGAACACCCAGGTACCTGAAACTGTGACCACCTCGATGTCCTCCCCCTGGATGTTTAATGGTGTGTGCGGTAGTGGCTTCCTCCTGAAGTCGATCAACATCTCCTTCGTCTTACTGGTGTTCAAGCACAGATGGTTGCGCTCACACCAGTCCACAATCTTCATAATAACCGACCGGTACTCCAGATCTTTCCCCTCAGACACACAGCCCACAATGGTAGAGTCGTCTGAGAACTTCTGCAGATGACAGCTGTCCGTGCTGTGTGTGAAGTCCGACACATAGATAGTGAAGAGAAACAGCAAGAGAACGGTGCCCTGAGGGGGAACCGCCGGTCTGATGGGGAACCGCCGGTCTGATGGTGTTGAAGGCACTGGAGAAGTCAAAGAACATGACCCTCACAGCGTTCCCGGCGAGCTCCAGGTGGGTGAGCGCCCGCTCCAGCAAGTGGATGACAGCGTCCTCCACTCCAACGTTAGACCTGTAGGCAAACTGCAGCGGGTCCAGGGTGGAGCTCACCTCAGAGTGGAGGTGGGTGAGGATGAGCCGCTCCATGGTCTTCATCAGGTGGGAGGTCAGGGCGACTGGTCTGTAGTGGGGCGGTTCCCTGGGGTGCGCTGTTTTAGGAACAGGGATCACACAGGAGGTCTTCCACAGGACGGGGACCTTCTCCAGGCTGAGGCTCAGGTCGTAGAAGTGGCTGAGGACCTCCGAAAGCTGGTCTGCACAGGTCCTCAGCAGTCTGGGACTGATGCCATCTGGTCCTGCAGCTTTCCTCTGCTTCAGTCGCCTCAGCTCACTCTTCACCTGGTCCGGTGTGATAGAGAGGGGGGAGTGAGGGGGAAGTCTGGGGTGCTGACAGTCCACCCCAATATTAACAATAATAACATTTGTTATAACAATAATAATAAAATATCTTGTTTTAAGAGTCAAATAAATTCAGTTTTCATGACACATGAGACAAGACTGTCTCTTGACTGGCTAGAATTTCTCCTGGATAATCACTCGGAAGGTGTGAATTGGAAACGGTGTCAGTCTAAAAGCCGCTTGGATTGTTCATTCTCTCTCCACACTCCAATCCCAGGGAGAGAATTGTATATGAGCAAACAAACACAAAATGGAAACTTAAACAATAGCTCTCTTTTAGACAAACATAAAGACGCTCTTGAGCGGGGAAAGACGGAGGAGGCAGCAGCAGCAGCAGCTCTGGAGAATACAGAGCCGTGCTGCAGTCTGACTAAACATATGGACAGGTGAGATTCACCACTAATACGACCAGAGGCCAGGCAGCAACAGTTTACTCACCAGGCTTCTGATGAAATTCAAACACACACAATATTGGTGCAAATAAATGAACACTACCGGTGAATAGGGAAAACATATATAAAATGAAGATAGAAATGCTGTAGATTACTGATATACCAATTGCAAACTTTCTGCTCTGTTTTCAAATCACATTAAGTAAGTGCGTGCTGTATTTGTCATTGTACAAGGATAAAACCAAATAGTGCTCAGGTGTTAGTCCTGAGCCGCACTGCCATTGTGGGTCAACCTGACCAGCATGTGTTTGAAGACAATGCTAGTTCTTGGGATGTGACATTCATGACCGATTGGCTCTTTTAAACGGCTCTTAACGGTGAGCGGTTCAAACCGGATGTCAGCTGTGAAAAGAGCCGGATGTTGTTTTCAGTGAATTCCCCTCGTAGCTGCGTGCCCGTGAGCCAACAGACGTCTGCACCGGACAACAGTCAATTGGATCCCGAGCGTCAGACGGGTGTTGTAGTCCAATACTATGTGGGGTATATTGCTTTTATAAAACAGCCGTTGGTGATGTCACTTCCCCTGTTGTCTCCGCCGCTAGGTGAGGACGGTCGGGTTGTGCGAACGCAGCTGAAGCTCTAGTTCCTAACTGTGTAGGGACCTAACGGTTGACCTTATCACGTGACAAGGGGATAGGAGCTATTATTGGAGGAATTTGGAAGCAGCCTTTGCTTTTCAATACCTTTGGGGCACCGTTTAACGGTACCCAGCACTAACTGTGAGTAGTGTCGTGTTTTCGAGCATATTCTGTCATGCATTTTTTTGGTCGCTTCCATTTTTCAGTGGAAGAAACGGACAGATGGATATAAAAATGGCACGGCTGTAGAAATAAAAGAGTTTGCGGTGGTGCTTCATATAGCTGTGTGTAGCCTCGGCCTATACCAACTCATTATTATTATTATTTAAAAATTGCGCAGTTTCTTCTCAAACTAAATGCAGACTGGCCATGTAACATCCCTGCTGTAAAGGTGTGTTTTAGAATGTTTTGTGATAGAATAGAGCTGTGCCTGATTTCCCGATTGTGCTAAAAATAGCTCGACTGTCTGCGCGTGTGAGCGTGCATATCTCATTATATTCAGACAAACACTCTGTCCGACTCCATGGATTTCCACTGTGCTCGCTACAACTCAACTTGCATTTCCGGGTCAATTTCAGTGGAATAGCACAGAATAATGCACAGAATAATGTTGACAACAAAGCACTGTCGCTACATACCGTTTACATGAGAAAATGCATAGCAAAAACTGCACTGTCCATGTTATTTGTGCAGCCCCACCGACAACAACATTCCCGTAGTTCAAACTACATTATCAGTCAGAATGATGTCTAAGGGACACCTTTTTCTGAGCAAACAACAACGCAAACTATAATCATCAAAATCTCTGAACTATCGAGGCAAATGTGTTCAAATTTCATGCAAACCGAGACCAGAGTATCATGAACCGCTACCAATTTATTGAATTTTATGAAGTGTCATTGTTAATAATAGGGTAAATGCACCAATACACGTTCAGGGTTATTTAGGTGTTGATTTGGCTGCAAGAAATGAGTTTCCTGTTGTTAAGATTAGCCTAGTTAGAAATGTTGTGTCGATAGTAATTTTACACTGCGGCGGCCGATGTTTAGGACGCTCAATCATATGTGAGAGAAACCTTTTAAAAGTTACCTGTGGGAATGTTGTGGTACTGATCCGTGGTATATTACTGTGCTTGCACGAAGCATACAGGACGTTTGAGGGGTGTGTCATCAGCGGTGATGTCATTCAGATACTGCGCTACTAGAATGCAATGGGCGAGTTTTAAAGGAAAGAAAATAAATTACATTTCTTAATAATTCATTTCATTAATTTCATTTTGACAAATACAAAATATTAACCATATATAAAATCCTAAATGGCCCATAGTCATGCTTTTTTAGACTTTCCAGAGGGGATTTGAGATGTTTTAGTTTAGTTTTTGAATAAGCTATTTATTGAATAAATATTTTTTGGAATAAGCTTTGTTTTTTGCTGTTCAAAGCTCAATAAACCAGGCAGGAATTAGGTATTAAAATATCTGTGCTGTAAAAAGTGGATGTACAAATGTTTGACAGAATTGTCTTTGTATTTTTTAAAGGTTATAGTTTAGTTGATCAGCAGAGCAGGCCTTGATTAGCACCACCTTAGCCTGGCCTTAGGCATCTGTAAACACTGGTCAATGATAATGTCCCTACATGTTACGTCTGGTTCTGATCTCAGTGTCCGGGTGTTGTAGGTGACGTCAAGCATCACTCTTTTCAAACTTTCAAAGGAGGTCACCCCTCCCACCTGAAAACGGAGTTCAATTGTGAAGATCCAGACCTTCTGTACGAAACGTGTACGAGGGTATGGTAAAACCAGGATAGCATTGTTGCCTCACAATCATAGGGAGGCAATGCAAGGAAGAGTGTGAGACATTGTTGGTATGCTATTTATAGTTCATGTATGCATTTCCAACATTTATGTGAATCATTGTTCATATGTTAAACATGCATCGTGTAAAATACACCATTTCCAGGTTATGTTCAAATCTGAGCTCAATTGATAAATAATGCTAAAATTGTGATTTAACACATTGAGTGCCGCACTGTTTTTGGGATTTTGCATTTTTCATGATATATGTAGCCCCACAGCGTACTCTGTTATAGCATGCTATGGCTCATTTGAAAGGTGAGACTCTAAGCTCTCAGTAGGTGAAAACCGTTTAATTCTACGTGCCTCAGTTCCTGAGAAATCCTAAGCTAAACAGAGGCTTGTTTTTTGATCTAAATCTTTTTTTTTTCTTTCTGGAAACGGAGATATGTGTTTTATGAAACATGCACCATTTGAGCCTTTAGATTTGGGTAAAGCCAAACTGGAGCAAATGTGCTGGGTTCAGATGTTTTTTTTTTAACCAAACAGAAAAAGTAATCAGATAGATTACATTTGCACATTTGTTTTCATTTTACAGCAATAGAGGATTTGGGGAATATGAAAAAAACTCAAATAGGAGTTGTTGCAAGTGTTGTGGTTTTAGTAGTATCGGACCCACAGACGGACCCAAGACAGGAGTCACGGTTCACAATTTATTTTCTTCCATAGTCCAAACAAGGCGGAGGGTCTCAGGTCCTAGGAGTCCTTCCCACACAGGCACTAGGAGCACAGGAGATCAAGGTAAGTTCAATGTGGTCAAAACCAGGTACGTCTCAGGAGCTAACTGCAAAATCACCATCTAGCTGACGGAACAATCTGGCAGAGTCTGTCTGGAGAGCTGGGTCTTTCACTGTGGCAGTGAAAGACCCACACACACACACACACACACACCTGAATGAGCGGCTCTGCGGAAATGCTTTGGCTCCCGGTTCAGCGACGTGACCCCTAAAGGTCTGCGTGGAAAAGAAAGCACCTCACGAACGCACCACCTCACAAGAGAAGAGAAGCGATCTAAATGCACATGCAGTTTATCAGATAAAAGTCAAATCAGGTCCAGTAGCAGAAACAGAGAAATGAGACATATGTGGCGGACATATGTGGCGGCCGAAAAAACGATTGTTCTCGTTTTTGGCACTCAATGTGTTAGGTAGGAAGTAGGAATATACAAATGCAAGTGCTGTTTAAAAGCTCTGTGAAAATCAGTTTAAAAAGGCATTCATAGCCTAAAACTAGTCACTTTGAATACTATTATTTCTTTTCTTTTGTAACGTTTTTAACCTGCTGCTCCTAACTGTCGGATCTGTTAACTGCTGCTCTCTGAAACCAAAACAACAAAGTCTAATGGATGGAGCCTCTGTCCTCTATCCACTTCTGGCTTTTCCAAGTTCAGCCCGCATTGACTTACATAGAACTTAATAATATCCATCCATCCATCCATTTTCTTCCACATGTCCGTTGCCGGGTCGTGGAGGCAGCTGTTGGCGCTGCCCAAATCACATTGCACCAGCCCCTATGGCTCCTCCTACAGGTGGCGGGTCCACAGAAGGACGGCCTCATGGTTCTAACTGGGCCTGTCGGTCTCTCATAAGGGGCTTCTGAACCGCTGTTTGTCTGACCGTCACCTAGGACCTGTTTGCCATGGGAGACCCTACCAGGGGCAGGGGGTTCATCCTTTTTATACTTTGACATTAAAACCAACACTGACCACTGCCTGAAAAAATTGATGTTTTCACTTGCCTTTGTACACGTGTCTTTGAATGCTTTATAATATCCCCGGAAATCCTGGTGTTGGACTGCTTGCGGATTAACTCTGCAATCTTGGGAGCACACAAAGCTTTGACAAATAGGCTTATTGACTCATGTTGTTGTTTGAAATGGAACTGTGGCTTCCGTCGCGGTCCGTGGGAGTGCGCCGTGTTGTGACATGACCTGGCTATTACTTCTGAATGCATGTCTAAATAAACCGCCGCTCTTTGATTCCTGCCTGCGACCGCGGCTGGCATAGGAGCTCGCCCACTCCCTCGCGGGCGCGGGACTCGGAGAAAAGGGCTAATTTCTCAGGCTGTCGGCTTGCTCACGCGCCGCCCCAGACCCCGGAACGCGGCTCGGGAAAAAACGGCCCGCGACGTAGAGGCGTAACTTAGCAACCGCGGTCGCAGTGAGGCAGTCGTTTGCGAGGGCTTCGTCTGTGGCCACCAACGCTTGATCGATGCGCAACATGTTCCTCATCGATCGCGCTCATCATCGTCCGGCTGAATAACTGCAGTCATCCGAGGGATTATGGGTGGTCCGGCGGCTCACTTAGCGCTAATGACAGACCAGAGCAAGACGTTAAGGGCTGGAGACACAGGGGGAAGGAGTACTCCCGTTATTTACTGAAGTACAAGTACAGAAAAGGGAGTGAATAATTTAGTGATACATTCTAGATCAAAAGTTTAAAATTTCACAGTTTGAATGTTTGAATCTGAACAAGGTTGTAAGTAAAATTTAAGCTTGCAACAAGGAAAAAAGGGAGACGAAAAAAAACTTTTGAGTAAAGCTTTAATTGGAAACAACAGTTAAACTGAAATAGTCTGTTTTTGAGGCTGATCCAAAGTTTGAGACCACATGCATTCGGAGCTAAAGTGTGGATTCACCCTGGCTGTTTCCCAAAGCCTGGGTACCTCGCCTTGCCTTGGCGTTGAAGGCATCGCCTCCAAACTCACTTCCTTCCAGTCCAAGCCAAGTGTCCCGCCTTGGACCAAAAAGAGCTGCTAATGGAACACGCTTCAGAAGTAAAGGAAGTGACATCACAAACTAAAAAAGTAAGTTCAATGTTTCATCCAGAGGAAAGGGTAGGGTCTGCTGAGGACGGAGGGTTCTGAAGCGCTGGGGGGTTCAAAACCAGAATTTGTTTTGCCTTTGCCATCAGGATGTCATGACACTGACTCCACATTTTTGTACAGATTTGGCCTTTTTAAGGAACGTGCTCCTAGTTACCGTATTTTCCGGACTATAAGTTGCTCCGGAGTATAAGTCACACCAGCCAAAAAATGCATAATGAAGAAGAAAAAAACATATATAAGTTGCTCCGGAGTATAAGTCGCAGCCTTGGCAACTACCTGGGCATGGAGGCGTAACTGCTCCGTTGACAAGCCTCTCCCGGCAGCACGTTGTTCAAGCACCCATTTACAAACTCTTTCCCCTAGCTGTGACCATCTAGCTTTTTGTCCGCAATTACCAATAAATGTTTTGTTTTTTTCATTGCAGTAAGAGTAACCTCCGCTTTTCGCCAGTCCCTCACAAGTTTCTCGCCCACTCCACACTTTCTTTCTGCTGCTCGATTACCGTTTTTAAAATGTTGGTGCTACAGGAGTAGCAGATTCCGGTGCACAACCCTAGAGCGCCCTCTAGCGGCTGTCCGTATGAAAATAACAAACATGCGAAATTATACATTTTGATATATAAGTCGCACCTGAGTATGAGTCGCACCCCGAGCCAAAGTATGAAAAAAGTGTGACTTATAGTCCGGAAAATACGGTACTCTTTTTTCAATTTTGTCTCACTCCCTTTTCTTCTTGTTACATATTGAACTTCTACTGTGTTTCCACTGTGTAATGGCTCTTTTGACAACATTATAGTTCAGCAATATAATTTTTACAAGATTGTGTCTATTAATATATTTCTGATTTAGTTTTTTTAGCCAGCAATAAAAAACTGAATTTACAATTAGTTTTGTCAACTGTAAATGTATATAATTTCATTACAAAATTCATGCAAAGTGTAGCTGCTTCCTGAACCGACAAAGAAGCAGACTTTTTGTTGAGCTTTGAATTTAATTGATGAGGCACTTTCAAATGTTTGTTACTAATGTTTTTAGTTCATTTAAAAAAAAAAAGTAACGATTAGCCAATAAACACCTATGGAGATTTGAATCATTTGAACTGCTTTTGATTTGGTTCGAGTTTTAAATCAGTCAAAATATAATGACGACACTTGAAATAAGCACCAGGACAACAGAGAACTGACTACGATGCAGTTGATAATTAGGGCGTATTTGTTCCCATTGTGATTTGAATGTACTGTCTGTATAAAATAACACAGGATAATGTGATGAGGCCTCTGGTAAATAAATGTCATCTTTCTGCTTACTACATAAAGGCACTGTTCACACTCGACTATGACTCTTTCATACCAATGGGTGAAGTGTTTTGCTCAAGAACACAGCATCAGTATTAAATACAGATACAAGTGATCCCTACTTCTACGTACTTGTGTTTACATTATTGCAACAACTCTGGGCTCAGTAGGACATGTTTGTAGCTTTTACAACTTGAAGCCGCGGCATTTTCCTCCTAATAACACACTTGGATTCCTTCCACCTTGGGTAGCTCTGCGGTGCAAGTTCAGAGTGAATTCTCCAAACAGAAAACATGCGGTGAGAGGTTCAGTGAATGCTGTTCCTCCGTACCTGGGGCAGGTGCCGTGGTGACATTGACAAAATACGGAGAA
This sequence comes from Proterorhinus semilunaris, assembly GCA_021464625.1. Classification (NCBI taxonomy): domain Eukaryota; kingdom Metazoa; phylum Chordata; class Actinopteri; order Gobiiformes; family Gobiidae; genus Proterorhinus; species Proterorhinus semilunaris. The sequence goes on from CM038348.1 coordinate 8,083,944, forward strand.
AAGCATATTTCCTCCCAGTGAAAGCTTTCTGAAACTAATGTCAAAGTGCCAAAGAGGAAGAATGAGTGGAAGTCTGCAGGTCCTGAGGCCTTAGCGAGGCATGGAGTCAGAGGAAGACGGGGAGGTAGACTCGGTGACAATGCCGTACTCGTGTTGGGCTGGGTATTTTCTTTAGGCGGTTTGGTACCTTTTTCCCTCTCACTGTGTTGGAAAAGTTAACGTGTAGGAAGGCAATAACTTACAAAAAACCTTTTTTGATCATTAGAGAGAGAAAATTAAAGTTAGTGTGGATGGGTAGGTTGGCGTTAGGGATGTCTTCCCCAGAGCCTGGACTCTGGTGGTGGTATTTCGAGACCAGTGTTTGGCATGGTGGAACAGCAGTTAGAGGTAGAGGTGGGTCGCAGCACAGTTGGGAAGGGGACAAGCCATGAACGCTTAAATGTGCGACCGAGGGCTATGATTGGTGTGGCTCTGCGCTGATAGGCTGAGGTGGAGGTGTGACCCTCACAGACGCGTGGACTAAATGTGTCAATACTACTGCGATGTTGTAGTTATTTCCGGGAAATCTCCTGTTTGTTAGCGACAAAACGTCTTGAAATAAGCATTGTAAAGAGTACGTTTTGTCTTGATTTGACTCTGACATTAAAACTAAGATGTAAAAAATCTTGGAATAAAAAACCTCTTATACATTGCAAATAACCCTATGGGCCAGCGAACTGAGATTTTATGAGCGGCGGAGGCGAATAGTGCATCTCCGCCACTCAGAAAATCTCAGTTTGCTGCACCATAGGGAATAAGAGGTTTTTTATTCCAAGATTTTTTACATCTTAGTTTTAATGTCAGAGTAAAATCAAGAGGGCGTCACAAAAGGAGGTGACTGCTCTGATGGGAGCTCCGCGGACATTTATTTCCTTGTTTACATCGTGCTGCCTTGTGTTGTTCCTTAAGCTTTAGGCTCTCACAGCTCAAACTAAAACACTTGATTAACCCCATCGTGAGCTAAGCTACACTCCCCCACAACCCTCTCCCTTCCCGGCCGCGGATTCGATCTGGTTGGAAGAAAAAGGTGTCTCCACCCCAGTACTTCCCGTTTAAATGTGCTAAGTCTGGCGTGGCAAGATCATAAATATATAAATATATTATATATAAATAAAGATTGATTGATTGATCATAAAGCGTAAAATGTTACGCTATAGTCTATGCTTTGAGTCACCAGATCGGGCCCTCTGTGCGGTTGCCTCAATGACAGAAAAAGCCATCCCGAATATCCCACATCTGCGATATCTGATGGTGGGACTAGCACACCTTATGAGAAACCCACAGCGCAGCGATGAAATGCTAATTGTCTGCTCGCACAACCTTGTGCGCGTCATTGTCGGTGTCGTCAGACTGGCATTAGAGTTGCCGATATCGAGCGACTGCCGTGCGGCGCGAGAGAACAAAGGGGGCGCGCGCCGAGACCGAGCGCGGCACGAGGATTATCTGTGTTTAACACGCTGTTGAATGCTAAGTGTGCATTAGCATGTGAATACTAATCAAGCCGTCTTCATTTCCCCTTCCTCCGGCTGTGAAGGATGAGCACAAAGCCGCAGCTCGTCCAATCACAGGGGGTCTGTGAGCCGCCTCGGCCGCGTGTGGGCCCCGCTCCGGAGCAAATAGTCCTGGCTCGCACGACGGATCAGACATGTTAGGTGAATGCGTACGTGAGTTCAGGGAGTGTGGTGTTCAGAGGACTTGTGAAACGGTTAGGTTAGAGAACATGGCACTACTGGCATGAATATGAGAACAATGTACAGAAGGGTGAGTGAGTGAGCTGAGACACTTTTTGCTTTGGTGTACGTTAAAGCAATTGAACTATTTACGTACATTTTGTTTTCTTTGTGTTTGTTTGCGTCTTCAAAAATCATCTGGTTTTAAAGACATTTAAAACAAAATTTGGTCTTGTGGCATTTTACCCCAGGAGCGGGGGAAGTTGAATCACCATATTTAATAGGTGCATTATGCAACTGTATGAGTATGAGGCATGGCGCCTTTACTTTTGATCACGGTGGTCTCTACAATCCTCCAGGATCAATTGTTTTAAAGGTTTCTGCTAGGTTTTTACTGCTGATGTAACTGTTTCCATGGTTACGTATAGGTTCAAGACAGAAAACCTACTCGAAACCCCAAAAACTGTCCTAGAGGCCAACGGAATGGAAGGTAAAGGCACCTTTTTCCGCATAAAAAGTTGCATACTGCACCTTTAAAAAGTGATAGTCTGTAAGTTTGCCAAGTGAGGCGAGATAGAGTGAAATATGAAAGTCAAATTCCTTCCCTTTTTGACTAGGGCTGAACGATTAATTGCATTTGCAATTTTATCGCGATATTACACAACGCGATTTCGTAATCGCAGGGCACGCGATTTGGGAAGTAAATGGAGCAACGAGATATGTCAGCAAAGTCCGCTCCGTCGCGTGCTTTTGTTTACGTCTCAGTCTAGTTAAGGTGCGCGGTAGATTGTGGATGTACAGTGAAAATATCAGCGTTTATCATGCAGCCACCGCGAAGGAATATTGCTTTTCTCCGTTAGCATTGCGTTAGCCACAGCGCTAATCACGCCATTCCGTCGCCGCTACTACACGCTCTGACGATCACAGAAACTCCCTCACCTCCGGATTCTACGCCTCTGCCTCCACAGACATATATAGGTGAGTCTGTGCTGATTGTAAAAAGTAAAGAGGCTTATGTTTGGGAATGTGGATAAAGAACTTATCTCAAAAGCATAATGACGTTTCATGACCATTAAGTATCCGCGGAGGCGATGTGCCTTTATTTACCTTTGCGTCTACCGCATATCCGCTCCGTAGGTCGTACAGACGCAAGATATAAACACTAAACTGCAGTATGAAAAGGGTTGGTAACTAGGATCCGAGGCAGGAGTCCGTGTCATGTCTTATTTTGCTGAGGTGCTGTTTAAGGTGAAATGTCACTAAATGGCTGCGAGTCAAAGAGACGTGTCTGTGTCTGGCACCTCATGTCCCGTCTCCTTGTGTCAGTGTTCTTTTCTTTCTTCATATTGTCCAAAGTTACATCCCAAAACCAAAATGCTGCTCTTAATTCCACTGTTTTGGCGTGTGCTCCATCTGGCCTCTCCGTGTCCTTTAATAACGCGCATCTGAAGCAACTCAGACAGGGATTTGATTGGCCGAAATAATAAAGTACTATTTAATAGTTAAAGCAGACGTTTGTTCTTACTTTCCTGCACTTTAGTATGGGTGATGTTACTGACTGGATCAGTTTTTTTTTTTAATATCTATATAATTTAGCATTTATTTATAGATTGTACTGTTAAGTTCAGACAGTTTAAGAAGTGCAGTCCACACAAATTTTGAATAGGTCAAGCAACAATTTTGTTGCAATTTTCACTTCAAATATTGTTTATTATGAAACAGGCTGATTTATTGCTTGTGTTAGGTGAAAAATACATGAGAAGAGGACCTTGCAACAATAATCGCATATTTAATCGCAATCGCAATATTGAAGAAAAAAAATCGCAATTAGATTATTTCTCAAAATCGTTCAGCCCTATTTTTGACCAGAAAGCCCGTCTTAGTTTTCAAAATGAGGAGAGCAGAAACATAATTTTGAAAAGTACATGATCAAGCTTCCTCCACCTTCCCTCCTGATTGGACCTGACAGGCTGGTTCACAGGAAAGGCTCGTCTCATTGGTCAGGGAGGATACTAGACTCAGAATAGCGTGAAAAAGTTTATTTATGTAATACAACTTAAAAGGTGAAACATTTGACTCATGACGTGCAAAGTGACATATGTAAAGCCTTTATTTGTTTTAATTTGGATGATTATGGCTAATAATAATGTTTTATTTGGGGTATTTACAAGCTGTGAGCCTCAATTAACAAAATTATAACAAATAAAGGCTTGATATATGTATCTTCCTTTGCATGCTGATTATAGCGTACAGCTTGTAAAAAACACACATTCATATGATTAGAATATTCATCGACTAATTCCTCCAAAACATCTGCAAAGGGTCCCTGAGACTTTAAATGGTCTCTCAGTTGAGTAGAATTCACCATCATGGGTTCAGACTGCTGACCTGACAGTTGTGCAGAAAACCATCATTGACACCCTGAATAAGGAGGGAAAGGCTCAAAAGGAAATAGCAAAAGAAGTTGGATGTTCTCAAAGTGCTGTATCAAAGTGAAATTTAAGAGGAAGGAAAAGTGTGGAAGGAAAAGGTGCACAAGCCGCAGGGATGACCACAGTCTGGAGAGGACCGTCAGGAAAAGGTCATTCAAAAGTGTGGAGGACCTTCACAAGGAGTGGACTGAGGCTGGAGTCAGTGCATCAAGAGCCTCCACACACAGACGGATCCTGGACATGGGCTTCAGATGTTCCTCTGGTTGAAGCATCCTGGTCTTCCATAACACCCCAGCAGTGCCACAGGCTGAGAGCATCCATGCCACGCAACCGGATTAAGGCCGTCATTCAAGTAAAAGTACTAAGTACATATGCATGATTATAGCTTTCAGAGGGCTGACATTTCTCTGTTTAAAATATTTTTTTTATTGATTTCATGCAATATTCAAGATATTTTATTTTTTATTTTTTTACCAGCTGCAAGCCAAAATCATCAAAATTAAAACAAACAAAGGCTTGACATATGACACTCTGCACGTAATGAGTGTATATCATGCAAACCGGTGACATTATTATATATATATATATATATATATATATATGGACGTATGATGCGGGGTGTATTATTTTAAATGTTGTAATACCTTTGGGTATGAAAAGCGCTTTATAAATAAAGTTTGATTGATTGAATGATTTTAAGTGAATTAAAGAAATGTATTATTTTGTACCTGTACGTTTGGAACGGGACAAAAATACTAGATAGATGACAACATGAAGAAAATCCTCTTAAAGCATCAACATGGGCTGCATCGTGCTTCACTGCTAGAAGGTCCCGGGGGTCTTTGTGTGTGGAGTTTGCATGTTCTCCTCGTGTCTGCGTAGGTTTCCTCCGGGTACTCCGGTTTCCCCTTACACTAAAAACATGTACAGTAGATTACTCTCTTCCCTGAAAAAGGGATTCTTAATCTCAGTGGGACTATCCTGGTCAAATAAAAGGTCAAATAAACATCTGTGCAGGTACATTCTTGTTAAGTACGTTTAATAAAATATTCCACTTGTGGTTGATTCAGTTCCTGTCGTGACATCGTGTCTGTGATTGGATCGATATAAAACTTTTCAAGATGCAATTGGCTGTCAACAAAGTTCAAGATGGTCCTTCTTTGGAACAGATGCATAATGCAGGAGTGGACGGCTGGCCAGGCAAGTAGAAATGCCCATTTAGTGATAATTTGACTTTTTGCCTCATGGCACATTCAGACCGCACGTGATGGAGGAGTCAAGGGCGAGTGATTTACATGTTATCTCTATGCCAGGAGGCCGGCGGTGCGATAAATGAGAGTAGAGCGCGGCGATGAGGGCGAGTAGAATGACCAGAACGGAAAGAATGTGGCAGCAGGGGTGTTTGGCTCGCATCTGGAGCGAAGCGGGAAAGCGATTCTTCAATTTCGCCTCCACCGCCTCCTCGCCCGAGTTGAAAAATCTGAACTTTTTGGTCCATTGGCGGCACATTGACCAATCAGAGGACGGGGCTGTTTTGTGATGTAAGCGCAACATGCCGGTCACAGAGCGGCCAGGGAGCGGGAGGATGAGGAGATAAGACCAAAGACGGGGATTTGATCTACGGGCTCCGCTCTGTGTGTGAACCACAGCACTCACATCTCCGACCTCTCCTACTAAATAAAGACAAATGTAACCCCACAATACCTAGATTCTGAGAGAGGAAAATGCGATTGGTGACTGGGACACCGCTGCATTAATAAAACTCAAAGACTAGGATTATAATACCATTGCCTTATTTAGTGACATGGCTGGATGTGTTCACATTGAAACTACAGATACGATAAAGCTGTACTGGGCAGACAGAGCTAATGAGAGGCTGTCAGTGCTTATGAGATGGAGCTGCTTACTACTGTAGTCTCCCAGGGAGCTCACAGACATCAGGGGCAGCGGTTAGCCATCCCGGGCTGCCTTCGAGGCTTCGAGCGGGGCAGTGTGACAGAGTGTCCGCTAAAGGCAGGAGGGAGAACGGGGAGATACGAGCGCCAAATGTCGTTCGCGTGCGCTCTGCACCTTATCCTCCTGATCATGGGGAACGGCAAGTAACAGGTTAAACGATTCCATGCTAGCTCCACCTCCCTCCCCAGACCGCACAATATCAAAACATTACTGGACAAACTCAACTGCATTCAACACCAATAAGTGATATAAGACCGTTAAATCATTGACAAGACAATTGAAGTGCAAAGAATTAGCACTGCACACACAGTTGCAATTTTTGCTGACGATCATGCTGCCAGAGGCGCACATAGCCGTATAAAGTTGTCTAATAACACACGAGCCTGATGCTGTTTGGATGTATTGCTGAATTCTTGCACTTCCTCCACCTCCTTTTGTGTCTCCGTGGGTGCTATTGGTCCGACAACCCATTAGTCCGACGTCTCATTATTCCGATAATTTACCATTGGGCAGAGGTGCCATTAGTCCGACGTCTCTAACTCAGTTGTGTTGTGGATTAGAGAGCCATATGAAACCACTGGCCCCAACCTTAAGGTCCGTGGACTCTTTCCTGAACCTAATTTCATTTTTCAACCTACTCCTCAATGGGACATTTTCGGAATAATGAGACGTCGGACTAATGGGTTGTCAGACTAATGGGCCGCCCCCGTCTCTGTCACCAGTCCTTGGTGGAGGTTCATTTCATGTCGTCTAGTCCTTGTTGGACAGGGGCTCCTCCGCGGATAGGATTAGTGAATGAAAAGTTGTCTGATTTTGGCCTTGCCCCATTTCAAAATGAAAATACGACGGCCACGAGTTAAACTGACCGTTAAGCTTTTAGACTCTTGTGCTGAAATAGAAAAGCGGGCCGGGTGTCGTAATGACTGGCAGTTTGACCTGTAGTTAAACCAGGATCATGTCAGACGCATGTTCCAGAGCGTTAGCGTCCCAAATGCCACTGCACTAATGCGTCCATCAGCCCGCCTGAGTGACGGGGCAGAGAGAGGAGAGCTTAAGACTGTTGTAGAAGTGGCCTGTCTTCAGGAGTTAGTGCCGACTGACTGCAGCGGCCACAGGCTGAGTGTGCAGAGTGCGTGAGCAGCTCAGACAGAAGTTTAATGTGCACAATGTTTAGCTTAAAAGATGCAGTCAGTGCTCTAAGTGTCATGAACATTTCAGTAGGCAGGTGCCAGAGTCAAACCGCCGACCTCTGAAGCAAAACACTGAGCCACTGCTGCTCCAAAAACTAAAGGGTATAGAGATGGGCTGTATAGCTAAAAGTAGTGCTGCTCCACTAAAGATATGTTTTCACCTGCAGTGCCTCACCTTAAAGCAGTACTAAGTAACTCTTGCCCCTAGAGGCCATAAGCGCAACTGCAGGTGTCGTAGCAAGTTACGATTTTCTAACGTATTAAATGTCTTGGAGATTAAATACTACGCTGACAAAAGAGCGAAGGTAGAAAGGGATGTTGTACATCCAGTTATACAATGGAAATATTTTTTTTCACTCAAACTTGGCTGTAAATACTGTTTAAAGTGGCGCTAGCCCGCAGTTAGCTTTGCCAGTTAGCCTGTTAGCTTCTTCTTCGTGGTTCTATTAGTGTGTATTGGTTGCGCTGACGCGGTGGCAGTCAAGTTGCAAGCATGGTTTTCTGGCCAGAGACACCAGGGGGAGATGAAAGACCCTCCAATCATCCCATTAACACTTGTATTACACCCAGAGGGACTACGAAAAGGATTTATTAAGGTAAACACGTTACTTAGTACTACTTTAAATTATTATTTTAAAAGAACTAAAGTAAATGTTTTAACACACGATCAATGCTTTCAATACCGGCTCCGGTATCAAAATATCAATATTTTGGTATCACACTGCCAAGTATGGCCTTGTACAAATAGTAGCGCCGTTCCTCACATAGAATAAACATGGCTTGGGAGTATAATGTGCAGTAAAACATCTCAATAGCCATCTCATGTTTCCCGCAGTATAATATGGTTCAATCTCCAAGGATCAATTGATACAATGTCAAACCAGAGAAAACTGCATGAAAACATCGTACAAAATTAATATGTTATCTCTGTTCTGGTGTCTTAACTGCAGACGTAGTGTATGTTGATTGTAATTGATTGCATGACATCCACTGAAATGTAGCTAAAAAGAATCATAGGAACACAAACTGGATGGTTCCATAGTGTGGCTTTAAAGTGAGCATGTTAAAGGGATATTTCGGGGTTTTTGACATTGGGCCTCATTTCCTAGTTATCCAGAGTGTTGTTGATGTCAGGAGATTTTCTTAAATTCATGCAGTTCTTATATTTGAAGAGTCTAGTTGCGCTAGGCTAATGCTAGACTAAAGCATTTCTATGGTATCAGTTAGCCTGCATTAAAAACAGTCTGACCCACTCCACAGTGCACCTGAGGCAAATCACTTATAATGCCAGACTAACGATATAAATGTCTGCGTTAATAAAATAATTTTTGAAATATAATTGACCTTGTGTCACATGAATTCCCGCATTTTGAGGGACTATTTTCCCGCTGCGTTAGCTTACAGCCACGAAGCTGATGCTGCTAAAATATAAGGTATTTTAAATGCAAATTTGTTAAAATTATTCTATCGACATTGAGGTCCTATGTCAAAAATCCCAAAATATCCCTTTAATGTAGGAGAAGGGGTGGTGAGGGCGGTTGAGCGCTGCCGTGCTCCTGGCTGTGTTTGGATTTGAACAGAGAGGACCATCTGCTCGCTCAGACCCCACCTGTCCACTGTGCCCCGGGGAAACCAGCTCTCAACCTGCACGCTGCATTTACATACATACTGCCGCGACTGGCTCAGAGAATCCACGGCTACAGCCCATCAACGTTTCAAATCAAAACGGGGGTCTGTTTGTCGAATGGTGGGCGTTTACTGTTTGATAAAAGTACACTTTACATCTGTAATTGCGTGACATCTTGAACAAAACAAATGTTTTCCCCCACACAAACCTGGTGGATCTTTACTTGAGTCAGGCCTTTTTCAATCCAGATGTGACGATCCAAAGAGTTTACTGTCAAACTGAAAGAGCTGCCCCTGAGCTTTTCTAACTGCATAGGAATGACTGAAATACAGCTTGCCAAAGTTTGAGAAGACCCTCATTATCTCTTCAAGGTGAGACGCTGCAGGTGAAAACAAGGATTTTTCACGTACTGGTCAATGTTGAGATTTTTAGCTAGTTTTCTCCCTTAACATCAGAGTTTCAATGTTTTATAGTTACCCTGTCCGATGCTTATTTTATGACGTTTTGTGGCTAGTGAGACAGAGATATCCAGGAAGTAACGCTAACATCGCCGCACCAGTCGTTTTCCCCGCGCATATTCATTCACACATGATGACTTGGTCTGTGTCCACGTGTACCGCGAAAGGCGACCGAGATGACGCTGTAATCAGAATATGGTCATTTCCTTTCAGGGAGGCAGACGCAGCTAAAGATGGGAGAAATCCTCTCGCACATGTGCAGACGTTACTAAACTCCAGGTCCGGTTTTCTCAAAATGAGGTTTTCATTCCACTCTTGCAACAACATCTCAACTTTAGTCGCTCCTACAGGCTCCAAACTTTCCAGTCTTGGACTTAACTATATTTTGAAGGGCTTTTTCGGTGCAAGGGCCGAGTCTACAGTGAAGATCCCGCCCTTATGCCCATTTTAGGAACATGCTCCGTCACAACAGGGTAGGAGGAGTCTGTAAATCCGACATGATTTCCCCATCGAACGTAGTTATTATGGCAAACGGGGAGGAGTGAGGAGGAGTTTTCTATGCTTTTTAATGATCTATGCCAGTGGTCGGCAACGTCCGGCCCGGGGGACACTTTTGGCCCGTTGCCAATATTTTTTGGCCGCCAGAGGATATAAAAAAATAAATAAATAAAAAAGCCTAGCAGAGACTTCTTTATCCGTATATTATATTCTTTATCGTAAGAGCGAACACACTACACGATTCTGACAAACAGCTGATGTGTGATAACACAGCACGTCTGTCTTCTCTACCGCTTCATTTCTCCTCCAGCTTCAAAAACTGACCCCAAATCCGCAAAGTTAGGCTGTGTTTGTGAGCGTGCGAAAACATGTGCGTGTCCCAGTTTGGTCAGCGGTGTCAACCGTGTCACAACATCGCTGTGCAAGGCTCCTACTGCTACGAAGCCTTCAACTTGGCTTTAGTTCTGTCAAATGGAAATTAAAGTCGGCGACACGAAGAAGCGGGACGTATTTCAGTGGATTTAATAAGAAAAGGAGACGGGTCTCCGCTCCAAGATGGAGGAGGCGGAGAGAGGCGAGCGGAGAAAGCGGAGAGAGGAGAGCCCTAGCGGCGAGGTGAAGCTGAACAGTCCGTCTCCAAACTCAGTAAGTGCCGCTAAACTCTATTCGCGGTTGAAATGTAGCTTGAAAAGGTGGTTCTCGTGAACGTTTGGTGATATAAAGTTGTGCTTTTTCGTTTGTGCCGCTGTTTTCATGGAGAAATGAAAATGAGGCACTCTGTCATTGGCGGCTGTTTTCTGTGTGTTCACTTTGGGGACGGTAAAATCACCCACGTTTCTCCTGTGCGTCCAAAATCGGGCTTAAAAATCAAACATGTTTGATTTCCTGCGACTGTAGTCCAGTTGCGTCTGACTGCTGCCCACACGACACGATCCAGTCCCCTGGTAATTGTTAAGAGACGGTCCTAGAAACCTTCCTGCCGTTGTTTCATCTGTGCGTGGTAAGAGGGGGTGCATTTTTCGGTGGTCATGCAGTTTTCGGCGTAACACCGGGCCAAAATCCAGGAGGCACGATCAGTTTGGGGTTATCTAGTATTGAATATCCATGCATGAATAAATCTATTTCTTATCAACTGACCGGCTGGCCCGCCATCTATCGGCGTAAAAAAATGTTGGCCCGAAGTCAAGCCAACTTGCCGACCCCTGATCTATGCTTTGAACCCAAGAAAGCAAGGCAAAGTTATTTTTTATATGAAAACATACAATGACTTTTCCCCGTCATATTTATATCAGTAATGTTTAAACTGGTAAGTTTCAAAAATAAATTTCTCTACATTTAAGTTTTTTTCCTATTCAACCAATCCCAAATCAGTCTGTCTAAAATAGAATTCCCAATGACACTTATAACTAGGGCTGCACAATATATCTTACCGTCTCACCGTTTTACATCTGGGAAATAGCCTTATTTATTTCCACAAGGGTCAGTGGTTGTTCAAGATTAAGACATTCCCTCTCAGAGATGGCTGGTATCATCAGGGAATCAAAGTAGGACCGCATAACTGCATCCTCTTTGGGAGATTCTGATGTATACAGATCCTTATAAAATTTAGTGAATGTTTCATTAATTACTGATGGAGTGGTGGTACATTCACCTGAAGCAGTCTTAATACCTTTAATTTGACGGGAGGTAGTTTGATTTTTCAGTTGATGTGCCAAATATCGCCCAACCTTTTCATCATGCTCATACTGAAGGCCACGTGAGCGTGAAATAAGTTTCTCTGTTTCATAAGTAAGCAGTAAATTATATTCTAGCTGCAAGTTGAGTCAAGTTTAGTGTTAGATGAATATATTAGTTTATTTTCAAATTATTTAATATCTTTCATGATTTGTTCCCATTTCTGTTTTCTTAATTTATTTTGTCTTGCTGAATAAGAGATCATTTCTCCTCGGATTACAGCTTTTAAGGTTTCCCAAAGGAGACATGAGGAGATTGAGTCAGAGTAGTTATGTACAAGAAAATTGTTAATGGCTTTGGTGATTGATATGCAAAATTGTTCATCATTGAGCAATAAGCAGTTCAATCTCCAAGGAGGGGGTGACATTGTGCTGACATTGTGAAAAAGAAAGGTCCATAAGGGCTGATTTGAGCAAATACTATTACTACTGTTTCCCGATCCACTTGGTTTTAATTAGTCAACTTTGGACTTTAGTTCTAGTTTTGATCATACCTGACTCCCTTTCTCTCCCTCATCTTGTTTATTGATGAGTTCTTGTCAAACTGAATGTCACACACTGCTACCGTGGTTAGCAGTTAGCATTTAGCTTCAACACAATAAACACATCTGTGCTTAGCTGTCAAGTGTCCCGTTTTGGCCGAGAAACTACCGTATTGTTTCCCTCTTTCCTGCCGTCCTCCCGTGTTTTATCTCGTACATCTCGCATATTATTACATAATATTATAAAAACACACTCCTCAGCCGCTCCAAACTGAACTCTGTCCCTATAGCCTTGCGAGAACTGCCACCAAAACTTCACAGGTGTGCATCTGTGGCTCACATCTATGAACCCTTTTTGAAAAAAACAAAAAAATAAAAAAAAACACTATAACAGCTCAGCTCTTGCCTCAGTCACATGTTGTATCCAAGGCTAGATGTTTGGAGTGCACTTCAGGGCTTTCTCTTCTAGCTGTAGCTCCACAGCTGTAGCTAGGGTCCACAAAATGTTCTCCAGGGCTTTGCTGCTTTTAAGTGCTGTCAGTAACTCTCCAGGCCGTTTATCAGAATAAAATACTACATTTTCAATTTTCTGTAAGTATCAGCTCTGCTCATCGGCATGAGCTGCTATTTTTGGCTGTAGCATCTTGACTTCAGTCAGTGGAGATGCATAGTTTGATATGACACTTTCAAATGTACTTTTCAGTATCCAAATTTGCCATCATTCCTCTGTTAACTGGAATAAATACAAAAATCATAAAGGTAAATGCATTGATTCCTCTTGCTTTTGCGCCAGTAAAAGTATTGTAACGTAAGGCATTAAAAAAGCATTAAATAGAGTTAGATTTGAGTAACTGCGACCTGTATAAATCAGTTGAGTCTTTTTTTCCACAAAGACACACATTGACATTATGCTGTGGTCAACCAGAGCTGAGCAGTCAATCCTGGAGTAGGCTCTTGTGGCCTTTGCGTAAATAAACAGTTGATATAGCGTAAGTGTGTCGTGCTGGGCAACTAAATGGAGACTGTAAACATTGTGTGCGTGTGCATCCTTGTCTGTTGTGGCACACTGAAGCAATGTCTGCATTTACTTTATGACTCACCCAACAGCATAGTCGCACAGCATGTAAACAGCACTGGAGGAAAGCAAATATAGCTCGGCTGCAGATTGGAGAATGGGTTGTCGGGGCCTGTAGTCTGCCTATCTTCGCAGAAATCGTGCACTTCATCAATCCCGGACCTCGGATATTAAACGGAACCAGTCCGAGGACCACTGTTGCTATCAAGTTGCAGAAGGAGATTGTGGTGTGTGAGTAGAGCTGCTTTTGGGGGAATTGGCCTTGGTAATCCCCAGAAAGAGCTGGAGAAGTGCCAGAAGTGATGGGAGTCTAGACTTCTCAGACAGATTACCTGCTACAAGCAAGAGGTGGTGCGCGATGTTCCAAACCGGCAAAACCCTCCCTTACTGAATTCAAAGTTCTTCTTCTGATGTGTGAGTAACAACTCAGCAGATTAAGAGAACAAATCATCAAAATTCACTTTTTCAAATGAGAAATATCAGGCAAATGTGACTTTTTCTTTTCAACTTATGACCATTGAGTTAGACAGAGCAATGTCATGAACCACGTGACAAGACGGCAGCATATTAGGCAAAAGCACGCCAGAGCTCCATTGACGGCAATTAAAAAATACTCCAGATGCTTGTACCAGACTGTAGCTTTTTCGAGCTAATTTGCATCTGTAGTCCTACGGTGACAGAGAGGCTAATGCATGCTTTTATCACTACTGTAATGCCCTGCTTTCTGGTCTTCCCAAAAAGAGTATCTCAGGTTTACAACTTTTACAAAATTCAGCAGCTCGTGTCCTGACAAAGACCAGGAGGCGGGACCACATTACACCGGTTTTAGAGTCGCTGCATTGGCTCCCCGTGTGTTTCAGGATCGATTTTAAAGTTCTTTTAATGGTTTTTAAATGTCTTAATGGTCTTGGTCCTTCTTATCTTTCAGAACTGCTTTTTCCTTATGAACCTTCACGGCCCCTTCGCTCCTCCGACAGGGGTCTCCTAGTTATTCCTTTCAGTATGAAAAGCGCTTTATAAAGTAAGTTTGTTTGATTGATTGATTGAGAGGGGACATGACAATACCGCCATGTGATTGGTTCGACCAGAGCAAAAACATGTCAACTCGGGCCTGTCGTGATGGATTTACGGTCAGACTGACAATTCCGATCTCGCTAAAATAGGCCACTGATCATTAGGAGCGCGTTTGATATCGCTGGCACGTTTGCATACGCTTCAAGTAGTTGGACATGTCTAGTCTCCTTTCCTGAGATTTTGGGAGTACAGACAGCGGAGCCAGTCGAAGGGTGACTTATATCCTGTGCAGAGTGAGCGGAGCTGTGAGCAGCAGAGACATTTGTCACTTCAGAGCGGCTCAGGAGTTATCTACCACACGCTCTGGGACACTCATCAATTTAAGGCTCTTCTGCTACAAAACACCTCCTCACACTAGTTCTGCAGATTTACGGACACCCACCGCCGTATTTAAGCACCGCTTCTTGCTCCATAAAACAGAAAACGGAATGGCAAGCAAATTTTCGGCTGTACGGGTTTTTTTTTACACCGCGCTAAGTAAATAAGACGAGAAGTGTTCTTTTGGGAGAGTTTAAATGTGGATACAGTGCACAGTTAATTATACACTCCTAGAGGACTTCTTATTATGTCATAGACCTAATGTTGTAGTAATATTAGTGATGCAATGTCCCTGTCACAAGAAGCCACAATGGTTCACACAATAGTTTTACAAGCCTGAAACGGTAACTTGTAACCGTCTCTTCTGGGCTCACCGAGGTTGAAGGAGATACGAGGCTGGCGAGGGATTGAATGGCCTCATAGTGTTTGCCCTAAATGGCTGCTACGGCTGCAGCTCCCATCACAGCATCAAGAAGACTGAGGCTGCATCAAAAAAGTGGTAAGCTAGTTCCTTTCTCCTTTTCCTTTCACCTTTGAGGTCGACCATAAGGGAACTTTTACAGTGAGGAACAGGAGCTTCAGCAGCCTCTTCTGCTCGTCAGGACAATCCGAACCTTCCTAACCAAGAACCAGGAAGTTACAAAGTTATTTCCTATAATGAAACTGTCAGATGGGGGCAATGGTGGCGCAGATGGTAGAGCGGGTCGTCTAATGATCGGAA
The DNA here is from genome assembly GCA_021464625.1 of Proterorhinus semilunaris. Taxonomy (NCBI): domain Eukaryota; kingdom Metazoa; phylum Chordata; class Actinopteri; order Gobiiformes; family Gobiidae; genus Proterorhinus; species Proterorhinus semilunaris. Next base: position 8,099,217 of record CM038348.1, read on the forward strand.
GGTCGGGGGTTCGAATCCTGCCTCCTGAAGGTGCACATTGTCGTTGTGTCCTTGGGCAAGACACTTCACCCTCCTTGTCTCCAGTGTCTGCGTACAATGGTGTGTGAATGAGAGTGTGAATGGGTGAAGCCCCCTATGAGAGACCAACAGGCCCCCATTTGGAACCATGAGGCTGTCCTCCTGTAGACCCACCACCTGCAGGAGGAGCCATAGAGGACTGTTGCTATGTCGGCAACGGACAAGTGGAAGAAAATGGATGGATGGATGGAAAACTGTCAGATGCTGCTGTGGTTCTAAGCATGACCTGCTTTATACTTTCATATATTTAGGACATAGCTCATATTTTCATATGTTCATCATTTGGTGCCATGCCATTGGTCCGACAACCCATTAGACCGAGGTCTCATTATTCAGAAAATTTACCACTGACCAGAGGTGCCATTAGTCCAACAACCCAGTTGTGTTGTGGATTAGAGAGCTATATACAATCATTGGCCCTATCTTTAAGGTCAGTGGACTCTTGCCTGAACCTAGTTATATGTTTCAACCCCTACTCAATGGGACATTTTCTAAATAAGGAGACGTCGGACTAATGGGTTGACGGACTAATGGGCGAACCCCATCATTTCACACTTGTGCGGAGATCAGCCGAGTTCGGAAACCTTCGGGAGGCAGCAGTAGCTTGTGGGATTGTTCTTAGCTCCTCATGGGCTGATGAGGAACATCCCGAGGTTCCTTTGCTGAAGGAGATATTAAAGGAACTCCTTTCTTCTCTTCCTCCTAATTGCACTGACACATTTGGATGCTCCTTGTCACGTCCGGGTCAACAATGAGAAGAAGGAGGTTCCTAAGCTCATTTAAGATTTAATGGAGAAGGTTTGAGCGGAGACGCTAATGGCAGACGGATGGCTGAGAGCCACAGAAGAACGAATGTGCTTGTGAGACGTGTTGAAAGGACGGTGTGGGCAATGAGGTTTGGTACAACCTTGGATTATTTTATCATATAAGACATATTGGGCAAAATTGAGCTTTTGTGAGCTTTTAAGGTGGCTATGATGGCTTTCTTGTATGTCTTATCTTGTGTGTTCTGTGCTCTGGAAATATCAGTTTGTACCTATCTTACCTCCCCGCCCTGCATACCCAGGAAGAGCACAAACCTTCCCCCACGTTGCTCACTTACAAAAATTAACCCAGAGCTGCTGGAATACACGGCACTAACCTTTTTCGCTCCAGTTGTGCACACGTTAACAAGTTTGTATTATTAAAATGTCTCCAAAAGGAAAATGTTTCTTTGAACGTAAAGGAAAACATCTCTTAATATAAATACGCTAAGCCTGAACGTTTACGTTTATAAACGAAAGATGGTGAATGACTGTTGTGAAGCGGAGGGAGCGGCGAGAGGAAGAGGAAGGAGGAGGTGGAGCTGACCAGTGCAGTACACCACGCTCTGAAACAGGGAGGAGGCAGGAGGCGCTGCACCATTTCAGAGGATCAGAGGAGACAGAGGGCAGCCAGCCAGGTGTCTTCAGAGTACTACAGTTTCCTCGACCTCCAAGGTCAGGTTGACACACTGACAACGCGGCTCAGCCGCAGCAGCTCAGGACTAACACCTGAACACTATTTTGTTGTACAGTTGTACAATGACAATAAAGCACTTACTTACTTACTTACTTACTTACACGCTACAAAACTCTCCTCATGTTGGCATGTTGTTAGAAACAGGGCAGTGCTTTATTCACCATGAGATGTTTCCTTCATGTTTTACACTGGTAAATTGTAGAGGCTCGATCCATGCCACGTCCAACTGACTGAAGAACATCATCATCCACCAGGCTGTCGGGAAGCTGAACTCCCCCCTGTGCTCCCTCTTCTGATATTGCTCTGTACATGATGTTAGCAATTGTTTTTGGCTTCAGTATAAAGCAGTTTTGTCCCCAGATTCCCCACTCCACTAGGATCAGCGTTTTCTCTCTCCACAGTTTGTCTTGTAGCAGATCTCATCGCTCTGCCTCGTGTTTGGTATTACGGCGTGCTCTGCTCATCTGTCCTTGCTCCCAGATGAGTGGCCTCCTCCACTCATAAACCTCAGTGATGGCATTTACTCAGAGCTCGTCCCAGTGTGAGTGGCGCTGTGAACCAACGAAGTCTTACACACTGGCTCATGTCAGCGATCATCACTGCGCAATGATACTACGGTAACTCACACGCAGGATTAGCCAAATATCAAACAAGATCGTCCCACCGGTTGGAAATGACTGTTATGCATTAACATGTTACTATCCTCGTCATCAAATCCAATTATATAGAAATCATTATATTATTATTTATATTGGCTCTAAGTTAACTTGCTGTTTGCACCAACGGTTAGGGCTTAAGGCTGAAGGCAGGTTCATTTCTCTGCACTCTGTACTTCCCATGTGGTTGAAGTAACAATAGAGATAACCTTTTGAGTTTCTCCACTACATTGGACCCATCCTGTAGACTCTGGGCACACAGCAAATGTTCCAGTGTTAATTTGACACCGTTTGGTGCGTCCAGCCTTCTCAGTCTGAATTGACTCTCTTCAGAGTTAACTTTATGCTGCGTTTACACATAAGCACGATGCGTTACGAATGTCATTTTTTTGTCATTCGTGACGTTCGTGACGTGACTTAACGCATCTCAATGGGATTCTTAACAGAACGCATCAGCTTGTGACATTCGTGACGTTCGTGGAGAAAGTTTTTGTCTGTCAAAAAATCTTCCACGAATGTCACGAATCACCCTCTGTTCGTGGAGTTCGCAACGGAGCGTGTCCTTTCGTGAGGAGCAGTGGCGCTTCGTAATTCAGCGTGAGAGCATTCGTGGAGCAGAATCACGGTTTTCACGCTCAAAATTGACAAAAACACACACTACTCCGAAAAGTAAATGTTCGTAACTGCAGTAGCTACGCCAAGGAAAAGTGTCACAAAGTCGGCCAATCCGCGCTCCCAGCCACGGACAGCACCTGCTGCTGCCGCTCCGCGGGGTGCTGAAAGTGTTCCTCCGACCTTTCTTCCTCCTGGGTCGTACCAGATGTTCGGGAGTTGGAGCCAGAAGAGCCCAATGACTCAGGGGAGAGCACGGCCTCTGCTCCGCCTCCAACCCGGCGGAAGAAGATCACTCCACATTCGCCCAATTCTTGACAGATTTCGGACAGAACGCGAATATTCCTAGTGACCCGTAACAGCGCGTGGCAGCGCGCAACACCACGCAGCAGCGCGGGACGCATATTCGTGACCGTGCGTAATCATTCGTGCCATTAATCGTAACGCGTAGTAACAAGTCGCAACAGTTAGTGGCGGCGCGTGAAACCTCTACCCCAAATCATTAAATTCCACTCACATTCGTGATCCTTGGCCACGAATGTGCATTTGTGGCATTCGTAACGCATCGTGCTTATGTGTAAACGCAGCATTAGGGGAAACCCCATGAGTGATATGCCACTAAATACGATGTATACTTTGTTTTCAGTAAAGTGAAGAAAGAAGTCATGGAGAATCTGCTTCAGACAGAACTTCAGACTTCTGATGGATGCAAGAAGTAAATTCAGACACTCCTTGTGTATATATTTATACTACATAGTAAACTGATGTTATGGATTTTTTATGTATTAACTAAGAGTGTTAAAATCTGAATCAAGTGGTAATTTATTTTCCTGTGCACAGGGAGAGTACAACATCACCAGAGCAGGCAAGTGAGTGTTCTGTAAAAGGTCAAACACGCACTAATATTTTGTGCATGAGTAGCTTCATAATGCACCTTGAACAAAAAGGCACACTTTTACAAATAACTTTAGGATTTTCGTTTTAGCTCATATCTTATAAAGTTTTATCCAATATATCGCACAACTTCGTGAAACTTGTCACCAACAAGATTATCATTGCAGACATTACAATAACTTTGCTTTATTTTATCCGTTACCCTGACTCCTTTCACTGACTCAGTATGCAGAGCAACAATGAATGCCAAATAAGACTGGCTTTAGTCAATTATTATTGGTTTCCACAACTCAAACTCTAGTTGTTTGTATCCGTGTTATGGTGCTTCCTTAAGCGTTCTTAGTGTTTATAAAGTTGCCTCGAGCCATGAGCAATAAACTTGACCTTTACTTGATGCGTTCATTGTAGTTCTGGGTGAATGGTTTAACAGACTCTAGTGGTTTGAATAGTGAGTAGGTGTGTCTTTGACTGCTGTAAAGGTTCTGGCGAAAGACCTGCAATCAATGGGAATTTTGACGGACATTTTGGTGCTTTTTATTAGATTAAGCTGTTCTATTATGGTGGGGGGAAACAGCCTGAGACATAGTTTGATTCTCTCATGCATGTTCTAGAATTCCTCTGTGTTCCACCAGGTTTTCATATATACTCACTGGACGACTCAAATTCTCTGAAACATGTTGCAGGCAGCTAATTTTTTAAGACAGGGGTCACCAACCCTATGTCCCTGGGCACCCGTGTGTCCTTTGAGGCGTCCTCAGTAGCCTCTGTGACCTGTTCTACAAATAAAACACTGTCTATCTACTATCTTGTTATTATTATGAACCGTTATTTCCTTTCATATTATGCACTATTTGTTTACCAGCATATGGCCAAGTGAAAAGTAACAAAACAACATTTCCTCTGAATCAGCCCATTATACAAAAAGGAACGACAGTAGGTCAGATGCTGGCTGACGCAGGCACTAGAAAACACTAACACAGGATTTTGGCAGTTAAACTATGAATAGACATCCATCCATTTTCTTCCACTTGTCCGTTGCCGGGTCGTGGGGTCAGCTGTTGGAGCTGCCCAAATCACATTGCACCAGCCCTCCTGCAGGTGGTGGGTCCACAGAAGGACGGCCTCATGGTTCTAACCGGGCCTGTTGGTCTCTCATAAGGGGCTTCTGAACCGCTCTTTGTCTGACCCGTCACATAGGACCTGTTTGCCATGGGAGACCTTACCAGGGGCATGAAGCCCCCGACAACAGAGCTCCCAGGGTCATTCGGGCACTCAGACCCCTCCACCATGTTAAGGTGGCGGTTTCAGGAGCCCCTTATGAGAGACCAACAGGCCCAGTGAACCCACCACCTGCAGGAGGAGCCATAGGGGGCTGGTGCAATGTGACACGACCCGGCAACGGAAAAGTGGAAGAAAATGGATGGATGGATGGATAATCTATTTCATCCAGAAGTACTAATACATGAAAGTACTAATACAGTTTGAACTTTTGCACATTTTGTCATGTTTACAGCCCTAAACGTAAATATTTTATTTGGAATGTTTTACTGAAAGTTCACACACAAGTAACAGACAACTGTGAAGTGAAAGCAAAATGATACATGATTCTGTTATTTTACCAAAAAATAGAAAAGTGAAAAGTGGGGCGTGCATAAGTATTCATACAGCATTTCCTGAGTGAATTAAATTGCCTTTATAACATTCCTAATGACTGCAGAATGTTCACACCTTGCCCTAACCATTAAATAGAGGCTACCTGTGTGTAATCTACTCTCAGTATAATTCCAGCTGTTTTGTGAGGGCCTCAGAGCTATGGTCAGAGTGTATTGGTCACTAAACATCATGAAGGCCAAGGAGCTCACCAGAGAGGTCAGGGATAAAGCTGTGGAGAAGTTTAAAGCAGCTTTAAGTTATACAAAGATTTCCCAAGATTTGAACATCTCACGGAGCACTGTTCAATCCATCATTCGGAAATGGAAAGAGTATAGCACCACTGCGAACTTACCAAGACACGGGCGTCCACCTAAACTAACAGACCGAACAAGGAGAGCACTGGTAAGAAATTAAACCAAGTGCCCCAAGATAACTCTGGAGGAGCTGGGACGTCCTGCCGCTGAGCTGGAGGAATCTGTACATGGGACAACTATAAGTCGTACTCTACACAAATCTGGCCTTCATGGACGAGTGGCAAGAAGAAAGCCATTATTGAAAGGAGGCCATAAGAAATCTGGTTTGAAGTTTGCTAGAAGTCATATGGAGGACACAGCTACCATGTGGAAGAAGGTGCTTTGGTCAGATGAGACAAACATTATGTATGGAGCAAACCTAACACTGCTCATCGTCCTGAGTGCACCATCCCCAGTGTCAAATATGGTGGGGGGAGCATCATGCTATGGGGCTGCTTTTCCTCAGCGGGGACTGGGAAGATTGTAAGAATAGTTGGGAAGATGGATGGAGCCAAATACAGAGACATTTTGGAGGAAAACCTGCTGGAGTCAGCAAGAGAATTGAGGCTGGGGCGGAGATTCACCTTCCAGCAGGACAATGACCCTAAACACAAAGCTAAATCTACAATGGACTGGTTTAAAAACAAACATATTAATGTGTTAGAATGGCCCAGTCAAAGTCCTGACCTAAATCCTACTGAAAATCTGTGGAAAGACCTGAAACTGCTGTTCACAAACGCTCTCCTAATTTGACAGAGCTTGAGTTGTTTTGTACAGAGGAATGGGCTAAAATGTCAGTCTCTACATGTGCAAACCTTGTAGAGTCAAACCCCAGAAGACGTGCTGCTGTTATTGCAGAAAAAGTGGGTTCCACAAAGTATTAATTCATGCTGTATGAATACTTATGCACGCCCCACTTTTCACTTTTCTATTTTTTGGTAAAATAACAAAATCATGTATCATTTTGCTTTCACTTCACAGTTGTCTGTTACTTGTGTGTGAACTTTCAGTAAACAATTCAAAATAAAATCTTTACGTTTAGGGTTGTAAACAGGACAAAATGTGCAAAGGTTCAAGGTGTATTAGTACTTTCGCAAGGCACTGTATATACATGAATGAAAATATGTACAATATACACAGCGAATGAAAAGGAGCATCACTTACTTAATTTATTTTATTTTTGTTGTCCAATTTTCTTAATATTGAGCTTTACATATATTTGTGTGTATTTTATGTACAGTATTTACAATATATAAAATCATATTCTTTATGTTTGCTACAGTATGCAAATGCAACTGTCTTTTTGTTGTTGTTCAAATCAAATATCTCACATTTTGAATGTCCAAGTCTAATTTTTTTTTTTTTTTTTTTTTTATTATTATAATTTTTTACATTGTTGCTTTTTTGTAAAAATAAATTATGGGATTAAACTAAACTGGTACTCGGCTATATTTACTTATCACACTCACATTTTACTATCTGACTATTATATATATTTTTTTATATATTATCGTTAAAAAGTGCATTCATTTCTGTTATTCAACTTAAACTGTGAAACTAATATATGATAGACTCATTACATGCAAAGTGAGTTATGTATAGCCTTTATTTGTTATCATTTTGATGATTATGGCTCAGCTTGTAAAAACCCCAAATTTAAAAATCTCATAAAATTAGAATATTTTGAAAATGGACTGTAAGCCATAATCATCAAAATGATAACAAATAAAGGCTCGACATATCTCACTTTCCATGTAATGAGTCTATATCATATATTAGTTTCACATTTTAAGTGGAATTACAGAAATAAATGAACTTTTGAACAATATTCTAATTTTCCGAGTTTCACCTGTAAGTAACGCTTCCCACTGAGATATGAAAATAATACGTAATATTGACATGACTTTCACAATCAAACAGAATTCCGTACATTATTGTGATAACTAATTTAAGTAAGTAAGTCTCTTACAAGTACTCTTTCTTTTCAAAATGAGCAGAGTTAATTTCCTGTCACTTAAACATTTACTGTTCTACTGTTCGGACTGACTGACATACCTTCCCAGTGATCATTTAGTGCAATAGCCATTTTTAATCAGACATTTTGGACGACACATATGGCTTCTGCTGAGTTTAATCCAAAAGCGAAAAATGAGTGTGAAGCTGGCTGAGAGCAGACGTCCATATTTTTGTTGTTGTCAGTTTTCTCCATAAAATTGGCATAAAAATCCCCAAGAGAGGCATAAGGGAAAGAGGGACGGTAAATGAATCAAATGGAGCGGAGAGGATTTGTCTGCACTCTTTAATTAGGACTTTTACTCCGCTGTCCACATTTAACAAGCACTCCACATTGGCCCCTGTAGGGATTGTTTTAATTCTTGGCAACTTGACGAGTAGATTCTTCTCGAGGTTCTCGCCAAAAATCTTAACATAGTTTTTAATTTAACTGGTGTGCTTTAGGTCCTCAAAAATCTTGTCACAATCTTCATAGGGGGAAATGTTTCTGTGGATGTCAAGGAGAAGGAGCCCCATTTTTCAAGTTTCCAAGCCATGGAGCAAGGCGGGATACTGTAAATCTTGAGTTTGTAACAAAATTCTTTAATTTTTGGACAGCATTATTACCGACAAATTCTTGGTCATTAAAACTACAGCGAAATGGTTCCATTTGGGTATTGTAATGTGCTACTTCTCATGATATAAATACGCCTGACTGTGACACTAACGTTACATGTCTCATAAACAACTCTCCTCATGTTTGTATTCTGTCAGAAACAGGGCAGAGCTTTATTCACCATCACATGTTTTATCCACGTTTTACATTCATGGCGACTGGTTGTGCCATAGTTTGGTGTCGGTTTGGCAACATTTTTGTTTTGACTGTGTTTTAGTGACGTCGATGCAACGTTTGCTTAGGGGCAGGTCTGAATCAATTCTGCGGGGTTTGGACCGCTTAAGTAGTTTCAGGTCAACATTGCCTCTTGCAGTGTGTAGCGTGTTCGATAATATGTGTGCAATTAATAGCTGATCACATAATGCAGGAACAAAGCATAATTGGGGTGTTCTTTCTTTGGCAAATTCCCACCAGAGCAGAATAAACAAGACACCTGACTCTGCTGTAGTGTGGAGAGTTTGCAGATCTGTCTCTGTCAACATGGAGCGAGATGTTAGCTCTGTTTGGATTTCTGCTTTGGATTACCATCTAAATCCTATCCAACATAGTAACTCTGGGCTCAATGGGAGCGGCTGGAGAGACAGCGTGTGGTTAATGTTTCACTTTGGCAGACTACATTTCTGGGCGTCGGAACCATTCAGTTTTTTATATACACAGCGCTTTTTCAACGCGAATCTTCAATGACTTTACATTTACTTAAAGTTTATACCAGGCCTATTCAATAGGCAGCCCGGGGGCAAATGATTAAATCTGACCCGTGTGGCCGCCTTATTTTTCAGAAAAAATTATATTTGTTGGCATTATTGCTATCACTTTTTGAGGCTTTGCTACCATCACCTTCCGGAGTGGACTCACAATACCCGAAACAATGCATTTTCTAACATCCCAATACTTATGCTCAAATATTTGTCGTCTAGAAGCAGAACAGAACAATCATTTGTGGAAGATCTGCAAATTTACAATATCAGGTTCATCTCCATTGTCAAGAAAAGTGTGAACAATAGGGTGCAATAGGGGAAATGGGGAATACATTGTGTAAAACAAATTGGAGTTAAAGGGAAAATATTAGTAATAAAAAGAATAGCAAAAATGTAGACTTTTTTTTTTAAATGAGTAAAAAATTTAGAAACATTGGGACATTGTTCGGATGATTTTGAATTTGACTGTAAACATTGCACTGCCAATGCATTTTATATTTTGTTTTAATCATTTTTATTATTTATACTTTTTGCCACCTAAAGTTGTTTATTAATTCTATATGTGATGGGGCTCGTATGGCCGATAGTGTTAATAACGGCATATGGTACTATGTTTGTATAACACCATCTTTTTATTGTACCAACGATAAACGTGCGACCCAACGGTGTATACTACAACAAAACAACGACAACAATATTTACAAAATACACCATATTTACAACATACTCAATATTTTCAATAATGAGGCAAACCAGGCTCTCATAATTACCTTCCTTGTCGGCAGACCAACGCAGACTGGCTCAGGAGAGAGGGCACCCCTCTCTTATACTCATTGGCCCCTCCCTTCAGCCAATCACCAAAGGTTACTGTTTCCTACCTTAAAACAGTATCTAGCATTATTACAAAAACAAAATACACTTAAACTAAACTAGTATGTCCCCCGGAGCACTGCAACTGCTAACCAAAACTACTACAATTATTTTAATGTAAAACGGGTTGAGCGTGATGACGTCACACGCCGGCGCAATATCCCCGGAAGTACGCAGGTGCTCGGCTTGAAATGGAATGGATTATGGGGAAATGTTCGGAATGGATTATGGGAAAATGTTTGTTGTACAACGGAGTTATGGAGGCAAGATGGTTCAGAGGCGGCCTAGTGTGCACCCAAGACCCCCGCGATGGATGTATGAAAGATAGCATTGGCAAACGCGGAGCAGACGGAGGGGAACGGGCAACAGGTGAGTGTAACTGTGTGTGGGCTCAGGTGGGTGGCACCCCGTCACACTATATAAGATACCTCTATTTACTATTTAATTGAATTTCTCTATTGTGAGATCAATATAGGTTTGCCCGAGGGATGCCCTTAGCCCTGGGTGGGAAACTCTCTCCTCCGTCACCGCAGAGGCCACCGTTTGCACCATGCAGATTGAATTGAATGCGAGGCGCTGCAGTGTGATTTGGAATGCAGGGAGACGAGGCAGCCTGTCAGAGCTTTGCTGAGGCTGCACAATTTTAACCATGACATCTGCAAACTGTCATGCCTTTCGTTGTGCGTCTGTCCCACTCGAGAGCTGTTTTATTTTATTCCCCCCCCCCCCCCCCCCCGTTGCCATTCCCGGACTCCACCGCTCTCGCTCTCTGCGCCTTTGTCTCTCAAGCCGTAGGTGGAGAAGTTAGCTTGTCAGGCAAGAGTTATGGTGCCGTAAATGTCCAATGTGTCTCTGTCAAACGCCGCCCCTGTCCAGAAACAACACCAGTTTGTCTCCAGCCCCTGCTCCAGGTTCGGGGGGGGGGCTGTCATATCTACCGCCCGTGCGCTTCTGAAAGATCTTTCTAACCTTGTTTTCACTAAAGAGAAATGACTCCATCACTATGGCGTGGTATAAAGCAGTTAGTAATTGAATAGGCTTTTAGTCACTATAAGACGTCGGCTCATCATCTTTATTTTTCCCATGGAGGGGAAACTGTTACGTTACAAGTGCAAATTAGCAGCATTTGCATAAAAATACAAACACGCACATTTCAAACTCCAGTAAGTAATTAGATCGCCCGTCTGTTCGATTTCCACATCACATCACCAGATACGGCAACGTTCAAACCGCGTGTCAAAAGGTGCCGTACCTGCATATCCCGTTTTCAAACCGTGAAAGTCGAAGACAGTTGAGCTCAATTTCGGCGTCTTCAGCTCCCCCCACATAACCGCATTGTTCACGTGAGGTAATTAGATGCATGTTGTTTGTTTTTGCGGTCTTTTTCTTTACTGCTGAAGCTCAGAGTTCGAGAGTTCCATGCAGCATTTGTATGACTGTTGTATTAAATGAAGGTTCTTGCATCATCTTCTGTTGTAGAAGCGCAAGACGTTTTGCCTCTTATCCAAAAGGCTTTGTGACATGAAGGTTTCCAGTTCACACGTGGACTAGATGAACAAAAATGGAGGTCGGGAATTTCATCTGCTCCATCTGTACAGCAGCCTCCTGCACACCAAGCCTGGAGGGCTCTGTCATGCGTAATAACACCTTAGGAGCACTTCGATTTTACAGCAGACGTCGAAGTGCTGCTAAGGTGTTATTACGCCTTTAAATATAGAACCCATTTTTATCCGCTTAGAAAATTGACATGTTTAATTTTGTGTAACTATACGTGGAAGGGGTCGCACCATTAGTCCGACAACCCATTAGTCTGACGTCTCATTATTCCGATAATGTCCCATTGAGTAGGGGTGCCATTAGTCCGACATCTCTTTAGTCCCATTGGTCCGAAGTCCCATTGGTCCGACCATAAACAGCGGATATGTGCTTGGAGTTTACGCACGAATCCTCGGAGTTTATGCCTGCTCCAAGTCCGCTGTGGAGTAGGGAATAGCTCTTCCACATGACATTTATTCAACACTAGAAACGCCGCATCTCGCAGCAGTTTGATTGTTTGTAATGCTAATTAATATTAAGGTTAGGGTTTGGGTGTTTATGGTCGGACCAACAGAACTTCGGACCAATGGGCCTGTTTTTTTCTGACTAAAGAGATGTCGGACTAATGGGTTGTCGGACCAATGGGATGGCACCACTTGGATCGTGTAAACGCTCATGTAACCGTATTTAAATAGGGAAAACGTGGAAGAGCTTGGTTGCTTCTAACTTCACCCCTGTTTGGCCCCATAGAGGAGAGGAGGAGAGGCTAAATGCTAACAACATCTTGAGTCTTTTTGCATGACTGAGTGCATGCGTAAAGACCAGACAGGTACACATCAACTCATCTGAGCTAAGGTAAGAACATATATCAGTATGCAAAAACAGTGGCCTATTCCTTTAAAAGTATCTTTCTATATATACCTTAAATAAAAAAAGTTGGTCTTAGTACCTGTTTTACTTTTCAGTGACCCAGCGGCTGTATGGGTGTTTAGCTTAGCGCCTTTCCCCTACTCTCCTTGTGGCTTCTGTGATGCTTCAGATAGTACAGTCAGGGGTTTTTTGTACACTTTCTTAGATGCCAAAAATGAGGTGCCTAAAGTTAAAATGTTATGGGAAAGACCAGATTGTAGACCTCCAATTGAATCGGCTTACACAGCACATGTTCGTGTTTTAATTTGACTCTGAAGAGAGAAGGTTGGACTTATATACACAACAGAGTTAAATTTAGGTCAGAGGCCGTGAGTCCCAAAGTTACCTCTGAAGAGACTGGAGCATTTGCTGTGTGGGCTCAGACATTTACTGTATGTATTTGAAATTATCAAACATGAAATATCAATGCTAAAGTACCCCAAACAATATTCCTGTGCCATAATTATGCATGTGTCTACTTTGCGTCCTCGAAGTATCTTTAAGTTCCATAAAGTCGCCAAGGCTCACATTAAATCCGGTTCGTTTGTTTACCACCTGTACACGCGTGGATCAGGACAGGACTACCGGACTGGATCAGGACTGGACTGCCGGACTGGATCAGGACCGAACCCGGATCTTAGTTAATGTGAGCCGGGAGTAAGGGTTTTGAAAGCAAGCCTGAACGAAGCACATCTGAAAGATGCTGTTCGCTATTGCACAGTAAGTTTGCTCAGAATCTTTTTTGTTGCCATCAATCTTTGCATAAGGAGCTGGATCTGTATGGACTGCCTCTTCTGACTGCGAAGTAAGATGTGTTTAGTGAGAGCACTTTGGCTTAAACACAGCCTTTTCCGTCGACCTCTGGAGACTGCTGCAAAAAAGAAAAACTGCAGCACTGAAGACATTTTACTTCCCTTTGTGAACTTTGAAGTATTTTCCTGACCCGCCGAATGTTGTGCTGCTAATGACTTGTAACCAGTTTGTAGGTCTTTAATGCTGGGCTGTGCTGAACTAGCACTTAGTCAGGCGCTGCGGTCTGACTCAGCGGGGCTCCATTGATCGGGGCCCTACAAACCCCGCTCTACACAGGAACTGGGCTGACCTCTGAGGCAGAAACGCAAAGAACAATGGGCTAATGGCATCCGCGGGCTCTACAGGGACTGTTAGCTGTTACAGAGCTATTGTCCGGGCCGGAACACAGAAAGTTTCAGTCAGTGGAGCCTTGGGACGAAAGTTGACCACTTTCTCGGGCTCGTGCTACACTTAAATGGGTGAAATCAAACTTTTTTGAGCTTTTTGCTCAGTTCCAATGGTGCTCCTACAACATGAACACACTTGGTGTTGGGTTTTGAACCCCCATAATCTTTGAATCTTCTATTCTTAGTACCGTAGGTTCTTAGTAACCTGCTTATACAATCCTTTTCCTGTCTATCCCTTAACCAAGAAACGCTTCCTCCCAATCAAAATATTGTCCAACGCTTCATTACTACAAAGCAACAAGGAGCCATCTCTAAGACTAGATTGGTCACGTCCTCACTAGGATTGCAAAGTTCCGGGAATAAATTAGGGAATTAACAGAACTGAAGGTTGCTTCTTTATTTGTCATGATATAAAAATTTCAAACTTGATTTGATACTGAAAATAAAACTCAGCAATAAAAAAAATACTTGCATGGCCTGCCAAACGACATGCCTTTTCATAGACATTTCAAAGAAATAGTCTGGGAGCATGATCTCAACAATTTCCCAGTGGGCGTGATTCACAGACGGCATCAACCAATTAGAGCAACGCTAGATACGTTGCAGTAACAAGCGTCAGAAAGCCTTTCCAAAAACCTCCTTTTTTCCGAGGAACGCTTCAAGCTGTTTCTTGCTCCGGTTTTAGGAATTTCATATTTTCCAAATGATTTAAAACAGACGAAAGAGCAGAAGAAAACAGTGTATCGGCCGCCATCTTTAATGTTTTGAAGAGTGCGTGGTGGTGACAGGTGACGGCTTCCGTCTCTTGGTGCGTGATTGGACCGATGTGGGTAAAATTGTAAAAGGATTGGCTGCGAGCAGCCGCCCAGATGGTTCTTCTTTTGAACAGAAAGGAGGAGTGTCTGGCAGGCCAGGCGGGAAAAAAAAAAAACATAAATCTCCTTTTACATATATACTATATTTGCTGTGTATACTTCGGTGTCTTTTTTCCATCGCACCGTATTATGTACATTGTAGAACACTCAACAATATATGAGTTCGTTTTTATTTTTATTTTAACATATTCTTGAAAGTTAGAAAAGGTCCCATTTATTCTCTCTAATTAAATGTTTTGCATTTTCAGCAGCAATGTTCATAGTAAAATAGTAAAACTATGCTAGGCTATATAAAAATTGATTGAATGTATGACCAGTCAACCTCTTCCCTTCTTATGAGCGACGCCCTCTCAAAAGTGGCACAGGCACATCACCAGACACCATCTTATCCAGACACAAGACCCGGTCCTATTTGTTTCTGCCGTAATGACTGTTGCATTTAGGAGCAGAACAGTGCATTCATTCAAAGCACCAAATAAACGGCTTAATATCTAATGCTTACTGATTCATGTAAACGAATAGAGGCCACTATGCTAAGCTATGCCATAGGAATAAATGGGCTTCTAAGCTAACGTTAGCAACACTCACTAATTCTAAAGTTTCTATAAAAACGCCTGCTTCTTTCGGCCTGGTACAGCAGCAGTAATCAGATCCTATATTTTGACAATGGGCTTTAGAATTTTATCCAGGGTTTAATCACAATAAACTACCACCCCTGGATCTCGCGGATTGTCGGTGCCTTTGTGTCACCCCTGCTCTACGCACTATCGCTTTAAGTGCAAATACTGAGGCTTGAGATCTTTGGACACAAAAATATAAATGCAAAAATGGTGGTTCTATTAAGTTTTTTTTACATGTAATATACAAGAAACGTTTGTGATATAATATAAGTGCCAAGGAAGCGCTTTACCAGCTTTGACAATCTCTTGCTTTCCTGGTTTGGTAAATCAACACTGTAGTTCTTTGTGGGAATATTAACACATCAGTTCTCTAACACTAACAGCACACAATTAACCAAAATGTGCTCAGCCGCTGTAATAGGACTGCAGGTTTTGTTCACTTTGACAGGTTTTAAACAAGTTTTCTGACATAAAGTCTCCCTGAAGGTGGGCTGCTCTGAGCTACGTTCTAAGTGTTTAATTTTAGACCTCATAAAGCCTGCATAAAGGGACTGTAGCTCTGTATGACAGTAAAGGTTTTCCTTGTAGCCGCTAATTATCGACACATCATCTGCGTTTATGACATGTTCCTCTCTCCAGACGCCAAAACAGTCCGGCATTTCAGACGTGCAATTCTTTTACGCGCATGTTTTCTGTTCTAGTCCTCGCTTATTATCTCGTCAGGGTTTTCCCTCGCGGTGCAGGTAACCTATGGGGCCACATCAGCCAATAACAAAAGAGTGTTCAGCGGTGCGGAAAAGTGGGAAATGAACGCAATAAAACAAGGAAATGATCACACCGGCTCGTATTACACATGTGGTGCGCCTAGGGCTGGGTACCGTTAAACGATACCAGTATGTTATCGAACTGATGAGGCTCACATTCCTCATGTGCAGCGTGTGGTGAGTGACCGGGGAACATAAGCCCAGCACAGAGGGAGTATCGTACGATTGATTCCCTCAAATTGTGAGGTACAAGGTTAAACGTTCAAGCAATCCTGTGGAAGATCTTGTCAGGATCCACACCTTGCCTCTCCCCCTCCCTCCTGTGTGTGCGTGTGTGTGTTGGTTAATATTTATTAGAAGGACAAAAATCTAAAAACGTAAAAGTGTTTCTATTGGTCTAGAGACCCGAAATATACAAAAAACTCGAAATGTTCTTGTGTATTATCTGTGTATCATCACAGTGACCCCTGTGGCGGAGCATGGTATAGCGGGACCTCATGAATAATTCACACTTGTGTATGATTCTGAGCCTCTGATTGGCTGCCTTAAGGAAGGTCCTGATAATGCTTACACTGTCCTTATAACTCAGGTTTATGTAAATGGGTGTGTGTAAATGGGTGTGTAACATTGACTTGAACACAGATCTATTTACTAAAAAAGGTCATGTCTATATATCAAATAATGTTGCAGACTGATTTGCATGGTCAGGTGTTTGACAGTCACTGATAAAGTGATCACATTATGCCTAATGCTAGGCTGTAGATTAAGTGGGCTGCTAAGGTAAAGTTAGGAAGTCAAACAATCCTTTTATTTAATTTTCTTTTTTATTTATTTTGATGGGCTGAAATCCGAAGATAGCAAAGTTAAACTAATTAAAATCCAACTTTGTTCTCTTTAGAAAAAGACAAGCGATCCTCCTTTTCTGATAACCCCTCCTCTTTCAACAACTTGGTACAGTCCACAGGCCGTCCAAGTGTTTGTTAGTTGAGCACATGTCAGCCATATTTCCGAGGGAGTGGTGAAGCAGGTAAGGCATAATATAAAGTATTTTGTCCCTGTGTCAAGTAGACAAACTAGTACAGATTATCTGACGAAGGTCGGCAACATCGAAGCATATTATATAGCGGCGGTAGAGGTAAGCTAGTTATTAGTGTCAGACATATAGGGCTTTTCTACCATCCCAGTGTGCCGCAGATGTGGAGGTGAAAACAATCGCGGCATTAAACCGCATTTTTGCCTGAGTGTGACAGATTGTGTTCGATAAATGTAGTTTTTCTCAGTAAATCCGGCCTAAAAGCTGTTGTGCGGTCGGATGTTCCATTTTGTTAGTTTACAAGATTGAAGCTGTGGTTCTGAGTAAATTAATAATTAGAATCGAGTAAATCTGCTTCAAAACAGAGAGAGGAGAGAAAATCTATTTCTGAAGATGCAGTATCATTACCTGAAGATGCAGTCAACACAAATCAACCTGAAGTATCAGGAGTTCAGGCTAAGCCTGGGATTGCTGATGTTGAAGACATGTTTGTTAAGGATAGCGCTGAAGCAAATCTTGAACAAATCCTCCTCGCTCAAAAATAGAAATTACTGTTACATTTGTGAAAAACCACAGGCAAAGTTACGTCATTTAAAAACTCATGAGAAGACACATGCTGATGTTGCTCGAATTTTGAGTCTTCCAAAGAGCGCATGAAAGTGCTTAATAAGCTACGCAACAAGGGAAACTACAATCACAACAAAGACGATATATCAAGTGGAGCTGGAAAACTAAAACTTACACGCACAGCCAAGAACAATTATAATGCTAAAGATTACATGCACTGCATGTACTGCCAGGCACTATATCTCAGAAGAGATCTGTGGCGACATGTTCGAAAATGTTCTTCAAAACCAGCTGAAGCCAATTCAGAGATTGGGAGAACTAGGGTCTTGGCTTTGGCAGCTATGTCTGAATCGGCCCTGTGTCAACAGTTATCACCAGGTATTTGGAAGATGCTAACTGTGATGAAAGATGAGATAACGGCTACAGTGCGCAGTGACTTCTGCATTCTTAATCTGGCTCAGTCATTTTTTAACAAACATGGACAGGATCCCACCCAATTTGGGTACATTCGACAGAAACTAAGAGAAATTGGAAGACTTCTGCTGACACTTCGCAAAGACTTCTCAATACATACTCTTGAGGATGCTATAAGACCTGCACATTTTCAAGCGCTTATTCAGGCTGTCAAGAAAGTCTCTGGGTTTGATGCAGAAATGCACTGCTACGAAACTCCAAGCCTTGCTGAAGTTGGGTCACTCACTGCAGAAGATAAGAGACATTGTACACTGCAGAGCACTAATGGCAGAAGACAGTGAGCGGATAAAGTCAACCCAGACTTTCAAAACCCTTTATACTATAAAGTGGTCTGAACTTGTTTCACACACAGCTTTAACTACCTTGAATGAGAGACATTTCAACAAGCCTTCTACTCTGCCATTCACAGAAGATGTGCAACGTCTTCACAAACATCTGGTAACGACTGCACAAGAAGCATTTCAAAAGTTGGAAAAGATGGCATCACCCCAGTCATATGGGGAACCGTGCAAAGCAACTATGGCAAACATAATACTTTTTAATCGGCGTCGTGGAGGAGAAGTTGCAAAGATGCCACTGAAAGGCTTTCTTGAAAGGGACACAAGTCCATTACATAAAGATGTGGCCGTTGGACTCACAAATTTTTAGCTCAAGCTTTGTATCATTTCAGTTGTGTGGTAATCAGGGGACAAGGGGGCGAAAGGTTGCCGTGTTGCTTTCTCCAGACATGGTCAAGGCCTTAACGCACCTAATAAGCAAGTGACTGTCACGGGTTGAAGTTGGACCCAAAAGCAGAACACAGACGGAAAATGTTTACAAGTATTTATTAACGGGAAAATAAGGAATAGCGGACCAAAAGGCAGGTAGGCAGGCAAAAACAAACGGAGTCAAGAATCCAACCGGTTACAGGACAGAGCCAAAAGCGTCTACGGACTGTAGCAGTGAAAAGCAAACGAACTGGCCAGGAGCGGTGGAGGAACTGGTGGTCTTCAAGTGCAGGTAACGAGCTGTGGATTGGATGCAGGTGTGCGAGTAACAGGTGGCAGATCTGATGGCTCCGCCCAGGGGAGGAGACAGACAAACACAAAACAGGAGGGAGGGGAGAAGTGGCAACACAGGACCATAACACAGTACCCCCCTCTCAAGGGACGGATCCCAGACGTCCCACGAAAAATCGGGAGGGCGGAGGGGGTCAGGAGGAGGGAACACAGTCGGCGCAACAGAGTCCGGGGGCCACGGAGGTAGAGATGGGCTCACAGGAGGAGTTGCCAGGGGCAGATTAGGAGAACCTGCTGAAAATGGGCCCGCAGACAGAGACGGCCCGGGCAGAGGCGAACCTGGAGAGCCCGAAGACAGCGGCGAGCCGGGCAGAGGCGCATGTGGTGCACCCGTTGAAGGCACAGAAGGCTCCCAAGATAACTGTAGCGGGTCTGGAAGCTTCAGCAGAGGCAGGGTTGGGAGTTCTGGCAGAGGCAGCAAGGATCCAAGGGTAAGGGAAGGAAATGATCGCGACTGGGAGGTACTCAGACAAGAAGCAGGGACAGGAGCTAGAAGAGCCAACGTCGGATGTGGGTCTCGGTCTGAAGGCGGCCCCCGGACAGGAGAAGCCCGCCCTGGACGGAGAACAGAGTCCAGCTGTGGCTCCGGGACAGAAGGGGCCCACCTCGAACAGAGGTTGGGGTCCGACAGTGGCTCAGAGACAGAAACAGGAATAGGAACAGGAGAGGCTTGGGGGACAGGTGAGCGTTGAGGTGGAGCAGGAATAGGTGGAGCCGGGTTGGAGGTTACCATTTTAAGCCTGGTGCTGACCGTGGCAATTAGTTCGTTGACGGCTCGCTGACTCTTCCTTAGGCTATGCAGAGCTAGCTGGTGTTGTCCAAAATTTGCGAGGGCTCGAACTACAAGGTCCGTGGCTGCTGGGTCCATATTGGCCAGTTCGTTCTGTCACGGTGTGAAGTTGGACCCAAAAGCAGAAAACAGACGGAAAATGGTTACAAGTATTTATTACAGAAAAACTGGACAGGCAGGAAAAAACTAACAGACTCACGAATCCAACCGGTAACAAGACAGAACCAAAAGCGCCCACGGACTGTAGCAGAGAAAACGAGGTGGAAACTGGTCTTCTTCAAGTGCAGGTAGGGATGCCCAGGGGAGGAGACAGACAAACCGCCCAGGGGAGGAGACAGACAAACACATAACAAGAGGGAGGGGAGAAGTGGCAACACAGGACCATGACAGTGACAAGACTGTGGGGTTCCAGAGAGAAACCCTTTCCTCTTTGCAAGACCACATTGTCTGACGCCTTACAGAGGACAGGACTGTCTAAGACTTCATGCAAATAAATGTGGGGCCAAGAACCCGGAATTCCTCAGATCAACACAGTTACGCAAACATGTTGCAACATTATCACAGGTTCTTAACCTCAGGAATCATGAGTTGGACCAGGTTGCCGATTTCCTTGGCCACGATATTCGTGTCCATAGAGAATATTATAGACTTCCTGAGGCAACAACCCAGCTGGCCAAAATATCAAAACTGCTGCTTGCCATGGAGAAAGGTTCACTTGCAAATCTTCAAGGGAAAACACTAGAAGAAATTGAAATCGAAGGTACTGCCATTTAAAGTTACACAAATTACAATAGTTGATGTAGTTGTTGTCATAATTGATGAAGGTAATATAATTCCTTTTGTCAGAGAACCTAGAATTGTCTGATGTCAAGCAAATTGAGGAGAGTGAGGACAAGGAAGAACATCCTCCCACACATCCACATACTGACAATGGTGAGTACACTGTGATTTTCCCATATGAAATGTATGATATTTGTAAAATAGCATGGCTAATGTTGAACTTTTCTACAGATTGTACAGGGATGAACACAATTAAGCAACCTGAGGAACTTCCAGGCCCATCTTTTCTGTCATCGGAAGGTTGGTCCTCCAACAGTGTGAGTATTTGTTGTGATGTATTCAAAACCAATTGTAATTTTACTGTGAAGAAATTTACTGTAGAGGAATAAAAGGTGATAGTCATTTTTACAGGAGAGCAGTGAGGCAGTTGCTCTCTTCTACAGCAGTGGTTCCCAAACCTTTTGGAGCCGTGTACCCCTGAAGCTTTGGGTGACGAGTTGCGTACCCCCTAGTTTGACGCGATTGAAAACACTGGGAATATTACATGTAATATTATGTTTATTTCCTCCATTATTACAGTGAACTCAAGCAGGTTTTCCACATTCCATATTGTTTTGCTCGTCTGGGTGATTAAGGCCATTAAGAATATGTAAATACAAAAACAATTAAAATGCCAGTTTTTATATTTTTGGAAACGAGGCTGTTGATGTGAATGGGTAAAGCTGAGTGTTTTGCTTTGTCCCAGTGATCAACTCATTCTGAACATCAGACTCTGCGCTCTGGCCCCGCCCCCACAGTTGTACTGTCAAACCACCGGTACAGATTCAAATGTGCTGGTTTAAGCTTTTGTTAAAGCGAAGATAATGTTTATGCAGGACATTACTATCTTTTCATGTGCCACCGCACATCAGCTCGTAAATTTAAATGTACGTGTCAGATACAAAGCCACAGGTTTAGCGGCAGAGGAGGGTCACAGACGCTTCTCCTTCTCCCCTCGCTCCTCGGATCAGAATGAGAGGAAAACTCCTGTTGCAAATGGAAGTCCCCGTCAGTCTGACAGCGCACAAGCTCCTGACAGATATTCAGAAATTTCAACTTGATCGATCGTTGGCGCTGCTGTTGTAGCGAGGGCCGACGCTCAGCCTCAGCCGCACTCCCGGCCTCCGCAGAGTTTTACGCTCTTCAGGTTCTGTTCTGGAGTGGACACATTTAGGTCCAGAACCAGCTCATCCACATCTGAATTATAGGACTCTTTCGCCTGTATAAGCGTGTTTCCCGTGCCGCGTCAATATCGATCAGATTGTGATCAATGTTTGAATTTTTTTGTTCAACATTTCTTTGTGTACCCCGGGGGGCGTCCACAGTTTGGGAACCCCTGTTCTACAGTATTGTTTAGTATTACAGTAGGTTTTAGTGAGTCTAAATGGGGATATAATTCATTATTTGGTTCAACATGGGCCTGCACAAGTAAAGTTACTCCACTAGTGCTGTGTTAAGTTACGTAATTATTGTAATGATGATCTGAATGTTAGTCTTACTAAAAGGCCTGCTTGTCTCGATTAATTTAATGTTAAATTATTAAATTTATTGAAATTGATTGTCAGCACCTCGCTGTATTTGCAGCAAAATTCATGTTTTCTACCAAAGAAAAAAAAAGTGTGTAATAATCTATATCATTAAAGGTCTACTTGACTTTACTTTTTTTTTTACAAATTTCATGTGGCATGTCATCATAACTCGCTCTGTAGTACTTCTCCTATTTTGTATGTGTGTATGTATTTTAAGAAGTATAATGAACTTTTATTATAGGTTCTGCAGACATGGACAGAGCCAAGCAACCTGTTGAGAAACGTCCAGACATCTCTTTACTGTCCTCACAAGGTTATCCCTCAACTTCAGTCTATCAGCCTGTCATCTTTGTTTGATAGCATGTATGTTTGGAGATAATATACGTAATGTGCTCATAACAGCTTTCACTTTTCTTGTTCAGACGTTACCGATTCCAACCAAGCAGGCACACCTCAAGGTAACTGCTCAGTTGAAAAACCTTTCTATTGCCCAGTCACTTCTGAAATTCTTTTATGCCAGTCAACACCAACTTCTTGTAAAGATAAAATGAATGACTGCGGATCCACCTGTTTCATGCCCCATTAATGACCATCTTGAACTCCAGAGTACTTATTTAGAAATCTAGACCTTATAAACACTTAATCCCAGTGAGCTTTTTTGTTGTTGTATTCAATCTTCAAATTGTGACACTTTCTATTTTATTGTCTGCCTGTTCGCAGCAGTAAGTGGCAATGCAGAAGAGAAGGACAAAGCTCCGAGCAGCAAAGCAAATAAGAAGCAACAATCTGGTAAATGCAGCACACACATACAAAAGTCTCTCCATTAGTCACTTTTTAAGTATGGCGCCATGACCTGTTAGCTCTGTTTAAAAAAAGAACCTTCACCACCAGAGAGCTCAGTGAAAAACTTTGCCAGTAGCAAGAGTAAAAAAAAATGAAGCTTTACAGTAAACAGAAGCCATGGGTGTTTCTCATTTGCTAGGATCCTTACTCCCCAGAACACTTCGTTGACTTCCTTGGAAATGGGCTCCTCCGAAGTTGAGTGTCCTGCTCCCGCCGTATCGAAGCAAATGGAACAGGCTTCGGAGTGAACGGCCGCGTCATGTCACATGATCAAATTGTACTAAAATTGCAAAAAAATAATGCTTTCTGTTTGACTGAATTGCTGGGAATATGGCTTGTGAGAGGTTCCAGTGGTGTGGGAAAAATGAATTAGCAAACAAACTGTGTATCTTAGTATTTAAAGGTTCATATTTCAAGTGCCTTCTGTGGACCCACCACCTGCAGGAGGAGCCATAGGGGCTGGTGCAATGTGATTTGGGCAGCTCCAACAGCTGCCCCCACGACCCGGCAACGGACAAGTGGAAGAAGATGGATGGATGGATGGATATTTCAAGTGGCTTGGGGCTCAATAAAAAATAGTTACTATCGGTAGGACAGGAATTGGGAACAGATTTTAAATCTGCACACTGGAGCTGAATGTGTTAGCCATAGCCAGACCAAAACCAGAGAATCTTGGGCTGAAATAAAGTCCCAGCACACCACTGGTCTTTGGAAAAGTGCGCCTCAAGCAGGACCCGGGGGGGCCATGAAGGAGCCCGTTTTTGATTATGAGTCATTTATTTTATGGCAAACGGCAGGTAAGGGAGACCCAGTATGTCTGTCCACAGTACTGGCCTCTAGAATGAGAGAGCATAAAAGTTTCATCACCCTTGATTAAATGTCAGTCTTGTGTTCTCATTTCAATTGCCTCTCGGATCCAGTCTGTATTTGTGTTCATTCACTGAAACTCTGTCAAGTTACTGTCTTATCTTATGTTTTAGAAGTAATGTTGGGGGATGCATGGTGCACTGAGCACTATCCACTGGACATTCTCTCTATACAGTACATGCTCTGTACATGCTGTCTTAGAAAATCCTGAGTGTTATGGAACAAAAAAGTAAAAAGAAAATGTCGCTCCAGGAAGGACCCCAGGAAGATTAGCTGGCCCATGGGTACAGCTAATGGGGGATCCTAATAAATAAACAAATTAATCAAACTTTATTTATAAAGCGCTTTTCATCTTATTGACTGTATGATCCTCGAACCAAATTCTTGTTGCATTTTGAAGTTCTACAAGAAACCATGTTAAGTTATAACCATGCTAAATGTGATTTTCCCATTTTTAAACTGGTCTTAAACTTTTAATCGGAACTGTATGTTTGCATCACCTGTAGTCTATTTATTGCTATTCACATGGTGTTTCAGTCACTTCTGAGGCTTCTGTTTCAGATGTCGGACAGACCCCGTCAATGTCTCACCGGCGCTTTTGCCTGGACACCGAGTCCCTTGCCCTTCACGTTCTGTCCTATTGCAACGCCCTTTACATTGGCATGAACCAGTCTCTCCTCAGTAGGCTCACCAAGACTCCAAAGCATGAACACATTACCCCCATTTTGCAGAATCTTTACTGGCTCCCTATCCAGTTCAGGGTCCAATTCAAGGTCCTCCTGTCTGCTTTCAAAGCCATCAACGGCCTGGGTCCAGCTTATCTCATTGGGCTGCTGTCTGTCCACCATCCTGTCAGGGCCCCTAATCCTGACACCTGTCCTTTCTTAGTTTGTGTTCTTTTGATTCTCTGTAAAGCACCTTGTGCCCATTTTGGATGTTGTTAAGGCGCTTTATAAAATATTGATTGATTGCGTGATTGTCCTGAAGCTCTAGCAAGGATTGGACGTTAGCTCCACAGTCATTACCTGTATCTGCACAGGGACTTCCATCAGCCCGGGTCTATCTACAGCCTGTCCGTCCATGGGAGTTGTATCTCTCCTTCAATGTTGTTGTGAAGGAGAGTCTAGGAATGGGGACCCCCAAGGCTGCTTCACTGCTGTCTGTTCCTTTGGCTTTGTATTTGCTGTTTTTAAATCAATATTTTTGCATACAGGACTAAACTTTGTACGCTTTTGCCAAGAAAAAACAAGACTGTGTACTAATTCAGACGATGTCCTGAGCATGATTTTTATCATATTTTTTATATACATTATTTGCCACAGCGCTTTGCAGACACAGGCTTTAAGTCCGGCCTCGGCGTCCACTCTTCTCCCTGTGTCCCGCCGCTTCATTAAAACTTGATTCATTCCGATTCAAATGGAGCACTCTAATCAGCGCTCTCCATCTGCAGACATCGCTCTGCCGCGTCTGAGTGCGGGGCCGAACTGGGTGCCACCATTAGAGGGAGAGATCTCATGAAACAAGGGCCATTGAGATAAAGTGGATAAAAAAGACCCACTCGAGCAAGGATTCATCAAATGTATCATACTGTCCCACTTGCTCCGACATCTGGTGCGGGATTTTATTTTGGAAAGTAACTTCTTAATGTGGCACAGTGACCTCAGGAAGTTTTCAAACTCTCCAGTTTTGTTGCTTTTATTTGCCTTCTAAGTGTAGTCTTTACCTTCAAAACATTCGCCTAATTCTGTAACACGCTTCTGATTTATGTAGTGTATGAATTGTGTTTTACATTGACCTTGCTTTGACTGTTATATTTTTGATGCTGTCTGATTTGTGCACTACTGATCTACACTGGTTACACATTTGTAGTGCATGCAAGGGCGTACATTTGCGTGGCGACCACAGGGACATGTGTCCACTAATTATTAAGGACGACCAAGTGTCCCCACCAACTTCATGTGGAGATCTTCACGTTGAGCAACCTTTCACAAAAAACTATACCTGGATGTGAGTACTTAAGGCTTGAAGAGAGGGCGACATTCTGTTTTAAGGAGTTTATTTACGGGCGCTGCATTTACGTGTTCGGAAACACGCGATGTCTGTAGTTAGATCAGATGTTTAGATCTGATTTTTTTACACAAAAACGATCAGAAAATAGTTGGTATGCTCATTCCATTCTAAGTTTCATTCACAAGTGAGAGAGGAGAGTGGCATACTTCAGTTCTTTGGTCTCTGAGCGCAGCAGTGAGATGAGGAACTGCACGAGGAGATTATGGATCTCAAGAGACTGACTCTTAGTTACATAAAAAGTCATATTAATATTGTTCAATAACAATGAAATAAATGGTTAAGTAGTGATATTTGGCAAGTCGGGAGGCATTTTTTCTATCTTAAAAAAATAATTAATTTATTTATATACAGCAGAGCAAATGTTGTACTTGTTTCACAAGGACACTATTGAGGGACTATTGGTGTATTATTTATCAGTGCTATCTTTTGAGTCATGGCAGTGGCAGTGCTTCACAACTTTTTTCAGAAAATTTTTTGCAACTTATTATAAAGCATATGTGACAATGCCAGTATTACTTCCGTCTATGTAGTAGTAGCACTGCCACATTTTTGAACTTTTAGATCTTAATATTGTTACAGTGTACACATACTGCGTATCAAATGAGTCTTTATATTGAAAATAAAAAAGAAGACTGTATTTAGTGTCATGTTACTGTCACGCATGTTGTCTGACCTACAATTTAACTCTTAAGGGAGTCGGCTCGAAGCTCGATCAAGCTTTAGACCGTGTTATAAATAGTTTAGCTCAAAAGTTTACAGCGGGTACGTCATACGTTATCTGATACGATTATACGATTGGCTATGGCTACATGATAGACATTCGTAGCGCCCAATAAATGGCTATGGACAATTGTAAACCATACCTCTCCTATGAGAAAATGAATTGGCGGTCCCCCGACTGAATATCACCTCTGATTTTAGTCTGGCGTTATCCAGGCTACTACTTTTATGCGTAGAGCCTGAAAAATGTTCCCCCTTAAAATGTATAAGAGCACTTTTCAGCCTGACACACCCACACATGAAGTCCATCATCTCACTGAGGTATCCGACCTGTTCAAACTCGCGAGACCTGTAGGTTTCAAACCAACCAGCAACAACATATTCCATTGAGTTTCTGAAAGCATCCTCAAACAATGTATATACTGTACAAGTTATACAGTGTCTTATTTCTGGCCCGAGTGCGTGGTGCGGACAAGCAGGTGGTCCTCCTCCCTCTGCCGCGCTCCGCTCCAGTCCTGTTTGTTCAGACTGTGATCTGTGTCAAGTGCTTCTGCTCTGACAGACAGCTCTATAATCAGCCTGGGCCTGATGTTTACTGCTCAGACCGCACGCGTGTGAATAGACTGTGCACATGTGTGAACAGAGACAGAACACTTTTATCCCACCGCTGCTGCAAATGTGGAGAGGAAAATGGTTACGTAGTGGCTTTGGCCCTATTCGCACTGGATTAAAATGAGCTCAGAACGTTGGTAAAACTGAAATGATACCAGGTTGTTGGTCATTTTTATGTGCATTAACTCAGTAATTCACTCATTTTTTACGGACTTTTTTCTTGAAATGATGGATCGACAATGAACATTGGATGATGACAACAAGCCTTCTATTTTTTTGGTGACGCGAGCGCGGAGAATAGCCATTTCTTACAGCGCATCAAACGCTACGACGAAAGACATAACCTCGATCATTAGCTGATGTCTTTCTCTGGGATTTTTGCTTTTTGTTTTCTCTTTTAACCCATTCACTCTGAAATGACCAACAACATCCAAACTCTCCCTCAGATCTTCCATGTTGGTCTGTATTATGTTGCCATGACAACGGGGCTGTGCTTCCTGGTCATGTCTATACGTTTGTTAAGTGTGACGTCACGACTTCCGCTTCCGGGTCCTAGCAGACGGGCAAATATGTGAGAAAAAAACATTAAAAACTCTTAAAAACAACCATTAATATTTCTGAAACTCAACAGAGAGTTACTGAAGCTACTTATTTCTCAGACTCAATAGCCAAAAATGCTGTACCTACTGCTAAAAAAGTAATATTTACTACTACTTACTCGCTACTTCCGGGTTTAGAGGAGCATTAGCACTTTTCTCCGGATGTACCGATTTTGGTAAATATTACTTTTATTGCAGTAGGTACGGCATTCTTGGCTAATGGGCCTGATAAATAAGCATGGTCAGTAACTCTCTGTTGAATTACAGAAATATTGATTGTGGTATTAAAGAGTTTTTTTGTAGTTTCTTGCACATCTGCGGACCCGGAAGTAGAGCTGTGACATCACCACTTAACAAACTTATAACTACGTAGTTTATCTTGTTTATACTCTTGGATGGACAAACAAACAGCATTTGTGTCGGATAATGATTTGATAGCATGATTGCAGTCTCGATCAAGAGTTTAAGACCAGTTGAAAAATGGCAAAAATTCATATTTTGCATGGTTGGATCTGAACAAGGTTCCAAGTAGAACTTTAATATGCAACAAGAAGAAATGGGAGTGAGAGACTTTTTTTTTGTTTGGCGTAAATTTGAAAACAACAAATTAATTGAAATAGTTTCTGCAGCTGATCAAAGGTTTATGACCACATGTCTTTAAAAGGCCCCCTCCTGGAACCGCCACCTTAACGTGGTGGAGAGGGTTGAGCACCCGAATGATCCTGGGAGCGCTGTTGTCGGAGGCTGGTCTCCCAGGGCAAACAGGTCCTCGGTGATGGTTTAGACAAAGAGCGGTTCAGAAGTTCCATGAGGCTGTCCATGAGGAAGAAGAACCATGAGGCCGTCCTTCCGTGGACCCACCACCCGCAGGAGGAGCCATAGGGGCTGGTGCAATGTGATTTGGGCCACGCCAACGGCTGCCCCCACAACCCGGCAACGGATAAGTGAAAGAAGATGGATGTATGGATGGCCTTTTAAAGGTCAAATCTGTACAAAAATGTGGATTTAGCTTAATCTTCTGTCAGGTAATCACACTGTCATGACATCCTGACAAAGGCAAAACAACATTCTTGTTTTGAACGTGGTAGCCAAATTTCCTCTGCCCACATTTCACAAAATAGTAGAAGGAATAGGTCAGAGAGACCATCCAAGGCCGCTATGACTACGCAAACTCGTGGCCTTTGGCAAGACTCTCATGTGCCAACGGATGAAACCCTCACGCTGAGTGGCCCCAACAGAATGTTCTCGAGGATATCCCTGACCTGGAGAAAAGCCAAGAGTCTGCAGGGGATAAAGGACCCTGCAGCTGGCGGGAGGCCCATTCTGGTCAATAGCCGACTGTCTGCTCTCAGATTGTGAGCCTGTGAGTGAGACACAATAGGAATAAAGTCTGCAGTTGGAACTGAGTACTGACAATCTTCAAATGCGGCACGGTGGCGCAGCAAGAAGGTCCCGGGTTCAATTCCCACCTGAACTGGGCCTTTCTGTGTGGAGTTTGCATGTTCTCCCCGTGTCTGCGTAGGTTTCCTCCCTTACCACTAAAAACATGTACAATAGGCCAGGATGAATGATCAGGGTTTATACAGGAAGAGGCGAGTCACATTTAATGCTTTTACATGCCCAAATTCTAGATTTTAATGCCACAAACGCAAAAAAAAAATTGGCCTATATAATCAAACTGAGGAAACAATTTTGTTTAAAAAGAGGAAACTTTTGAGCCAAACATGAGGTTAATTTGAGGTAAAAATGCCACTTTATATGATCTAGACCAGGGGTGTCAAACTCATTTTGGGTCACGGGCCACATATAATGTAAACAGGAAATTTTTTTTTTTTCCAATAAATGAATAATAATAACAACAGCTTACACTTTCTCAAAGTGCTACATAGTATTCATTAGAGTGAATGGTCCTCTTTTCAACAGTCTTATTTTTTTCTTGCAAAAGAGATGTCAACATTTATCAATTATATCAATCGATAAAATAATGTAAAAACATTCAACAAGGATCACTGTATACATATAGGAAGAGGTCAATTTTTCTTGAAAAATCCGACATTCTTTTTCCACTTTCCTCTTTTTTGACAAAGACATCACTGAAGAGGGTGCCAGAGTCAACAGAAAAAGCCGGTAAAGGGATAGAACTGACTTAAACACAGCGCCCCTAGCGGACAATATAAGAACTGCAAATTTGAAAGAAAATGAAGTTTATTCGTCTTTAATAATGAATATTTATCCCGTGGGCCGAACTGAACCCACTGGCGGGCAGGTTCTGGCCCGCGGGCCGTACGTTTGACACCCCTGATCTAGACCATCATGTTGGTATTTCCAATGAACTGAGACAGTAACAGTTTTTTGATTCATTTAATAATTTTCCAATAAATTTATTGCCAGTTTGCATCCAATTTAATGCTTTATAATGACATTTAAAGGAATAGGCCACCGTTTTTACATACTGACATATGTTCTTACCTTACCTTAGACTAGTTAATATGTACCTGTCTGGTCTTTGTCCGTGCGCTCTGTCATGCAAACGGAGCACAAACGCAGCCTCTTCCACATACTGTATAGTTCCAAATCAGCTCCCGTTAGAAGCTACCAAACTCTTCCACGTTGTCCCTATTTAAATACAGTTACGTGACGTGTTACACTACAAAGTATAGTAACACAGAAATGTAACATGTCGATTTTCTCAGCGGATAAAAAGGGGTACTATATTGTGAGGCGTAATAATACGAGGAGCACTACGTCCGCGCACTAACTCCTAAAGACTTTTCTCCCGCTCACTTCCGTCAATAGAAGCAGCGTGACTTGTAGTGAGCGGGAGAGAAGTCTTTAGGAGTTAGTGCGCGGACGTAGTGCTCCTCGTATTATTACGCCTCACAATATAGTACCCCTTTTTATCCGCTGAGAAAATCGACATGTTACATTTCTGTGTTACTATACTTTGTAGTGTAACACGTCACGTAACTGTATTTAAATAGGGACAACGTGGAAGAGTTTGGTAGCTTCTAACGGGAGCTGATTTGGAACTAGACAGTATGTGGAAGAGGCTGCGTTTGTGCTCCGTTTGCATGACAGAGCGCACGGACAAAGACCAGACAGGTACATATCAACTAGTCTAAGGTAAGGTAAGAACATATGTCAGTATGTAAAAACGGTGGCCAATTCCTTTAAGGCCTTGATTTTGAAACAATTAATTTAGTTGAAATCTGTCTAATGCTCCGCAGAAACCTGATGGGTGTGTGTGAGTTAATGGTGGTGGTCAGAGGGACCATTGGTGCAGATGTGTGCAGTCATGACAGTGCTTCTGTCAGTCTCCCCCAGGGGAAACTGAAGCTACATACTTAGTTCACCATCATTGAAAGTGGAGTGAATGTAACATTGTCTCGCTTTGAAAAGCACTTTGAGACTATGTCTGTGAAAGGTGCTATGCAAATAAGTCCTTTCCTGTCAAAGTCAAGATGCATTCAAAAAAAGGAAATTGAAGCTAAGTTAAATAGTGAGGCTGGCAGAAATCTAAAAAGTCCGCTCTTTTGTCTCTGCCTTTTAACTGGTGTCTTGTATGGACACTCTGTCAGTCTGGAGACACAGTTGGACAAATATTTCCGGCGCTGTCAGCGTGCGCAGCCATTTGTTCCTTTCCTCCGTCAGCCTTTTCATTAGGCTGCCTCTGCCTCATTGACCGCTTTCACAACGGGCTCGTATAGATTAGTCATGAAAACACGGCACTCGTTTGGAGATATCATTTGAGCCACATGAATGATTCATCAATGGAACGACTGTCACACTGACGAATGCTCGCCGGGCAGAAAATGACTTACTAAGACAGTGAAATATTTTCACTGGGACTGAAATGTTTCAGAGAACTCGAAGTCTAACATTAGCGTTGCTTTGTAGCGCAAGGTCAATATCAAATCAAGAAGCACACTGTTCAATATGCCGGTATTTGGATAGCTTTGAAGTCTTTTAAGTCTTCAAATTCAAGGGTAGATTGTCTAGACGTACAGATGTCCTGAACAGGACTCCAGACCCACACGCCATATTGTCCAGACCTGAACCTTAGATTCAGACGGTAGACCGGTAAGAGCTCTGCTGAACGATCCCTACGAGAGTGCAGATCCTAACCTAAGACGTTTTTTTTTAACTGAACCAGCCCAGGAAAGACTATTTAACACCTAAGGACTAAAATAGACAACGCCTATATCGCGTAAAATCTGATTTGAGCTTTGAAAGAAGACAAAACTTTTACGATGTTGCACGCACGGGAACATTTCTGCCGTATTTTCTCCCAGAAAGGAAGTGACCATATTTGGATCATAGCGTCATACAGACGGCGTCACAAATCCAGTCATGTCTAAATTGGGTCCATATGTCCAATTGTTGTTGTCTTACCACACGTCACTTTTGTTTTATCTTATTTATTTAATATTTTTTATGCATGCCCCCATAGCCTTATAGTTCAAAGTTCTTTAGCTTATTTTTATCTTACCTCTGTGTTATATGTTTTATGTTGCACGTTTGCACCGAGAAAAATTCCTAGTTTGTGAACCGTGGCAATAAAACCTATTCTGATTCCGATTCTGCTATGGAGGTTTTTTCACAGCCGATTGTTCAGTAGAAGCGAAAAAAACGGCAGTCGTAGCTTTGCTCCTCTCCATGTCTTTGTATCTTTATTGGGTAAAAAACTATACTGATAATTCAGCATTTGTTCAAGTATCTTCAATGAAGGTACTTGATTCATCTTCTGTACTCAGTAGTTGAAGTCTTCAAACGTTTCGCCTCTCATCCAAAACGCTTCGTCAGAGAGGCGAACTTCAACTACTGAGTACAGAAGATGAATCAAGTACCTTCATTGAAGATGGACAACTCCTGTACGACTGAGAATTTACACAGACATTTGTTCAAGTAGTTTTGGAATAATTACAGATTATCTTCTTTGTTTTCCCCCTCAACTGCTTCAAACATGACCATACATGGGCGATTCCAGAGATGCCGTCTGTATCTATCTCGAGGACCCTCCACAGGACTCGTGGGCGTAAAATATGTCAATATTTGTAAATGAATGCACGAGGGAAAGCAGGATTTTTTATATTCTGACATGCAAACTAAGATGTCAAGGGAGGAAACTAGCTAAAAATCCTCCACGTTGCCCACTGGATGAAAAATCAATGTTTTCACCTGCCATGTCTCGCCTTAGGCATTAAAGCATAAGCATTAAAATAGCAGTCTTACTAAGACAGTAGTTGCTAAATAGGAATGACATGGAAAACAAGGCATCTTGACTTAGAATGGCTTCAGCAGGCCTTCATTCTCAGGCTGCAGGCGCATCCACCACACTGGACTTTTTGGCAGAGGCTCCACGAGCCATATGGACCCAGTGTCAGAGGTCAAGCAAGTGTGCAGCCAACCACTTCTACGTCCCACTGAGGAATTTTCTCTCCTCTTCACTGCAGATTGGCTGAAAAATCAGAAAATCAATGTGCATCTTTGCATGATGGTATTATCTCCTAATCACCCGATGGACGGCTTGCGTCCGTGGAGGGCATATGTGCTGTACAGTACCGTGGCCTCCAACTGTTTGTGTTATGTTGTTTTATTTAATGCTGCGTTTACACATAAGCACGATGCGTTACGAATGCCACAAATGCACATTCGTGGCCAAGGATCACGAATTGGATGATTCGGGGCAGAGGTTTCACGCGCCGCCACTAACTGTTGCGACCTGTTACTACGCGTTACGATTATGCACGGTCACGAATATGCGTCCCGCGCTGCTGCGTGGTGTCCCGCTCTGCTGCGTGGTGTTGCGCGCTGCTGCGTGGTGTTATGCGGTGCTGCGTGGTGTCCCGCGGTGCCACGGGCTGTTACGGGTCACTAGGAATATTCGCGTTCTGTCCGAAATCTGTCAAGAATTGGGCGAATGTGGAGTGATCTTCTTCCACCGGGTTGGAGGCGGAGCAGAGGCCGTGCTCTCCCCTGAGTCATTGGGCTCGTCTGGCTCCAACTCCCGAACATCAGGTACGACCGCAGGAGGAAGAAAGGTCGGAGGAACACTTTCAGCACCCCGCGGAGCGGCAGCGCCAGGTGCTGTCTGTGGCTTGGAGCGCGGATTGGCCGACTTTGTGACACTTTTCCTTGGCATAGCTACTGCAGGTACGAACATTTACTTTGGGCGTAGCGTGCGTTTCTGTCAATTTTGAGCGTGAAAACAGTGATTCTGCTCCACGAATGCTCTACGAATGCTCTCACGCTGAATTACGAAGCGCCACTACTCCTCACGAAAGGACACGCTCCGTTGCGAACGCCACGAACAGAGGGTGATTCGTGACATTCGTGGAAGATTTTTTGACAGGCAAAAACTTTCTCCACGGACGTCACGAATGTCACGAAATGCGTTCTATTAAGAATCCCATTGAGATGAGTTAAGTCACGTCACGAACGTCACGAATGACGGAAAAATGACATTCGTAACGCATCGTGCTTATGTGTAAACGCAGCATAAGCAGTAAGCTGTTATATTTCTGTCAGACTTAAAATACGTCCGAATGTCTACATTTCAACTAACTGCACTATCGGTGGGATTGTAAGATAAACACATTACGTTTTCATGTAGAAATATAACGAGTCACTTAGTTACTCTAATCTGACAACTTTTTTCTGTAGCGATGTAACGATTCACTCAAGTCCCGATTCGATTCGATTTCTGATTTTAAGTTCTCGATTTCGATGTTTTCCGATTTTTTTTAAACCTTTTTTTTTAGAAAAAAAATCTGCATTGTTGTCCTTGTAACAAACTGCAACTGTCTCAGTAGGAGAACTTTAAATTACAAAAAAGACGGAGTGCTTGTAAATGTACATGTTTTCAGCGTAAATAAATTGTGTAGCAAAGCAAACATTTTGAGATTATATTTATTTTACCAAACCTTTTTTATTTTTGTATTTATTTTGTTTGCAGTTTGAACATAATACTACCATTTAGAACTAATTTTACAGTGCAGTTTTGTTCACCCTTGAACGCCTCACTGCCTCCGGTGCAGCCTTTGTAAACATAAGGAGGATAAAGACATGACGGCTCCTGTAGGTGTTGGATTATTTGACAAACGGACATTTGATGAGGATTTCAGCAGAATCAGACCAGGTTGGTCAGATGTTTGTCAGTTTACGATCTTTGGTAAACTTCTGTCAAAATGATCAACTCTGCGTTAGCCGCTAACGCTAATCTCGTAGCTGCTAACTTTAGCTGCGTCTGTTGCTTCGATGCCTACACGTGTATGTGTTTACATGGTGTGGCGTGTGTTGGGGGTGAGGCGGGGGGAGGTGTGGAGCTTGTCTTGAGAAAAAGTTAACGTCGTTAGAAACAACGAGCTATGTTCCGGTTTATTTCGGTCGCGCAAAATGGAGTAGCTGAGGGTGGCTTTAAAATCGATTCTTTTATTTTTTACATCAATTCACATTTTCCGCATATTTAATCGATTTTAAATCGATTCTTGATTAATCGGTACATCCCTAGTAATGAGTAATTGAATGCATTACTTTTTCCAGACCAGTAATCAGATTAAAGTTACTTTTCCAAGTCACTGTGAGTTACTATTCTGTCATTTTCTTTCGGGAAAATATGTACTCCCTTTTTCTTGCGTCTCATGGAAATGTGACTTGTCTGCAACAAGTCACATTTTCAGCCTCACGACTCGCGGCATAAACGTAGACAACAATAGAGGAAGAGAGAGATGGAAATACGCCACTATTCTGAATCTACGACAGCTTTGTTGATGTCGCTGTTGAAATGCACTTCCAATAACGAGAGTGTTGGACTTATCATTTGCCTTTTGAGGCGGGTGAGGTGATGTCGGCAGCTGATGAATGTAACTTGTAATCTAATTTAGTTACTTTACTGATTACTTGATTTTAAAAGTAACTAAGTAACTTTGTATAGGAGTAATCAGGAATCTGTAATCAGATTACTTTTTCAAATAATCTGTGGCAACACTGGTTGTGGGACTCAATTAAAATATTTTATCGAGTTAATTACAAGGTTTGTAATCGTAATTAATTCCATTTTAATCAAAAAACAACATTTTCAACTCAGAAACGTTTTATTGAAAATAATTAAATAGATGTACACACAACAAATATAAATATATGTATTGTTTATCTTCAATGAAGGAACTTGATTCATCTTCTGTACTCAGTAGTTGAAGTCTTCGAACGTTTTGCCTCTCATCTAAAAGGCTTCGTCAGCGACAAAGGTCCCACTCTGGACGCAACTGAATATATAGACCAACGGGGAGGAGTTAGGGTAGGCCAGTCTCCTCCCCTCTAATCACAGCTACTCTCACCCGTGGGTAAACACCTTTGAAGTAGAGCGTCTCTAACGATCTGCTCATCTCAGTATCGGTCAGTCCTGTCCTATTCATAGCTAATCACTACCCAGTATCTGTCCTATTCATGGCTGATCACTGCTAATTACCTGCCTATTGTTCTTTTGTTGGCTGAGGTGCCGTCTCCTTGGACTGGCCGTGCCCTTTCGGTTTCTCCTGAAGGAGATTGGAGTACAGTGACGGAAGATTAAATCTGAGCCCACCATTCCGGGTCATGGAGGGATTTTCTTTCCTGACAAAAATAGCTTCTTTAACTCCTCTTTCAAACCAACGTTCTTCTTTAGCTAAAATGTTGACCTTCCCGTCCTCAAAGGAGTGGTTGGAGGCTTTGAGATGGAGGTGCACAGCCGTGCGGTGAGAGTAGCTATGATTAGAGGGGAGGAGCCGGGCCAACCCTAACTCCTCCCCGTTGGTCTATATATTCAGTTGCGTCCAGAGTGGGACCTTTGTCGCTGACGAAGCCTTTTGGATGAGAGGCGAAACGTTCGAAGACTTCAACTACTGAGTACAGAAGATGAATCAAGTACCTTCATTGAAGATGGACAACTCCTGTACGACTGAGAACTTACACAGATATATGTTTTGTTCATCTGTTAAGCTTCAACGAAGAGTGAAAACTGTAACTAAACAGTAATTATAGAGCCATGTTTTGTATTACATAAGCCTATAGTAAAAATAAATAAAGTAAAAGGGGCATAAAGCATTGCCATATGGCCGTAGCAGAAACATGCCAATAGAAAGGTTCTGGTTCTGGACTTTTCTATGGGGAAATATAGTGAAAAATGTGTTATTATATCATTATTTCAACACGTTAAATCTTTATAATTAATTAATTGAAATTAATGCGTTAAAGTCCTAGCCCTAATTATTACACACAAGAGACCTCAACTCCTGACCCCAAAAATATTCCAAATATTAAAACGTTAAATCATTTATACATTTTCTTAGGGAGGACCTCCAGATCCCCAGTTTATGAAGAGGAACAACACTACAAAGCTTGGCCATTGATCTTTTAATCTGAGTTCTGGATTTGGCTCCATTTAAATTCATTACATGTTTATGTTTCTTTTTTAGACCTCGTGGCTAAACTGAATCAATGAGCAAAAGATGAGTATTAGGAATAAAAAAGATTGTGACGTTCCAGTGTTTTCTCTGTTTACCTTCCACGCTATAATGGCGTTCCCTATCGAAAGCGGACTCGGAGTTGTTTCATTCATAGCGTGTGAGTAATCCTGCTCGTCCCGTCTGTCTCCCTTTGCAGAGCCTCAAATCACTGTGTTCCACCCTTGCTCTTTGATGCAGTTGGGAGTTACAGATGGCTGGGCCCCGTAGGCAGGGTATGAAATGGAACGATGGAAGCGTGCTAACATAAGGATAACTGAGTCACGCTTGACTTTATTTTAGTACATTCACTCTTTCGATTCACTCGTTTGATTTCGTAAATGTTTGATCAGTGTCCGAGAGCACGCCTCCACTTGCAACTAAAGTGAAGTGTTTTCAGTACTTTTGGAGGGTTTAAACTCGTGTTTAGACCGGCCCATGGAAAACGCGTTATACAGTGGGAGGAAAATGTATGTGAACGCTTTGGAATTTCTCACATTTCTGGCTAAATTTGTCATAAACTGTGGTCTGATCTTCATCTAAATCATAAGAATGAGTAAATCGTGTCTGCATAAACTAATACCACCCTAACATTTACATTTGATCATATTTTTAATGGCCATAACATGTAAACATTCACAGGACCGGGAGGAATAAGTAAGTGAACCCAGGAATCTCACCGAACTGCAACAGTTTTGTAAAGAGGAATGGTCTGAGATTCATCCTGAGCATGTCTAATCTGCAACTACAGGAAGGCAGTTATTGCTGCAAAAGAAGGATCAGCCAGCTATTTAACACAAGGGTTCACTTACTTTTTCCATACAGGCACATTGAGTTGCCTTGTGTACAAAATGCACGGTATAAATAAAGCTGCCTTGCCATGCCTTGCCACGCTGTTGTGAATGTCTCAGGTTTTTCTGCAAAATATCTTGATAAACTTATGAATTATTTTTTTTATGATAGCACGTTGTCCAGGCCCTGAGGCAACAACACAGCCCCACATCATGATTCTCCCTGCACCATACTTCACAGTGAGGATGGGGTTTTGGTCTATTGGCCTGCAGTGTCTCACGCTAAACCAGGGGTTTGTTTGTGTGTTTATTAAGATCCCCATTAGCCATTGCCTTGACAATGGCTAGTCTTCCTGGGGTCCAGATTATAAAATCACATTTTCATACAATGATCTCAGATTACAATATAAAACAACATAAATACACAATTACAACATATTTCATTTGTTGAAGTGTGTCAACAGAGTCTTTTTAAAAATGTTTATGTCTGCAATGTTAGAAATGTCTTTAGGCAGAGAGTTCCAGGATTTCATTCCTCTGAACATAACAGCCTTCTGTCCAGTCTGAGTGTTACATGAAGGAAGAGTAAAATGACCATTTACTGCGTGTCTTGTGTTAAATTTATGTGTGGAACCACTGAATACAAGTACATCATATAAAACCTTCGGGAGTTTTAACACAAGAATCTTTTGAAAGAAGCAAAGAAGGGCAAAATGTAGTCTATTCTTCACCAATGTCCAGCCTAACGTTTGATGCATGCTTTGAGTATTTGTATATTTTGACCACCTCAGTGCAAGACGTGCCGCCTTATTTTGCACTAACTGTAGCTTCTCAATGGGGTGTCAAACTCATTTGGGTTGTTGGCCCGAAATCCAGCTTCCTCAGCGGGTCGCATATATTGTAAACAGGAAAATACTCATGTGAATTATTTTTTCCAATAAATTAATAATATTAGTGCTGATTTTGTCAAAAGTTTGAAAGGACTGTAATAAATAATAACTGTTTACACGTCCCCTCCTGGAACCGCCACCTTAACGTGGTGGAGGGGTTTGAGCACCCGAATGATCCTGTTGGCTCTGTTGTCGGGGGCTTCGTGCCCCTGGTAGGGTCTCCCATGGCAAAAAGGTCCTGGGTGACAGGTCAGACAAAGAGCGGTTCAGAAGCCCCTTAGGAGAGACCAACAGGCCCGGTTAGAACCATGAGGCCGTCCTTCTGTGGACCCACCACCTGCAGGAGGAGTCATAAGGGCGGGTGCAATGTGACAATGTGCAATGTCAGTGCCCTCTGCTGGACTGAATGTGGAATGTGGATGTGTGGAATTCTTTCTTTTTCTTACTGGTTAGCGTACTGGTTATTATTTTGTCAAAAAATCATAACTCCACACAGGAATGGGTCAGAGACTTACTTTTTTTTTTTTACATACTCAAGAATTTGTGCTCTTCAAGTCAGGGGCCGGATAAAATCATCTTGCAGACCAGATTTGGCCCACAGGCCGCCAGTTCGACATGTGTGCCCTAAACTTTAAGGACATAGACGGGTACGCTACCACCTACTCACATAGTGATTGACTAAAAGTAAAGTAAAAAAAAAAGAAAAGTACCAGTACACTCTCTCAGACCTTTTACTAGAAAGTGTCAAACAGATTTCCTTTGAACAGTTGTGGTTGAGAAACACAGCTCGGTCAGAGAGTCAAAATTCCCTGGCGAGTGTGTGGTTTCCTCTGATGTGTGGGTGTGTGCCGTGAGCGCCGCTTGTGTACAGTAGTATCCGTAGCGAGCGTACAGAGGAGACGTGTGGCTCTGTGTCAGCAGGTTAATGAGGCGTGGACTCGTTAATCAGAGCACAATGAGCCGCTGCCACAACAGGTGCCCAGCATGTGTTTGTCTGTTCAGCCTGTCTGTATGCAGCTACTCACTGCACCAGCACACTCAGACCGGTGCCGTCGGATCTCGGTGTCGTTCAATACAAAACGGATCACTTACTGTTTTTACCTCAGGTCAGTAGTTCTCAAAGTGAGGACCTGGTGGAACTGATGGAAGTTACGTAATGTCAACAGCCAGTGAGGTATGCTCTATTCAGGCTTTTACAACTACTTGAGACACTTAAGCCTTGGTATTTTGGGTAGTATAACATGACTTACCTTTTACTGTAATTGATACATTTTTATGTTGACGTTTTAATGATTGATTTGATCTGTTTTCTTGTAATTTTATGCAACTGTGAAGCACTTTGAATTGCTTTGTGTGTGAATTGTGCTCTACAAATAAACTTGCCTTGCCTACTTGTCTAGAAGATGCCCTTGTGAGTCAGTGAGGTCACGGACAACCTAACTGCTAGATTCCACATTCTCTGTGTTCACCATAGACTGTATAAAGAATAGACAGCTCCTCCTCACTCCTCCCCGTTTACCAAAATGACCAGGTTCGTGGGGGAAATCATGGCGGATTTACAGGCTCCTCCTCTCCAGCTCTGACGAAGCATGTTCCTAAAAAGGGCATAAGGCGGGGATCTTGACTGTAGACCCGGCCCCGCTCGGCCCTCGCGGGGCGTGTAATGGGCGTGTATTTCTGTTGTAATCACGCCCATGGCCAGGCAGCGACGTAAACGGCCTGTCAATCAAAGTCAGGCCCTCATTAATTACGCAAGATTTCTAAAATTATTATCTACGATAAAAACCCTGGTGCTTCATATTGTTTTTAACCCAGCGTAATCACAGGAGGAATATGTAGCTCTAGCCACTTCTAAACCATTAAGCACCAGGCATTAACGTTGTTTTTAACGTGTCTAAAGTCCAATGCATTGCAATGGGGGGATAGCGGTCATATGGAGGTACTACAGCAAAGGTGGAGCAATGGCGGCCTCCAGTGTCGTAGTCAAAAAGCAGAGCAGTCAGCGGCCATTGGTGTTCACCCTCTCCCACCCCGACCCGAACCTCCGTAGCAAATGCGTTGCTATTTTAACGGATAAGAAACATTCCACATTTTCCCCTCTGAGAGGCCTCCCCGATCGACTCCATTTTCAGCTCAGTCTGCGCCGGCCGGATCAACCTCCACAGTTCAGACCGCTCCAAACGGGAAAGAGGCACTGACTTTATTTGAACCAAAATGTCACTATTTCACACAAAATAACCTCGATATTTCCCTCTGTAGGAGTTTGTTATCACAAAAACAATCTTCCTGCCCCTCTATCCCTCTCCCCTGGGACCGGAGTTTATAGCTCGTCTGCCCGTAAATAGTTGTTAGGTATTTTATTAGGAGTTTTATTTCTCAAACTCGTTGCTTTGAGCGTGCTCACTTCGAGCTCGTCGTGGAGCTGCAGCACCGACGGCGACGACCGGGGCGGACCGGGGAGGCAGTGGGCGTTGACGTCGCGGCCATTCGGAGGCGGTGAGGAGTGGAGCGGAGCGAACAGGCGGAAGACGTGGAATCTGGGGGTTAAAGGGCGTGTGGTCAGCCATGCCGCAGGTGACCGTACGTGTTGGACACTTACCGTCGTCCGCTTTGGAATCTACTCATTCCAAGCTTTCACATAAAACTAATCTGATCTAATCTGCTTTACGGAAGCTGTGCAGCAACAAATACATGTCAAAACCCGGTAAAGTGATATAAACGCCTGGATTTTTTGTTGCACTTTGAGTCAAAAATAAACTTTTCTACTATAGATACACCAATTATTTTCCATCTGCTTATCAGTATGACCACTAAAACATTTTCCTAATTATACCTTCTCTGCTTCGCATTTTTTTTTTTCCTTTTTTTTTTCTGAACATTTATTTTTATTTTGTTTTGTTTTCCTGGTTCTATCATGTTTCTCACAGTCCTATGACCCCACTGCAGCATAAATACGATGACAATATATCAACTGTCCGGAAAACCGAGATGCATAGCACTTGATGGTGCATTACAACATTTTAAAGATGTCATTAAATGCAGTTATACAACACCAGGAGAGGGTGTACTTCTTCCTCTTGTAAGTGCCTTGAGCAGGACAGAAGTGCAAACTTTAAAAATCACTGAGCGCAGAGAACAGTTTATGACCATGGACATGATCAGAGCATGTTTGGTGAAGGTGTTGAGATGAAGGAGCTTTCAATTTACTGGTCGAATACATTTTCCTACTCTCAACGGCCACGCGGGTCAAGATCTCGGACACCAGTAGCTTCCTTAAAGATAGGATAAGGGCATCAGTCACCAGCGGGGAGCTCGGAGTAGACTCACGGTTCCTCCAGAAGAGGAGCCAGCTGAGGTGGCTCGTTTTTCTGTTTTGGTGCATCCTACACGGGATGGTGTATGAGTGAGTGGTGGGTGGTGGTCAGACAGTCTATTGGCACTTACCGTGTGAAGCACTTTAGGTGACTTGTGTCACTGTCAGGGG
The DNA here is from genome assembly GCA_021464625.1 of Proterorhinus semilunaris. NCBI lineage: Eukaryota > Metazoa > Chordata > Actinopteri > Gobiiformes > Gobiidae > Proterorhinus > Proterorhinus semilunaris. The sequence goes on from CM038348.1 coordinate 8,141,667, forward strand.
GTCTCATAAAAGACTCTCTGGAGGGACTATGGCTCTGTCCCAAAGCCTTGGTGCTATTGGGAATACCCATATTACTTTTGCATACCATGATTACTATTTCTACCTCTCAGTGTCGTAGTATGGCCTTGGGAACAAGACCAAAGCTTTATATTTTACCATTACGCTCCCTCTACAGTTAAACTAGCCAACGCTCCACTGCACAGTACAAGGACAATACTTTAAAGTGTAGAAGCATCACCCCGTTTTACAACTGGTCCCGACTATGGGGCACTTATTAACGCTCACCGCTGCACTGCCCTCAGTCAGATGCCCAGCCATCACCTGTTTACTCCTGCAAAATTACTCCTGTGGTCCTTGTTAGAAATTCTCCAAGATCCAGCACTGTGAACACATGAAAGTCCTTTAGTTCTCAAAGCCGCATGAGGGCAGACTTGAGGGAAAACCCGTGCCCCCCTTTACCTGGGGTGAACTCGGGCTATTTCCAAACAACGTCCAGCTATAAAATGATGCCGACATCAAACCACCTATGGATAAAACCGAAAACATGATCAGTTCTTTACGTCTTTTAATTTCACTTCTGATTCGCTGCATATTGAATTTATGCAGAGTGACCCTTTAGATCCACTTATGAAAGCTTTAAGGGCCAGACAGCTGTTAAAGGCAGAGAGCTTTCCGCCCTTGGCCACACAGAGCTAAAGCCAAAGCTCTTTAATAAAACTCTAGATGGGACGTGGCCAGACGACGTTGGAACGAATAGCAATTCTGGCGGCCATCTTGTGCCTGGCCCTTCTAAACCCAGTGCAATGTAATCAAATGGGAAACGTATTCCTTTGATACTGTGTTGATCTGTTTTTAGTAGTGCTGTCAAAAATATTGCGTTATTAACGTGGTAACGCAAATCAATTTTAACGATGTCCATTTTTCAAATCGTTGACACGTACATTTAAAAGACGTTGCATGAGCCGCTCTGCTGCTACTGTCACGCGTCATGTGACCGCGAGTTTACAGGAGATATAGCACTTGTTGGTTTTTGCTACTGAGGAACCGTTGAAATCCATATTTGAGGAACCCGATAAGAGTATTAGAGTAAACTGATAATTCAAGAGACGTGTGATTAATTAGAGATTAATTGCGAGTTAATTCATGAGATTAATTGCAATTTAATATTTTAATCGACTGACAGCACTAGTTTTTGATAATTGTGACTGACTGTATGTCATATCTGGCTAGAAAATAACGTTTGTGCAGTTTTTCAAATTTTATTGCAGTTGCATAGGACGTTTTTGTTTATGGATTTTTTTTCACTACTTTGAACATGACTATATATGGGCATTTGCAAATATGCCATCTGTATCTATGGGACTCACCATTTTTCACTCTTTTTAGCCGTTTTCTGTCGGTCTATAAATGTATTTATAACGTCAAGCCAAAATCGGGTCCAAATTGTTCAATCGAAGCGAAAAAACGGTAGTTGTAGCTAACGTTAGTTGCCTGGTTTGCATTGTCTGTAGTATTTATGGGCCGTTGAACCACTTTGCTCCTCTCTATGTCTCTGTATCTTTATATAATAGAAAAATATATTCATAATTCAGCATTAGTTAAAGTAATGGTGGAGTAATGGGAGAAAGTTCAGTTTTTGCCTCTTTGTTTTCCCTGTGGCTGCTTTGAACATGACCGTTATGGACAATTACAAAGATGCCTTCTGTATCTATATGAATGTGACCATTTTCAATTCTTCATTTTACCATTTAGTAAAGTAAAATGAACCAATGAACCGTGGGGTCTCTGTCGGTGTATAACCTCTCCACGTCCAGACCTAAATTGTGCTGGTTCACCCTTTGATCCCATCTCTCCACGCCTGTTCAAAGACGTGTTTTCCACATTAGCACCCTTTGTTTTGCATTGTGTTAATGGAAGCTTGATGAATGGAGTAGTGCCTGGAAGAGTGCGTTGATGAAATCAAATCCTGGATGTCCGCTAACTTTCTGCACTTCAATGATAAAAAGACAGAGGTTCTACTAGTTGGGCCTAGTAATGGTAGAGTTGCCTCTGCAAACCTGGGACCCTTGACACAGTTTGTTAAACCCACTGTGTCAAACCTTGGTGTTAAAATGGATCAGGATTTTAAATTTGACAAGCGGGTTAGTGCTGTGGTGAAGGCCAGTTTTTTCCATCTGAGGCAGCTTGCAAAAATAAAGTCCTCACTTTCTAGTCACCACTTTGACATTTTGATTCATGCTTTTGTTACGACGCGGCTGGACTACTGTAACGCTCTGTACACCGGCATTAGCCAGTCCTCGCTTGCACGCCTGCAGCTGGTTCAGAACGCCGCAGCACGTCTTTTAACTGGCTCACGAAAGCATGATCACATTTCACCCATTTTGTCTTCCCTTCACTGGCTTCCAATCAAATACATACATATTGATTTTAAAATTATTTTATTTGTGTTTAAATGCCTCAAAGGTCTTGCCCAGCGTTATCTGTCCGACCTGCTCGTGTCATACTCCCCGACACGTTCGCTACGATCGGTGGACCAATCGCTGCTTATGGTTCCTCGGACCCACCTCAAACTCAGAGGAGACCGAGCTTTTTCTGTGGTTGGTCCCAAACTGTGAAATGAGCTGCCTCTGTGTATTAGACAGGCTGACTCCCTTCCTGTTTTTAAATCACGCCTTAAGACGCATTTGTTCTCTTTGGCATTTAACTAGTTTGGAAGTTGACTTTTACTGTTCAAATCGTCCTCTTATGCCACTGTGTATGTGTATATTTGATTGTATTTTATATTTTTATTTTTGTACGGCACTTTGGTCAACTCTGTTGTTTTTATTAGTCCGTTATAAATAAATTGGATTGGATTGGACCACAAGTTTATAAGAGGAAGTGCGAGAGATCCTGCATAAACCTGTGTGAGTGTGTCGATTGTTGACCTTAATGTGATGGTTATGTCAAACGTTTCCGACACATGTGCACATTGTTATAGGTGTGCATGTTGGGTATATATCAGACAGCTAAAGTCCTTTTCGAAATGTCACATCTCAGACTTGTTAAAGGTGAACACTGATGGCTGGTGTGAAATCATCTCAAACAACCTTTTGACTCACTGTTATATTTCTTTCAGTGATTCAGAAATGATTAGCCGCCGAGGGTCAGGAAAATGTTAGCTGTGATGCACTTAAATGCTGTATTTATGTGGTTTGCTTTTAATATTCTAGTGCATAATGTGACACCGCAGGGGGATATTTTTCATTAATGTTAGATATTAAAGCGAGACACTGCAGGTGGTCATTTAGAGATATTAGCTGGAAACATTTGCTGTAGATTACAGACATAAATATGAAGATATGATGTATTATTTTATTAGTGTGCATTGATTAAACGTTTTGATGAATGTCTTTTATGTGTAAAAAATAAAAGGAGAAAATTGCCTTATGATTATAGGCAATAGGCAGAGCCAGGTTAAAATATATGGGTTTATATTTATATTGGTTCAAAACTCAATAACCTAGTCTAGATATTGTAAAGTCCTCCTGGAAAACCAGCTTTAAAATGTTATTTGGGGAGATGATGATGCAAATACAGGAAATAGTAATTGGCTACCCATGTGTTGGTTAGTCCCAGGATTCTAAAACGTCTACCTTGTAACTTGCTTTTACCCTGTAAGCTACTTTTACAGGACAAAAAAAACAGAGCTTACAGAAATGTCTGAGCCTGTCCCTAGTAATGGGTACTTCTGTTAGATCAGACCTGTTTAAATTGAGCGTTCTTTCCACATACACATATTAGCTTTAGTTGGTTTTATTAGTTTATTTGAGCAGCAAACAAGGGTTACAAGGGTAACAGATAACAGATGTTATCACAGATAAAGGAAAGAATTTGCACTCAAAAGAAGTAGGTTGAAGTTCATAGAACTTATGTAAAACCTACCCGATAAACATTAAAGTATGGTGAGATATGACCAGTCCGTTTCATAGCATTTATACATTTTTTGTAGTTTTTCTATATATACGATGATGTTTTGTGGCCATTGGATGTTTATCTGACCCACAAAAAGCAGAAATGTATCTGAATCCATTCATGCTGTTGTTCCGTGTCAGTTTTTTTTTTTTTCTATGCTAATTCGTATCTTAAGTAAAATCTCAAAACGTCTGTACATTGATTAATGACTTATAACTAGGCTTCGATATCACCTAATTGTGGTCGATAGGTTGCCAACAGCTGAAAATACCTGGATTGTTCATAATTTGCGATGTTCGGTGGCTAACGGTAAAGTAGTAGTATAGTGAACAGGCTAACGAACATTGAACAGGCTAACGAACGCTAAACATTTCTGTGACTAGCTGGTTTACTATCTGCATTACGTGGCCATACCGCCTTTGCTCTGCTCGATCCCGTCAGATCTTGTAAGCTAATGCTGCGTTTACACATAAGCACGATGCGTTACGAATGTCATTTTTCCGTCATTCGTGACGTTCGTGACGTGACTTAACTCATCTCAATGGGATTCTTAATAGAACGCATTTCGTGACATTCGTGACGTCCGTGGAGAAAGTTTTTGTCTGTCAAAAAATCTTCCACGAATGTCACGAATCACCCTCTGTTCGTGGAGTTCGCAACGGAAGGTGTCCTATCGAGAGGAGTAGTGGCGCTTCGTAATTCAGCGTGAGAGCATTCGTAGAGCAGAATCACTGTTTTCACGCTCAAAATTGACAGAAACCCACGCTACGCCCAAAGTAAATGTTGGTACCTGCAGTAGCTATGCCAAGGAAAAGTGTCACAAAGTCGGCCAATCCGCGCTCCAAGCCACGGACAGCCGCTGCCGCTCCGCGGGGTGCTGAAAGTGTTCCTCCGACCTTTCTTCCTCCTGTGGTCGTACCTGATGTTCGGGAGTTGGAGCCAGACGAGCCCAATGACTCAGGGGAGAGCACGGCCTCTGCTCCGCCTCCAACCCGGTGGAAGAAGATCACTCCACATTCGCCCAATTCTTGACAGATTTCGGACAGAACGCGAATATTCCTAGTGACCCGTAACAGCCCGTGGCAGCGCGCAACACCACGCAGCACCGCGGGACACCACGCAGCAGCGCGCAACATCACGCAGCAGCGCGGGACACCACGCAGCACCGCGGGACACCACGCAGCAGCGCGCAACATCACGCAGCAGCGCGGGACACATATTCGTAACCGTGCGTAATAATTCGTGCCATTAATCGTAACGCGTAGTAACAGGTCGCAACAGTTAGTGGCGGCGCATGAAACGTGGGAGCAAATTCCACTCACATTCGTGATCCTTGGCCACGAATGTGGATTTGTGGCATTTGTAACGCATCGTGCTTATGTGTAAACGCAGCATAAGCAGGGAAGGGCCTGGTCGGTACTTGGATGGGAGACCGTTTGGTAACACCAGGAAGCCTGAGGAATGGAGTGAGTGAGTGGTTGGTGGTGGTCGGAGGGGGCAGACTGGTTGCCTCGCTTCTGTCGGTCTACCCCAGGGCAGAAGAGTATGGAGTGAATGAATACTTGTTATTATTTCTACGACAAAAAACAGAAGAGTTATTTTCATAAATTGTTACTGTGTGAGGTCATGGCTGTCAACTTTTCACCAAACTTTGGAGTGAGACATCGATTGGTCCTGGTTAAAGTGTCTCGTAAAAATTATAGACAAAACAAGTTTGTCTGTCCGCTTCGAACATGACTATATACAGGTGATTACGGAGAGGTCGCCTGTATCTCTACGGCAGTTAAAATAAACACGTCTTGAATTTTCTCCATGTTTTAGTGTGTGCAGATTCTTCAGTGTTCAGCATGTTCAGAAGCATAAGTAGAAATGTAAAAAAAACTTTGGGGAGCTACTTGGAAGTGGGTGAATACAGATACTATTGCTAAGTCTGTAGTGTCGCCTCTTATGCAGCCGGTTTTGCTTTCAATAATTCAAGGCCACAATTATGTCCCTTTATCTTTCATTTGGCTGTTGTTGATCTCAGCGGGCTCTTGGCCAGAATCACTCTGCGTCATTGTAAGTGTGAGAACGTGCCGCTCGTCGATACAGGCCGGTGATTTACAGCATGTGGAGGCATGAGGCTGATGAGGGCTCACGTGGGCTGGATCAGTGCGTTGGAAGTACAACCCACGAGAGAGCGTCATGGCACTTATGGCCCATCATCTGTGTGCGCTCCTATAGACGGACACTGTACGACACATCATTGTGAGTCATGGGTGAGAGGGTGAAGGAACGCACACTGTGAGACTAATCAAATCAAATCAAATCAAACTTTATTTATAGAGCGCTTTTCATACAAAATGTAACACAAAGTGCTTTACAGTGCTTAAAAATCATTAAAAATAATAAAAATCGTCCCCACCAGTAAATATACATAAATAACTACAACCCCACCACCCACCACCCGCACACACAGACACACAGACGTACAGACAGCCCAGCAGTTAAAAGTCTTAAATAAAAATGGACATAGAGTTGAGTACGTAAGGCTGGGTACAGATGGACCGAAAGAGGAAACATCATCCAAGGAGCCGTCTGCACCAGGAGCAGCCCATCGCCCACAGCCACAGAGCGCCAACCCAGGGGGCCCGGAGTAGGTGTAGGAGAGACGTCCTACCTCCATCCAGGCACCCCCAGGAGAGCGCCCGCACGGCCACAGCCAACCAGCACTCCCGGGGCAGAGGGCTCCCTCAGAGGAACCACTAGGAGAACATAAAAAATAAATGAATAAAATAAATAAAAATAAATAAATAAATATTTAATAAGAGATACATTAAAAACAGCTAAAACTGTGCGTGAAATAGCACAGGATAAAAGAGGGAAAATAAAGAAATAATAGAACTAAAACCGGTAAATAAGGTTAATATAAGTAAATATTAATTAAAAGCTAAACTAAAAAGGTGGGTCTTGAGCCTGCTCTTAAAAACATGAACGTTCTCTGCGGTCCTGAGCTCCTCTGGCAGGTCGTTCCAGAGGCGAGGGCCATAGTATTGGAAAGACGCCTCGCCGTGAGTCTTTCTGTTGACTTTAGGAATAACTAGGAGACCCCTGCCAGAGGAGCGAAGGGACCGCGAAGGCTCATATGGTAAAATCAATTCTGAAAGATAAGAAGGACCAAGACCATTAAGACATTTAAAAACCATTAAAAGAACTTTAAAATGGATCCTGAAACACACGGGGAGCCAATGCAGTGACTCTAAAACCGGTGTAATGTGGTCCCGCCTCCTGGTCTTCGTCAGGACACGAGCTGCTGAATTTTGTAAAAGTTGTAAACCTGAGATACTCTTTTTGGGAAGACCAGAAAGCAGGGCATTACAGTAGTCGATACGACTGGTGATAAAAGCATGCATTAGCGTCTCCGTGTTGGCCCGAGAGAGAATGGGGCGGACTCTGGCTATGTTCTTTAGATGGTAAAAACCTATCTTTGTGATATTCTTAATGTGTGGAATTAAAGTCAGCTCAGAGTCAAAAATCACACCCAGGTTCTTCACCTGTGAGGAAGGATTAAAAGACAATGACTGTAGTTTGGGTAAAAGTTTCTCTCTCTGGGCCTGAGGACCGATGACTAAAACTTCAGTTTTGTCCTGGTTAAGCTGGAGAAAGTTTTCTGCCATCCAGGATTTGATATCTAAAATGCAGTTAAAAAGTGCATCCATTGGCCTGGTGTCCTCAGGAGACATGGAGATGTACAACTGTGTATCGTCAGCGTAACTATGAAAGTTGACTCCATGTCTCCTGATGACATCACCAAGAGGGAGCATATACAGGTTAAAAAGCACTGGGCCTAAAATCGAACCTTGAGGCACACCACATGTAATATTATGGACCTTGGAGGAGCAGGTATCCACACTTACCATGAATGTCCTGTCTGTGAGGTAGGATGTAAACCATTTGTGGACAGCACCAGAGAGGCCGATGTGTTTTAAACGAGTTAAAAGAATAGTATGGTCGACTGTATCAAAGGCAGCGCTCAGATCCAGTAGAACCAACACTGTCAACCTTTTGGAATCATAATTTAATCTAAAATCGTTTAAAATCTTTAAAAGGGCTGTCTCGGTGCTGTGGTTTACCCTAAAGCCAGACTGAAATTTCTCAAGGACGTCATGTGCATTTATAAAGTCGCTAAGTTGGGTAAAAACAAGTTTTTCTAAGATTTTGCTTAAAAATGGTAAGTTGGATACCGGTCTAAAGTTGTTAAAATCATTACGGTCCAAATTGCTCTTCTTCAGCAGAGGCCTCACCACCGCCCCCTTAAAGGCAGCAGGGAAGACCCCCGTCTGAAGGGAGCAATTCATCATGTGTAAAAGCTCGTCTCTAAGAGATCCATAGAAAGTTTTAAAAAACGGGGTTGGGACCGGGTCTAAAGGACATGTGGTGGGCCTCACTGAGGAGAAAACTTTATCAAGCATCTCAGCATTAACCTGGACAAAACTGTGCAGTGTTTCCTCTGGAACAAGTAGACAACCAGATGTATTTAAAACCGTGTTACTTTGAGTAGATAAAATATTACATCTGATAGTGTCTATCTTTCCCCTGAAGTGGTCTGCAAACGCCTCGCAAAGGGAGTCACTTGGAGTAAAATTGGTCTTGTTAAAATCAGGATTGATTAGATGTTCTATTGTAGAGAAGAGTACCTTGGGATTGTTTTTATTATTGTTGATAATTTTTGAGAAGTAGTTGTTTCTTGTGTTTCTTACTGTGTTATTGTAGGTTGATTGTTGTTCACGGAAGATTTGGTAGTTTATGGTAATTTTGTTTTTTCTCCATTTTCTCTCTGCCACCCTGCATTGTCTTTTGAGTTGTTTAATTTCCTCATTCCTCCATGGAGTAATTGGTTTTGTAGGGAGTTTCTTGGATTTTAAAGGAGCGATAGAATCAAGCGCTGACTTGAGTTTGCTATTAAAATTTTCAAAAATAAAATCACAGGGGGCAGGTAGAACAATAGGAGAATATTTCTCTAAAACATCAATAAAATTTGCAGCCACTTCAGGGGTGAGATGACGTTTCCTCACAGCTCTTACCGAGGTCTCCCGCTGGGTAAAACTGGTGATATTAAAAAACACACAGTAATGGTCAGAAACAGCCAAGTCAATGACAGAAGACACAGCTGTGGACAGGCCATACGTGATGACCAGGTCCAGACTGTGTCCTCTGTCGTGAGTTGGCTGTGTGACGTGTTGGGTAAAATCCATATAATTAAGAACATTTAAAAAATCCCTAGCAACAGGGTCTAAAAGATTATCTATGTGTAGATTAAAATCACCAGTTAAAAGAATCATATTAAAAGAGCTATGTAAAAGTGATAAAAACTCAGAAAATTCCTTAACAAAAAGAGGGCATTTTTTGGGGGGTCTGTAAATAGTGACACATAAAATGGGGGGGATTACTAAAAACAACTGCATGGTGCTCAAAAGTGGGGAATGGATCAAATAAAATAGGTTTGGTGGCAATAGTGTTTGTACATATGGAAGCAGTGCCACCTCCCCTTTTCCCATTCCTTATTGAAAAGGTGCTGCTAAAATTAGGTGGGGAGGCCTCAGCAAGAACCGCGGTCGCATCTGTACCCAGCCAGGTTTCAGTTAAAAACAAACAATCAAGATTATTATCTAAAATCAGGTCATTCACAATAAAAGACTTGTTCTGCAGAGAGCGGACATTTAAAAGAGCCATGTTTATTGTGGTTTGGGATGGATTAGCTGTGGACTGTGGGGGGGCTTTGGGGAGGGGTTTTAAAACGTTAATATGGACAGGATAATTCCTGTCCATATTAACGGGATAATTGCATGGAGGGTTGTGTTGTGTCCGCTCTCTGCTAGTGATGACAGGGATGGTTTGTGAGGGGGGCGTGGAAACGATAGGAGGGGGAGTGTTGGCGGAGGCTGCACCTGCGCGTGATTGACTGGAGGCAAACCGTCAATCACGCGCAGGTGCGGAGTGGACTGCCAGGGACATGTTCTTTGTGAGCAGACGGCTGCCCCTCAAGTTCAGATGTAAGCCGTCGACTCGGAAATGAGAGGGTCGGTCCATAAAAAGGCTAAAATTGTCAATAAAAGAGGTTAGAGGTCTACATACGGATTTAAGCCAGCAGTTCAGATGGAAGGTCCTGCTAAAATGTTCATCGCCACGATTCAGCGTGGGGAGGGGGCCCGAGATGAACACAGACACACCTTTAAAAATCCATGGTCTCAGAACGCTGAGGAGTTCTTTAAAATCCAGTTTTGTACGCTCCGATTGTCTTTTCGATACGTCATTTGTACCCACGTGGACGATCACTCTATGGACGGATGGGGGCATGGACTGAAAAATGCCTGGGAGTTTTTGTGTTATCCTGGAAACTGTAGCACCTGGGAAGCAGTGGGTTGCGGCGTTATAAAAACGGACGTTTCTGATAATGGAGTCTCCTATTATGAGTGTTGTGGTGGGGAATAGTGGCTTTGGCTGGTGGGCGGACTCGGAAACATCACCATGTGGAGAGGACGGAGGAGAGACCAGGGCCGCGGGCTGACCGATGGGTTCAAGTCCCGCCCCGACAGGAGTGGATCCTGGCTGCTGTTGTTGCGCGCCCTCGTCCGGGATCACCGGCTGCACCGCGGGTTGTTGTGTCCGTGGCTCCGCCGGAGAGGACCGCGGGGATACCTCTCGCGACGCGGAATGTTGTGGCCGTGACGCGAGAGCTGACCGCGGGGGGGCCACCGGCGGTGTCGCGGCTTGATGAGACCGCGACACCGTCAGCAGCTGCGAGGGCGCGTGCAGCGTCGGGACAGCGACAAGACCGGAGCCATACCCGAGGATCCACTGGATCGTCTCCGGACCGCCTCTTTTAGGATATTACGCCTGGCCGATGTTTTTTCCCCCTGTTTGTGAGGCTGGGCCGAGCGGGGATCCGCGCCACCCCCTTGGAGAGCCGGGAAATCCATCGCCGGGTCCAGATTGGGGAGCGCCGTTGCCGGAACAGCTGGAGTAGGTGAGTCCTCCGCCAATACAGAGAAGCGGTTCGTGAGGCTCAAACAGGTAGATCCAAGTGTTTTTGTTCTGTGCACGGTTTGCGGGTGGGGAGTTGAGCTAGAGGGTGAGGGACAGGTAACCGGGTCTCCGAGCACTGTCTCTTGGAGGGCAGCAGTCAGAGAGGAAATATGGAGTGATTGTCTATGGGATATTTCCATGAGGTCGGAAACAAGCGCTTCTTTCTTTTTAATATCCTCCGTCAATCGCTTTATGTCCAGTCTTAGACGGTGAAGCTCTTGCTCGGTGCGGCTAGCCATAATGATTGATCTAATGACGTGCATGATTTTCATGCCATGCCCACGTTATTTGGAGAATGTTGGTTTAAGGCGAGCACAGCAGGGGATCATATAGATTTTTCTAGCAGTGGTAAATTATGTGATGTTTTCCTGGTTTTCTCCCTAAAGATCTTAAAACATCAAAGTCCAAACTCACCCTTTTCATCTCCATTTTGTCAGGAAATCACTACAACATCGCAGCGCTTCGCCGTGCTTCTCAAGCGTATTCATTCATAAATGCGAACATGCTTGGTAAACAGCAAAGGTTCCAGTGTTCATTTGACGGAGTTTGTTGTGTATATGAGTCCAACCTTCTCAGTGTACATGTGAATTACTCTCTTCAGAGTTGACAGTAACACTGTGTTTTTTGTTTTTAGTAAAAAGGCTGAGGCCTCATTGCTCCTCAGTTTGTAACAGACTGACAGGTGAAGAAGGAAGTCATGGAGATTCTGCTTTAGACAAGAATTCAGACCTCTCCTAGACCTAAGAATTAAATTCTGCCACTCGAAAAGACATCCAAATATGGTCATTTCCATTGGGCCACAAAAGTCTGCGGCAATATACAAGCACATGCACGTTTCTTACAAAACTTCAAAGCAGTTTTCTGAAAATTACGTTTTCCTTAAAGCCGTAGCCGTAACTCATGCCCCTAAAGGCCATAAGAACCACCGCAGGTGCCGTAGCATGTTGTGTTTTTTTTACTCATTTATTATCCGTGAGAGTAAATACTACGCTGACAGAAAAGACAACGGGAGAGAGGGATATTGTACATCCAATTACACAATGGAGATCATTTTTTTCACTCAAACTTGGCTGTAAAACGCTTTGAGACCATGTCTGTGAAAGGCGCTATATAAGTAAAGATCTTCTTCTTCTGTAAATACTGTTTAAGTGATGCTAGCCCACAGTTAGCTTTGCCCATTAGCCTGGTAGCTTCTTCTTCGTGATTCCGTTAGTGTGTATTACTGCTCCCACCCGGTGGCAGGCAAGTTGCAATTGTGGTTTTCTGGCCAGAGACACCAGGGGGGATGAAAGACCCTCCAATCATCCCATTAACACTTGTATTACCCCCAGAGGGACTACGAAAAGGATTTATTAAGGTAAACAAGTTACTTAGTACTGCTTTAAACTCTTGCACTGACATCTCCACTGTAGTTGCTGCTACAGACTCCAAACTTTCCATTCTTGGACTTAAAAGTATTGTGAAGGTCTTTCAGAGGCACTTTTTAATATCTAATTCCTGTCCTGTTTTATGGAGTTCTAACCCCGCCAAAACAAGGCACATTTTTAACAAACAACTAGCTTATTCAAATCCAAACTCCACACAGAACAAATCTGTGTAACTTATCTGGCAATAAAATAAATCATACATTTAAACCTCTAACCAACTATGGTTATAACCAATTATTATCACAGCTTTGCATTGTGTAGGGTCAGGCATATTATATTCTATGTAATACAATACTCTTTTAGTCTTATGTCCTTGTTTGTCATTACCATCTCTACTTTTTTTATCTGTATAGTGTAGTGCATTCAAAAGCTATAGTGTAGAATGGGCCACTTGTGAGTTGTCGATAGCCCTCACTCACCAAGCCCTCACCCAGCTACCCTAACTTACAACTAATAAAGGTGACAGTGGCCATTTTTTATGTACCAAATGTGTTATTTTCACATGAAACATAAAATGAGAGAAAACTTGCATTTTAAATATACAGTAATCTAGTGCAAACGTTTCAAATTGCCTATTCACCTGCAGAGGGACTGGAGACTCTGGAATCGGTGAATAATGCACCAGAAGGGCAAAGGAAATGAGAACAAATGCATTGCCTAAACATTTCATATTCAACTTTAGAGAAAAGTGGTCTTTAGGGAAAGGAAGGCCTGAGGCCATTGGGCTCACTGGGACATGCATCCATTTGCTTTTTGTCTCGATTGTTCTGAAGTGCTTTCATCATATCTTTGTCACATCACTTTGTCCAACTGCTTTGAGGGCAGTTGAGACAAAGTGAGGCAATACGTTACATTATACAGAAGCAAGAAAGTTAGAACATTTTTGCCAACGCTTCAAATAAAGTACGGTAAAGTGCCTACGTTCCTCACCGTGCGATGACGTATCGGGCCATAGTGGAGCGGAATCATGACCCCGAGTGCTTTATATTTCAAACTTTGCACACTCTGTATTAATAAAACATATTGTGAATGTTGTAATATATATGGGGTCTGGAGGGCAGAACACATTCATATGGATATATACGAAAGACTGTATAGGTGCGCTGACTCGTAAAACCCGATACTTTATGATAGCTCAAATGAAATGAAATGCTTCATCCCAGCCAGCAAAACAAAGTTGGTCTGCATGGGTTTGTCATCAGTTACCATGTGGGCCTAGCCTGGTCTTACCATACCCTCGTGGATCTGTTTTCAAACTACAACCAGCAAATCCGGTGTAAATGCGTAACGTCACCTACAGCACCCGCCTCCCCCGCTAGCTGAATGGTAGGCTGAAATTCAACCGATGAAAAGCAGCCACTGAGATCAGACCCAGACGTACATGTAGGGAAAAGATAATTTACCAGACATTTACAGATGTGGGCCCCATGTACAGTATGTCAGCCCGTGTGAGCCGGACCATTACAAGTCAAACTATATGAGCTTTACTTAGGGTGCTCTTCAGGTCAGACACCATGAGTGACACTAACATGACTCTCACTTCAGTTTGTCACAGACCGACAGGTGAAGAAGTCATGCAGATTCTGCATTAGAAGGAAGTATAATGTGCAACTATTTATTAATAACAAGCAACGTATTTACACACTTATACAAAAATAGCTTGATTGATGCAAAAATGTAAAAAAAAGAAAAGAAAAAATAATAACATTTTGTATCAGATTCATGTGTGTCCGAGTTCCTCTGAGTCATGGTAGACCATGTCAGATGTGGACAGGACTGTGGTAGATCTACTTTTAACTAAAATATAGTTACTATAATTAAACTGGTGTCAAAGACATGAACTTTCTGCTTCTGCTGTAACACGAGCTTGTTCTGCAGCACTATGACTCAGAGGAAGTGGGACAAACATAACCATGAGGCTTTCGTTTAATACAAAAAAAAATGTAAATAAAGGATTCTCACCCCTGAACTTGTTATTAACAAACACAACATTTTCTGTCTTAGATCCAGCAGAAGCAAACTGTTTTAAATGCACTATGTCAAATACCATTAGTGACACCAACATGACACTAAATACATCGGGTTCTTTATTTTCAATAAAAAGGCTGAAAGAGAAAAGTCCTTTTGCAGGAGTCACTGAAACTAACTCGATTTTTCAACGGTGAAAGACAAGACTTCGTCATGTTTGACCTTTTTGCGAGACTTGCCCGTTAAAGTGTTTATGTTGCATATCGCGTTAGGCCCTTTGTAAGAAATCCATATCAGATGTTTCGCCTTTCAAGAGTATGGCCATGCAGCCAGTGTTTGTTGAGGCGTCAGTAAGGTGCTAACTGAGGAGGGTAAATGTAACGATGAAGATTGTGTGAGAAATATAGTGGAGCCCGAGTGCCTGCACAGCGTCGAAGCTCATCGGGCTCATTCTACCGTTTATCCTAGAAGAGTTTGGGAGAAAAAGGTCAGTGAAATTACAGTCAGTCAGAGTCAAAACAATGATGACAGAGATACATTTCCTACTATGGCCCAGGACTGCATTTCAGTGATTTCTGGCATTTAAAGAAGTCTGAAGGGATTGACATAATTTTGCATGCAGCGAACATTTTCTTGGATGTAGATGACATTACTGGGGAGGGGAAGGGAGTTTTATTCTCAATCTACGAAGTGTTTCACTCTTGTACATTTTACTAACAAATACTTAGGGCTCTTTGCTTCCTAAACAGCTAAACAACTGTGGCCATTTGACCCATCTTGTCTAAAAAATATCCCGAATAACCGTTGCTCATAGTACTACCCCTCGCCTGGTCCCTGTACATGCCGGGTGAAATATTCTCCACCAGCGTGCGGGGCCCGCCAGGTCGTGAATGTGACTTTTCGTGGCAGTAATTGGCAGAGTTGTGGGCCGCATGGTGATTAGGCGGCGGGGGATGACTGAAGACCGGGCCAGATCAGAACGGCGGCGCCGGAGGGACGGATGTCACGCCACCGGAATACTGATGCTCACAGGTGCATTCACGCTGGGCGCCAAGGCATTCACGTCACGCTGAATCAGGCGGCGTACGGCGCTCTGAAAAATGGTAAATGATAATGTGGAGGGTCTATTCTAAAGCCATGGTGTGGCCACGGGCTGCCTTTAAACACACACCGCCTGAGATCAGACCATTGACCATAATCTAAAATAGTTTGTAATGGAGGTAATTCATGAAAACGGGAGCCCAGAGGGTTTTTAGTGCTGGAGAACAAACTGAGAATGCAGGATTAGCCATTTCCCCTTACATGCAAAAATGAAACAAAACGCTACTGAAGGTTTGTTTTTGTCGTTTACAAAGAACGTACCACGATTTCCAAACCCCATTGCGAAATGATGTGGGATTGTGTTGCAGGGAGTGAACTGGCCCAAACCGCTGTAGTGGTGACCGTCTAAGACCAGGCTACGGCTCTGGAAAGCAGCTTCTTGTTTATTGACAACTTTTTTGTTTGTATTTACCCTCTCTGCCTCCACTTCAGTACAACAGTTTAATCGCTCGATGTTAGATGATTTTCCAAACAAATATCGCTTTAATTCTCGAAGAGAGTGGTCAACTGGAAATAGCTTTTGTTGCTAATAAGCTAGTTTTGTTTTGCTAAACATTGTAGCTCAACATTTACAACTGCAAACTGACCTTTCGCAAAAAGCCCCACCCCCTTAATTACTGTTGCTAGCTTCGTCAAAAAGTGGAGTTAATAATAATGCCTGACACTTGTATTGCACTTTACAAGCTGGTACTACAGAGTTTCTAAAAGCGCCACACTGTCGTCTTTATTCATTCAGTCCATACTCAGTGGTGGTAAGCTACTGTTGTAGCCACAGCTGGGTACGATCCCGGTCTGAAGGAGACCCCATGGATCACTGATGTTTCCCTGAACTTCAGTTTCAACATAAATATAAGCTTCTGAAACTCACTGAGTGCAACTTTTTTCAAAATGCATGTATAATGTCTAATGTCGTGTTTAGACCTAAGGACAGACTGGCTCAGCTCATCCCAATCTCTACACCTGCGACAGTGGCGCAGATGGTAGAGTGGGTCGTCTCATGATCGGAAGGTCGGGGGTTCGAAACCCGCCTCCTGAAGGTGCACATTGTTGTTGTGTCCTTGGGCAAGACACTTCACCCTCCTTGCCCTCCAGTGTCTGCGTACACTGGTGTATGAATGAGGGAGTGAATGGGTGAAGCCCCTATGAGAGACCAACAGGCCCGTTTGGAACCATGAGGCAGTCCTTCCGTGGACCCAGCACCTGCAGGAGGAGCCATAGGAGCCTGGTGCAATGTGATTTGGGCAGCTCCAACAGCTGCCCCCACGACCCGGCAACGGACAAGTGGGAGAAAATGGATGGATGGATGGAAATACTTCACTGGACACCTTTTTGGTTGTAAATGTTGGCGTTTTAGCCTTCAGGCTAAAGGCTAATGTCAACATGGCGCCATAATAAGACCTTTTTTAAACACTCGGTACGACATTAATCTGAATTTGTTAGTTTTTTGATAATATATTATAAAAACATTTCATGCACAGAGCCTATAGCAGGATGACGGATGCTAATTGGTCATAGTCCTACAATCTATGTTCATAAGTCTCATGCTAGTTCATTTTAAAATGTTCCCATCAAATAAATAGCACAAGTTTCTGTTTAGTCAAAAGTAATTTGTGCAATACTATTTAAGCACTTGAAGTCAATCAAGCCTCTTTAACGGTGGATCTATATTTAGCCTCTTCCTTTGACCTTAAGTGTAATTTGAGACTATTTTGCCTGGCGCTGTTCAAAGGGCAGATGTCTTCAGGGAGATGATGTGATTAATCCGACTCCCCGTCGCCAGTGTGCGAGTCCCTGACAGCTCTCTGCGGTGACAGCTGCAAACAAAGAAACTCAACATGTTTTTTCTGCCTTACTGAAGCAGCAACACTCTTCCGTCCTAATCACAAGTCAGGGATTCGCCCCAAAAAATACCAAATTGTGATTTTTCTGATTAGGATTACAATAGTGATTATGTGCGACTGGTACGGCAAAGGGGAGGAATTGTCCTAAAAAATGTCCGGAAACTAAATAAACTTTAAATTTTTAGAAGTTGTGAACTGTTAAGCCGTCGTTCCACATAGCGTGGCCCGGCCGCGCACGCCACGATCTACATGCACGTATCGACACCACACACACATTTGTTGTGGGCAGAGCTGCACAGAGGAACCAAGCTGTACAGATCGTCATGAAAAGTTTTAACTAAGCTACATGTAAATGTTATGCTAACACCAGCCAAAGCTGCGGTAACTGCAGCTAAATGCTAATATCAGCAAAATCCCCTTTTAGCACAGCGGTATGATATGATATTAAATCCGTATGACCTGCGTGTCAATAGTCCACTCTCTCGTTACCAATCAGAGGCCAGCAGTCTGTTCATGTCACATCAGACACGGGTCAGCGCGCTTTGGCCACAGCCAGAGGTCAGGCCCAGAACCTATACCTGGTCAGACCGGTTTGGCACTGGCCTTTGTTATGGAAAAGCTGGACAAAGCGGGTGAAAGAGCCATTCGCCTGCATGTGGAAAAGAGCCTTTTCTGTCTTAGTTACTGTCTCTTTCATGCAAGGTTGTGGGAACCCAGGATGCTGAGGGTGCTGTAGCAAACCTGGTGGACAGTTTGCGCATTGCAGGCAATAATGATAATTGGAAACAAGCGCAGGAAAAGCATTTTCCAACCCAATCAACTTTTTTTATAGTACATTTAAACAACACGTTTCTAAAGTGCTGCACATGAGATCATTTTATATATATATATATATATATATATATATATATACACACACATACACAAGCTCCACCACTAAATGAGTAAAAAAAACTATAATTAGAAATAAAGGATTTTAGGGGGAATCTTGTCCGTCAACACCCCCTCAAACAAAAAGCCGTCTGCTTTCACAGTCACAGATTTGACGTCACTTCTCACTCATGTCAGCAGCAGGTTATACAGCCAACACGAGGACAAGTCGGCACAGAAAAAACATGCGTTTGACTGGATGTTGTTATCTCATTAGACACACTTTATAAAATAAACGTGTGTCTCCGGATTATGACCGCTGTTAATGATAACTAAAGTCTGGACAGTAAGTTTTGCGCCCGACCTGCTGCGTCCGAGGCCGTTCTTTGCGCATTGGAACAACGATGGGAGCCGGACACAGCATCAGTAACTGTCAGGGGAAAAAGTAGATTTAGAGATATCAATTTGAAACTTTTGCTGAACATTACTGATATGAATATGAGGAGAAACAAAATAGCATTTTATGTTTTTATGTAAAAAATGTGATTTATTATGCATAAAAATTGTCAAAATGGCCAACATTTTCTAGCCAGGCCATGCCCGTCTGTCTTCCTCCACATAAAAGATACACGGGAAGTCAGTCTGGAACCAATGCAGACGCTGAACAAGCAGCTTCTCTGACTGAGGAATACGGACGGGAACGCAGTAAGTGCCTGATTTAATCGATGTTTTGCAGCGGTTTAGATCTGTGGTAAAATATAATGTGATATTTGATGCTTAGATGTCTTTTGTTGAGAGTTTTGTCGGTTTCTCCTTTTGCAAACAGGTTTATGTATTTATTGTATTGCTTTATTTGGTTGGGACAGTGCATGTTAATGAACATACATGGGTCTCATGCTTGTAAACAGGTTACTGCTATTTTGGGGCTTCTGATAACGATTATCTCACAATATGCCGATACTGCGATAATTGATATATTGCACAAAAATAACATACGATACATAATGAGTTTTTCTTTTAACCTTTATTTTAACATACTACATATTATTCATCATTTATATTTAAAAAGGAATAAATCGACCCCAAATTAATCTTATTTATGAATATAAAAACTATCATTAAAAGTATTTTATTTGTGTGACAGTGTTTGGTCCAAGTGCTTACAACTGTAATGCTGCCCCCTGCTGTCCTGACTGAATTCTTGATCATTATTAGCCTCTATTGACTGTGAAAACTGTGGAGCACTGCTGCTTCATTAGTATGCATCACGTTTGCTAATTAATATGCATGACATCATCAAAAGTATCGATATCGCAATAAAAAGTATCATTATCCAATCGTCCCGCCAAATATTGTGATATATCGGAAAATCGATATATTGTGACACTCCTAGTTGTTGTTATTGCACTCCGTTGTATGTCTGTTATCATTAGAGCTTATTAGATATAATTAGATCTTCCGTTCTACAGGCCGGGTTTAGTTCTGGATTAGTCCTGGTTTGGACTTGATGATTTAGTGTTGGTCCTGATTTAGTTCAGTTCTGTTTAGATCCATAGTTCATCACATTCGTATCATGTTTACAGAACAGCGACCAGTGTGTTCACCATGTATTATAACTTTCCCTTGTTTTTTTGTGTTCAAAGCTCAAATCAATCAATCATCTGACATTAAAACTAAGACGTCGATGGAGAAAACGAGCTAAAGATGTCCACATTGACCGCTGCGTGAAAAATCAATGCTTTCACCTGCCGTGCCTTGCCGTCAAATGTTCATCTGAGTGAAATCTCCTTCGCGTTGGAGCCGTGCACATTCTGATCAGTGTTGTGTCCACTGGAGTCACTGAGGAACCCGTTTAATAAGATTTTTTTTTTTGGGGGGGGGGGGGGGGGGGGGGGGGTATTTTCAAAGGACGCTGTGCTTCCTAAACAAGTGCAGCCTCTGTGATTTGCTAACCGCGGCCACCGTTCAAATTAAATCCAAGAAGCAACGCTGGAGACAGCTGCGCACCAAGGAACAGAACAGCGTCGGCTTTGGTTTTTCTGCCCAACTTGAAGCACCATCATCACTTCCCCCGTCTGCTCTGGAGCAGACTGGGCCCCAGAGCGGAGAGTTCCACCGGGGAAACGATCACTGACCCGTTTGAACACAGACAGGAGCGGGGGTCCTGCTTCTGATAGCTCCGTGCTGGACTCGTGGGGCTCTTTCTGCAAGTTCGACAGGGGAAGACGAAACTGGTTATTGCTAAGTGACGCATGAACGAGCTTCACTTAGCCTGCACTGAACGCTATGGGCGAAGCCATCCTCACTTAAGGTCCGCACACACTACACGATGTTTCTAGTCTTAAACGATTGTATATAGAATGGGGGGTCCACACGACACGTGTTCAGTGCGATTGTAGAACGTCTGGGGGTTCACACTTAACGACTGAGAATCGTAAGAGCGAACACACTACACGATTCTGACAAACAGCTGATGTTTGATAACACAGCACGTCTGTCCTCTCTACCGCTTCATTTCTCCTCCAGCTTCAAGAACTGACCCCTAATCCGCAAAGTTGGGCCGTGTTTGTGAGCATGCGAAAACATGTGCGTGTCCCAGTTTGGTCAGCGGTGTCAACCGTGTCACAACATCGCAGTGCAAGGCTCCTACTGCTACGAAGCCTTCAACTTGGCTTTAGTTCTGTCAAAGGGAGATAAAAGTCGGCGACACGAAGAAGCAGGACGTATTTCAGTGGATTTAATAAGAAAAGGAGACGGGCCTCCGCTCCAAGATGGAGGAGGCGGAGGAGACAGCGGAGAAAGCGGAGAGAGGCGAGCGGAGAAAGCGGAGAGAGGCGAGCTGCTAGCGGCGAGGTGAAGCTGAACAGTTCGTTTCCAAACTCAGTAAGTGCCGCTAAACTCTGGTCGTGGCTGAAATGTTGCTTGAAAGGGTGGTTATCGTGAACTTTTGGTGATATAAAGTTGTGCCTTTTCGTGTGGGGCTGTGGCCATGAAATGAGCTGTTTGTGCCACTGTTTTCACTGAGAAATTAAAATGAGGCGCGGCTGTGTTTTTCTGGCTTTATTTCACCCTGTTATTGGCCACTGCAGTCTGTGTGTTCACTTTGGGGACCGTAAAATCACCCACGTTTCTCCTGTGAGTCCAAAATCGGGCTTAAAGGACAACTAAGCACCAAATCAACTTTTTTTTAGCTTATAAACTGCATAAATATGTTTCTTATAGTGCTCTCTACATGTCCAGCTCACAGACACCGGGGGCAGCGGTTAGCCAACCCGGGCTGCCTTCGAGGCTCAGAGCGGAGCAGTGTGTGACTGAGTGTCCGCTAAAGCCAGGAGGGGGAACGGGGAGATACGAGCGCCAAATGTCCGCCGCGTGTGCTCGGCATGTAGCCGGGACGAGAGGCTGCAGTGTTCGGGAAAGTGGCGCCACATCGTCTAAATGCGGCATAACGGGAGTCAGTCAGTCTTGTTCACTCTGGCCCTTGGTCTAAGACTGTCAACAGAGCAGAGACCACTCATACACTTCCCCTCCCCGCGTCCCCCCAAAGCCTCCCGCCACGCCTCATTCTCTGAGTTTTTTTAATTTTGGGAGTGGGTGGAGTAAGCTCTGGAAGGGGTGTTTAGTAGCTCTTTAAAAATCAAACATGTTTGATTTCCTGCGACTGTAGTCCAGTTGCGTCTGACTGCTGCCCACACTACACGATTCGAACGCGAGTTCAGTCGTGACCCCCCACACCACAAGACACGACTGTGCGACTGCCTTCAACTAAACACGACTCGGGAAGACTCGATGCGACTAAGAAATTTTATCAAAATCGGGCACAAAAATCGTGTAGTGTGTGTGGACCTTTAGACGAACACTACAGTCTATGGTTAAAAGGGACTTGAGTGGGGAAGAAAACAACACGTGTATAAAGTTGAATTTATCCCACGCGTTTTGGCCTACACAACAGTCTTCATTTATCAGTCATCCATCCATCTTCTTCCACTGGTCCGTTGGGGGCAGCTGTTGGAGTTGCCCAAATCACATTGCACCAGCCCCTATGGCTCCTCCTGCAGGTGGTGGGTCCACAGAAGGACGGCCTCATGGTTCTAACCGGGCCTGTTGGTCTCTCATAAGGGACTTCTGAACCGCTCTTTGTCTGACCCGTCACCTAGGACCTGTTTGCCATGGGAGACCCTACCAGGGGCACAAAGCCCCCGACAACAGAGCTCCCAAGATCATTCGAGTGCTCAAATCCCTCCACTACGTTAAGCTGGCGGTTCCAGGAGGGGCATTCATTCATCAGTCATGAAATTTGCAATTCAATATAGTTTTTTCATATACTTTATGTGTTTCTATTTTCCCGGTAAGGTAAGAGTTCTGTACGTTGAGCGGAAACAAGCAGTAAGTCCTGATAAAACTGCTCAGCGACGCGGCGGATCCCACTGTGGAGCTGTTTAAAATGCACCTGAAACTGAAGCTAAGTGAGTCTGACAGTCTCCAGACTCTGCCCGAGTGTGTAATGATGCATGAGGAGTTAGCGGAGAGCAGACTGTAATAGCACATTAGTCACTGTAGCACATCCCAGCAACAATCATCCAGGTCAGTGCGACGGCACAGCGCGGGGCCAGCTCTTCCAGAAACATTATCACACGGAGAAAGGAGAAGCCGCCTATCAACATCTTTGAGTCTTCAATTTACAGCGGCATCTTTACACCAAGACAACAGCCAATACAGTGTCCTCACATGTCACGCAAATGACTACATATTTTGGACCATCCTTTCTGTTCAAAGTTGTTCTTGAGCCGTCATTACTGTAGTAGTTTAATTGTGGAAAGTGGACATTTTGCCACTCTCCAAAAATGCTTTGTTGGCTACACTCACCCCCTTAACCCTCATCTTAACAGCGCACATTTTCTCCAGTTTAACCCAAATCTGTACAGATGTTGTACAAAGCAAGGTATAAATTGTTACCAAGCCAAATACAAAGAAGGTTCCAAGAACGTACCGGTTGTTATGAATTATGTGACGAATTAAACTTTAGGATTCAGAAACATAGCTTAACTTTGAAAAGTTTTAGTCCAACAGTTAATGGTGTACAATTGTGGAATAAACTAGAGTTGAAATGACAAACAAAAGACTTTTAAAAGATATAGAGAAGAAGAAATGCGTTGCCACTAGGGGGAGCAGTGGGATCAATTATGTGTATTTTTTCCTCTATAATCAAGGAAGAGTGTTGCTGCTTGGAACGGTTGTAAGTAAGTAAGTGCTTTATTGTCATTGTCCTTCTTAGGGAATTAGGGTAGTCAAGTTATGGATCTGTTGAGAGGAATCCTCCCAACGGGCTCAAAACCTTGTCTGTTAATGCACCACTCAGCATAGGAACATCATCTACAAAATCAGCTGTTAGGGCAGCTGGGTGGGGGTTTATTGGTGGGGGGCCTACTGCTCTCTTCAACTGGCCCGCTCTACACCCTGGCTTTTGAATGCACCACACTGTGCATGGCTTACATCATACTTCACACATAACTCAATTAAATGAATAATAATAATAATTAAAGCCGCAAGCGGCGATGTAGGCCCTCGCCCCTGGCGCAGCCCCCCCTTGCGACCGCCTCCTTTGCTACCGCCCCCGCTCTCGCCCAAACCTGCTCTCCCCTCGGCCTCACACACAACCTGTGTGCTCTCTGTCTACTAACTCTTGCTCTTTGCAGCAGGGGGCGCTATAGCATGGATCATTTTTGTGTTCATGTAAAAAGATTCAGGGCCATCTGGTGTATAAGTGATTACATTTAAAACTCAAAGGGACAAAGAATGTGCCAGTTATCATGGGTAATAATGATGCTCTCAGGAACACGTTTACCCTGGCCACGCCCACATCTTACACAATATGATGTATATGTAATATCTATTTTTGTTTAGTTTATTGTGTAGAATATACCGGCAAAGTGGGAGATAAATAATCCAAACTGCAATATTAAAGGTATAGATAGGGGGCGCTATAGTGTTGAGCACTGTGAAGTTATTGAGCTCTATCTGTTCAGAACGTGAGTTGCCTTATGTCAGCCAAATATGATCCAGATTGGATAGAGTGCATGCCTGCGAGGGGTTGTGGAATGTACTGCAAAAAGGCCTTTTTTTGTGGGGGTGCCATTTTAATATCTTAACCCCCACTTTAACCGAGCACATTTTCGCCAGTTCGTCTTGACCCATGTCTTAAAGTTCTTGAAAAAAAGCGTCAAAAACAGTTACAGAAATGAGACGTAAGTGCAGGTGAAAACACAGCACACAAAGAAGTGTACTTGGTTCAGGTGGGAGTTAAGAGGTTAAAAGTTAAAATGGCCGACTTCCTGTGCGTCATTGCCACGCCCACACCTTCGAAAATATCAAACACATGTAATATATTTTTGTGTTCGATTTAATGTGTAGAATATACCTGCAAAGTTTCATATAAATTGTACAAACTAAAATGTTTCAAGGTATAGATAGGTGGCGCTATAGTGGTGAGCACCGTGCAGTTATTGAGCTCTATGGATCCATACCATAAGAGGCCTCATGTCAACCAAATATGATCCAGATTGTATAGAGTGCATGCCTGCGAGGGGTTGTCGAAGGTACGGGAAAAAAGCATGTTTTTTGTGGGGGCGCTATGTGAAAACTGTAAACGTAAAAAAAAAAAAGCTGGCTTTTTTTGTAGCCCCATGTCTCTAGATTCTATTGAGCCATGTTTGAGCTGTTGTGGTGAAAAACCAAGGACTAGTACATTTAAACATCTGGTGAGCTAAATCGTCTCCATCCAATATGGCGGGCTTCCTGTTGGTCAGAGGGTGGAGCTATAATTATGTTTTGTGACTGTCTCCATGTGCTCTATCACTGTTCCGAAGGGGATTGGCCTACACCAAAAAAGTGACGAGCCATTCCCCTCGTCACTCACGGACATTGTTGGGGAAGTTACTTTTAAAAAGTAACTTTTCTCATTACTCGTTACTTCTTTTAAAAAGTAACCCGTTACTTTACTTAGTTGCTCTCTAAAGAAAGTAACTTATTACGTTACTCGTTACTTTTACGTTACTTTTGTGTTACTCGACTTTGTTCCTAAATGTGTTGTGGAAGTTCTACTATTAAGGACATAACAGATATTTCTTTCGTGCTCTTTATTATCAAAAATGCAACAAACTGTAATGTAAATCAATCAAAAACAACTCCGATTTAAAAGGCTTTGTTCACTGAATATGCTGGCTTTTCTTCAGTTTACCAGATAAAAAAAGCCATTGGGCACAGGCAGGCTTGAGCTATTCCACATCAGCACAAAGTGTGCGATTGTATCTCATCAGGAGCAGTCTTTCAAAACTTGCATAAACACCGGTCTCACTCGGGGGAATTGGTTTAGGATCTCCAACTCTGAGCCTGATCTCATATATTCCAGTACCTCAGCGTCTACGCTAAAGGACGTTGCGTCTTCCTCCTCCTCACCAAAAGAAGGGGGGGGGGGGGGGGGGGGGGGGGGGGGGGGGGGGGGCTGCGGGCAAACGGTTTCAGAGCGCGGCTGGGGAAACACTCCCAGCGCCAGTGCTCTCCCGGGCCATAGGAGAGGAAAAGGCGCGCGGGGTCCGTGAGTGACGAGGCGGCTACAGGAGCCCCGTCACATCTTCCACCTGTTCGCTCAGCTCCGCTCTGGGCCGCCTCCGAACGACAGCGACATCACCGCACCCAGTCTCCTCCTCAGCCCCGGTCATCTCCCCCGCTGCTCCACGAGGAGCTCAAAGTGCAAGCAAAACACCCCTTTCACTTGCGTTTTGTTTCTCCCCTCTTGCGCGCGCGAGAGAGAGGGGCAGAGCAAAGTTACGTGAATGAGAGCAACAGAAGCTTAATCGGGCCGTGAGAGGTTTTTTGTGTGTGTGTCTGCATACCCCCCAGAATGTGGGTAGTTGGTTACACCCAACACTGCTCACGGACCCTGCGCGCCTTTTTCTCTCCTATGGCCCGGGAGAGTGCTGGCGCTGAGAGAGTTTGGGAGCGCCGTTTCCTCGGAGCCGCGCCCTAAAAGCATTTCCCCGTAGGCTGTGCTCATGTCCCCCGGTCGTGCGTCCCCGAACTGTGCCTCTGCCTCTTCTCTCTCCGCCCCACTCCAGCAGTGACTTTTGTTTAGCAAAATAAGCATGCACAACTAAAGTGACGCCCCTACCCCAAAGAGCAATACAAAAAAATAATACATCTCCGCGAACCCGTTCATATCGTTCACTGTAAAGACTTCTTCAAAAGATTTGGATCGTTCGTGACCGACACATCACTAATTGGCGCCCCAGGCATATATTGCGTATGCCTTATTTGCGCCACTGATGACGTTAGAATTAAAGGCATTAAAACTGCGACTGTAATATGTAATAATTAAACAGGTACACAGTGTGATCTTTCCTCTCCCTTGTCTCCCCTGTACTTGACCACGCTGTCCGCGCGTGAATATTAACATGCGCATCGTTTGGATTCTTCCATCCTCGGCAGATGCGCGTGTACATCATCGCAAAATAAAAGACAACGCAAAGCGTAACATTGGAGATTAGTTTAAATTGAAAGAGAAAGTAACAAGTCGGGGCGTGAATCTGTGGGTCGTGTATCTGCAGCTGCTCCATGTCTGCAGGTTTACAAGCTGAGGCCGCGATCACAAGTGAAATAGAAATAGAAAAGCAATTTGTTTTATATTGCAGTGTAAGTGCAAACCAATAACTAAGTATTGCTAGATATCAACTAAGTATTCTTTTAAGTGCCATGCACAGTCTGTAGTGGGAAGGTCTGTAATTGCAATGCAGCCTTCTTAAAAATAAATAAATAAAATCCACAACTTCACACAGTGATTTTGCATGATTTTGGCCCATCCCTAGGGCCAAATGTCATGTATTGTTGACAAAATAATGTGTTTCGCCTTAGTGAAGTGGTCTTCGAATGTCATAGGAATACAATGGGAAATGCTGAAGTTCTTATTGGCCAAACCGTTCAATATAAGGCAAAGGTCTGATTGACTGTTTTGGTCAGAGGCATTTACTGGAATTATCTGCAAAGCATCAACCTTTTCTGCAAAAGTCCTATGAAAGTTGATGCTTTGCAGCAGGGGGCGCTATAGCATGGATCATTTTTGTGTTCATGTAAAAAAGATTCAGGGCCATCTGGTGTATAAGTGATGACATTTAAAGAATGTGCCAGTTATCATGGGTAATAATTATGCTCTCAGGAACACGTTTACCCTGGCCACGCCCACATATAACACAATATGATGTATGTGTAATTGCATTTTTTGTTTAGTTTGTTGTGTAGAATATACCGGCAAAGTGGGAGATAAATAATCCAGACTGCAATATTCAAGGTATAGATAGGGGGCGCTATAGTGGTGAGCACCGTGCAGTTATTGAGCTCTATCTGTTCAGACCGTGAGTTGCCTTATGTCAGCCAAAGATGATCCAGATTGGATAGAGCGCATGCCTGCGAGGGGTTGTGAAATGTACTGCAAAAAGGCCTATTTTTTTGTGGGGGTGCCATTTTAATCTCTTAACCCCCACTTTAACCAAGCACATTTCTCCAGTTCGTCTTGACCCATGTCTTAAAGCTTCTTGAAAATAAACGTCAAAAACGCAGTTACAGAAATGAGACGTAAGTGCAGATGAAAACACAGCACACAAAGAAATGTACTTGGTTCAGGTGGGAGTTAAGAGGTTAAAAGTGAAAATGGCCGACTTCCTGTGCGTCATTGCCACGCCCACACCTTCAAAAATATCAAACACATGTAATATATTTTTGTGTTCGATTTAATGTGTAGAATGTACCTGCAACGTTTCATATAAATTGTACAAACTAAAATTTTCAAGGTATAGATAGGTGGCGCTATACTGGTGAGCATCGTGAACTTATTGAGCTCTATGGATTCATACGATAAGAGGCCTTATGTCAGCCAAATATGATCCAGATTGTATAGAGCGCATGCCTGCGAGGGGTTGTCCAAGGTACGGGAAAAAAGCATGTTTTTTGTGGGGGCGCTATGTGAAAACTGTAAACGTTATCAAAAAAAGCTGGCTTGAAGTTGTAGCTCCATTTCTCTTGATTCTATTGAGCCATGTTAGAGCTTACTCTGCAGAGAAACCAAGGAGTAGTACATTGAAACATCTGGTGAGAGATTTCTTCTCCAGGATTTCAATCCAAGATGGCCGACTTCCTGTTGGTCAGAGGGCGGAGCTATAATGATGTTTTGTGACTCTCTCCATGTGCTCTATCGCTGGGCCAAAGGGGATTGGCCTACGCCAAAAATACATGTCCCCAAAAGAATGGGGGTCAACTTTGAGGGGGTGCTGTGGAGCCATTTTGTTTAGGGCGTGTGCATGTCGCCCACTGACACGCAATTTTTGCCGACTCTGATCACTGTGCCAATTTCTGCGTGTACTTTTGCACGGGAAGGCACTGAAAAACAGGATCTTAGAGGCGGAATAATAATAATAATAATAATAATAATAATAATAACAAGAAACCGGGGGAGAACAATAGTCCCTTACCAGGACAAAGTCCTGGCTCGGGCCTAATTACCAGGACAAAGTCCTGGCTCGGGCCTAATTACCAGGACAAAGTCCTGGCTCGGGCCTAATTACCAGGACAAAGTCCTGGCTCGGGCCTAATAATAATAATAATAATAATAATAATAATAATAATAACAAGAAACCGGGGGAGAACAAAAGTCCCTTACCAGGACAAAGTCCTGGCTCGGGCCTAATTACCAGGACAAAGTCCTGGCTCGGGCCTAATTATAAAGGGAACAAAGCAAGATAGAGGCATGTTGTAATAGATTTTTGTGTTTGTTTCAATGTGTAGAATGTACCTGCAAAGTTTAATATAAATCGTACAAACTAAAATTTTCAAGGTATAGATAGGTGGCGCTATAGTGGTGAGCACCGTGCAGTTATTGAGCTCTATGAATTCAGACCGTAAGAGGCCTTATGTCAGCCAAATATGATCCAGATTGGATAGAGCGCATGCCTGCGAGGGGTTGTGGAATGTACTGCAAAAAGGCCTTTTTTTTGTGGGGGTGCCATTTTAATCTCTTAACCCCCACTTTAACCGAGTACATTTTCTCCAGTTCGTCTTGACCCATGTCTTAAAGCTTCTGGAAAAAAAGCGTCAAAAACACAGTTACAGAAATGAGACGCAAGTGCAGATGAAAACACAGCACACAAAGAAATGCACTTGGTTCAGGTGGGAGTTAAGAGGTTAAAAGTGAAAATGGCCGACTTCCTGTGCGTCATTGCCACGCCCACACCGTCGAAAATATCAAACACATGTAATATATTTTTGTGTTCGATTTAATGTGTAGAATATACCTGCAAAGTGTCATATAAATTGTACAAACTAAATGTTTCAAGGTATAGATAGGTGGCGCTATACTGGTGAGCACCGTGAAGTTATTGAGCTCTATGGATTCATACGATAAGAGGCCTTATGTCAGCCAAATATGATCCAGATTGTATAGAGCGCATGCCTGCGAGGGGTTGTCCAAGGTTCGGGAAAAAAGCATGTTTTTTGTGGGGGCGCTATGTGAAAACTGTAAACGTTATCAAAAAAAGCTGGCTTGAAAATGTAGCTCCATTTCTCTAGATTCTATTGAGCCATGTTTGAGCTTATTCTGCAGAGAAACCAAGGAGTAGTACATTGAAACATCTGGTGAGAGATTTCTTCTCCAGGATTTCAATCCAAGATGGCCGACTTCCTGTTGGTCAGAGGGCGGAGCTATAATGATGTTTTGTGACTCTCTCCATGCGCTCTATCGCTGGGCCAAAGGGGATTGGCTTACGCCAAAAATGCATGTCCCCAAAAGAATGGGGGTCAACTTTGAGGGGGCGCTGTGGAGCCATTTTGTTTTGGGCGTGTGCATGTCGCCCACTGACACGCAATTTTTGCCGACTCTGATCACTGTGCCATTTTCTGCGTGTACTTTTGCACGGGAAGGCACTGAAAAACAGGATCTTAGAGGCGTAACTATAATAATAATAATAATAATAATAATAATAATAATAATAACAAGAAACCGGGGGAGAACAAAAGTCCCTTACCAGGACAAAGTCCTGGCTCGGGCCTAATTACCAGGACAAAGTCCTGGCTCGGGCCTAATTATAAAGGGAACAAAGCAAGATAGAGGCATGTTGTAATAGATTTTTGTGTTTGTTTCAATGTGTAGAATGTACCTGCAAAGTTTAATATAAATCGTACAAACTAAAATTTTCAAGGTATAGATAGGTGGCGCTATAGTGGTGAGCACCGTGCAGTTATTGAGCTCTATGAATTCAGACCGTAAGAGGCCTTATGTCAGCCAAATATGATCCAGATTGGATAGAGCGCATGCCTGCGAGGGGTTGTGAAATGTACTGCAAAAAGGCCTTTTTTTTGTGGGGGTGCCATTTTAATCTCTTAACCCCCACTTTAACCGAGTACATTTTCTCCAGTTCGTCTTGACCCATGTCTTAAAGCTTCTGGAAAAAAAGCGTCAAAAACACAGTTACAGAAATGAGACGCAAGTGCAGATGAAAACACAGCACACAAAGAAATGCACTTGGTTCAGGTGGGAGTTAAGAGGTTAAAAGTGAAAATGGCCGACTTCCTGTGCGTCATTGCCACGCCCACACCGTCGAAAATATCAAACACATGTAATATATTTTTGTGTTCGATTTAATGTGTAGAATATACCTGCAAAGTGTCATATAAATTGTACAAACTAAATGTTTCAAGGTATAGATAGGTGGCGCTATACTGGTGAGCACCGTGAAGTTATTGAGCTCTATGGATTCATACGATAAGAGGCCTTATGTCAGCCAAATATGATCCAGATTGTATAGAGCGCATGCCTGCGAGGGGTTGTCCAAGGTACGGGAAAAAAGCATGTTTTTTGTGGGGGCGCTATGTGAAAACTGTAAACGTTATCAAAAAAAGCTGGCTTGAAAATGTAGCTCCATTTCTCTAGATTCTATTGAGCCATGTTTGAGCTTATTCTGCAGAGAAACCAAGGAGTAGTACATTGAAACATCTGGTGAGAGATTTCTTCTCCAGGATTTCAATCCAAGATGGCCGACTTCCTGTTGGTCAGAGGGCGGAGCTATAATGATGTTTTGTGACTCTCTCCATGCGCTCTATCGCTGGGCCAAAGGGGATTGGCTTACGCCAAAAATGCATGTCCCCAAAAGAATGGGGGTCAACTTTGAGGGGGCGCTGTGGAGCCATTTTGTTTTGGGCGTGTGCATGTCGCCCACTGACACGCAATTTTTGCCGACTCTGATCACTGTGCCATTTTCTGCGTGTACTTTTGCACGGGAAGGCACTGAAAAACAGGATCTTAGAGGCGTAACTATAATAATAATAATTAAAGCCGCAAGCGGCGATGTAGGCCCTCGCCCCTGGCGCAGCCCCCCCTTGCGACCGCCTCCTTTGCAACCGCCCCCGCTCTCGCCCAAACCTGCTCTCCCCTCGGCCTCACACACAACCTGTGTGCTCTCTGTCTACTAACTCTTGCTCTTTGCAGCAGGGGGCGCTATAGCATGGATCATTTTTGTGTTCATGTAAAAAGATTCAGGGCGATTTGGTGTATAAGTGATTACATTTAAAACTCAAAGGGACAAAGAATGCATAATAATGATGCTCTCAGGAACACGTTTACACTGGCCACGCCCACATCTTACACAATATGATGTATATGTAATATAATTTTTTGTTTAGTTTATTGTGTAGAATATACCGGCAAAGTGGGAGATAAATAATCCAGAATGCAATATTAAAGGTATAGATAGGAGGCGCTATAGTGTTGAGCACCGTGAAGTTATTGAGCTCTGTCTGTTCAGACCGTGAGTTTCCTTATGTCAGCCAAATATGATCCAGATTGGATAGAGCGCATGCCTGCGAGGGGTTGTGAAATGTACTGCAAAAAGGCCTTTTTTTGTGGGGGTGCCATTTTAATCTGTTAACCCCCAATTTAACCGAGCACATTTTCGCCAGTTCGTCTTGACCCATATCTTAAAGCTTCTTGAAAAAAAGCGTCAAAAACAGTTACAGAAATGAGACGTAAGTGCAGATGAAAACACAGCACACAAAGAAGAGTACTTGGTTCAGGTGGGAGTTAAGAGGTTAAAGGTTAAAATGGCCGACTTCCTGTGCGTCATTGCCACGCCCACACCTTCGAAAATATCAAACACATGTAATATATTTTTGTGTTCGATTTAATGTGTAGAATATACCTGCAAAGTTTCATATAAATTGTACAAACTAAAATGTTTCAAGGTATAGATAGGTGGCGCTATAGTGGTGAGCACCGTGCAGTTATTGAGCTCTATGGATCCATACCATAAGAGGCCTTATGTCAGCCAAATATGATCCAGATTGTATAGAGTGCATGCCTGCGAGGGGTTGTCGAAGGTACGGGAAAAAAGCATGTTTTTTGTGGGGGCGCTATGTGAAAACTGTAAACGTTATCAAAAAAAGCTGGCTTGAAAATGTAGCTCCATTTCTCTAGATTCTATTGAGCCATGTTTGAGCTTATTCTGCAGGAAAACCAAGGAGTAGTACATTTAAACAGCTGGTGAGAAATTTCGTCTCCAGGATTTCAATCCAAGATGGCCGACTTCCTGTTGGTCAGAGGGTGGAGCTATAATTATGTTTTGTGACTGTCTCCATGTGCTCTATCACTGTGCCAAAGGGGTTTGGCCTACACCAAAAATGACTGTCCCCAAAAGAATGGGGGTCAACTTTGAGGGGGCGCTGTGGAGCCATTTTGTTTAGGGCGTGTGCATGTCGGTCACTGACACGCAATTTTTGCCGACTCTGATCACTGTGCCAATTTCTGCGTGTACTTTTGCACGGGAAGGCACTGAAAAACAGGATCTTAGAGGCGTAACTATAATAATAATAATAATAACAAGAAACCGGGGGAGAACAATAGTCCCTTACCAGGACAAAGTCCTGGCTCGGGCCTAATAATAATAATAATAATAATAATAATAATAATAATAATAATAACAAGAAACCGGGGGAGAACAAAAGTCCCTTACCAGGACAAAGTCCTGGCTCGGGCCTAATTACCAGGACAAAGTCCTGGCTCGGGCCTAATAATTAAAGCCGCTCGCGGCGATAAAGGCCCTCGCCCCTGGCGCAGTCCCCCCCTTGCGACCGCACCTGCTCGCTCTCGCCCCAAACCCGCTCTCGCCTCGCCGTCACTCCCAACCCGGTCTGTTTTGCGCCTTAACTCGGCCCACTCTCGCCTGATCCTTCATCACACCCCGGCCTCACTCTTGCCCCAGGTAGCTCCGGTGCCGGCCCACTCTTGCCTCAGCCTCAAGGCCCCGGCCTCACGCTCGCTGCAGCGGTGCTTTTCACTCGCTGTATAGTTGAAATACTTTCTATGGCCAGTGAACTGCAGTACTAGGTAGAAGCCACCAGGCAAAACAGCACCTGGACAGAGGTGCAAACTTCCACAGAAGTCCTTCTATTTGTAGTATAGGCACCGAACTCGTGGGTACTGCAGGACTGGATCACCCACTGAAATCTGTGGACATGCACGCGAATTTGCCTTGATTAAAAAATTATTCAGTAAATATTGCCAAACCTGTAGTAAAACAATCTCTGTTCATGCATATTTTACATTGGGACTACTGAGAGACAGCGCATGTATCCCGATTGACCTTTGAGCGCTGTGCTTGCGCACTATGACCAGTGACCAATCCACCCTCCATGGCTTTTGCCGACTGCCTGGTTTGATCATGTTAAACAGTTCGTAGTTTGAACAAAAGATCAGGATGCTGCCTTCATTTTAATGTTGTATAATTGTGTGTTTTTGCAAACTTTATGCAGAGCGCTCTGTCTGCGTGTGCTCGTAACCATCTGATCCGCTCGCATATGGGAGAGCACCATGTCAGAGAGGGACAGAGAGACAGGGGAAGAAAAGGCACAATGTATCAGAGAGAAATGTGAATGTGAGGTGTAGCTGTGACAGAGGTGTCAAAAAACATTTAACCTTATGGAAATTGAAATCATTAAAGCAGTACTAAGTTACTTGTTTACCTTAATAAATCCTCTCCGTTCTCCCTCTGGAGGTAATACAAGTGTTAATGGGATGATTGGAGGGCTTTTCATCTCCCCCTGGCGTCTCTGGCCAGAAAACCACATTTGCAACTTTCCTGCCACCGGGTCGGAGTCACCAATACACACTAATGGAATCACAAAGAAGCAGCTAACAGCATAACGGGCAAAGCTAACTGCGGGCTAGCGCAGTTAGTACTGCTTTAATTTGTGCAGAGTCGGGACCCGTTGGCTCGAGCTGCACAGCCTCAACCAGGGCCGGGATAGGGGAGGCCACTGGACGGGCCTGGCCCCCACGCACGCAGCTACACCACTGCGAGGCAGTCAACTACATGCAGTCGATTACATTTGTAAAACAGTCTAACTTACAGACTGTCACTTTAAAGTTATAAAACATCAAATAATTACGTTAATGTTTCAAACTAGATTGAAATGCCTGGAAAAATATGGTACCTGTTATACGTTTTATATGCCTAATACGTGACATGTCAAAACATCATCAGTGTTATGGGCTGCTTTCTCCCGTGTGTGTCGTACTACTGTATGTGTATCATAATACTCCGGGCTCAGCGCACGTGCCCCTTTCTCTTTGTATATGCTGAGTGTATATAAGGTAATAAAAGTGGAGATTGATAGTGCCGTGTTTTTATACTCTGTAAACATGCCTGAAGGGATCTCTAAATAATTAAGCCGTAGCCACTGTGTAAATTTATTTGATGCCATTAAAAGCCACAAGTCGCTGACACATCACATCTGGCTCCACCATGAAGCCATACCGCTATATTAATTATATTAATATAGCCAGCGTTTTAGTCAGGTTTAATGATGTTTGTTTAAATATGCTGACCCACAGGGTGCCCACGCCGGAGAAATTAGCAACACGGGTAAAACAAAAAGTATGGATAGTCAATTGTTTCTGCCGTGAGAAATGTTCAGGATCTGCCTCGGCTGCTGGTTCAGTGTTTACTAGTTTTTAATTGTATTTATTTATTAGTTTATTTGACAGGGACAGTACACATTAAGGAACATTTATGTAAATGTGTCAGTATTAGCTGCAAAGCTAGTTTTCAACTGTTGTCCCTGGGCAAGGTGTATAGTTCTCATCCCATTCCCATCCAAGTTGGATGGGAATCTTAGGCCTCTGTCCGATACGATTCGCGTC
The DNA here is from genome assembly GCA_021464625.1 of Proterorhinus semilunaris. Lineage (NCBI taxonomy): Eukaryota > Metazoa > Chordata > Actinopteri > Gobiiformes > Gobiidae > Proterorhinus > Proterorhinus semilunaris. The sequence continues at coordinate 8,177,126 of CM038348.1, forward strand.
TCGATACACCTGCCACGATCCGATTCATTTAAGATACGCCTGGCGACACCAGAGCTGCGATGGGATTCGAATCATCACCATCACCACGATGCATCTCGATCCACACATCTGTGACCTCCACCAGCCCGATACGATTCAATTTAGGCCAATTATCACGATGCATCTCGATGTTTCGCCATCCACTCTATGCTTGATGCAATGAATCAATAGAACCAGCTCAAATCAATTAAGATTAGACAAATATCCACATTATTGAGGCCATGAATTGATATTAGACAACTTTAAAGTTAACTACTTTCCTCCGCAGGGAGAGGCATAAGCACTCGCTGCATTAGCAGAATCAGAATCAGAATCAGAATTCGTTTTATTGCCAAGGTTTGTGAACAAGGTTTACAAACTAGGAATTTTACTTGGTGCAAACGTGCGACATAAAACATATAACACAGAATTAAGATAAAAAATAAGCTAAGAACGTTAACCTATAAGGCTATAAGGGCATGCATAAAATAAAAAATATTAAATAAATAAGATAAAATAAAGTGACATATGTTAAGACAACAACAATTTGACAATGAACAACAGCGGGATTGTATATACAGATGTTTTGGCATTTAAAGTGGTATTAAGTGTTTAAAGTGATAAAGTGATAGCAGCGGGTCTAAGTGTGGACACACCGCACAGTGCAAGAGCAGAAACATCCATGAGTCTGTGACTAAGCTACAGGGACTTGTTTTTGTTCATGAGTCTGATGGCGGAGGGGAAAAAACTGTTCAAGTGGCGGGAGGTGTGGGTCTGGATAGACCGTAGCCTCCTGCCTGAGGGGAGAGGGGTGAATAGTCCGTGTCCAGGGTGAGAAGGGTCAGCTGTGATCCGACCCACACGCCTCCGGGTCCTGGAGGTGAACAGGTCCTGGAGAGATGGGAGCTCACAGCCAATCACCTTCTCTGCAGCACGCACAATGCGCTGCAGACGGTGCTTGTCCCGTTCTGTAGCGCCGGGGAACCACACGGTGATGGAGGAGGTGAGGATGGACTCGATGATGGCCGTGTAGAACTGCACCAGCATCTTGGTTGGCAGCTTGAGTTTCCTCAGCTGCCGCAGGAAGAACATCCTCTGCTGGGCCTTCTTGATGAGGGAGCTGATGGTTGGCTCCCATTTGAGGTCCTGGGTGATGGTGGTGCCCAGGAAACGGAAGGAGTCCACGATGGAAATGGGGGTGGAAGAGTCTGTCAGGGCGAGGGGGGACGGTGGGGCTGTGTCTTTCCTAAAGTCCACGATCATCTCCACTGTCTTCTGGGCGTTCAGCTCCAGGTTGTTGTGGCTGCACCAGGACGCCAGCCGTTCCACCTCTCTTCTGTAGGCGGACTCATCACCGTCCGAGATGAGCCCGATGAGGGTGGTGTCGTCCGCAAACTTGATCAGTTTAACGGTCTGGTGGCTGGAGGTGCAGCAGTTTGTATACAGGGAGAAGAGCGAGGGGGAAAGTACACAGCCCTGAGGAGTTCCAGTATTTGTAGTCCGAGTGTCCGAGACGATCTTCCCCAGCCGCACGTGCTGTCTCCGGTTCACTTAGCATTAGTGAATGTGTTGCGATTAGCCTTTTTATTTCAGAGGTGGGTAGTACATTTATTCAAGTACATGTACTCGAAAGAGAAACAAGCACACATTACATTACACATTTTATACTGTATGTTATATGATTATTAAAACGTAATATAATGTCAGGAAGCTACTCACATGGGCAATTTAAAATGTAGTACACACAGTGTGATGGCTCCTTATCTCTCAAGATTCTTACGATTCTCTCAACCGCATGGTAGAGGGAATTCCACCATGTGCCATTGGGCCTTAGAAGCTGGTTTTGATATTTTTCCACAATGATTTCAGATCTCCTGCTTTTATTCCACAGGCCCCAGCATTGTGAAAAGGCTGACCGGGAGCGTTGTTTGTAGGTTGCATTTGCACTGGCATCTGCAGTGGAAGGCACAGCGATGGTGCCTGGGCAGTTGGTGTTCAAGGCCATCATTTCCTTTCAACAATGTCGCTGCTTCAATTAAGTTTATATTTCCCTCCGGTCCTCTTTCCTCCTCTTCACTGTTTTCCCTTGCATCTAATTCACTTTGCCTTTCCCAGTTCTTATTTTCCACACCCTCTCCATACACCCGGATATCGGAGGGAATTTGACCCATTGTCTGTTGCTGTATGTACAATTTTGTCCCGAATGTTGAATTCTAGTCATAGTTTTTGTCTCAATCCAATGTGAGTCTAAGGAAGCTTCTTCTGTGTGCAGCCCAACTATCAGTTGTAGTTGCAATGAACTCGACATCATTCATTGCAGCCTTCAGATTTTTCTTCATTTCTACCATAACTTTTTCAACCCTATTTATCATTGTGTCCCGGGACATTAATGCCACATCTGGGTGCAGGTGATTGATCAGCGCTTTAAAACCCTGCTGCCCGACAATGCTGCCTGGGTGCAGACCTTGAATGACAAAGTTCAAAATGAATTCATCCACACTCTTCTGTGAGACCCTTGTGTATTAAAAATACACAAGCATGCGTTTATTATACTGAGATACTACACATTAAATTGTTAATCAACAGCTTGATTTGAATTAACTTGGACGGACATTGAGAATTAGCTTTGGCTAAAATGTTGCATGTAACATGAGCTTATGTGACATACTTGTCCCTATTCAAATAAACTTAAGAATTGAGCGTTAACACGATGCGATTTCAAACATATTTCCACAACCAAAATAAAACATAAATAAATGTATGAATACTAGGATTTGGGAGTGAAGGAATAAATGTTTTAAATGTGTAAACTGTGTTAATGCAAACGTGACATAATTTACAGCTAGTACCACCTTTCTAGAAAACTAATGATGGTCCCAAAGCATTACCGACATTACTGATCCTCTTAAAACCTCCAGAAATATTAAAATGGATACTAGTCACAACAATATGAAAGCTAAACAACAAACCTGAATGTGCTTCCTGGTGCACTTTTTGGTGTCAACAAGGCCTATGATGAAAAGCGCACCATACCTACTGTGAAATATGGAGGCGTTTTGCTGATGCCTCTGGCAGAATCAAAGTCAAGGTCCCGTAACAGCCTGGGAACTCATAGGAACTGGAGGCTTTTTGCCAAGAAGAATGGGACTCTTTACCATCAGAAAAAAATACGACCCAGCTCTGCTAGGTTGAAAGGGAAGTAACAAAACCAAGATGTATAATGGTAAAACTAAAGCTATTTATTTAAAAAGAAATGCAAAGGTAGATTAAACAAAGGTTGCAAAAAGAATAAAACACAATGCGCAACTAATAAACTAAACAAAGCACAAAAAGCAAAACCAGTCTCGACCAGTCACAAGGACTACAAGTGTCTCTACAAAATTCCCTATAGGAACACACACAAACAAAGAGCCACAGAGCAAAGTGGCATGCAGTTCACATCAAATCCCAGCAGCCCCGAATGCCGGGGTGGCAGGTCCTTTTAAAGATGTGGCAACCCGGGTGGAATCCCAGGGTTGGCCAGACTCTGGGGCGGTGCACCAATCACAGGCGACAGAGAGAGACTTCCACAGCCACATTTAAATACAAAAACAAACGAGGGTTCAGCACACAAGATGACACCACACAGGGATATGGCCAAAATGGAGGAGCCGGAGGCCTGGGGCCGTAACACCGCGGCATTTTGTGCGGCGAATAAAAAATACATTTGCGAAGGTTAGTTGGTAAAAGTTATGTTTTTAAGGCGTTGCGAGCCAAACTGGTATTGGTTCAGTATGGGATATTTGTAGCCGATACCCAATATCCTAGTTTTTGTAGTATTGGCTCCGATATCTGATACCAGTATCGGATTGGTGCATCCCTAGTACTAAAATCATGCAGCCCTAGCTGAGTGAAGAGCATACTGGACACGTTTTGAGTTGATAAGTGGGACACCAGAGCTCCCGAAGGAAACTCATCGAGACATACTGTAGAAAACATGCTCTAATCACAGAACGGCTTCACTTCAACTGTATCCAGGATCTTTCTGCTTTCTTTTCTCTATTTCAAAACAAACTAAATTAAGTGTTGAACAGATCCTTAACAGTATGACTCCTTTTAATAACCCTGAATCCTCTAAATATTCATGCCATATTATTTGATTAAAGCAGAGTTAAAACCCGTCTCACCCTGGGCCGCCGCGCTCCCGTCTCCCGACTCTCGCCGGTACACGCCGCGCAGCTTCTGAACAATGTTTGAAGTGTGCTCCCGGTGGATTCCGCGGTGGAGTCGGTGTCCCTGGGAAACGGCGGCTTTTTCGATTGGTATAATTAGAGGCTGCTGTGAAGTGCCTTGATTGGAGAGCCGATGCAGAGCGGGTTCCAGTGGTCCCCCCAGAGGTTCAGGACCATCTGCTGTGGGACCGGACTCGTCTGCTCCGCCTGGGCTGCCGTTCAGAGGAGCGCACTTCCCTCGGTTAAGATTAGAACACTGGTTTCTGCCAAGACTTTTCATGCAAACGTCTTTTCGAGATTATGAAGCAAAATGTTACAATGTTGTCCCTTTAAACAATGAAAAGGAAATGATGTAAATCTGGAGAACTCTCCGTTATAGAGCTGGGACAAAATCGCGTTTTCCCATGTAACGTAATACGTCTTTGTTGTGCTACACACGCACATCGTATTACAATACTTTTGATACTCAACTCAGTTCTTAGAAAAAACTAAATACATGTTTTTGACTTCAAGATATGGTTATTACCTGTTTTGGCGCTGATTTACCTCTTAACACTCTTAACCGAGCGCATTTTCCCAAGTTCAGCTTTACCCAAATCTAAAAGCTTCTCGACTGGAGCTTACAGCATATACCAGTGTAACGCCTCATTTGAAAGCCTTCCTCAATGAAGGTTCTCGAGTCGTCTCGAACGTTTCGCCTCTCATCCAAAAGGCTTAGTGCGCCGACGAAGCCTTTTAGATGAGAGGCGAAACGTTCGACACGTAATAATGGATCTTTTTCCTTGTGTCGCCGATTTTATCACCTTTTTGTTCAAGAAGCTTTTAGATTAGAGTAAAGCCAAACTGGAGAAAATGTGCTTGGTGAGGGTTCCATTCAAATTTGAAAAAAACGGAGCGGGAGCCAGCGGAGGGAGGAGAGGATTGGGGTGATGCTGGAGCGTTTTGCGCCAACTGAAGGCGATGTAGTGAGGACTGCTTGATACCAAAATGGAGTGCGTTACAGTGGTCGATGCGTGAACTGATAAAAGCACGTACGGCCTTTTCGAGGTCATCATGGGGTAAAAACAGTTTGACCTTCGCTAAAAGACGCAGCTGACAGAAGCTAGATTTCTCCACAGCGTTGATATCGACTCATTCAACACTGCACTTTACGTGTCAAAAGGAACAAAGTACTTTACTGGTTCCAAATTTGTAGATACAGTGCATCCGGAAAGTATTCACAGCGCTTCACTTTTTTCACATTTTGTTATGTTACAGCCTTATTCCTGGTAAATGAAGTTGATTGGACATGATTTGGAAAGGCACACACCTGTCTATATAAGGTCCCACAGTTGACAGTGCATGTCAGAGCACGAACCAAGCATGAAGTCAAAGGAATTGTCTGTAGACCGCCGAAACAGGATTGTCTCGAGGCACAAGTCTGGGGAAGGGTACAGAAAAATGTCTGCTGCTTTGAAGGTCCCAATGAGCACAGTGGCCTCCATCATCCGTAAATGGAAGAAGTTTGGAACCACCAGGACTCTTCCTAGAGCTAGCCGGCCATCTAAACTGAGCGATCGGGGGAGAAGGGCCTTAGTCAGGGAGGTGACAAAGAACCCGATGGTCACTCTGTCAGAGCTCCAGCGTTCCTCTGTGGAGAGAGGAGAACCTTCCAGAAGGACAACCATCTCTGCAGCAATCCACAAATCAGGCCTGTATGGTAGAGTGGCCAGATGGAAGCCGCTCCTTAGTAAAAGGCACATGGCAGCCCGTCTGGAGTTTGCCAAAAGGCACCTGAAAGACTCTCAGACCATGAGTAAGAAAATTCTCTGGTTTGATGAGACAAAGATTGAACTCTTTGGCGTGAATGCCAGGCGTTATACTTGGAGGAAACCAGGCACTGCTCATCACCTGGCCAATACCATCCCTACAGTGAAGCATGGTGGTGGCAGCATCATGCTGTGGGGATGTTTTTCAGCGGCAGGAACTGGGAGACTAGTCAGGATAGAGGGAAAAATGAATGCAGCAATGTATAGAGACATCCTGGATGAAAACCTGTTCCAGAGCGCTCTTGACCTCAGACTGGGGCAGGGTTCATCTTTCAGCAGGACAACAACCCTAAGCACACAGCCAAGATAACAAAGAAGTGGCTTCAGGACAACTCTGTGGATATCCTTGAGTGGCCCAGCCAGAGCCCAGACTTGAATCCGATTGAACATCTCTGGAGAGATCTGAAAATGGCTGTGCACCGACACTCCCCACCCAACTTGATGGAGATGGGCAAAACTGCCCAAAGATGGGTGTGCCAAGCTTGTGGCATCATATTCAAAAAGACTTGAGGCTGTAATTGCTGCCAAAGGTGCCTCAACAAAGTATTGAGAAAAGGCTGTGAATACTTATGTACATGTGATTTTTTTAGTTTTTTATTTTTTAATGAAGTTGCAAAAAACGTTTTTTCACATTGTCATTATGGGGTGTTATGTGTAGAATTTTGAGGGGAAAAAAGGATTGAATCAATTTTGGAATAAGGCTGTAACATAACAAAATGTGAAAAAAGTGAAGCGCTGTGAATACTTTCCGGATGCACTGTATAACAGTGAATGCTAGCCATAATGCTAACGTAGCTTCATGCTAATGCTAACCGCGGAATGCTAACTTCTACAGGACAGTTTGCAGTGGAGAAACATTCATAGTAATCCGATTTTGACTCGACTTTATGCTTATGCTCCGCCTGATAACGTATACAAACAGGGAATAAATTATACTAGTATGACGCATGTCGTGGAATTTCATACCCCAATAAAGGAAAAAGCTGGAAAGATATTTGTCTTAAATCAAAGATGTAAACACATTTATTTTACACATATATATGCGGAGAGTCGACACAGAAATTCATCGTGAGCTCTGTCGAGGCAGAGGCACTGAGAGTTCTTATAGTCCCGGGGGACACAGCAGGACACAGAAACCGTGACGTCACACAGGCATGGGGGTGATCCTGCTCAGATCATCATATGCAAACATCACCTTTTATTTTAGCGCAAGACACAGGAAGGCCTTTGTCTTAAGTGTGAAAGGAGCAGCCAGCAGAGGCCTTTGTGGCAATGGTGATTCTTCAGGTGTGATGCAGAAGGCCTTCAGCGCAAACTCAGCATGGCGTCAGACGGCCGTCTCTGCATTGATTAAAGGCCCAGGGTTTAGTCCGTGTATGTGCTGCGACTGGTTCTAATTTAATTACTTTAAAAACTGTCATTACACTCCCCTCTTTTGATAATTCAAAACCATTTTTGCATTAATCACATTCAGTTAAATACCAGAGGCATTGTAATCACATCACCTTCAAGCTTGAAACACTTAAATTATTGCTGTCCAAAGTGGACAAGAAAAGAAACATGTTTGTCAATAAAAGAAAGAGCACATTATAATAACACAATGGATCCGGACAGCGATAAGAGTGCGGACAGTGTTTCCAACATAATAGGCCACGGGCCCATGCCGGTATTTAGCCGTACAGGACCTGCTACGCGGGGGTTCTGTAGTCTTTTCCGCGGAAATGCTCACGAGCGTTCAGGGGCACCGCTCCCTCTGAGCGTGTGTGAAGCGTTAGTGGCCATGGCGATGTTCGGTCTTGGAGCGGCAAGACCCTAATCGCGTTGGGGCTTTGGCCTCGGCACTTCGGGGTGTGACCTTGGGGTCCGGGGGCAAGGGAGTTGGGGCGTCGTGTTGTTCCTGGGGATGCGCCTCGGGAACGCTGGGATTCTCTGGGTGTTGTTGTTGTTGTGGGCCTGCTCCAGTGACGGGGTTCTCACGCCGGCCGACCCCTTATGCTTAGGGAGCCGTGAATATGCCTGCTCCGTCCCGACCCTCGGTGTCCTCGTCTATGGCCCTCGGTGGTAGCACTGCACGACAGTGGTTGGCGCGGATCCAAGCTGTCCTCCCTGCGATCTTTAACGGCCGTGTCCATCACCAGGAGGACGAGGAATGGGCCCAGCCAGCGCTTGGACTTCCGATGTTTCCGTCTCTTCTCCTTCACCAGGACCCAGTCGTATGGCTCGATCTCGTGCAGAGCCGCCTGTGGCAGGGCGCTCCTGACCTAGGCAGAAATAGATTACAGTAGTGCATTCATTTCTTTACAATAAGACAGCATGTCGTCATCACACAAAAGGTGCATGGCAGATCTCTAGGTCGGGGTCCCGCTCCCAAGTTGGGCGGTCTGGCAAAGAGGGTTTCGAATGGGTTTAGGTTTTGACCTCAGAGTGCCATTCTCTCGCTCGCAATGTTTCCTTATATCAATGCCCAGAAATTGACCTACTTCCTCAATAATTTTGCTACAAAGTGACTGCCATTGTCACTAGAAATTATATATTATTATTTCCGGGACACCCCATTGTGGCACAATTTCTGTGAGCAGAGCTTTCACCACCGCGTTGCTCGTGGCGTGTTTGCATGCAAATACTTCAGTCCATTTGGACCAGAGATCCACCAGAACCAGACAGACAGTATTTCTTACCTTGGCATGGTGCGATGGGGCGGGGCATGGGCAGCCTAAGGAATAATTTGGAACTTACCCGGGTTCTGTGCCAAAGGTTTGGCAGAACCTCAATTGTGTGTAATTTAAGTTACACATCCCTCCTTTTCAGGCATGGTCTCGGCCATGTGCTAAAGGCACAAAGTCTCTGATGAAATGCTGTGGCAAACCCGGTTTGAGGTTTACCCAGCAACCCACCAAGGCCATTTTCCGCCCACAGCTCCATCTCGTCTGGAGCAGCCAGTGCCTGCATATGGGCAGAGGCAGGTATGCCTTGTCTGCCTTCACCCGCTGTCTGCTCACGAGCCCCAGCGAGCGCGACCAGTTTGTGCTGAATGGTGTTTGGGCAAACAATATTAAAATCAGAACACACAACATAACAGACTCGGTTGTAAAATTGTCGACACTCGTATGTTCTCACACTTCCAGCAGCCGGTCTGTACCTGTGGAATCCTGCTCCAAAAGAAACAGCAACGGTTCGTTAGTTTCAAGTCATTCAAATGAAACAATGGTGTGTTATGTGTCAGTTTGTTAGTGGTTAGTTGTCATTAAATGCACTGCTCAGCCTGTTGAAAAAAGGGAAACGCAAGAATTTCGTTATCCTGTGTCCGCTGCGGGTCGTGTTTGTGGTCATATGCCTGTAAATAAATGACCAGAAACGCACATCAAATATACACACACACACACACACAACGATCAACTGAGACACACAATGACATCAACACAAACAAAAACGCTTGCGCAGTAAGTTGTCAGGTCAGGTCAGAAAGTCATTGTAAAAAAAAAAAATGTTTGTTCAGGCCATCAAATTTCATATCTTTTCATATCTTTCAGCCCAGAATTTGTTGAGCGCTCTTATTTTGAAAGCGTGATCGTCTTTCACCCATCCGTTCCACTAGTGGAGAAAAATAAGACACCACCGCAGTGCAAAAAGGAAAAATAAATAAATCAAAATGTCAAAAACCACAACCCCAAAACTACATAAAAAGTAAATTCAAAAGCATTAAAACAATAAGGACCTGAGTTACCAACGTCACGCACTATTTTGATTGGCTTTTTGCCCCACGAGAGTGTGATAAAAATAAGTCCCATTTTGATTTCACCATGTTGATTGTTCATTCTTTGTTTAATTCAGTTTAGAAGATCAGCTTTGGCCAGCCAATTTAGAAAATAAAAAATTATTTCAACCCTCTGATCATGTTGACTTTAGGTATGCATTTTGGCATCTGTCCATCAGATCATGAAACAGATCTCTGTTGGGATAAAATTGTAACCCTTCACACCGTTTGTTAGGGTTTATCTCTTTGTTTTTGTTTTTTGCTTTTATGCAAACTTGGTGAAGAGTCAAAAGGCACTAAAACACAAGATTCAAACCAGCGTGTAACTGCTTAATGTACGGTTTCATTCAACCCAAACAAGTGGCAAAAATCCAAAAAGCCAATCCAATTTTATCAGGCCTATTCAAAATCCTTCAGTGGGACCGTGTGCAGCACCGGCGTGGTCGCTGCATACGGCGCTGGCAGCATGACCCCCGCCCCCCGTGGGGCTGAAGTGATGCTGTCAGGGTCAGAACACACATGTCGTCTTGCGGCCAGAAAACAATAAAAAATAAAAAATAAAAAGGGCTTCTCCATGCGTTTGCATTTCTGGAGAACCACGAGTGTCCATCTTGGACCTGTGTCCAGCCTCCAGCACTGCTACACTTAATACATGCAGGGACCTCCCTCCACGCTGCAGACGTGGGTTCGGACAAAGCTGTGTGCAAAGTGGAGCACAGTGGGGCGATAAACACGTTAGGTAATACCGCGGAGTAGTGCCTATCCCAATAAACGTACTCCGTTCGTAGCCTATCTTCACTACACTGAAGCCATGAGTTTTGTGAAGCGACCACTCATTTTTAGAAAGGACCAAAATCTGTCATCTTATGTTTTGTTTTTAACACAGGATTTGTTGTCCCTGAATCATCTAGAATTTTAACTTTTACACCACAGATTGTTAGCGTATATTACGGGAGTTCAGCATGAATTATCTCTAAAAAGTGCCAATTGCAATTTGTTCTTGTTCAAACTTACGTGACATGAGCGGTCGCTTTGGTGACGAATGTGGACCCGGGTTTGGTCAGTCGCTCGCGTTTCCTCCACGCCCGCCTCTGCCGTCCTCTGGCCCCGTGTGAGCTTGAGAGTCCCACTGCCTTTAACGCCTCCTCCGGTAACAGTCCTTCGACACATGTCGAGCACACAGTCTTTCCGCCGGGCTGTGGAAAAGCTGCCGCCAGTCCGTGACACATGTTCCTGCGCGCTCCGCAGCACCGTAGTCCTGGCTCTGGCAAATGTGGCTTAAGTTTCTCAAAGTCCGCAGGAGGCCCAGGTAGCCCAAAGCGTTCAAATAACGTTAGCCTGTGGTCCATGAGAGTTGGTTAATAACCAAACGTGCCGGTCCCAATGGCTTCTTCTGTTTGCGGTGCGGGGGCAACTTTCAACGGGGTTTCAGCGGGTGCGTTTGGTGGTGCACGCTGCTGCCTCAAAAGTCACGGGATTTGGAGCAGTTTGTCTCTGGCCTCCAAAGCAGTTGTCGGTGTCTCACATAACGTGTCCACGGAGTGAGTCGTGAGCTTCGGTTTCCTGAGTGTGTATCTGCTTCCGCCGCTTCTTCTTCTGCTCCCGGGTTTGGGCCCACTTCTCGCGGGGTATCAGCTGGTGCGAGAGACTCTGTGAGCCGCCGCCGTGGTTGGGGCGTGGGGCTGGTGCTGGGGCTTTGAGGCGGAGGGCAGGGCGCGGAGGAAAACGCCGACAGACCTGGACAGGGAGAGGAAAAAGGGGACAACAGTAGTCTGCTCATTTTTTAAAACCCCAACGCCTTGTTTGGGTGCGCACTTATTGTTAGTAGGGGAGTTTGGGGGAAATTTCTCGGGGCTGATCGCCTTACGCGTTCGCCTGTGTTCTCCGCTTCGGTGAAAAGCGGAGGAGCTATTGTTTTTACATATTTCTTTCTCTAACGTCTTTTGCCGTGATATTCTTAAAACCAAGTAATCGTTCCCTTCCTTCTTCTAATTTTCACACAAGATGCGTAATCGATTGAAGGACATAAAAAAAACCTCCCTCCGGAAGATCCGAATGAGCTGCACATAATTTGCAACCGTTTTTCCATTGCCATTGTTACGGGACGTCTGAATCCCTTTCTAGTGTACTTTCCTCCATTTTCTCTTAAAGAACAAATGGATCTAGCCCGCTTAGTCTCTCCCTGCTCTTCCTCACTCTGGAGCGATCCGTTCCCCCCCCGTTAGTTCAATACACCTAACGGGCGCGCATTCTTGAAACGGACCGGGCCCGGCTGAAGGCACAAAGAGTTCAGGGTAGCTTACAGAGCAATACTAACGCGCAGCCGCTAGCTTAAATCTCATACCCTACACAAATGGCAATGAACAAAATACCCCAAAATACGTAAATAAATCAAATACCCGTGTACACTTAAGCGCTGCCCTGGGCTTTACATGTTTGAAAAGACAAAACTCACCACAAATCAGGTTCTTTTTGGTCTTGTGTGGCCAAAGGTCCTTTTCATGCGCCGGACGAGCGCGCCCTCCTTTCGTCTCCAAATAGAGCGGAGGCTGGTTTTGTTCCAGGTCGGCCGAACACACCCGCTCGTCCCCGCCGAAAAAACCCAGGCCAAGACATGCCATCAACGCCAAACTGTCGTGGAATTTCATACCCCAATAAAGGAAAAAGCTGGAAAGATATTTGTCTTAAATCAAAGATGTAAACACATTTATTTTACACATATATATGCGGAGAGTCGACACAGAAATTCATCGTGAGCTCTGTCGAGGCAGAGGCACTGAGAGTTCTTATAGTCCCGGGGGACACAGCAGGACACAGAAACCGTGACGTCACACAGGCATGGGGGTGATCCTGCTCAGATCATCATATGCAAACATCACCTTTTGTTTTAGCGCAAGACACAGGAAGGCCTTTGTCTTAAGTGTGAAAGGAGCAGCCAGCAGAGGCCTTTGTGGCAATGGTGATTCTTCAGGTGTGATGCAGAAGGCCTTCAGTGCAAACTCAGCATGGCGTCAGACGGCCGTCTCTGCATTGATTAAAGGCCCAGGGTTTAGTCCGTGTATGTGCTGCGACTGGTTCTAATTTAATTACTCTAAAAACTGTCATTACACGCATTACTGTTTAAATCTATAGAATAATAAAGTATAAAGAGACTAGGGCAACTTAAGTCATTTTTGATATAGAATATATAGCAAACACTGCAACACAAAAAGACTATGACAAGTAGACATTGCATTGTTTTTTTCAAAGGCACCCATTATTCACAACAGAAATACTGTATAATACCTTAAATAAACCATGCCGTCTCCTTTTAAGGACAAGTAGCACTAGCGCTTTCAAAATCAACATAGCATTAGCGTTATCTTTTATTGTGCGCCGCCTGTTTTTCATGTCACTGTTGCTTAGTCACGTCCCGCGTTTCTGCTGGTAATCCATCATTCTGGTTCTGCGTTGGTTATTGTTTATGCTCCTTACATCTCCTGCAGAATGACATTTTCCCGTGCGTCGTCAAACTTTAAAGAAAACCGCGTCCTCAGTCTAATTTGCATATGATTACTGCAGTATCTCTGAGGTCGTGTAAACAGTCTGAATCACAAAAGTTTGTTGTTTTGACTTTGGGCCCGGACGGTGAAACAGCAGAATGACTAATGCACAAGTGGCGCATGATCACGAGAGGAATATTCAGCCTTATGAATAGGTACAGAGGACATTATAAGACTTTCTGCTCATGTGATAAGTCATATAATACCTGTCGGTCATGTGACGTGAGATCAGGAGACAAACATTTGAGTCATGACCCTGTTAACGTGTTTAGGCCTAATTTTGTTGATTCCCTTCTGTTTTAGTTTAGGTTACATTTTTGTTAACCTTTTGTAAATAGCCTTTGTTTGGTTATTTTTGTTACCCCTTTTGTTAAATTTACCCTTTACATCCCTTTTATTAAATTACAACTTTCAGTATCCATTTTACATCTTGGTTTTTGATACTTCCTTTTCATCTAGCAGAGCCGGGCTGTTCTTCTTTAAGGTCTGTTCTTGTAAAACAGCTCAAATGCCAACTTTAACTCTGCTGCTTGCGCAAATGTCTAAACTTTAGTGAGGGGCTGCAGTGCCTTTTTCCAAGAGGTCGCGCACTGTTTTTATTTATTTATTGGATTTGACCTTTTATCCACAGGTGCATTATAAAACTTTTTTGTGAAAAATCTTTTGTGTGCGTAGTTTACCTTTTAGAGGCCCAGCGGCTGTATGCGTGTTTCGCATGGTGACTACACTTTCTATTGCGGTGGCCTCTGCGATGCTCCAGGATCAATTGTTTTGAGAGTTTCTGGTCGGTTTCCACTGCTGATGGAAACTTTCCATGGTGCATATGTTCCATCCAGAAACCCTACCAAACAATTGATTCTGTGCATAACATTAGAATCATGCTAATGGGAACTACTCCGCCCAAGGAGGGACTTGGGGTTTTGATCCAGCTTGTGATGTTCATGGACATTTTTTGCCCGTTTGTCATGGATCGGTGATAGGTGGAACTTCTCTGAGGTCTGTTGTTGTTGTTGTACAACAGCTAAAATGCCAACTTTAGCTCTGCTGCTTGCGCAAATGTCTAAACTTTAGCTATTGCTGAAAGATCGTCTCGGACACTAGGACTACAAACACTGGAACTCCTCAGGGCGGTGTACTTTCCCCCTGGCTCTTCTCCCTGTACACAAACTGCTGCACCTCCAGTCACCAGTCCGTTAAACTGAAGTTTGCGGACGACACCACCCTCATCGGGCTCATCTCGGACAATGATGAGTCCGCCTACAAGAGAGGTGGACCGGCTGGTGTCCTGGTGCAGCCACAACAACCTGGAGCTGAACGCTGAGAAGACAGTGGAGATGATCGTGGACTTTAGGAAAGACACAGCCCCACCGTCCCCCCTCGCCCTGACAGACTCTCCCACCCCCCATCTCCATCACGGACTCCTTCCGTTTCCTGGGCACCACCATCACCCAGGACCTCAAATGGGAGCCGACCATCAGCTCCCTCATCAAGAAGGCCCAGCAGAGGATGTTCTTCCTGCGGCAGCTGAGGAAACTTAAGCTGCCAACCAAGTTCTACACGGCCATCATCGAGTCCATCCTCACCTCCTCCATCACCGTGTGGTTCCCCGGCGCTACAGAACGGGACAAGCACCGACTGCAGCGCATTGTGCGTGCTGCAGAGAAGGTGATTGGCTGTGAGTTCCCATCTCTCCAGGACCTGTTCACCTCCAGGACCCGGACGCGTGTGAATCGGATCACAGCTGACCCTTCTCACCCCCCGGACACGGACTATTCACCCCTCTCCCCTCAGGCAGGAGGCTACGGTCTATCCAGACCCATACCTCCCGCCACTTGAACAGTTTTTCCCCTCCGTCATCGGACTCACAAACAATAACTTAGTCACAGACTCATGGATGTTTCTGCTCTGTTGCACTGTGTGGTGTGTCCACACTTAGATCTGCTGCTATCACTTATCACTTAATCACTTTATATCACTTAATATCACTTTATATGCCTACACATCTGTAAATACAATCCCGCTGCTGTTCAATGTCAAATTGTTGTCTTACCATATGTCACTTTTTTTTTATTTTATCTTATCTTTTTTATGCATGCCCCTATAGCCTTATAGTTTAAAGTTCTTTAGCTTATTTTTTATCTTAACTCTGTGTTATGTTTTATGTCACACGTTTGCACCGAGAAATATTCCTACTTTGTGAACCTGTTCTCAAACCATGGCAATAAAACCCATTCTGATTAGCCTACTTGTTTATTTATTTATTTATTTTTTGGTGCATCGTAAACCTTATTAAAGTGCTTATCGGCGAGTTGTCCTCTATATCAACTGTTTATCTGCTCGCGCTGCAACAAGTGGAAACCTGGCTCTAAAAAGACTGATCCTTATCTTAAACATGCTGATTAGCATTCCCCTATTTTTTATTGTTACTAAATCAATTCAGAGTGGACGTGTGTCTCGATAGTGTTACAGTGTTACTTAAAATGTGCATATTTAATTATTTTCTTGTAACGTAGCAAGTACCTGCTAAACTAATGAATGAGACGAGCCGTGTGCTTTTATTTTGGCGTGCTGGATCGAAACCGGAAGTCACTGTGTGGGCTGGGTTAGCATGATTTGAACGTTATGCACAGAGTCAATTGATCATGGAGCGTCGTCGGGTTTTACTGACACAATTATATACACATAACAAAAGCATAATATAACAATATGGACAGACTCTGGGCCCTAAACTCGACGGTGCGCGTATACGGCGTGGCCAAAACTAAAACTGTCCCTGTGCCATATTGTCCCCGTTAATGTGAGACCCGCACGACTCCATGAACCATCTGCTCCGGGACTCAGGTAAACTCGTTCGGGCCCAAAACTTCAGTAACGCTGGCTCCTCACATACTCCGCAATGGCGTCACTTTCCTCCTCCTGCCCTGCTGTCCTGGGCGTCCCCTTGCATCCAGAGTGTCCTTTTCTGAGTCCTCGCTCGGTCTCCTTGCCGCCTCAGCCTCTTTCCGGTCCGTCTCTCCGTCCCCAGAGGCGCAGCTACCAATTATGATAAAATGGACCATGACAGCCTGGACATCTGCTAAAGACCGGACTCCACAGAGGGGCTTCAATCTGTTGTTTGAAGTACAGAGAGATTCACGCTGATGAGAGGAGACAGCAGAGGAGGGGTCAGGAGACGGCAGTGCACTGCATGCAAAGGCTGGGGCCGTGTGGAAGAGACAGGAAATGCAAACAGTAACTTGCTGATCATTAGATGGGCCATATTTGGTGTACAAACAGTCATGTGGCTTGGATCGCATGAGTTACATGACTAAATACTCACGCTTTGGATGTCGTCACTAATGTAACGGTTGAAATCCTGCATTTCACTTTCAAAGCATAAAAATAGCTTTATCACTTAGTTTTATTTTGGTTAAAATGTGAATTAACTCTTTGCCTGCCAACCCTTTTCTCAGAATCTAACCCCCCAGCCGGCCAGGATTTCTGCTCATTTTCAACAATCTACGCTGTCCCAGAGAACATGTTGTACTATTCTGATAACCACATGCTATGTGCCAAAACAAAGTTCAAAGTCTCTAAATTCATTTAAGAAAAGTTTGTTATGGGTTTATTGGATACTTTTTAATTGGCAAATGAATGAGAATGGGCGACAGTGGCGCAGATGGTAGAGTGGGTCGTCTCATGATCGGAAGGTCAGGGGTTCGAATCCCGCCTCCTGAAGGTGCACATTGTCGTTGTGCCCTTGGGCAAGACACTTTACCCTCCTTGCCTCCAGTGTATGAGTGTATGAATGAGAGAGTGAATGGGCCCGCTATGAGAGACCAACAGGCCCATTTGGAACCATGAGGCCGTCCTTCCATGTACCCATCACCTGCAGGAGGAGCCATAGGGGACTGGTGCTATGTGACTTGGGCAGCTCTGGTGGCTGCCCCCACGTGGGCAGCTGCCCAAGTGGGAGAAAATGGATGGATGGATTTTCCCATGTGTAACGGGACAACACGTCGCTTTTGGGTGCCCCTTTTTTGAAACAAAACCGGTGTCTCCTGGATTCTCGTCCACTTCCTCAAACTCTGATCCGGTTGCATCTGGTCTTGGTTTGGGGTCTCCTCTGGGGCCCGCGGAGCCATGTATGTTTTTTTTCCCGGGGTGCTCTTCCTCCTGCTGAGGGCTTCCCCTGGCTCCTAGCGACCCACCTCCTTTTGCCAGAGGCCACTTAAAGGCTCGTTTGCATGTGGCTGCTTCTTTTCTTTTTAAAAAGTCTAAATGACAAGTATTGCCGTTCAGCTGCGTTTACCCTACCTCCAAAATCATCCTTGGTCAGGTCAAAGTGCTTGTTTCATTCACATATGTTTGAGTAATCCTGCACGTTCCTTTAAGAGAACTGTTTTAAGGCGAGACACTGCAGGTGAATAATGATAGTGCTTTAAAATGCTGTATTGTAAGCACTATTGGCCAAATAATACGCCTTTACCTGGCGTAT
Organism: Proterorhinus semilunaris; assembly: GCA_021464625.1. Classification (NCBI taxonomy): domain Eukaryota; kingdom Metazoa; phylum Chordata; class Actinopteri; order Gobiiformes; family Gobiidae; genus Proterorhinus; species Proterorhinus semilunaris. The sequence continues at coordinate 8,194,936 of CM038348.1, forward strand.
TCCTCACGAACGCTCGCTCACTTCCCAACAAGATGGACGAACTAGCGCTGCTGGTGAGAAGGAACAAGGACTTCTCCTCGTCCTGCGTTCTCTGTTTCACGGAGACATGGCTGAGCGCGAAGGTCCCGGACAGCGCGGTTCACCTGGATCGGGACCCGAGGCTCTCTGGGAAAACAAAAGACGGTGGAGTTTGTTTCTACATCAACAGCAGCTGGTGTACTGATACTACTGCGATCTCCCAACACTGCTCTCCTGCTCTGGAACATCTCATCATTAACTGTAAGCCTTTTTATTCACCGCGGGAAATAGTTTCATTCATTCTGGTGGCTGCTTATCTACCGCCGGGCACGGACATACTCGAAGCTCAGCGCACGCTCGCGGAGCAGATTCTACACACGGAGCGGACCTTCCCGGACTCTCTTGTTATTGTGCTTGGTGACTTTAACAAGGGGAACCTGAGCCAGGAATTACCCAAGTACAGACAGTTTATTAAATGCCCAACCAGAGAGGAGAACACGCTGGATCACTGTTACACCACAATACGCAACGCATACCACGCTGTCCCCCGCGCTGCACTCGGACTTTCATATCACGTGATGGTCCACTTAATCCCCTCATACAGACAAAGACTGAAACTCGCTAAACCTGTAGTCAGCACAATAAAGACGTTCACCTCTGAGGCTGTGGAGGAGCTGCGCTCATGTTTGGAGACTACAGACTGGGAAGCGTCAAAGGCTGGTAACAACCTGGATGAATATACGGACACTGTGACCTCATACATCCAGTTCAATGAGGAGCATCATACCAACGCGCACTAGGGTTTGTTTCAACAATGATAAGCCCTGGTTCACCCCCAAACTCCGACACCTACGAAAGGAGAAAGACGGCCCACAAAAATGGAGACAGAGAGGCAAGATACAGCTTTAGCAGGGAGGTGGAGAAAGCTAAAGCTGCATACTCAGCCCGTCTCCAACATCAATTCTCCTCCAATGACTCTGGAGCAGTGTGGCGGGGTCTTAGGGCTATCACCAATTACAAGCCCAAGGCCCACCGGGCTCTGAACGACCTGTGCCTCGCCCAGAGTCTGAATACACATTACTGCCGCCACGAACGCCCATCAGCCTTCGTCCCTGATGGGCTGATGGGCCCATCAGCCCAATAACAAGACCCAATAACTTAGTCACAGACTCATGAATGTATCTGCTCGTTTGCACTGTGTGGTTTTTCCACACTTAGACCCGCTGCTGTCACTTATCCCTTTACTTTTTACTCATACTCATCTGTAAATATAATCCCACTGTTATTCGAAGTCTATTGTTGTCATCTTACTATATTTTACTTTTTATTTTGTATCATATTTATTAATATTCCTTATGCATGCCCCCTAAAGCCTTATAGTTTAAAGTTGTATAGCTTCATTTTATCTAAATTCTGTGTTATATGTTTTATGTTGCACGTCCGCATCAAGAAAAATTCCTAGCTTGTGAACCTGTTCTCAATCAATGGCGAATAAAATCTATTCTGATTTAAGGTGAAGGGTTCGAACCAGATCTCTTGTTAAAAGTCCATTTTACCCAGAACTCCACCAAACGGACACAAGAATCAGCCCAACAATGGAGCAGGCCACACTAGTGAAAGCTTTTTACACTTAAGTCTAAATGCACTGGAAATGATTTGTCAGACTTGCAGCTTCTTTTTATTAGTTATGGCACAAGATATTATTCAAACACGTTTTTTATTGTCCATCCATCCATCTTCTTCCACTTGTCCGTTGCCGGGTCGTGGGGGCACCAGCCCCTATGGCTCCTCCTTCAGGTGGTGGGTCCACAGAACGACGGCCTCATGGTTCGAACGGGCCTGTTGGTCTCTCATAAGGGGCTTTTATTGTCATTTTAGATAATTTAAATCCAGTTAAAGTGCTTAGTTAAGGTGCTTTGTCATTATACAACAACTGTACAATTTGTTCTCTGCATTTGACTCATCCTTCAGCACCACTGGAATGACCCATAAGGAGCAGTGGGCAGCCGCAATGCAGCTCCTGGGACCCATCTTCAGATGTGGAGCCAGACTAATGGTTAGAATCACCTGGCTGGAGGATTCACCTATTGTACATGTTTTTAGTGGTAGAGGGAACCTACGCAGGCACGGGGAGAACATGCGAACTCCACACAGAAAGGCCCCGTCCAGGTGGGACCTTCAAGGTGTGAAGGTCCCAACCGTGCCGCCCTTCCAAATGAACAGATCCCAAAGACTCGGCTCCGAGGAAAGAGCCATAAATCCCCTCACTAATGTGTCTTACTTTGAGTGATTTCAGACCAATTGACAAGATGATGAAATGACCACTGCTCTTTACCTTAAAGTCCACTCGGATTCACCAACAACACATTCTGGTCATAGGATTCAAACTACCGCCACAAAGCATTCTTTCACACACTATTGCAGGGCTTCACTCCTGCCTGTGGCTGCAAAGTCCAGGCCTACATGTACTGTAAACTGCTGCTTATCAGCTGCACCTGTTTTACAAATGAATTATTCAAAGTCATACAATTTGTAATGGCAGGTTGAAGGACCTCCAAAAGTATTGTAAAATACCCTGGAAGTACCAAGTGGGCAACATGGACCAGCTATGTAATATTTGATATGCTTATTCAACACAGATTCATGACCTGAAATGGAATAAACAGGCAGAAAATTGTATTCTTATTATGCAAGAACAATGGTCCTCGCTCAGTTGGCGACTTAACAAGCCAGCACACATTGGCAAATGCCTTCAGACATGTTTTGATTAAGCGCCAGGAGTGGACGTATATGTGGAGTGTGGGATTATGAATAAGGATTTGATAAACATGGCCTTCTGTGCCCATTTTAAAGACCTCTCTTGTTTTATTTAGCGTTTTTCTCCGGGGCATGCAGACTACTGGAGGTCAAGGAAGGCGCTGAATAACTGCAGCCAAGCTAAAGATAACAGTCATTACTATGTTGATTTTTGTCAGTTCAGTTCAGTTCAGTTAGCACCACTGTGCCACGTCTTTGCAGTTTGTTGCATGCTTTGTGCAGGCTGCTGGGGCTAACATGGAGCTAGCTCAGGGCTAGCTTATCTGAGGGGTATTGTGCTCCTGTGACTATTGCATGCAAGGTTTCAGCAACTGACGACTCTAAATATGTTCTGCTTTGACCTGACATCAACAAAGAAACTGCAGACGTTTTGTAAAGATTAGGGAAGCACCGATACCACTTTTTCTAAAACCGATACGAGTACAAGGAGGCTACTTCGATTTGACTACTTGCCGATACCGATACGGGTACAAGGCATTTTCCTCAAACATACTTTTTAAAGTGTATAGACGGTTTACAGACAGATTTTTTTACTCAGTTGGCAATTAGTTACTCTACTCGTTTACATTTCCTTGAGTAAAGTAGGCTACACTTTTAAGAAAGGCGAATGAACAAAACTTTTCAAGATAAAGACGTTTTTTAGCCAGTCTTACAGAGTCCAATGAGAAGAGTGTAAAAATAGCTTGACCTTTTAAAGCCAAAAATCACAAGGTTAAGAGTGTACATTATTAATATTAGCTGCAAAATTAATACAACGATCATCTGCTTATCAGAACCCTTTTGTAAAGGTCTTGTGGCCTTTGTAATTTCATAATTGGAACCAATTAAAGTGGTGCATAATCGATTCACCCCTACTACTCATCCGTGGGGCGACCTGTCAGGAGCAGTAGGTGAAAAGGCTGCACAATACCAAGCCCTGGCTGTCCAAGATGGCGCTGTATTCATTTCAATGGACTTTGCACGTTGGCACATACTGGCAGAAAACAAAACTTTGCTTCTGCGTTACTTTGTTTCTGTGCTATTGGGACCATTGAGTAGACGCGCTGCCTGCACCACGTGATCAAAACTGACCAACCAGCACTAAGCTAGCTAAGCTAGAGCATGGCCCAGCTAGGTCCTAAAAAGCAGTTTTTTGAGCTATACAAGCATTTCAAAGGGAGAAAAAGTTCATGATCTTAAAGGGTTGGTCTTATGCAAAATAGCCATAGTAGAGCTCTTTACTACGTTTCAGTGTTGTTCTCTCATCAAAAACTACCTGGAGCTGTGTTTTTTGCAACAGCTTCCGAAAAGTTCAAATTTTCCCAAAAAGCTCCTCCTAAGGTCCTACATATCCAGGAATGGATCCAGGAATGGATATCTCCGCAGATTTTTTGAGAGATTTGGCTCCCGAGACCTGGCAACCCTGCTAAGCTTAATCCTCTCATCATGAAGTGATAACACTCGGACTGAGCGGTCAGAGTCTTCTCTCTATTGAAACAGCTGCTGGCTCAGAGCACCAGGAAGCCAAACTACTGGATAGTTTTGTTTCAGCTGTTTGAGATCAATATTGCATCCGAAGAAAAGCTTTCACGGTGGGTGGGCGTCATACTGTAAACACACGGATGTACAGGCGTTGGTAACCGCCCCCACGGGGGGAGCATTCACCACACAGCTGAACTCATTAAGTATTAACAGCATCGATCCTCCGGGCGGAGATCTTTAACCCAGATTGTGAGCGGCTCTTGGGGCTGGGTAAACACAACAACCACATGGGGAAGTGCACACAGGAAGAGGACATGGACACTTGATGAAATCAAGCTCAAAATAATCTAGTGCAGAGAGTAATCGCTCGATTACTGCAAAACATTGCCACGGGAAGAGTCCCAAAAGAACAACGTGCAGCTGTGTTTGTTATGTCATGATAAAATAGAAAGTGAAGCTATGCAAGCAACCTGTTTAGGTCACCCACAGAGAGAATATCTTGTAGAATATCTTTAGAACACATTCACACCAATTTAGTTCCTTAGATATAGCTAATAATTCTATTCTATTCCCTGTTTCTTTTTTTAAAGTCATTATTTTATTACGCCTTTATTATTTTTTACATAATGGGAAAAGCACAGGTTAACACAGCACAGGTTGACTGTTCAATAGATTTTCAATTAAAACAACCCTTTAATAAACATAAAAATGTCCATTTATTTTTTGACAATAAATTGACTTTTTTTTTTTGGTTAACATTTAGACAGGACTGTAAAGCAAGACATTCTCAGTATTTTCTTCCTTAAAGGACCTATACCAGACTTTTTTGTAGGGGAACATTCTGCCCCCATTTTGCCCCATAACAGTATGTTGTTAAATTAGTCATTTGTGTCTGTCATTTTGATGGACAGGGTCGTAAAAAATCCCCTGCGGCAGATTCCCGAATATTGTCCCAGTTTTTTTGTTGGAAAATCTGGTCCCCCTAGCAGAGGGGTCATTAGTCCGACATCTCTAACCCAGTTGTGTTGTGGATTACAGAGCCATATACAACCACTGGCCCTAACCTTAAGGTCAGTGCACTCTTGCCTGAACCCACTTTTATTTTTTAACCCCTACTCAATGGGACATTTTCGGAATAACGAGAGGGTTGTCGGACTAATGGGCCGACCCCACCGAGATGACGCCGCAATCCAAACATGGTCACTCCTTTTCTGGGAAACAGCTGCAGCTGAATACAGGAGAAATATACACGCACAATTGCAGACAAAACAAAACTCTAAGGCCTGTTTTCTCCAAATAGGGTTTTCTTTTCACTCTGGCAACAACATCTCCACTCCAGTAGCTCCAACAGACTCCAAACAATCATTTTGTCTTTCAGACCTCCACAAACATGGTCGAATGATATCAAGCGATCCAGCGAACGAGAAAGTGCGACTAAGGGACAACTTTCCGAAGAAAACCCGGTAATGTGGTAACACTGACCATGACATTTCGGCTGTGCTTCATTGACTGTTGTCCGTACAGAGTCTTAAGCTCTTTCAATTACCGCACATCGTGTAAGCTGAACTGGAACATTATAACAAAAGCTAAGAACATACAATTTACTGCAAGAAAAAACAAGAACTCGGTGTAGAAATAGTTCAGCGACTCTGATGAGGGTTGCTTTTTTTGACACAAACGGTTCTGGCGTTTGAAATGGGAATGGATCAGAAACACATTTTTTATTTTTTGGTGCACAGTAAAATATCTGATGCTCTTACTCGTTAAAAAGCCCGGGACTCTTTAATCCTTATGCTGACACCACAAACACAACACTTCCATTTCGGAGTTGACGGTGGCAACTTGAACCTAAATTCGTACTCCTGCTGTTGATGTTTTCAGAGTAGATTGGAGAGACATCAGCGTTCTTCGGCGTTACTGTATTTTACTACAAGCCCTTGAAGTCCGGGGTTTATGGAAAATATCCGGGGTTGTGATGACCCATAAACTGCACACCTGCCACGCTCTCTTCATTTACAGCGTTTTCCGGCCGATTGCTTTGAAAATAAACTGAATGCAGCAGTGAAGTCCAGCTGCGCTAAGAAGTACCGCGCAGTACATGTTTCCCCAACTCTCTGCCGGACACCCACTTTGCCGTGGGTACTTCAGGCGTATTATTAAGAGTCTGATGTGAAAATTGTTTTTGGTTTTGCAGGTAAATTCATTACAGCCAGTAATCAAGCACAATTAAAATGTTCTCAGATTTGTGATCAATTTGTTTGTTTGCATTAATCTGTTCCCGGCCCTTCATTCAAAAAAGAAAATGAACAAAGTGATGTATGTGTGGGACTCTTAGTGCTCTGCAGATCGATCCAAATATCGATAGAATGTATACCAAAGTCAGTATCAGAGTCGTATCGATACCAGAGACACCGTTGATTTCAACAGATTCCATGTGTTTCTATTGTTTGCAGATGACACAACTGTCTATAAATCAGGAAGTGACCTCGATACACTATTATCTTGTGTGAGCACTGAAATGGCATATTTAAAAACATGGTTCGACCAAAATAAATTATTATTAAATTGGGAGAAAACCAAATATATGATTTTTGGGACAAGGAAGAATGAGGGGAATGTTAACATCACTATTGAAAATTCAAGGATTGAGAGAGTTACCAAGATAAAATTTCTGGGAGTCATGTTGGATACTAAATTCAGCTGGAAGCCACATATAGAATATATTCGAACAAAAGTGAGTAAATGCATAGGTATTTTGCATAAAGTAAAATATGTTTTTGATAAGGATTCCTTATTTCTTTTATATTCTTCATTAATTGTCCCTTATTTTACATATTGTATTGAGGTCTGGGGAAACGCATGCAAAAGTGTAATAGATCGAATGTCTTTGCTACAAAAAAAGGCTGTAAGAATTATAAGTCATAAAGGCTCTAGAGAACACACTAACGACCTTTTTGTGAAGCTGAAACTATTAAAATTTAAAGATCTCGCAAATTTAAAAAAATTACAGACCATGTGGAAAATTAAACACAAGTTGGTACCTGAACATATTTATAAGAAACTGACCTTGATCACAGACGACACAAGGCGAAAAGGAAATTTTTGTGTACCGTTCTCCCGAACCTCACTGAGACAGAGGGGTTTCTTGGTTGCTGGAGTAAGGTTATGGAATTCATTAAAGAACACATTTAAATGTTCTCAAACAATAGATACATTTAAAAATATGTTCAAGGAGATGCAGATGGAGAAATATACACAAACAACATAACTTGTATGCTGAAATGAATGAATAAAAAAATAAAAATAAAAAAACGATTTTTTTTTGTTTGTTAAAATTGTTAAAATTATTGATTTTTGTAAAACCAAAAACCATGTCACAAATCTGTTGAATGGATCACCTGCCGTTTTGGTCGATTTTCCTGTAACTATTACAAAGGGGCATGGACAATAAGACAATGTCTTCCTCATGCTCCTTTTCACCATGTACTATTCTATTAATGTATGACCCTGTAAAGAAAAATATGAACATGGATGAATAAATAAATAAAATGAAATGAATGTGTTTGGCGACAGTTTAGACCCTCGTACCGATTTTGGTCGCCCTTCAGGCTTCCTGTTGAGTTGGCACAGTCAAATCAATACCTTAAAATTTGTGTGAGAAATCTAAATAAAGGTGTGATTTCATACAGCGGGAACCATATGTTTACATACACTTCATAAAACGACACATTTGCATTTTTTTCTCACTGTCCGAGATGAAATCATAATTAACTTTAATTTATTTCTCAGGTCAATTGGAATATTAAATATTTGTATTTGTCAAATGCCAGAGGAATGAGAGATATAATTTTCTACACCATTTTTTATTCCTTTTTACAAAGTCAGAAGTTTACATACACTAAGATAACTACACCTTTAAACAATTTTGGAAAGCCCAGATGACGATGTCATGTCCCTGGAAGTCTGGTTCATCCTTTGGTGCAATTTCAAGACACTTGACGGTGTCAGGTCATTTGTTCAAATAATGATGAACATTACCAGTCATCATACAGATGTAAACAGTTATTAATATTTTGGCCATGTATTAATTTGATATGAAACACATTTACTCATTAGGTACAGTTGATTTATGCATTGATCTCAAGTTCAACTATAAGGACAATTTGTCAACAGTCAAATTTGGCAAAGGCCCGCTTTTGGATCCCGATCCACCGTTTAAGATGCACTATGGACGCTCATGTTGCAGCAAAGAGCCCACGGGATCTACTGGACCCCACTGCATCTATTTTATCTTATCCTAAAGATCTTATCGCCGTATTTAAATGGCCTTCACCCTCTCTGAATCCCTCCTTTGTGACGGCATTTATATAGCACTATAGCACAATCCTCACATGCAGCTCATGCTCCTGACCACTGTGCAGATGGTCATTTACAGATGAACGGCGCCGCGCTCCACAAAGACGTTTTGGTGCCAAATGCCACTTCCTGGAGGACATGCACTACATTCGGCCCCGACATGCCGCATTCTTGTGTCTTTTCTTTGACTTTGCTCCTCGTCCTTAAAGACGTGGGATTTATCATAAGCTCGTGACATCGGAAGTGACATTTCGTGTTGCAGAGAGAGAGAGAGAGAGAGAGAGGGGAAAAAAGGAAGTGGTTACAAGAGATGACTGGATTTCAAAGAGAAATATTCACGCGCTGTGGCCTTGGGAAAGTGGCGGTGTCTTTGGAATGTGCTCAGCTGACAGGCAGAGATCAAAAGGGCCCATTACCTGCAGAAATTGACTTCTTTGAGGTTTAACCGTGATGAATATTCTCGTGAAAAAAACACACACCCAGAGTTGTGTCTTAGTTGATTCCCGTGTGTTTTAGAACAAGATGAAACTTAGCCTGTAAGACGCTTATTTTATTATGTTTTGTCGCCAACGAGCCAGAGACTTCCAGGAAGTCCTTCCTACGTGTATTCATTCAAAAATGTTGACATATCTAGTGCAGATTTTTCCCACTTGTAAATGGCTTATTCTAAAACAAGTTACAAAATCCCCTCTGAAAAATGTTTTACACCTAAGTCTATCCATTTATTTAGATTTACATCTGTATGTGAGGATTTGATATGAAAACTTGCAATACATTTTTATTTCTCATTTAAATCGGTCATTTACTGCAGAAGTTTCAATTTGAAATCATTGAATACATTTTTTTACACACTTAAATGTTTTTAATTTTCAGATGTTGGGCCAGTATTCTGTCTTAACGGGTTCTGTTGCATTTACTCAAGTACATGCACTGAAGTAACGATTTTTAAGTGACTGTACTTTTGCAATTAGTTTTCTCTGGGGCTGGGGAAAAAATCGATTTAAAAATCGAGTTGGTAGGTCAAAACGATTCATATTTTAAAAAAATCGATTTATTTAGATGTATTATTATTTATTTTTTTTAGCTCTCTGCCCCCTCTCTGAAGAAGGTCCTGCTGTATAAATGTGCCAAGAAGAACAGAGCCCACCTCAGGATTTTTGTTTTATTAGCTCAGTCGAAATACAGCAATGGCCATACCGCCTTTGCTCTGCCCAATCCCGTCAGACCTGGGAAGCTAAGCAGGAAGGGCCTGGTCGGTACTTGGATGGGAGACCGTTTGGTAACACCAGGAAGCCTGGCGAATGTGGTGTGTGAGTGGTTGGTGGTGGTCGGAGGGGCCGATGGCACGGACTGGTTGCCTCGCTTCCGTTAATCTACCCCAGGGCAGCTGTGGCTACAACAGTAGCGTATTACAAGTGCAAGACTTTTCAGTTAGAGAAAGGGTTGCCTTTGCAATTTTTTTTTATGTTGATGAACTTTCATTAAATACAATTAATATATACATTTAAATATATATTCACAGTTCGCCATTATTTTTGTTTAAAATGGGGGAGAGAAAAAAATCGAATCATAAATCGAGTTTTATATTAAAAAAACACGCCCAGCTCTAGTTTTTTCATATATTAAGTATCTGCAGTAACCCGTGACACTGTGAATAAATCTAAGTGACACATCTTTATTTTGACGCTTCAAATTAATGTATTTTGTTACTTAGTTCATCATAATGCTTTATTTTAAAATGTAGTTCTTTAGGATTTTCACTAGGGTTGGGACGATACACTTTTGTCACAATCCGATATTTATCACAATACTCAGGGGCAGAGTATTATAATACTATACGTGTTATAGTAAGTAATTATGATCACTAATATGTTTACCTTAAACTGTGTATAAAGTCATGTGTCCAAAGTTTATAAACCAAATGCCATTTGACATTCATTGAAGTTTTGTAAGTGCATTAACAGGAAATGTAACAAAGTGCTGGAAAACAAAGGAGTGCAAGATTTTAAAAAAAATGCCTCCAAACACAAGTATTGGAATATTTCAGATATTTATGTCACTACTAAAACATGAATACATTTTTTACACTCAGTCCCTCAGTTCTCACCGTACTCAAATAACATTTCCTCCAAGGACTTTTTTACTCTTGCTTGAGTAAATATTTGTGCCAATACTTTTAAAGTAACGTTACTCTTACTTGAGTGAACATATACTCGCCGCTGGAAACTAACATCTGCCTAATTTTTACTTTGACTTTAATTATTGCACTGATTCAAAGTTTCTCCATAGAGTTAGACAGAAATGTGTGAATTCAAAGCCCATTTTCTCAAAATGTACGTTCCACACATTGCAGCGACAATACCTGCCCTTCAAGCTGTTTACAAGTATATATCCAATATCTCTCTTCTGTTTACAGTCTGTGATAACCTTGTCAACTTTCTTTGGTTCTGTCGTTGACTTGTAAATATCAGGTCTCGGAGGGAAAGCAGCCGAAATATACCTCAACACCGACTCATCTTTCCTCAGCGCGTCTGCTGCCGCCGACGGGAAACTGGACAAACAACTTTTTAATAAACTTCGGAACAACGGATTTCACCGAGAAAACAGAGACTCGTGCATTATTTATTTCAACTTCAGAACAAAGTTTTGGACTTAGTTTAGTTATTCCAATAACTGCAGTTCTTGTCTTTCATCAACACCAGAGCAACACATGTGTCAAATTTCACTGAACTAAGACTTTCTATGTTTGTATGAGCTCTTCCATTGTAGACTAATGTTCTTAAGCAACCATCTGTACTGAAACAGTAGACAGTGAGCTGAGCTTCCCCATATTGACCCAGACCCAATCATTATTTTGTACAATTGCGACCCGCCGTGGTTTCCAGGGACACAAGTCGGCAGACTCCCTTTCTCGCAAATGGAGAAACAAGCAAATTTTTTTAAAGGGGGGGTATTATGTAAAATCGACTTTTTCAAGCTTTATATCATGTTATTATGTCATTCCCTCATTAAACACATGCCTGGAGTGTTGCCTTGGCTCATTCACATATTTTTGAGTAATCAGTAAAAACCTAGACGGCAGCCATTTTAGGTGTAGCTATGCCTCAGTCCTTCTAGGAACGCCCCCACCTCCTGGAGACACCTCTGGACCTTTCGTCACCAGCCAAGCCACCAACCACTGCTCCTCAGCTCAGCAGAGCCCCCTCCCCGCACAGTGTTGTTGTTTCAATGCCACAGTAGTGTGCTGAAGGGGGCGTGTCGGAAAGCTTCTTAAAGAGACAGAGGCCTATTTCAAGACGTTCAGTGCAGCCATTTTGAGAGAGCAATTTTATTCAAGGCAGTTATTTTAATTTACTGCATATACAGACCAACAGAAGGTTACGTCATCATTGTAGTGCTATAGACTGGTGCTATGTGATTGAAAAAAACATAATACCCCCTCTTTAAAACGGGTGATTTTCGCTTTTTTTTGCAGAATCGTTCAGTTGAAGCCACGAAGAATACCAATACTGCTAGCTTAAACATGGAAAGTTCATGTTTAAGCTAGCAGTATTGGTATATTTAAAAGCGTAAACTTTTAGGTTATTTCTACGGTTCTGGCTCATTTACACTGATGTTGGACTGACTGGTTTATCCCAACCTCGTACTCTCGCACCATGGTTGCTCAGGCGCGGCTCACTTCGGCAGTATCGCGGATTTCAGATGTGAGGAATCTGGACCAATAAAAGGTCAAATTGAAGAAAAAAAATATGCTTGTTCCATTAGCAGTATTAGTTTAAGATAGTCCAAACCTACTCGAGATGATATTTTCCAGTGTTTTCCAGCCCGTACTTGTTCCTGGAACGGAGAGGGTTCATTCCGCGGATACCTGAGCTGTCGCCGTGGCCTCAGCTTTCCTCACACGCCGAGGTGCTAAGCAGGTCCCTGACACCTTCATTCCCACGCGGCGACACCTCCTCTTACTGCGCTCTCTAATAAGCCCATTATGTCAGCAGGAGCACATCCTGCTAAGCCTTTATGATCACTCCGTCCTGTTGAGAATGGCTTCCATCCACTTCTTCGTCTCTTTGTCCTTGGTGTCATGTTTCTGCTGTTGTTTGTCCGTCTCCAAAGCGACAGCTCCACAGGGAAGCTTTTTCTCTGGGCTATTTCCTGTTTTGTTTTGTTGAAAGAAGTAAAGTAGCGTAGCATTCGTTAGGGCTGCACAACACATCCGTATCTGAAGGTTACGACCTGGAGAGCAGAGATAATTTTAATTCTCTGATTTAATAAGGTATTTCATGAGAGATACTACAAGTAAATGGGGGGAAAAAAATCGAATTCAGTGATAATTGAAGGTTATATAAATATGACAAAAAGTTTTCTGTTATTTTCATATGACAAATAAGGCATTTATATGGATAAAAAAAGATATACAGTGACGAAATCTAAATAATGGCGCACCTGTTGGTATATACTTTCACAAGGATGAGCAACTTACAGTGCATCCGGAAAGTATTCACACCCCTACACGTTTCCCACATTTTGTTATGTTACAGCCTCATTCCAAAATGGATTATTTTTTTCTTTCTCTCATCAATCCACACACAATACACCATAATGACAAAGTGAAGCTTTTAAGAATGTTCTGCAAATGTATTAAAAATAAAACTCTGAAAGATCACAAGTACATACGTACACGTTTGCTCTGACACTCAGAACTGAGCTCAGGAGCATCCTTTTTCCACTGATCGTCCTTGAGATGTTTCTACAGCTCTCATGGTGTCCACCTGTGGTACATTAAATGGTTTCGCAGTGTTTCCCACAGGTTTGAAGGCAATGTGTGGTGGTCGGACCGGGGGGGACACACACTGTTTGGACTCGATTTGGAAAGACACACACCTCTCTATAAGGTCCCACAGCTGACAGATGCATGTCAGAGCAGAAACTAAGCCCTGAAGTCAAAGGAACTGTCTGCAGACTCAGAGACAGGTTTGTATCGGGGCACAGATCCTGAAGAGCTCAGACATTCAGAACCACCAGGACTCTTCCTAGAGCTGGGCACGTCCAAACGGAGCCATAGGGGGAGAAGGGCTTTGGTCAGGGAGGTGACCAAGAACCTGATGGTCACTCTGACAGAGTTCCAGCGTTATTTTGAGGAAATGAGAGAACCTTACAGATGGACAACCATCTCGACCATAAAGTCTGATCAGCGGGGTGCTGCAGTTTTCTTTTTAATGAATTTGCAAAACATGAAAAACTGTTTTTACTTTGTCGTTAAAATAAATTATTCCATTTTGGAATGAGGCTGTAACATGACAAAATGTGTGAAAAGTGTAGGAGTGTGTATACTTTCCGGATGCACTGTACTTTCCAATCTCAAAATGACAATGAAGACAACAGGGGCATGAGCTTATCGTCGGGACTTATGACTCAGTTATAGTGCGCTGGTCTCATGTGGCCTACCAAAGATAGCTAATTAAAATACGGCTTTGATCATTTTTAAACAATTTCTCTTTTCACATGGGCCGCTGCACACACAGTCTGAGCCTGATACAACTCCACAATCAGCACCAAGTTATGTAGATAAAAATATCTAATATTTGTCCACTTTTTGTATCTTTTACCTGCCTTTTAAAACTAAAGCGGAGGGGTGTTCCACTTAAACACACCTCTGAGTTAATTCAACAAAGTTCGATGCAAAAATTCTTTCTGATTTGAACACATCAGTCGTTATTTGATAGATTTACTTGACAAATACGCTTGTGTTACTTAATTTATGTTATTACTGCAGCCCATGGCTCCTGCTGCAGCCCAGTTAAAGCCTCAGTTTTTCCATTCTGAGATATGTTCTTACCTGAGTTTAGACGAGTTGTTGCGTACCTGTCTGGTCTTTGTGCGACCAAAGATGTTGTTAGCATTTGGCCTCTCCCAGTATATTCCTATGGCTCCAAATGGGGGTGAAGTTAAAAGTGACCAAGCGCTTCCACGGGCACAAAGACCATCTCTAGCTTTCAACCACCTCTTATTTTCGGTTGGGGTGAGACTGAGTGAAACATAAGAAGAAACATAAGAAGAAACATAAAGACAAAACAACACTTTAGTATTGGGAGAAAGAGGAAGGGTTAGGGTTAGGGTTAGATGTGAGACACCAACAACAGATATTCCGACTCTTTTCCCCCCACACACGTGCAGACCTATTCTGTACCCTCGTCCGCACCTCTCGACCCTCCTCTCATGCTTGGGTCCTGTTGCCGGGGTGATGGCTATAGTCTCTCTGTAACAGATGGCATGGAATGAAGGAACGTGCTGGGCCTGTTGACAGCCGTGTCAGACACGCTGCCACCGCACACCTGCAGCGCTACCCTTTTATTGGGCAAATTGGTATTCTGCGGTAGCCTGGATAACGCCAGACTAAAATCACAAGTGATATTTAGTCTGGGGACCGCCAATTTATTCTCTCATAGGAGTGTGGTTTACGATCGTCCATAGCCGTTTGTTGGGCGCTACGAATGTCTCTCATGCGTCTGCACGTAGCCATAGCCAATCGTATCATTGTATCCAATGACGTGTGACGTAGCCGCTGTAAACTTTCAAGCGAAACTATTTAGAACACGGTCTAAAGCTTGATCGAAAGATGGCGTCGCGTCTGCTGCTGTCATGTTGGATCCGTAAATACCCTTTTTATTTTTTTTATCCGTAGACAAACTACAAGCTTCCGTATGTCGAATAGTGCGTCATCGTCTTACCGTCCCTCCTCGTTCTGTGATTGGTCTCCAAATCCATGCGAAGAGCTATTCTCTGTGGACATAGTATTAAAGACTGGCTGGATAATTTCTTTAAACTTTAACACAGCTTTTTCAGATAGTGTCCGTTTTAATAGAATTTTATCCTGTGGATTAGTATAATCTTCAATTAGGAACTTGAATGTATCTAGAAAATGGTCAGAAAGCACGGGATTCTGAGGGAGAACCTTTAGGTCGCTAATTTCAATCCCATATGTTAAAACCAGATCAAGAGTGTGTTTATGGCAGTGAGTAGGTTTATTCACATTTTGTGTAAAGCCAACCCCATCCAGTAGGGCACTAAATGCCTTGCTTAGACAATCAGTATTATTACCTGTTTTGTTATCTGTAAAGCACTTTGTGATACCTTTCGGTATGAAAAGCGCTTTATAAATAAAGTTTGATTGATTGATTGATTGATTATCGACATGAATGTTAAAATCACCTACTATTATAATTTTATTCCAATCCAACACTATACTGACTCAAAACTCATAGAACTCTGCTAAGAAGTCTGAATAAGGGCCAGGAGGTCGATAAACAAATAAATAAATGATTTTTTCCATTTGGGACAGGTAAGAGACAGTGTTAGCCTTTCAAAACGAATTAAACTTTAGGTTATTTTGGGGATTTAGAACAAGAGTGTGATATCACCTCGGCCTGTGGTTCTAGCAGCCTGAAAATTGACGTAACTAGGAGGGGTAGATTCATTAAGCCTAACATAGTCATCCTGCTGAAGCCATGTTTCAGTTAAGGCGAGAAGGTCAATGTTGTTATCGCAAATTAAGTCATTTACTAAAATTGACTTTGATGAGATTGATCTAATATTCAACAACCCACACATTATGTGCTTAGCACTTTGTTTATTGTTTCGTTTAATGTTAAGTTTACTCTTGGGTATTTGTATTAGGTTATTTGGTCGCATGCCAGCATTTGGTTTGTGAGCTTTTGATGTTTTAGTGCTTGGTATACGGGGGACAGACACGGTCTTTTTTGAGAATCTACACACTTAATGATTTGTGACAGTTCGGGAGCAGGGTCGTTGGTTACAGAGGAGTGTTCTACACTACTGCGCCCGGGGCTCATATCTGGACCGTCAATTTGGGCCGCGACTAAGGCTATCGGCCACATTCATAGATAAACGGGATGCACCATCCAAATTTGGATGTATGCCATCCCTGCGCATGAGCTTGGGCTTTCCCCAAAAGGCGCTCCAATTATTGACATATCCAACATCATTTTGCTCGCACCATCCAGACAACCAGCAGTTAAATGATAAATGTCTGCTATACATTTCATCATTGACCAAATTGGGCAGAGGACCAGAGTATATTACTCTGACTGTCTCCGCCGAAAATTGTTACCACCCATCACGATCTGACGGAACCGCCTCCCTCCCTGCTTTAAGCGCCTACGGTTACCTTTGATGTCACCAAACTCTGGGCCCGGATAACACCTAACCAAAGCTGCTGGGATCTTCACGTCCCTAACTATGGAGCTTCCAATCACCAGAGTATCAGGTTCAGCCGGTGTGGCGCTGAGGGGAGAAAACCTGTTCTGGACGTGAAGCGTTTGGTGCGCTACGGGTGTACGCTTAGCACTTCCCCCTCCCCGAACTGTCACAAATCCATCCTGGTCTGGTTCCGGCTGCACGGGACCTGCTGCAGAGCTAGCCTCAGCCTGACTAACCTCCCTAGCACTGTTGGAGCGGACTGCGGTCCCTGCCACTGTCTGACTGTACATAACACTAGCCTTCACTAAAACTCCGGACAGCCGCGCCTCTAACTCGGACACCCTGGCCTCCAAAGCTCCCACTACACTACACTTAACGCAACTACTATCATCTGTGAAGGAGGCAGGGTTCTGACTCGACATACGGAAAACTGAGCAGGACAGCGCGAAAGGGGCAGAAGTAGACGGGGTAGCCATGGCTAGGCTAGCGGGCTAAGATAGCCAGCGAGCTACCGCGCTACGGAGGAGAGAGAGAGAGAAGGGATTTAATCCACACAGAAATGTTGGTTCAAGCGGAGGAAAGAATAGTCTCCGTGGACATAATGGGCCAAATTAGATCTACAATCAGATAGAGTGGACTCTACAGCTACGTTTAATACGTGGATTAACAATAGTAACACAGAGAGAGCTAAAGTTTTTAGCTTGCCCACAACGAGCGTTCAACACAGAATACACTCACCGGATGTGACGTCTTGCAATTTTGGCCCCCAGTCCTAGAGACAATGTCTCCAAGAGGAAAATGTTTCTTTGGACGTCAAGGCGATGCACCATATTCAAGTTTCCAGGCCGTGGCATGAAGCGAGAGGTGCCATGCCATTGGTCCGACAACCCATAAGCCCAACGTCTCATTATTCCGAAAATGTACCATTGAGAAGAGGTGCCACTAGTCCGACATCTTTAACCCAGTTGTGTTGTGGATTAGAGAGCCATATACAACCATTGGCCCTAACCTTAAGGTCAGTGGACTCTTGCCTAAACCTAATTTTATTTTTCAACCCCTTCTCAATGGGACATTTTTAGATTAATGAGACGTCCGACTAATGGGTCGACCCCAAGTTGGACTTTGTGGAGGCCATCCTTTTGGACCAAAATGATCTTATTTGTGCACAGCATTTTACCAACAAATGCTTCATAAACAAGGACTTATTGGACAATGGAAAAATGTGCTGTTTGTGTCAAACCTGAAGTAATCCCAAGATATAATATATGCCGCTGCTTACCTAGCAACGGTGAGGAAAAACTACTGCGAAATGGTTCCATTTGGGCTCCGCTAACTCCTCATGTTGGCATTTCTTCAGAAACGGTCATATGCTTCTTCATGTTTTAAATTCATGGCGACGGGTTGTGTAACAGTTTTATTGATGCTTTGATTTGGTCTGTGACATTTTGGCCTTGACACTGTATTTTGGTGAGGGATGTTTGCTCAGGGGCAGGGTTATGAGACCGGAAATGGATGACTCATTTCTATTTTCAAGTTGGCTTAGATCAATATTGCTTCTTGCAATGTTTTAAGTGTTGAATAGTGTTCATGTGATAATCACCAAAACGCCATAATGTCTTCTTTAACAACTAAGGACTACAGAATACAGGCCTGAGTGCAAATACTACACGCGTTCACTTCCAACAACACTATCTTCTAATCTTAAAAGACATTTATGTTTTGTGCTTAGAGTCTCCAACATGACAGTCCATCAAGAAAGAGGCGTCCCTAGTGACCGAATCGTTAGGCTTTGGGCTTTTTCGACTCTGATCAATGGAAAGTGCACTAAGGCGTCCGTAAATCTGAAAGTGTGTGAGAGCGTGTGTCGCAAAGGTTAACCATTACAGCGGACCTTTGCCAAAGAATAGGTTGTATTTGCGCTGGACGACTGTCGTGCAATGAGAAGGCTCTAAAGGTGTGTGCCCAACTGTGTATGTGTTCTCTGCTCAGTTGTGGAGCAGAGAACGGTGTGGAGATTGCTGGTTCAATGAGCAATCACTTAGCGGAGTCACTCACGCCGCGTAAAGGCCACGACAAATGGATAACTTAATTAAAGCGGTCACTTTTTGAGTGACGTGCTAATGTCCTTGGGCTATTAGAGACGCTGGCTAGTCCTCACATTTGTCATTAAAGATGGGTCCAAATGGGCAATTTCAGTAGGCCATTATTCCACAGAACATCCTCCCCGACAGTCGAGAAGACGCATGTAAATTACCGGTTTATGTGGGTGATTTAGGCAAACACCATTAAGACTATAGGGCCACTTGGACATTTATAGGCTCACAATGAAGACAGTTCTCCACCGGAAAAAGGTGGCTTCCCCGCTTCAGGTCGGTGGGGTGTCCTTGCCTCAAGTGGAGGAGTTCAAGTATCTCGGGGTCCTGTTCACGAGTGAGGGACGGGTGGAGCGTGAGATCGGTAGATGGATCGGTGCGGCGTCAGCAGTGATGCGGTCGCTGTATCGGACCGTTGTGGTGAAGAGGGAGCTGAGCCAAGCGGCAAAGCTCTCGATTTACCGATCGATCTACGTTCCCACCCTCACCTATGGTCATGAGATTTGGGTAATGACCGAAAGGACAAGATCGCGAATACAAGCGGCCGAAATGAGTTTCCTTCGCAGGGTGGCTGGGCGCACCCTCCGAGATCGGGTGAGGAGCTCAGTTACCCGGGAGGAGCTCGGACTCGAGCCGCTACTCCTCTACGTCGAAAGGAGCCAGCTGAGGTGGCTAGGGCATCTGCACCGGATGCCTCCTGGTCGCCTCCCTCGGGAGGTGTTCCAGGCATGTCCTATTGGGAGGAGGCCTCGTGGAAGGCCCAGGACACGCTGGTGGGACTATGTCTCCGAGCTGGCCTGGTGTCGCCTCGGGGTCCCCCCAGAACAGCTGGAAGAGGTGTGCGTGGATCGGGAAGTCTGGGCATCTCTGCTGAGACTGCTGCCCCCGCGACCCGGCCCCGGATAAAGCGGAAGAAAATGGATGGATGGATGGATGGACAATGAAGACAGTAGAAACTATAAGTCTCCGGGAAATCACACAATGTATTGGAAGTTTTTATTTCACTCGCAGTCTTTACTCTTAGTTACTTTCTGTGTACTTTTAAGTGACTTTGAATAGAGTAAATGATTCTTGTTGAGGTACTCTTATTTGATCTTTGGATTGAAAAGGGACCCGTGGCACTCTGGTCACAGACCAAAGCTTTTTCAAGAGTTTTCTGTTTACTCCCATTTTATTTTAATCACTCTCTGTGATTGACAACAATCGAAATCCCCGCTGACAGGCAGAAATGCCTGCACCACACCTTATTCTAAGGTGTATACAAGTTAGATACCCTTATGCAGCACTGTGAGTGAAGTGTCTTGCCCAAGGAATGCAATACTATACAGACAGCATTCATTACTGTATCACATGTAGACATGGGTAGACTACATTGGTGCTAGCCTGGTTTTACCATACCCTCGTACTCATTTCGTTTCGTACAGAGGGTCTGGAATTTCACAATTGAGCTCCGTTAACAGATGAGAGGCGGGTACTGTCATGGTCCTGTGTTGCCACTTCTCCCCTCCCTCTTGTTTTGTGTTTGTCTGTCTCCTCCCCTGGGCGGAGCCATCAGATCTGCAACCTATTACTCACACACCTGCATCCAATCCACAGCTCGTTACCTGCACTTCAGGAAGACCAGTTTCTCCACCGCTCCTTGCCAGTTCGTTTGCACTGCTACAGTCAGTAGACGCTTTTGGCTCTATCTTGTAACCGGTTGGATTCTCGACTTAGTTTGTTTTTGCCTGCCTGCCAACCAACCTACCAACCTACCAACCAACCCATACTCACCTGCCTGCTACTTGCCCTGTCCAACTGGGTCTCTAGTCTATTTCCTTACTTTTCTGTAAATAAATACTTGAAAATGTGGAATTATTTATATACATATTTGTCATATTAGGCTTTAGTGATTTTATATATCTGTGTGGTGTATCGATCATGTGTTCTGTTTTAGTTGATACTGGTGGTTTCAATCTCTGTGTCTTCTTACAACTAGGTGTTCTTTTGGGGGTTTTATGGCCCTTTGTTCCACTGTTTTGGGTCCCGGGGGCAGGGTCCGAACATTGAGAGTGATGGCAAGGACACTCCAAGGAGCTGATCTGGATCTCTGGTTAACCCTGGAAGCAGCACCATGGAGTCAGATTACAGACGAGGAAGGATGAGCCAGGGACTTCGATTGGCTCAACAGTATATGCATATTCATTGATTGTTTGTTCCTATATATTCTCTGAGCATAGTGAGATGACTCGCGTTCGGACTGCCCGATGTAAGCCGTGTGTGTGTGTGTGTGTGATAGGGTCAGCGTAGTTATCAGATAAATTGTGTTAGAATTGTATCGCTCAGGGAATAAACTTTTGATTGATTTTAATTGAACGAGCCTTAGTATTCTTTTTCATCCATTAAAGAACACGACAAAAACCATTTACCGGCTGTTTTCTGTTTTTGGGTCCAACTTCAAACCGTGACAGAACTCCTTTTGAAACGATTGGATCTGATTTTCGCTAGCGTTTGTTCGTGACGTAAGTAATGCGCCCGTGTTGAGTGAAGCAGCAATCATAACTCTATCATAACTCTTGGGAGCATTCCTTGCACATTCCAAGGCTTCAGTTACAATTTCTGGATATTTGGGAGCTAAGCCAGAATGGATTGAAGAGCTTTATTTACGTTCGTATCCGCCGCCATTGCCGAACTACAACCGGCAAATGCGGCGCAAATGCTTGACGTCACCTACAACACCCGCCTCCGTCGCTCGCTGAATGGTAGGCTGAAATTCAACCGATGAAACGCAGCCACAGAACTCAATCCCAGACGTACATGTAGGGAAAAGATAATTGACCGGAGTTTACGGAGGGCTAAGGCCAGGCTACATTGGTGCATGAATGAGGGAGTAAATGGCTGAGTGGTTTCCCTGATGTAAAATGCTTTGGGGGGAAAGCTCTACATACGTTTTGATCATTTACCATTAAAAAAAAAAACTTAGAAGAAATTAACAAGAACTTAAAACAATAAATAAATACAAAGCTATATTAAAGAAATCATATTTTTTTCTTTTTTCATTATTTTCCGCACTCTAGCTATAAATAATTCAAATTAAGTATTAGATGTGTTTTAAACTGATTAAAAGAACAACATTCTCCTTGATGTAATGTAATCTGTTACAACCGACCCGACCCTGTTTATTTGGTTTAACTGTATTAGCATGCCTGCATGACAATAGAAACAGGAAAATGCAGCACTTTGTCTGAGAAGCTGTATTTAATATTGTATAGTCTTATTAGACCTTATTAGCTAATTTAAAAGCCTAAAACACAAAATCAAGTGTGAGCAAAAAAAAATCATGTTTGTTACTATGCCTGGTTCAAATGCTCGCACCTGAACCATTCTTTTGTATGAATGCTATTTTAATTCATGACCATGTCCTGAGACAGCACAGCGGAAAACCACACAGGCCACAGCAGCGTCACATTCAGAATGTGAGACAAGACATTATTACCTCCAGGGCTAAGATAAATAAGATAAGATTGGACTTCTTTATTGATCTCACAATAGAGAAATTCACTTGTTGTGGACAGACCGGCAGATCCACAACATGACACTTATATTTCATTTAAAGTTTTTTTTTGTGAACGTGAAGCTTTACATTAGAAACCACATATCCGTCAACGTAAATTCAAGTGACGAAAGAAACAGTTCATAGCATGTATTTGCTTAAATAAAAGGAAAAAACTATAGTGCTGCGTTTCCATTTAGCACTCGTCTATTCAGCCCAGCTCGGTCAAAGCTTCTCTCGTATCTACTTTACCCAATGCACACGAGGGTTTACATTTAATAATGGACCACAGTTGTTGTGGGCGAGGCTCCCACGGATGCACATGCTAGAATATACAGTACATTACTGAGGGAAAGACAGACAGAATGGCGATGAAAGCCTTTGTAAGCTGCAATGAAAGCAATGTGGACAAATACCTAATACCTTTTTGGTGGAGTTTGTGGAATTATTCAGAGGTGCCAAGGCAAATACTACAGGAAAGAACCAGCTAAAAGACAACTATGAAGGTAATATCACGCTAACACCAGCTAAAGTTGTGCTAACAGCTGCAAAATACTATCGGCAAAATCACCTTTTTCAACAGCGCTATGACGTTGTGAAACATTAACCTCTACTTGAACTGGGCAGTTTAGCATTACCCAAATCTAAAGGCTTCTTGGAAAAAAGTGTCAAAATGGCGACAAAAAGGGGAATGAAACCGCAACAAAAAAGTGCCAAAAAAGCAGCAAAAGTGAGGCAAACGGGTCGGGAAAGCAACAATAACACAATTGAGAAGCGACAAAAAATATGACTTAAGAGTGATGAAAAAGAAAGAATCGTGCCACAAAAAAGTGTGAAACGTGATGAAAAGGCAACAAAAAAGCACCAAAGAAAGTTACGTTAAACCAACAATAAACGACAAAAGAACAATGAAAACAGACGCAGCAAAATAGTCAGTTTTGTTGGGCTTTCAAATAAGGCACTGCACCATAGGCTGTAAGCTCCCGTCGAGAAAATTTTAGATTTGGGTAATGCCGAACTGGAGGAAATGCACTCTGTTACGGCGGGGGTTAAAAGGTTACATCGATATGACCTGCATGTTTTCTTCTCTAGCCAATCAGAGGCCAGCAGTCTGTTAGCATCAGTTCAGCGCGCTTTGGCCATGGCCTGAGCAAAGTCCCAAAACGTGTGCCTTGCCAGCTTGGGACAGGTCCTGGCCTGGGCAGTGGGGACGCTCGCCTGACCTGACTCAGGTGTGTGATGAAGAGTGCCGGGGCCCCTTTAATGGAGACGTAATGTGTTTTTATGTTCGCTCTGACATTCGCGCAGATGGAAGTGGAATTATTCGGGAGCGTGCCGCCGTTGAACATGACAGATGTGTAAAATTGATGTATGAGGTCAGTATGTGCGCCACATGTCTCTGCAGATGGAGGGTCTGCCGATAACGCACTAGGCAAACGAACACATAAAAACAGGTATAACAAGTCCAACATTAAGGCAGACCCGAGTGAGGCGTATATTCAAATGTACTAAGTATTATGATTTGTAATGACAACGACAACTGAGGGGGCTTTCACACCTGTTGGTCCGGTAAAGTGGTTCGGATGGGCTACAATGTTGCAATTCTCAACTTGCTCGGTTCTCATTCACACCCGTGTTTTTGCAAACGAACCAACCACTGTGGATGTTATATATCCCCCCACTCATGTGGCGGCGCTGTTTACAAAATACCGTGTTCTGGGTAACGTAGGTGAAAAGCTTCACCTACGTTTCGTTTCGTAAGGTTAAAGCGGTCAATCGCAATTATGTAATTCAGGAATTTGTAATGTAAAGTGTTGTATTGTATGAAGGCGTGAGACATTGCTTGTATCATTGTAACCGGGATGTAAATTAATTTTGAATATGGGGTAGGCACTTATAAGCTTTCTTGCTTCGGCCTACTCCTTTTGAGTTTTTTGTTACTTTATTTTATTTCGGCACTGCAACGGTGCTAATGTGAAAGGTGATTGCTCAAATAAACAAACAAACAAGCTGATTGGCGCAGCATGTGAAGAGGGAAAACTCCCGGAAGAAAAGACTTTGTTTATATCTTAACGATGAACTGTGCTCTCCTGTTTGTGTTTGTCGCGATTTATTATCATCAGCGCTTTGTGCGGCAAACACAAATACTGCTGTTGTTCCATCATGTATCGCGCATTCGACACGAGAACACTCTGCGGCGGTTTTTGGAGCGGAGAAGACGTGTTGCAAAACACTATCGCCGAAAACGTGCTAAGCTGCTAAACCTGAACCAACTTCTATTTCGGAGACATTTTCGAAATTCTCTCCGGTAAGTTTCTGTTGCACTCATCATGTATGAACTGTTGGCCTATTTACCACATACAAAACAAAGGTGAACTAAAGAAAATCGACGGGGAATAGTAATGTAATACCAAATGTTTTATGTTGACTAGTTTATAATCTAAAAAAAACAACTAAAAACAATATGGCACACAATGTTGTCACTGTACCTACACATTCATGTACTATTGTAGTTTTATCTACATGTACATTCTACATGAGTGGATTAATCTTTTTTTTTTTTGTATGCTTTCGTAGGAGTGTGTGGACCTACAAAATGTCAATGTCAATTTTATTTATAAAGCAAATTTAAAAACAACCTCAGTTGACCAAAGTGCTGTACAAGTACAGTAGGAATATGTACAATATACACAATAAAACTTAAGCACAGGTAATATAAAAGGCACAAACTGTATCTGGTCTACATAGAACTAGGGGTGTCACGATTTCAATTTTTTGAGTCACGATTATTGTGAAACAAAAAATTGCGATTTTACGATTATTCACGATTATTCCCCGAATGAAAGGAAAGAACTGATATTTTTTGTTTTTGTCTTTAAAAAGCTTTTTAATACAAACAGTCACTGTTTCTAAAAATGAAAAATGCTTTAAGAATGTTTTGCATTAAAATAAATAGGCCTACATTGAATAATACAAAACAATGTCAACTTTACTTCTTTATAATGACCATAATTATCATAATTATTTTACTATATATTATTAGGCCACAAGCTAGGCTCGGTTTTATGTTACCGATGTTAAGTTAAGCTGTTGCCTAATTATTGTGATGAACAGAGAATGAAACATGTTTACAAAATGACTAAGGAGATTCTTTTGAACAGCTCATTTCCACATGTGCGCGGTTTCACTTTCCTTTCTGTCGCGCTGAAGCAGAGCGGAGCGGTAAGCCTTTTGTTTACACCCTGAGCCAGTTGTGGCGGCTATTTCCGAACATTTGGACAACTTTTTTGGGAAGTATGCAGTTCGTTACCTTGACCTGGACATTCACAGCGAAGGATTATCTCCAAGATGTTGTTTATATTCGACGTAGCCGATATCAGCGCCTTTTGCTGCAACTTTCTGAGACAGGGTTTACATAACGGATGTCCGTCGAAAACAACAACACCGTGGTCATGTTTTGGATCCTAAAGAGGTCCCACTCTGCTGACTTCAGTCGTTTTTGGGTGGATACAACACTGGAGGAGAGCGTCCTTCTGCCTCGCTCAACTACCGGTGAGTTTACGCGCTGTTTGAGGCGCGCAGCGGCTCGTGCGTCCGCGTGAAAAATTTCTGCGGTAAACCGTGGCTTCTGAAATTCTTACGGATAACCTACCGCGTCCTTTTATAATCGCAGTAATCGTAAAACCGGTTAATCTTGACATCCCTACATAGAACCGAAGGCCAAAACAAAAAGGTGAGTTTTTAATTTGGTTTTAAACTCCTCTACAGACTGAGCCGAGCGCACATGTAGGGGAAGGCTGTTCCAAAGTTTAGGGGCCGCCACTGAGACGGCTCGGTCACCTCTGGACACACGCTTTGATTTAGGAACAGACAAAAGGAGCTGGTCTGCAGACCTCAGAGCTCTGGAAGGACCGTAGAGCTGCAGCAGCTCTGACAAATACTTGGGTGCCAGCGAATTAAGGCATTTAAAAACAATCAGCAGAAATTTAAATTTTATTCGAAAAGGAACTGGGAGCCAATGTAAAGAGGAAAGAATGGGAGTAATGTGCTCCCATTTTCTTGTACCAGTCAGCAAGCGGGCTGCGGCGTTTTGGACTCCCTGCAGGCGCTGGAGAGACTTCAGGTCCAGCCCGGTGTAAAGGGAGGTACAATAATCCAACCTTGAAGTGATGAAGTCGTGAATCGCTTTCTCTAAATCATTTTGTGGCAAGTAGGCCTTCATTTTTGCAAGGAGTCTCAGTTGGAAGTAGCTTGCTTTTACGACTGATCCAATGTGTTTTTCAAATTTGAAACAAGTATCGAAAGTCACTCCAAGATTTTTAACAGTAGGGCGGATAAAGGAAACAAGAGGCCCAGCAACACTGTCAGTATTTAAGTTTGACAGGGGGTTACAACTTCCGAATATGGCTATCTCTGTTTTGGTTTTGTTCAAAGACAGAAAATGTAGATTTAGCCAAGACTGGACATCACTCAGGCAGTTTGTCAAGGTTGTCAAGGACGTTTTACTGCAGTGGACTGTAATTGGCAAATATATTTGAATATCATCTGCAAAGCAGTGATAGGAAACGTTATACTTCTGGAAAATAGAGCCCAGTGGTAACATATATAAAGCAAAGGATTGGACCCAAAAATTGATCCCTGCGGGACACCACAGCTAAGGGGAGACACAGTGGACGAGTAATCTCCCAGGTGCACAGTGAGGTACGAGCGGAACCACTGGAGGGCTGTACCCTTAATGCCCACGCACAACTCCAGACGGGATAGAAGTATTTCGTGATCGACGGTGTCAAATGCAGCTGTAAGGTCGAGAAGAACAAGAACTGCAGATTTGCCATTGTCCACAGCTAAAAGCAGATCATTAAAAACCTTTAAAAGGGCAGTTTCGGTACTGTGTTGAGGTTTAAAACCAGACTGAAATTTCTCAAGGTAAGACTGGATTTGAATATACACAATTTTCTCCAAGACCTTTGACAAAAATGTAAGTTTTGAAAAATAGCCTAAAATTAGACAAAGCATTGGGGTCCAGATTATGTTTTTTGAGTAGCGGCTGAACTACTGCATGTTTGAATAAAGCTGGGACCGAACCGGCCAACAATGAAGAATTCATTATTTTCAAAATACAAGGTCCGATTACTTCAATGACCTCCTTTAAAAGATGAGGTGGGATAGTGTCCATAGGACAAGAGGAACGTCTAAGTTGCTTCCCATTTTCAGTCAGGCACAAAGTGGACACTTGCTCAAATTTCTCAAGAACAGAACAGCACATAGGAGCAACAGGAGCAACAGCGGGATCACAAGCACTGATAGAATGGGAGGGCCTGACAGTAGATACTTTGTTGTTAAAATAATGTAAAAAATCTTCACAAAGGTCAACAGAGGGCTGGCGACTGGTGGCAGTTTGTAAATCACAGCTGGACAGATGTAGAGTGGAGTGCAAACTTCAGAATGCAAAGAGCTACTTTCAACAGGCTATGCAACATGCTTCGTCCCTGCTTGACCCGTCAAAACACCAAATACAGGCAGGCTGTGCCAGTGGAACTTAGAGTTGGAATATGTATTGGGAGGCTAGCCACCAACCTTGCATAAAGGTCTATTTCACATCTATTTGGTGTAGGACTTTCCACTTGTTGCCTCATCACTCAAGAGGTGGTAACCACTATTAACGTTGTCCTGAAACCAAAGTACATTCGGCATCCCACTGCACCAGAAATGAGAACTATTGTACAAGGGTTTAAAGACAAATGGCGTTTCCCTCAAGTGGCAGGTGCCATTGATGGTACACATATTAAAATACGTGCGCCATCGGAGACCTCTGCCTCCTACTACAACCGAAAGGGGACTACTCTATTATTCTTCAGGCTGTAGTAGATCATCGCATGAAATTTTGGAACATTAATGTGGGTCATGCAGGAAAAATACACAATGCACGTGTATTTGCCCTGTCTTCTTTGTATCAAAGAGGGATTAATGGCACTTTATTCCTGTCAGGAATAAAGTGCCATTTGAAGTAGGACCCAAAAGCAGAACACAGACAGTAAATGATAAGTATTTATTAACAGGAAAGTAAACAATAGCAGACCAGAGATCCAGTTGGACAGGGTAGTTGCAGGCAGGTGAGGGTTGGTTGGCAGGCAGGCAAAAACAAGCGAAGTCGAGAATCCAACCGGTTACAAGATCGGGAAAAAGCGTCTACTGACAGTAGCAGTGAAAAACAAACGAACTGGCGAGGAGCGGTGGGGAAACTGGTCTTCTTGAAGTGCTGTGGATTGGATGCAGGTGTGTGAGTGATAGGTGGCAGATCTGATGGCTCCGCCCAGGGGAGGAGACAGACAAAACACAAAACAGGAGGGAGGGGAGAAGTGGCAACACAGGACCACGACAATTCCCGGACTGGACGGAAACATTTGAAGATGTTGATGTGCCACTGGTTCTGCTGGGGGACTCCGCATATCCACTACTCCCATGGCTTATGAAAGCTCACCCAGAGGGAGCAGGAGTTACAGCCGACCAGATCAACTTCAACTTCAAGCTGAGTCAGTCTCGCATGACAGTTGAGCGTGCGTTTGGGCGCCTTAAAGGACGATGGCGTTGCCTATTAAAGACATGTGATGCCCACATTACATTTGTGAATCGTTTCAGCATGTTGTGTTTTACACAACTGTGTGGAAATGCATAATGAGGACTATTTGAATGGAGACACTGAAGCGGACGAAGAGGTTGAAGCTGTTCCAGACGGGAGATGTGGTGATTATCAACAACAATCAGAGATCCGCAACGCCCTGTGTAGATATTTTTTCAACATTGTACAAAAAAAAAACATAAATTTTGCAGAGTAATTGTGACATTTTCAAAGATATATTGGTGAAATCTATAATTTTTGTAGCAATTGAGACAATGTGTACTTTTTAATGTAAGAAAAAAAGCTGATTCAAACTTATTGCTGGGCCTTTTGTGATTGTGTGGTCAGTTAATCTTTTCTACTTGAACGTCAAAGATACAGGTATCTGTGCACGGTTCTAAATCACCAAAATAGTGTCAGATTAAATGGATATTGGGTTTTAGCTCATATCTTCCATTGCTGAGTTTCAAGTCTCTTGAATAAAAACATTTAAATGAGCAAGAACTTTTATTTACTTGACTGTCAATGTCGTCAATTAAAACAAAAATGCATTTACCCACAATAAAGTGCCGCATGTAGTCTTGAGCTTAACAAAGTATGGTTTGAAAACCATGCTTCTAGGTAAAACAAAATGTTCTCAGTTTGTAAACATTAAACACAGTTAAACGTCTTGATGAAAAAGAAAATTATACCTGTTATAACACACAGGTCTAGCATAAATTGTAACAGACCTAGAAAACTACATGCAGATAAATCTTAAAGGTTGTAATAGTCTGGATTTGTGTTGTGATGTGGTGGGGCTCCAGAAAGTGGCAGCTGATGGGTGCTGT
The DNA here is from genome assembly GCA_021464625.1 of Proterorhinus semilunaris. Lineage (NCBI taxonomy): Eukaryota > Metazoa > Chordata > Actinopteri > Gobiiformes > Gobiidae > Proterorhinus > Proterorhinus semilunaris. The sequence continues at coordinate 8,224,879 of CM038348.1, forward strand.
GTGGAACATGATGAGGGGGTTCTGATGAGACGGACCACCAGACCAGAATGATGAAGCAGGAACCTGTGTGTTCACCATATTTATTAGTTGTGAAAAACAATGCGCCATCAGCTGATTTGAGGCCTGTTGTTGAGCTTGCAGCTGGGTCATCAAGGCACTGAATCTTCTTTCATCTGCTTCCTGTTGAGCTTTGAGCATCTTCTCCTGTAGAGCCTGATCCTGTTCGACCTGCCTGGTCTCTGCCTCCCTCATTTCCTCCAAAACCTTGTTGCTTTCTGCCATATATCTTTTCATGGTTTAGCGCCAAAGTACATCTCTGACATGTTAGAGCCGTATGAACCATCTCGGGCCCTGAGAACTTCAGGGAGGGGTCTCCTGGTGGTTCCCAGAGTCAATAATAAACATGGTGAAGCTGCGTTTCAGTTTCATGCAGCTGAAATCTAGAACAGTCTTCATGAGGATGTGAGACAGGCTTCAACTCTGACAATGTTCAAATCCAGGCTGAAAACAGCTCTTTTTACCCGAGCATATGAAAACTGAAAGTATTTTATCTGCACTCTTGCCTTTTACTGTAATTGATTCATTTTTATGTTGATGTTTTAATGATTGATTTGATCTGATCTGTTTTCTTGTAATTTTATGCAACTGTGAAGCACTTTGAATTGCCTTGTGTATGAATTGTGCTCTACAAATAAACTTGCCTTGCCTATATTTAGTGAAGTCGTCATCCCGTCCTTTGGCCTTTGCTTTTCTTTTTCTTGATTTGGCCCCAGGTATCTCAAGCCTCTCACTGGCTCGAGTGGGTTCACTCTCCTGAGCTGAAGAGACATCACTGTCCAAACTAGTATCTGCCTCCTCTGCTGTAATACAGTACAGCACAATAACTATTATTGTTCATGTTTTAACATCATAACTGTGTTATTAGAAAAGGTTTCTTACCATCGAGCGACACAGATAGCCCGGTAACACTTTGCTTTAGTCTCGGTGTCATCATCTGGCGGAGGCTCCATCGTGTTTGACTCCACTATGTCAATAGACTGCACATCAGGTCTTGTGCCGAGGATTTTGTCCAGTGTTTCGTACCATTCAAACTTATCTTTGACTTTTGAAGTGCCTCCAGATTGTTTCAGAGCATCCCGAACTTGGATCTATTGCTGTTGAAGTTTTTTAGTTTTAATGCGGCACTGTTCAACTGACCGCTGGAAACCGCGTTCTCTCATCAGTTTACTGAAAATTCCGCACCGAGACCTCCTCCAGAAGGTGGTCTCGGTGCGGAACTTCAGTCTGGACCAAATTGAACTGGTCCGCTTTCACACCAGCCCAAACGAACCGTACTTGCAGGTGTTTTGGACTCCAGTCCGTTTTAAGTGGACCAAATGATGTAGGTGTGAAAGCACCCTGAATCAATAAATTAAGATAGCACAATTTGAGTTTCAGTCTGACATTGTGTAATATATTTTGAAAAAGACTTTAATATCATTATTTTTTTGGAAGTTAACGAGAAAACTCAGAGACCCATATTATGAGAGACACATGTATGAAGAACTTTAGACAGGCTTTTTAACGCACTACACTGTGTAGGGCTTACATAATAAATGTACATAATATTCATGGAGTATAATATGTATATTAATCTGTCTGTTTAACATAAAACTAGTGACCTTTGGTAATATTAACCGTTTGAAAGAAATGTAATGATCGCCTTTTGTTACTTGCTTTGTACTATACTTTGTAGTTGAAACTAGACCGTTGTTGTAATTGTGCTTCTTTCTGTTGATGTAGGAACACTTCAAACAGTGTTTTGTAAGTTATAGTTCTTTGTAAATAATTTGTAAATCGTTTGTAAGTATGAAGCATTATCATAGTTGTTTAGTAATCAGTATTGCTCCGTTTTGGGGTATGGTCAGATGCTGTGGGTGTGTAGGGTCTATTTTGTTTTGCTGTTTCCTTGTTGCTATTTCGTTCCTTTGTTGTTCCACTATGTTCTTGTGAAATGATGATTTTAATTGTATTGATTTTGGGGGTGGGAGCGCTTATAAGCTCTTGCTTCGGCTCACTCCTTTTGAGCAGAGTGTTTGCTGTTCAAATAAACAAATAAACTAAAACTAAACTAGGTCATAGCTTTCAAATGAGGTGTTGCTCTGGCCTATAGGCTGTAAACTGAAGCTTTTTCTTGGTCAAAGGGTTAAAGGGGGAATCAAAGTTCCAGAGTTGATCATCGCACCTCGCTTATTCAACAGAGAAGAGTGTTATGATTTCACACACTCGACATCATCCCCCACGCTTACGTTACTGTCTGGTTGTAAAACAGTGCGGTACCCGTCTACGCGGCGTGGGTCCTGATTCAGAATGTGCGTATGGAAATGACGGCACGTTGGGAACAGCTTGGATTCTCCCGGGCTGTTTGCACATGTGCGTTCACACCTGCGCCGGCTGAACACATGCTGCCCATACTGATGGCATACGAGCCTCGTCTTCTGCTCTACCTGTCTAACATACTGAACAAGTACTGCTCTATCGCCGCGTCTGCATACCTGAATATGTCTGCATAATGATAAGTAGAGTAGTCACGTCTCAGGCAGCATCTGGCCTTGTCATGTTTGCACACAGAAGGCCAGGATTTGACATTTACCCCAAACAACTGGTCAAAGGCCGGTAGCTTTACGTGTCACAGCAAATGGTCCAGTGTTAATTGACACTGTTGTGTATGAGTCCAACCTTCCCAGTGTAAATGTGAATTCACTCTTCAGCGTTACTTTGAGGTCAGACACCATGAATGACAGTAACATGACACTGATACAATGTGTTCTGCCACTCTTTTTTATAATACAGTAGTAATGCAGATAGTAGAGGGATGTAAAAAACTACAAATGCAAAAAAAAAAAATCACATGATTAACACATGATAAATGTATGTATAGTAGGGCTAAAAAAATAAAAAAAATCGATTTTGTTGTTAATATGATTTTTATTATGCAAACTTTTTTTCACCATTTATTTTTAACTTTTTTGCATTTCGTCCTTGTGGGTTACTGTAGCGCGACGTGAGCTAGCCCCCTCCCCAACGTAACAGTCAAAACAACAACATGCGCGATGGAAAGCCATTACAGAGATTAAGAATCTAATGCTATAAGGGCGATGATGGCGCGGATGGTAGAGCGGGTCATCTTGTGATCGGAAGGTCGTGGGTTTGAATCCCAGGTCCCGCAAATGCACACTCTTGTTGTGTCTTTGGGCAAGACCCTTCATCCATCTTGCCTCCAGTGTCTGCGTACATTGGTATATGTATCAATGGCCGCTGACTGCTCTGCTTTTTGACTACGACACTGGAGGCCGCCATTGCTCCACCTTTGCTGTAGTACCTCCATATGACCGCTATCCCCCCATTGCAATGCATTGGACTTTAGACACGTTAAAAACAACTTTAATGCCCGGTGCTTAATGGTTTAGAAGTGGCTAGAGCGAGATATTCCTCCTGTGATTACGCTGGGTTAAAAACAATATGGGGCACCAGGGTTTTTATCGTAGATACAAATTTTAGAAATCTTGCATAATTAATGAGGGCCGCTGCCTGGCCATGGGCGCAATTACAACAAAAATACACGCCCCGCGAGGGCCAAGCAGGGCCGGGTCTACAGTCAAGATCCCGCCCTTATGCCCTTTTTAGGAACATGCTTCGTCAGAGCTGGAGAGGAGGAGCCTGTAAATCCGCCATGATTTCCCCCACGAACGTGGTCATTGTGTCACGGGGTGTGGGGGAAATGATGACCCAAAGTGCAGACACAGCCCAAAAACTGAGGTAAACTTAAATTTAATGGTAGCGTCCAAGAACAATGCAGATGAAAATCCAAAACTCCAAAACAAAATACAACGAATACTCACAAGACGCAGCACAGACACAGAGGAACAATGACATGCATTCAATCAATGAACCGACAAGGACAGGGGAGAACACAGGGGTATAAATACACAAGGAAACGGGGCACAGGTGACACACATTAGGGCGGGGCAGGCAATCAACAAAGGGGAAGCAAAGCAAAAGCACAGGGACAGAACAGACATGTCAAAATAAAACACAGGACAAGACCGAAAACATCCAAAACAGGGGAACACAAGACGAACCGTGACACATTGTGGTAAACGAGGAGGAGTGAGGAGGAGCTATTCTTTATACAGTCTATGATATGTATGAGAGTGTAAATGGGTGACACTTACTTATAGTAAGCAACTGTAAAGCACTTTGGGCCTGATAAAGGTAGAAAAGTCCATTTACCATATTAAGTTCACTCATATTTGCGAGGAAAGGGCTCAGGATTTGTGTCTTGGATGAACTCCTGTAAGTTACAGCACTGCCTTGCTACTCTAGCTGGCTAACTTTCCTAACTTTTAGCCTGGTGCTAACAACACGGTGAAGAAAACCACAATGCATGTCAAGTTTATCTGCAGCGCCCAACTTGAAAGGCTTCCTTTCTAATGTGAAGGTTTAAAAACAACTGGACTTCACTCCAATGAACAGACTTCTTTTCGTTTGGCTTTTTACCATGCAGCAGGTGAAAAACCTTAGAAAACATACAAAAACAAATGTAAATAAATTGTAGTTCTTTGAACATTTTAACCACATTGTTAGTACTTCAATTAAACAAAGGTTTTAATTAAAGTTTTAGTAAGTAGCAATATGTTGTTCCATACACACACAATCATGGCTTTTAAATCAGTTTTAACTTAAATCATAGTTTTAACAATAGCACCTGTTTGGGCAAACAAATCAGCCAAAGAAACATACACAACGGAAACCAAAACAGAGCATCTTGCCCTTACCGGCTGTCCTCCATAGTCTTTAGAAAGGCTTTTTTCCTGCACTTTAGTCCTCTTCGAGGCTTGGTTTTGACTTGGACATGTTGCACCTCTGACTGTTCCTTTGTGTGTTTCCCAAGAGGCAACACCTTGATCCACCTGGTTGCATTGCCTGCTGTGGGCGGGACGAGGGGAAAACACAGAGCTGGACAGCACAATGCAAACGCGGTTAAAGGCTAATAATATCCTTCTCATCTGCTTTCTTCAGTCTCGGGACAAACTCATCTCCCTCTCTCCCTCCTGCGTGGGTGTGTATCTGTGGGCCTGCCCCGATCGGGAGAGACGCAAGAAACAGGGATCTAGTGGATCCTTTCCTATCCAAATCAACCGCATACAGTCACAGCCCGTACTCTATTGTGACCGTGATTTCTTAAAGGTCTGATGGCAATTTCAATTTTGGCGCAGAACAAATCGGGGACAAATATCGCTGCAGTCAATGCGCCAATTGTGACGGGCCCTTTACAGGAGCATTTTACTGTGATGTAGCTGAAATAATATTGCTACAATCATCTGCACCTTCATCTTATCGTCCGTGTTCTTCCGGGTGAAGGTAGAGGTGAATTTAGATGAATAAAGAGAATACAAAACTTTAAATTGATTTGCCCAATTGTCCAAAGGATTTGATTTTGAAGTATTTTGTCAGGTGTCAATTATGTCGCCAAATATATCGTTATTGTGATATTTCTTTTTCCATGATATACATTTTTGTTCATCGCCCTGCCCTAATGACAGAGGCAGTCATTTTTAAGTGTAATGAAAAAAAATTATTACGAATTAAATTGAAACTCGAATGTTTCTTTAAAAAATCTGATTTTTCTTTTTTCAGGCAAACTCGCCCAGCCCTAATGTGTAGAGTATATATTGCAGCTGATGTAAAATCATGTGTTTCCCAGGACTGGTGTAGAGTGAACTTTAAGGTTCTTTTCTTCCAAAGTCAAACTAGACCTCCCACAGTCCTGTCCACATCAGTCATGATCCACCAGGACTCTACTAGTGATGTGACGTTTAAAACCAACCTGCCCTTAAGAACGGCTCTTTCAATCAATCAATCAATCTTTATTTGTATAGCGCTTTTCATACATTTCATGTAACACAAAGTGCTTTACAGATTTAAAACATTCTCCTCCACCTTCCTAGAGACACACCACACACTCAAGGTAAAACAATGGACGCAATGGACATAAGGCTGAGATAAGGCTGGGTACAGATAAACCAGGTAAGGAAACACCATCCAAGGAGCCGTCAGCATCGGAAGCAGCACCTCGGCCATAGCCACAGGGCACCAACACAGGGCGCCCGGAGGAGGCGCGGTAGAAACACCACACCTCCATCCAGACACCCACAGGACAGCACCCCAGCAGCCACAGCCATATATATATATATACATATATATACACATACACACATATTAATAACAAATAAATAAATAGGCTTCGCAAGAATAAATATCAGTTAAAAGCTAAGCTAAAAAGGTGGGTCTTGAGCCTGCTCTTAAAAACATGAACGTTCTCTGCGGTCCTGAGCTCCTCCTCAGGTCGTTCCAGAGGCGAGGGCCATAATATTGGAAAGACGCCTCGCCGTGAGTCTTTCTGTTGACTTTAGGAATAACTAGGAGACCCCTGCTGGAGGAGCGAAGGGGCCGTGAAGGTTCATAAGGTAAAAGCAGTTCTGAAAGATAAGGAGGACCAAGACCTTTAAGACATTTAAAAACCATTAAAAGAACTTTAAAATCAATCCTGAAACACACGGGGAGCCAATGCAGCGACTCTAAAACCGGTGTAATGTGGTCCCGCCTGCAGGTCTTCGTCAGGACACGAGCTGCTGAATTTTGTAAACGTTGTAAACCTGTCAGTCTACGGTTTGAACCTAATCTCGTTGTGAAAAGAGCCAGATTAATTATTTCCCAGAACTCCCCTGAACGAACACAAGAATCAGGCCAACAACAGACAGTGGCAGCCTCTTTTTATTAGTTGTGTTTGATTCTCAAACACGTTTTTCAAAGAGTAAATATCAATCCCATTGTATTTTTAGATTATTTGAATCCAAGAATTGTCTTTTATTGATCATGCCAGATATTGTGAGTTATCTGGCTGGCGTTATTAAAAATGTATATTAAAAACAGCCAGTCTTTTGAATGACTCTTTGAAATGAAAAGCTCCCAAAGACTCTGCTCCCAGTAAAGAGCCATAAATCACTAGACCCTATATTAGCTGCAGTCTATATATTGTTATGCATAAATCACGTGATTTTTTATTGAACCTTTTTTTTGTATTTGAGGTTATAGCTTTTATATTACTCTACTATGTATTGTAAATACTAGAGTTGCATAATTAAATTCTTACGTCCAGCGTCTGAAGTTCTGTCTAAAGCAGAATCTCCATGACTTCCTTCTTCAGCTGTCGATCTGTGACAGACTGAAGTGCAATGAGGCTTCAGCAAGAGGGCGGTCCCAAAACCTACACCTGATCAGACCGGTTTGACCCTGGCCTCTGCTATGGAAAAGCTCGCCAAGCCGGGTTGACCAGGCACTGGGCTGATACGTACCTGCCTGTTGAATAAGGCCTAAAGCGCTCGTCCCGCCGCTTCTGGAACATGACAACACAGTCAGCACGTGCGCCCCCCTACCACACCACCTCCCTCCCCACGCAGCTCAAAAAAGGCTGAACTACCGGACCACTCCTCTATTTTATTATTAAGTATAATCACATTCTGTATCCAATAGACGAAGCCTATAGCTTATATTTTTATTAGAGATAATAATAACATTGATAATACGAGTAATTAAAAAAATGTAATGAAATCTTGGAGCCCGACCCAAACCCGACTGTCATGCGTGATATCTCGGCCCGACGGGCTCGGGCATAAAATCTTACCTCTATCATAAAATTAAAGTGGCCGTCCGGAATTCTAGCGTTTTGGTGATTTTTCAAACGATGTACCTTCTTGTCCCTCCATCGCCTTCCAGACACTCACTCAAGGCCCGCCCTCCTCCCCCATCCCTCACAGGAGATCGCTCTGAAGGCTCATGTGCGTTTGTTGTTGACAGTGAGCTCGTCTTTTTTAACATTTCACCATCGCCAATCTCACAGCTAAACGTTTGTCTATTGCTGTACAAACATTACCTACGATTAGCAGTCCTAAAAATCACGTGTGTTTGTCTTGTGAAAGAAACACCAGACAGTGGTTCAATAGCATCAAAAGCGAGTGAGCGAGTGGCGCTCGTTGATTGACAGATCTGCATCCTGGAAAACTCAAATCCCAGTGGTTTAGATAAGCCAGCGGCTCAGTCATTTTGTATAGGAGTCTATAGGGGGGAGGCGGGACTTGGCAAGCGTAATGTATATCATGAAACACCAGCAGTATATTATAGTACATACTATCATTTTTAAGCATTTCTAAAGTTTTATACATAGATCAGTAACTCCGGACTGCAGCTTTAACACTGAACCATTTGCTGTGGCTGCACTTACTCTGTGTTGCACTGGTTAAGTCCGGGTCAATTTATAGTTAACTGTTATTCTATGATTAGTTCATGGTTACCAAATGAGTTATGTTTATCTCAGTGTCAGTAAATTTCCCAAGTTCACATCTGGAACAGAGTTAACTCTGATAAAACCGTTGTTCCCAGTTCAGAGGACAAAAAGAACGCAGCTCTAGAAAGTGCCGACTCCCCGGCTGACTCCGTCTCCCTATTAGAGACGTCTTTTGTTGTTTAAAGAGCACCTGGGAAAGCAGGAACATCAGGTGCTCTTACAAATGACCGCTCAGGGCACCCTCGTGTTCCGCCAGCCACTTAAGGCGTTTATTGTTTCGGAGCACTTTACAAAACGCTGTAAACTGCTGTCTTATTATATCTCTTACGGAACACAATCCCAGATATGGCTCGTAATGTGCGATCGGTCGTGTTACTTGGCATCTCACTCCCGCACGTCCCCCGTTTAACAGCACACCAGATGGAGATAAGTCCACTTAACAGGAAGTGAAGCACATTGTAAAAAGCCTGGTTTTATAGTTATGAAAACATAGTTACACTGGTCATTTAACGAATAACAACAGCAGTTATATTACAGTTTATTCTGTAATCTGTATCAGGACTTATGCCTTAATAACTACTGACATGACATATCCACATTATTCTTATCTTTGTCCTTGTGTTTGTCCCATGTTACAGTTGAAGGTCCTGATTTGATGAAGCCAACAGAACAACATCGTCTGCAAACAGCAGAGATCAGATCCGGAGGTTCCCAAACCGGAAACCCTCCGGCCCCTGGCTACGCCTAGAAATTCTGTCCATATAGGTAATGAACAGAACCGGTGACAAAGGGCAGCCCTGGCGGAGACCAACACGCACCGGGAACAGGTCTGACTTACTGCCGGCAATGCGAACCAAGCTCATACAAGGAACGGACAGCCCTGGACCTTACCGGGGAGGCTGAGAAGTGTGACCCCTCTGTAATTGGAGCACACCCTCCGATCCCCCTTCTTGAAGAGGGGGACCACCACCCCGGTCTGCCAATCCAGAGGCACCGTCCCCGACAGCCACGCGATGCTGCAGAGACGTGTCAACCAAGACAGTCCTACAACATCCAGAGACTTAAGGTACTCGGGACGAATCTCATCCACCCCCGGAGCCCCGCCACCAAGGAGCTTTCTAACCACCTCGGTGACTTCAGCTTGGGTGAGCCCCCCTCCGATTCCCCAGCCTCTGCTTCCTCATCGGATGACGTGACAGTGGGATTGAGGAGACCCTCAAAGTACTCCTTCCACCGCCCAATCACATCCCCAGTCGAGGTCATCAGCCCCCCATATGATGTTTATCATTTCATTTATGTGGATTCTGACAGGCAGTGACGTGAGTATCCCGGTTAATTTTGCCTGTCAAGCCGTCCACCCCTGCTTTTTGTGTCTGTTCAAAAGCAGGACCGTCTGGAGCTTTGCTAACAGCCAATCAAATCTCAAAACGTCTCATATCGATCCAATCACAGATCTGAATTAAGTACGAGTAAAATGTTATCTTAAAGGGACTATGCGCAGTTTAAACATGTTGAAATTAAGTATTTTCCTCCCACTACATGTTCCAGCCATGTCCTAATGTGTAGAATGAGCTCAGACCTGTTCACCACAACTACCTCTATCCTGCACTGAAATTTAAAAAGGTGTTAATTCGGGTCCGAAGTGTTGTCATGCACGAGCTTAATATAGAAGCTGTAGTTACAAGTTAGACCAGAGGGGGCAGTAGTGAGTATAAAATGACCAACTTGCATCTAGTCCCTTTAAGGCGAAACGGGAGATGTTTAGCTAGTTTTCTCCCTTAAAATCTTACACTCATGTCAGAGTATAAAGTAGACAAAACATACATATTTTATGACAATTTGTCGCTAGTGAGGTATCCATAAAGTAGCCGCTTCTCAAAGCCCGCTTTCCCTCATTGCATTCATATTTACATATTTTACATCCAGGTGTCCTGAAGGGTCAGGGAGATGATGATATAATCCAAATATTCCTTTGTAGGAGCCGACCGTATGAAACACCGGAGAAATGTTCTCACACATGCACACACGTTTACTTAACTTCAGGGCCACTTTTCTCAAAATTAGGTTTTTGCACCACTTATGTAACAACCTCACCACGTTAGTAGCTCCTACAGACTCCAAAGTTTTTTCTGTGGGATTTTTTAAATATTTAATTCCTAACTTGATTAATTGAACTTTGAACACACAAAAAAACAATGCAACATTATATGTTACTGATTTTTTCACTTATGATTAGCTTATTCAAAAACTAAGATCCAAAGTCCCCTCTGAAAGAATCTTAGTAACTAATATGCAAAAATAATACAATAAATTTAAACTTGGGTCTATCCATTATTTCAATTTTGTCACCAAAAATGTCGGCAATCTTTTTAGTTTATTTGTTTTTTATATGAAAACATAACATTACAGAAAACTTGCAATGTATATTTTGTTCTTAAAGTTTCAAATTGATATCACTACGTTTATTTCCCCTATTCACCTCGCCTTAAATGTACTTAAAGCAGTACTAGGTAACTCATGCTCCTAGAGGCCATAAGTGCCACTGCAGGTGTCGTAGCATGTTCTTACTCATTAATTGTCCGTGAGAGTAAATACTACGCGGACAGAAAAGACAAAGGGAGAGAGGGATATTGTACATCCAATTACACAATAATTTTTTTCACTCAAACTTGGCTGTAAAAACTGTTTAAGTGGCGCAAGCCCGCAGTTAGCTTTGCCCGTTAGCCTTTTAGCTTCTTCTTCGTGAGTCTATTTGTGTGTATTGATGACTCCGACCCGGTGGCAGGCAAATTATGCAATTATGGTAAAGAAAAACAGCCGTTTTCCTGTGTTGTCGCTGTACACAATAAAATAGTACCGCTACGACGGCGGTTACTTTTTCCCTATTTAACATTACCTTTAATTGACAACACCGCGTATTCAAACTGGAGGAGGAGTTGAGAGTCGTCAAAAACTACTCTACATAAACTAATAATTAAATACCAGGAATTGATGACACATCAAGGAGTTAAACAAGTTAAACGTTTATTTCTCTAACATGTCATCTCAATACAGAATTCTGTTTTTCCTATCCATCGTGAGTCTGCCTTCAGCCGTTCCCATGGTCAGACTGACTCTTCCTGGGGAAGCACAGCACTCCACATTCCATTGTCCACAAGATTTCCCATTGGCTCCCCAAAGCTGTCCATTCAGTTCCGTCGTAATTTGACCCCTTCTGTCCAAATGGCCAGTGGACCGGGTGGGGGTTGCTGTGTCTTGAAACAAAAGATTCTGAGGAACCCACACCTTTCTGCACTGAATGACAACTTTTGGTTAGTTTGCTAAATAGCCAAAGGAACAAAACATCGTATAAAAATATTATATCTCTTCAGACCCCCTTTTTGACCTCCCAAAGGAGGACAACAAAACCATAATATTTTCAAGTTCACAAAAGTACAGCCTGTATCAAAAATCACAGTACAATTTCACATATTATAACACCAAAAAAACATGTTCACTGTATGTAGGGCATACTCAACCAGCCGCTGAGTGGTTTCAAAATCATCTCTCTCTTCCCATGTGTAACTTCCGCTTACTAATCTTTCCAGGCGGAACTTAGCTGGTTTTTATCCCGTGTCAACGGTACATGTCAACTTTTACGTCCCCCTGGGACCGTCTCTGATTGACACAAAAATAAACATTCCTGCACACAAAACACAGCAAGCGCAACAACACCGAACAGTGTTGTTTAGATATTATCTCCACCACAATATTCTCCATCACAGCCTTGTCGGGGGTCGTTCCATTCATATCTCAAAGCCTGCCGTACTCTTTCCAAGTACAGGCTGGGACCACCCCCTTCTGGCGTTTCCCTTGTCCCGAGCTCCGTGTCCCCCTGGGACGCATCACCCATCGTATAGATGCCCCCAGTGGAACCCAGAGCCCTGGAGACCATGTTGCGAATGAGAGGCACAACACAACAAAACAAAATACAACAAAACAAGAGCATTACACCTATAAGAATACCCACCTTTTGAAGGATATGGATCCAGGAACCGGAATTTAACCAATTTAGCCAGGTCCACTGAGGACCCTGGTCTTCTTGAGACGCGAGGAAGTCTTTGAGTTCCTTTACTTTATTTTTAATGGCTGTCCAATCGCCAGTTTCGTCGGGGAATATATGTACAGCAGTGGTCAAGGCCAACTGCTGCGCACATACCACCCTGTTCAGCGTACATGGCGTCTAACGCCACTCTATTTTGCATAGCCACAACAGCCACTGCCTTAAGTTCTGGACTCCGTTCCATTTGGTCCAAGATGTCGCCTATTACCTCAGTTAGGTCCTCCAGGATCCACCATACCTCATTTATACGCTGCATGGAGGACGCCACACCGATCATAGGGATCAGCGTGGCGATAAATCCTTTCCCATCTCCGAACAGGGGCTTACGGCCGCCGTCATCAGAGAAAGGTACGTATGATTGACCGAGGGTACGGTTTCCCACCTGCAGGGTTGAGTTGGTAATCATGGCCGTGTGCTTAGCTAATTTTACCCATTTATTCTCTCCTGGTGTATGACCCCCCATATTGAAAGATATGGGGCGTCGCTTCCTAGATCCATCTCCCTCTGTGGAAACAGACATGTTAGATACATCATAAATCACAGGTTTCAATACAGCATCATTTGTTCCTTCTTTGTTTTCCCATGTTTTTATCATTTTTTCTGTACAATGGGTGATCCAGTCTAGGGTGTGTTGGTCCGACACTGCTTCTCTCATTTTCACCAACATTGTACCTGCATTGTTGCAGTAGATGACCAGATTTTCTCCAGGTGTTTTACCTACTTCTTTGCATACCTTGTAGAGGGCCAATTTCAATTCTTTGATAGGGTGTCCTCTGACCCGTCCCTCACAACTATGTGGATCGTCTATTTTTATTACTGTTGGTATGATGAGCAAGCAAAGAGCAAGTGTCAGGCCCCACACCCCGTATGGACACCTTAAAAAGGTCCTGGTTTTAAAACCCAGGCCTTAAGTCCATATTTGTTAGTCTTTTTTATGTCTTTGTGACCGTGTGGGTCGGGGTTGGTGTCCCCCACCCCCTTCAGTGGGGCTGTTAGACCCACTACCATATTCGTCAGGATGTGTCAACCGTCCGGGATGCGTATGAGTCCAGTGTAAGCCGGTTTTCTCAGAACAGGGCTTCAAGTGTGACCAGTGGTACCAGTTGTCACGCCCCTCTACCTTAACTGCGGTGGCAGTCCTTTGAGTCACTTCAAAAGGTCCTAAGTATCTGGGAGCGTCCAACAGGTCCTGGTGTTTTTAATGTAGACCCTCGATGGTAAGTCCGCTCAGGCAAGGTCGCTGAGTTAGACTTAGGCGGGCACCCGGGCATGGCCATTTTTATGCTCTTCCGCTGATAACAAGTTCGCAGCCGCCACGTCCACCAGTCCATGAAGGGTTATTAACTGGGTGTAAAAAGTGGAGCCGGACGCCCCGCTCTGTACATATGGAGGAGGGGCCGATGGGGCCAAAGCGGGAGCTCCTCCGCTCGGGAGGGGCTCTCGAATTCCTCCCCGTATTGATTCTGTCAGGTCGTTGTCTCGGTTCATGCTCCCTCCGCGTCCGCTATATTTTCTACATCACTATGCTTTGGTCAACTTTGATTATTGTAAGGCGCTTTAGAAATAAAACTTGATTGATTAATTTGGGTCAAAAACTCACAATTACGACCACTCACAAGCACCCACCGAGACAAGGAACCAACAGAGATCTGTAACAGAAACACAAAAGAACAGACGAAAATTACAAAAACAAAAATTCTCATCAGGGCCGCTCACCGTTAGAACGACCATGCCAGCTAATCTTGCAAATTATGGCTGGACTCAAAAACCTATTTAACTTAATCTATCTGTTGGAATGCTAGGGTCAATTTTATCTGGAAAATTCAGAAATTCAGGTTTCATTAATCTACAGAGAAAAACTCTCTTTTAGCTTCTGTTTCCCACATTTACCACAGATTCTGTGTGCACTTCAGAATCACAGCAAACGTAAAAAACAGAGTATTATAAATTGATTTACCTATCTGAAACTGAAATCTTAGTTGGCCATAACATTTGTCAATTCGTCACTTTATGTTTTCGTTTGTCTTGTCATTTAGATATATGTGTATCAGTTCCTTCTCATGCCAAAATAAACCAAATTATAATAATTTCCCCACATAAGTAACACCCCCTCCTGGACTGAGGACACTCAGTCCAAAAAAGAGTCACGTAACATGCATAAACAAGTGAGACCTCAATCCTTGTACAGGAAACACAACAAACCAACTCAAATTGCACTGGAGGTAAATACCTCCGGCACCTACATAACACAAAGAAAACAATAGCAAAATAACAAATGTCAGGTGCAGGCCAGGGAGGTTGAAAGTGGGAAGAATTGGGTCGACAGGGCGAGTGAGAGGTGGACACCACTCGTCAGGTTCGCGACCCGGACAGCATGTGAGGTCCAGGGAGTGTCCCCAAAAGAGATCACACCAGCACTGGTGCAGTCCAATCGCGGCAGAGGACCGTCAGACAGGCTTGGGAAGGAGCTCTCAGCGGCTCCCAAAGTGAGAATAACAGTCACCTCCAACCTGAGTACACAAACTAATGAGTGTAGATGGTGTCAATAGGGATCATAACATACAATCTTAAGATCAGTGTCCACTGGATTCCCGTGGAATCAAAGAGGAGGCTGAACTCAGGCAACAGAATGGCCTATCAAGTTCATAAAAGTTTCCTCTCGATCTGCTCACGGATTGACGCCAGGAGCAGAGCAAGAGAAAGGATCGAAACCCAATTCACTTCAGCTTTTTTTTCTTTTTTTTTTTTCTCACAGTTCTATCACATGTCAATGCCCTCTAAGGCTTCAAATTCAAATTTTGTATTAAAACATTCAGACAAATGCATTTAGTTGTAACTTAAAGATTATCGATTCAATTTAGTAAATAAACCAGCATCAGTAGGTCCTAAAGACCATCTTTATCTGGTGCATTAAGATATTTTCAGTCAGTTCATAAACACATAATTCTCTATCATGGTGTCGTGGAATGATGTCCCAAAACGGACATAAGTCTAGCATTAATGTCTATAGAGTAGGCATACATGGATGGAGAGTACAGGACATTTTAGAAACTTCAATTTCTTACCAATCTTTTGTTTCACTCACGCTTTGGTCATGGAACAAATTCTGTAGCCTATTGTCCAGGAGAGAGAGCAAATAAGTTATAAACACATTATATTATTGTTCTATAGGGTGTAAACAATTCACAGTCACACCTCGTTTGCCTAATTAATTTTGTTTTTTAAAAAGGACCATTCATGTCCACTAAGGTTAGCCTTAAAAGCTTTTCTATATCATTAAAGTACAGTGATCAATGGGTGGGTGGCCTTGGCAAAGTGAATGTTGGATCCAAGGTCAAACGTCAGTTGTACAGTCCTTCAGCTCTTCCCAGTAGATATATCTGCATGCAGCAACCACTGTCAGACAGCAAGGTGTTTGTCCAATCAGGGAAAAGTCACTGTTAGTCCATTCAGAGAGCACAAAACTGTTGCTCTCACTGTCATCAGCATATCACATCCGAGGAGAGAAACAGGAGTCTGAGTTGGCGTGTCAGATTCAGTCCTGTGAGCTGACTAGGCAGTGGCTAGGTGAAAGGTTTTGGGTGGTCTTCCTGTATCCACCCAGTAGATGGTGTCCGTTAATGATCACAGTCTCATAGTTCACAGATGAGTGTCGTTCACCTTTATCCACCAGCACGTCAAGAGTCTGTCCGTTCACCTTCACAGGTAACAGAGTTCTGCCGTCCCATGCCACTGAACCCAGCAGCTGCCAATGATCAGAGTAGCATGGTTCCCATCAGCGTTGTTGTAAACGCCTCGATCTCCTCGAACGTTGTTGGTCATCTCGTCTGAAACAATCCTTGGCCACAATTACCAACACCACACCCACAGGTCACTGCACATTCAAGTAAACTCATTATTACTCTTTTGTCATTATTACTTTCATTACTCGCTCCTTTAAGCTGCACCTTTAAAAGTTGCACTCATTTCTTTCAGTTCAATTTTGCTCTCGCTTCTGGTCAAGGGCATTCTCAAAATGTATTCATTAATTTATTTGGTTGTCTTTAACAATAATTTGAATTTTGCATAATTGCTCCTTCATAACTTTTGGTAATGCGTCCAAAATGGCGCATAAAGATCAACTTAAACTCTAAATCAATAGTGGTTTGTACTTTCAATCAATGTATTCAAACTCACGACAGGTCTTCCCTGCATCAGTTTTCATTCCACGGCGCCACCGTGTGGAGAGAGGTACTAATGTTTTAGCAACATCTCTCAGAGCCCTAAATGCTCCGTTAATCACAGGCTTAAAAAAATAGCATTTTTACTCACACTAATTTTGGATACTGGTTCTTCAAATGTATGCTGTGGAGACATAACTCTACCACCAGCAGAAATGTTCCTCTTTAAAAACAAAACAAAATAATAACTTTTAAAACAATAACCTTTAAAACAAGAAATTTGGTCAAAAAATGTTCTTTTTTCTACTTTTTGTTTTGCAATGAGGGGCGGAGCAATCTCTCCACTTACCCTCCTACACGGATGTCTGGGCACAAAGGAAAATGGCCACTTTCCCAATGCGCCCATCACTTCCCGTTTAATCAGTCCTTTGCTGCGTCTACACAAATGCAGACACAGCAAATGCACTTTTAGTTTCACTCCGGACACACTCAGTCACTCTACAATAAAGAGAACATTACACAAAGAGACAACAAGACACAATAATTTCCACAAACAAAACAACAGTTAACAAAAAACCAAACAGACTAACAAGAACAACAAAAACAATTTAGTATTCTCCCCCTCCGATCAACAAAATCAGATAAGTGTATAAAAATAAAAACACGCGTTAAATAGTATAATGTGCCTAAAGTCCGATGCCTTTCAATGAAAACCTAGAGGCCATACGGTTGCACTACAGCGATGGCGGCCAGAAACTCCGGTATTACAAAACAACAGCCAAATAACAGTACCACATGGAAAAAACTAAATGCTAAAGCTAATCCTTTGTTCTCAGAGCTAACTTAGCAACCTCGCACACCAACAGCAAACAGATCATATTGAAAACAAACCATGCACCACACTTCAATAAAATCCTACACTACTACACAGAACAGCCTTCAGTGTCCACACACCGAGCTGGGTTTAACACATGTGTGGGTTTAGTACACGTTTATCAACAATATGCTGTATGCTAACGCACTAAGCTAACCATGCTGTATGCTAGCGCACTAAGCTAACGAAGCTAACGAAAGCTAACAAAGGCTAATATATAGAATTCAAGAAACCCCGTTTCTCAGGCCTTCAACCTATTTATAGAATCACCGTTCTAAGGGCCTTCAACCCGTCTTTTAGACAGACCCCAAATCTGTCTACGATTATTTCAACGTTTTATTTCAGACCGTGCGTCCACGGCCTTGGGCGATTCTGCCTACGTGCATTTCAGCTTTTACAGGGGTAAAACCCAACGCGCAGCCCGTTAATTACTCGTAATTACAGTTTATCCCACTTATTTTGTCTTCTGTGGTATCTAAGATATCAAA
Organism: Proterorhinus semilunaris; assembly: GCA_021464625.1. Taxonomy (NCBI): domain Eukaryota; kingdom Metazoa; phylum Chordata; class Actinopteri; order Gobiiformes; family Gobiidae; genus Proterorhinus; species Proterorhinus semilunaris. The sequence goes on from CM038348.1 coordinate 8,242,889, forward strand.
TTATAACGTTTCTTTCCTTAATTCCACCATCAATTCACAGATTACACCACACAACAGACAACTCCGTTAAAAAGTAATCTAAAATTTGGAAAAATATGCCAACTAGACGTACTTTGAGACTCACACAATAGTAGAGGTCAAAAGCAGTCTTACCTTAAGCTAGAATGACGTCCATGAAATTGTTGTTGTATGATGTGGAAGAAAGAACCTGGTATTTCTAACGCAAAATGGGTTTTTTTTCTCGAAGACCGAACCTCGTCGCGTCTCCGTTTGACGGCTCTTCAGCACCCCCTGCAGTTCTCCCGGGGTCACCACATAAAGAAAAACAGCCGTTTTCCTGTGTTGTCGCTGTACACAATAAAATAGTACCGCTACGACGGCGGTTACTTTTTCCCTATTTAACATTACCTTTAATTGACAACACCGCGTATTCAAACTGGAGGAGGAGTTGAGAGTCGTCAAAAACTACTCTACATAAACTAATAATTAAATACCAGGAATTGATGACACATCAAGGAGTTAAACAAGTTAAACGTTTATTTCTCTAACATGTCATCTCAATACAGAATTCTGTTTTTCCTATCCATCGTGAGTCTGCCTTCAGCCGTTCCCATGGTCAGACTGACTCTTCCTGGGGAAGCACAGCACTCCACATTCCATTGTCCACAAGATTTCCCATTGGCTCCCCAAAGCTGTCCATTCAGTTCCGTCGTAATTTGACCCCTTCTGTCCAAATGGCCAGTGGACCGGGTGGGGGTTGCTGTGTCTTGAAACAAAAGATTCTGAGGAACCCACACCTTTCTGCACTGAATGACAACTTTTGGTTAGTTTGCTAAATAGCCAAAGGAACAAAACATCGTATAAAAATATTATATCTCTTCAATGGTTTTCTGGCCAGAGACACCAGGAGGAGATGAATCATCCCATTAACATTTGTATTACACCCAGAGGGAGAACGGAAAGGATATATTAAGCTAAACAAGTTACTTAGTACTGCTTTAACAAGAATGTACCTGCTTCATCTTCTCTAAGAGGATTTTCTTCATGTAGCCATCTATCCAAAGTGTTTTCTTCCCATTCCAAATGTAAATTGATTGAAACAGTTCGTGCATTTTGCAATGTTTAAAATCTGAACTGAGTTCCTAATGACTCCTTGTGTTCTAATGTTTTTGTGGCAAACACTACATACAGTAGATGGTTCACATACGTTTCCACTCTTCGGCCGATGCATCGTAAAACCACTAACTTCCTTCTTTACAAAACACACCGCATGTTGTTTGGGTCATATCCGGCTTTTCTCTCATTGGTTAATCCGCTTGTCAATCACGCCCATCGGAAATTCGAAGCAATCGCCCCCGATCCCAGACTGCAGTCTTTGTTTCTCATATTCCAGCCGCATTTCCTGTTCTTTACAGTTTTGGTCACATTTGATTTCGGATCTTTTTTAGTTTCTGGCTAAACTAATTCAAATGTTGTTTGTTCCTAGGTGAACGTTTATATATGTTAAGAGAGCAAACTGGGCCAGAACATGAGCATTTACAGGAAACAAAAATAGTTCCCTGAAGTGAATGTGCTTATGCTTTCCATTTCTGTGTGTCTGAAGCTCATTGATCGCTGCTCGTCTCTGCCACTGCTCTGGGGCGTGCTGCTGATCTTTTGGTTGGTAAACTTGCGGAGGCAGGAGGTTCAGACGCGTACTCGCATCACACAATATGAATAATAAAAACAAACAAACGTAACAGCAGCAGCAGGATTTTGGAAGCACTTAGCAAACACAAAACCAGGATGTTGCGTCTGTGAGCGGTGGGTCAACAAACAACCTTCAGACACACAAGAGCCTCCAGGAACAAGTGAATTAAATGTATCTGTTCTTTTTATTTATTTCTACTCTTGGTTTTATGTGTGTTGTGCGCTTCAGGCGGTAGAATGGTTTGTTCAGAAAACCATTCATCAGCTTCTGTGCAATGTTTTTCCCGAAATCTAATCCAGATGATACGGCTCGCCAAAAAATAGCCTATAAACATGCGCAATAGGCCAAAACCTTCAGCTATAGGTACTCATGCATTGTAGGGTAGACCAGTTGCAGTGAAGAAGTGCAGTAAAGCCAAACAAACATGTTGGTTGGGCTGATTAACTAAAGGCCCTTTGATGCTGCTCATATTTGTTCGTAGTGCTTGGGCTTGTAGTCTTCTTTCCCTCATCAGTTTCACCTCTGTTTGAAAAAGAACCTGGGAAGTTCATTCGCCTTCATCACAAAGCATGATCTTGTCACATGTTGAAGATCGCCAAAACATGACATAAAACACGTTGAAAAAGTGGCCAAAACGCAACAAAAAAGAGACAAAAACGCTTTCAAAATGAAGCGACAATGTGACAACAAAGTTGCAATCACTTTTGTCGGTCTTAGCTTTCAAATGAGGCAAGGCAAGGCAAGTTTATTTATACCGCGCATTTCGTACACAAGGCAACTCAATGCGCCTAGGCATTATACTGTTGCTCTACAGTCCAGAAGCCTTTAGATGTGGGTAATACCGAACTGGAGAAAATGCTCTCGGTTCAGGCGGGGGGTAAGAGGTTAAAGCAACTGAGCTTTTATTTCAAAATTATAACTCAAGTAAAAAGTACTGTGTGATAAAATGACAACAGTACAATTTCTTCAAAATCTTTTTAATAATTAAGGAAGAATGTTGTTGCTCTCAACAGTTGTCATTCTATTGCTCAAAATTACAAATAGAGAATTAGGGTAGGCGAGCTATGGATCTGTTGAGAGGGATTCGTAATCCTCGTCTTTTAACGCACAACACAGCATAGGAACATCATCTACAAAATCATCTAGTTAGGGCAGCTGCGTAGAAGTTTGTTGATGAGGAGCTACTGCCCTCTACAACTGGCCCGCTCTACACCTGGCTTTTTAACGCACTACACTGTGTAGGGCTTACATAATAAATGTACATAATAATATTCATGGAGTATAATATGTATATTAATCTGTCTTTTTAACATAAAACTAGTGACTTTTGGTAATACTAAGAATGTTAGGCATGGTAACCGTTTGAAAGAAATGTAATGATCGCCTTTTGTTACTTGCTTTGTACTAGACTTTGTACCGTTTATTACGACCAGCTTCTCTAGGGTGAAGGGAAGTAACATAAAACCCAAGATGTAAATGGGTAAAGAAAGCAACAATTTATTTTAGGTAGCAAAGGCAAATTAAAGCCGCAAGCGGCATCGAGAGGCCCTCGCGGGTCTCGTGGGCTGGTAGACGCCGGTTGACGCACGCCGCCGCAATAACCGGGAGGCGCTGCCGCGCCCTACGTGGTTATAATGTCGCTGCCACCCTAGGTCGAGATTATAAAAGAGCAAAGGCGAGAAATGGCGCCTCCGGCGCTGATTACTCGTTTTTTCCCAAAATGGCCGACCACCTGTTGGTCGCCTAGCAACCATGTAATGGAGGCCTCCCTTAGTGCCTCCATTGCCGCGCCATAACCCTACCGAGGGCGCTAGTGTGGCCACACTACATTTTATTGGCCTGATGTGTCATTAATCTTTGAGTAAACATCAAAACGAGATTTTTAGCGTCTCCATGTGAATTATGGCTCCAACCTGCAGAGGGCGCTAGCGCGCCCCAAATCTTTTTTATTTCACAAGCAGCATCGGACGGCCCTAACGGGCCGTACTTCAATGACTACTGTCCACAAGCTCCTTACAGGGGGCGCTAACGCACTGTAATTGTGTATAATGTGAGATTTGTGTGTCAGTCCTATTGGATTAACATGGGGAGACTTGGTCGTCTCCATGGCAACACCGTACAAAATACGGTATGGGTCTCATTGGCTTTTTGGATCGGGATGCCATCAGCTATTATTGTGCCGAATTTTATCCATTTCCGAGAAACAAATTTTTTTCCCATAATGCATTTTTTCTTCTCGGCCTAGAGGGGGCGCTATCGCGCCAAATCTCACTTTTTCACATTTGTTGTGTCCGGGGGTGAAAGGTCAATAAAATGTATATTTCCGATTTTTAATCGGAGTTAGTTTGTGCGAATGGGACCAATTTGCAGTTTTCGATAAGTCGCAAAATTCTTCGTAAAGATTGCGGCTTCGCCGCAAACAAACCGTAAAACTTAGCCAAAAAATTTGGATAACTTTTGATGCCCCACATCTCGAGATGAGCTGGAGCGATTTTGGGCTCATTTGGTGAAACGCCCTAGGAGGAGTTCGTTAAAATGCGACGTCAGCGAAAACGCTGACTCGGCATTTTCCCGACTTCCTGTCAAAATGGCGGACTTCCGGTTTGTCTGGGGGCGTGGCCACAATAATAGTTTTTGGTTGTCGTCACATGACAAATGTCTGTACCAAATCTCGTCGCTCTATGACAAAGTTTATGTTGGCCCCCTCCCCATAGGCGCAATGTATTTTTACTTTTGTAGGTGGCGCTGTCGCACCATTTTTTATTTCCCCAAAACGAAACACACATTTTAAATAATTTTTCACCGGACCTGAATTTTGGGCAAAGTTTGGTGAGTTTTCGACTATGTTCAGGGGGTCAAATTCCTGCTCAAAGAGCAGAAGAAGAAGAAAGAAGAAAGAATAAATTAAAGCCGCAAGCGGCATCGAGAGGCCCTCGCGGGACGCGGTGGCCGGTTGACGCCGTTTGCCGCACGCCGCCGCAATAACCGGGAGGCACTGCCGCGCCCTACGTGGTTATAATGTCGCTGCCACCCTAGGTCGAGTTTATAAAAGAGGAGAAGGCAAGAAATGGCGCCTTCGGCGCTGATTACTCAATTTTTCCCAAAATGGCCGACCATGTAATGGAGGCCTCCCTCAGTGCCTCCATTGCCGCGCCATAACCCACCGAGGGCGCCAACGTGGCCACACTACATTTTATTGCCCTGATGTGCCATTAATCTCTGTGAGTAAACATCAAAACGAGATTTTTAGCCACTCCATGTGAATGATGGCTCCAACCTGCAGAGGGCGCTAGCGCGCCCCAAATCTTTTTTATTTCACAAGCAGCATCGGACGGCCTTGACGGGCCGTACTTCAATGACTACTGTCCACAAGCTCCTGACAGAGGGCGCTAACGCGCTGTAATTGTGTATAATGTGTGATATGCGGGTCAGTCCCATTGGAATAACATGGCGAGCCTCGGTCGTCTCCATGGCAACACCGTACAAAATACGGTATGGGTCTCATTGGCGTTTTTTACCGGGATGCCATCAGCTATTATTGTGCCGAATTTTATCCATTTCCGAGAAACTAATTTTTTTTCCATAATGCATTTTTTGTTCTCGGCCTAGAGGGGGCGCTATCGCGCCAAATCTCACTTTTTCACATTTGTTGTGTCCGGGAGTGAAAGGTCAATAAAATGTATATTTCCGATTTTTAATCGGAGTTAGTTTGTGCGAATGGGAGCATTTTGTTGTTTTCGGTAAGTCGCAAAATTATTCGTAAAGATTGCGGCTTCGCCGCAAACAAACCATAAAACTTAGCCAAAAAATTTGGATAACTTTTGATGCCCCACATCTCGGGATGAACTGGAGCGATTTTGGGCTCATTTGGTGAAACGCCCTAGGAGGAGTTCGTTAAAATGCGACGTCAGCGAAAACGCTGACTCAGCATTTTCCCGACTTCCTGTCAAAATGGCGGACTTCCGGTTTGTCTGGGGGCGTGGCCACAATAATATATTTTGTTTGTCCTCACATGACGAATGTCTGTACCGAATCTCGTCGCTCTACGACAAAGTTTATGTTGGCCCCCTCCCCATAGGCGCAATGTATTTTCACTTTTGTAGGTGGCGCTGTCGCGCCATTTTTTATTTCCCCAAAACGAAACACACATTTTAATTAATTTTTCACCGGACCTGAATTTTGGGCAAAGTTTGGTGAGTTTTCGACTACGTTCAGGGGGTCAAATTCCTGCTCAAAGAGCAGAAGAAAGAAAGAAGAAAAATTAAAGCCGCAAGCGGCATCGAGAGGCCCTCGCGGGGGTTCGTTGGCCGGTTGACGCCGGTTCCCGCACGCCGCCGCAATAACCGGGAGGCGCTGCCGCGCCCTACGTGGTTATAATGTCGCTGCCACCCTAGGTCGAGATTATAAAAGAGCAAAGGCGAGAAATGGCGCCTTCGGCGCTGATTGCTCGATTTTTCCCAAAATGGCCGACCTCCTGTCGGTCGCCTGGCAACCATGTAATGGAGGCCTCCCTTAGTGCCTCCATTGCCGCGCCATAACCCTACCGAGGGCGCCAACGTGGCCACACTACATTTTATTGCCCTGATGAGCCATTAATCTTTGTGAGTAAACATCAAAACGAGATTTTTAGCGTCTCCATGTGAATGATGGCTCCAACCTGCAGAGGGCGCTAGCGCGCCCCAAATCTTTTTTATTTCACAAGCAGCATCGGACGGCCCTGACGGGCCGTACTTCAATCACTACTGTCCACAAGCTCCTCACAGAGGGCGCTAACGAGCTGTAATTGTGTATAATGTGTGATATGCGGGTCAGTCCCATTGGAATAACATGGCGAGCCTCGGTCGTCTCCATGGCAACACCGTACAAAATACGGTATGGGTCTCTTTGGCTTTTTGGATCGGGATGCCATCAGTTATTATTGTGCCGAATTTTATCCATTTCCGAGAAACTAATTTTTTTCCCATAATGCATTTTTTCTTCTCAGCCTGGAGGGGGCGCTATCGCGCCAAATCTCACTTTTTCACATTTGTTGTGTCCGGGGGTGAAAGGTCAATAAAATGTATATTTCCGATTTTTTATCGGAGTTCGTTTGTGCAAATGGGAGCATTTTGTTGTTTTCGGAAAGTCGCAAAAATCTTCGTAAAGATTGCGGCTTCGCCGCAAACAAACCGTAAAACTTAGCCAAAAAATTTGGATAACTTTTGATGCCCCACATCTCGAGATGAAGTGGAGCGATTTTGGGCTCATTTGGTGAAACGCCCTAGGAGGAGTTCGTTAAAATGCGACGTCAGCGAAAACGCTGACTCACCATTTTCCCGACTTCCTGTCAAAATGGCGGACTTCCGGTTTGTCTGGGGGCGTGGCCACAATAATATATTTTGTTTGTCCTCACAGGACGAAGGTCTGTACCGAATCCCGTCGCTCTGCGACAAAGTTTATGTTGGCCCCCTCCCCATAGGCGCAATGTATTTTCACTTTTGTAGGTGGCGCTGTCGCGCCATTTTTTATTTCCCCAAAACGAAACACACATTTTAATAAATTTTTCGCCGGATCTGAATTTTGGGCAAAGTTTGGTGAGTTTTTGACTACGTTCAGGGGGTCAAATTCCTGCTCAAAGAGCAGAAGAAGAAAGAAGAAGAAGAATAAAGAAGAATTAAAGCCGCAAGCGGCATCGAGAGGCCCTCGCGGGACGCGGTGGCTGGTTGACGCCGGTTCCCGCACGCCGCCGCAATAACCGGGAGGCGCTGCCGCGCCCTACGTGGTTATAATGTCGCTGCCACCCTAGGTCGAGATTATAAAAGAGCAAAGGCGAGAAATGGCGCCTTCGGCGCTGATTACTCGATTTTTCCCAAAATGGCCGACCACCTGTTGGTCGCCTAGCAACCATGTAATGGAGGCCTCCCTTAGTGCCTCCATTGCCGTGCCATAACCCTACCGAGGGCGCCAACGTGGCCACACTACATTTTATTGCCCTGATGAGCCATTAATCTTTGTGAGTAAACATCAAAACGAGATTTTTAGCGTCTCCATGTGAATGATGGCCCCAACCTGCAGAGGGCGCTATCGTGCCCCAAATCTTTTTTATTTCACAAGCAGCATCGGATGGCCCTTACGGGCCGTACTTCAATTTACCACTGTTCACAAGAACATTACAGAGGGCGCTAACGAGCTGTAATGTGTATAATGTGTGATATGCGGGTCAGTCCCATTGGAATAACATGGCGAGCCTCGGTCGTCTCCATGGCAACACCGTACAAAATACGGTATGGGTCTCATTGGCTTTTTGGATCGGGATGCCATCAGCTATTATTGTGCCGAATTTTATCAATTTCCGAGAAACTAATTTTTTTCCCATAATGCATATTTTCTTCTCAGCCTAGAGGGGGCGCTATCGCGCCAAATCTCACTTTTTCACATTTGTTGTGTCCGGGGGTGAAAGGTCAATAAAATGTATATTTCCGATTTTTAATCGGAGTTCGTTTGTGCAAATGGGAGCATTTTGTTGTTTACGATAAGTTTAAAAATTCTTCGTAAAGATTGCGGCTTCGCCGCACACAAACCGTAAAACTTAGCCAAAAAATTTGGATAACTTTTGATGCCCCACATCTTGAGATGAACTGGAGCGATTTTGGGCTCATTTGGTGAAACGCCCTAGGAGGAGTTCGTTAAAATGCGACGTCAGCGAAAACGCTGACTCACCATTTTCCCGACTTCCTGTCAAAATGGCGGACTTCCGGTTTGTCTGGGGGCGTGGCCACAATAATAGTTTTTGGTTGCCGTCACATGACGAATGTCTGTACCGAATCTCGTCGCTCTACGACAAAGTTTATGTTGGTCCCCTCCCCATAGGCGCAATGTATTTTCACTTTTGTAGGTGGCGCTGTCGCGCCATTTTTTATTTCCCCAAAACGAAACACACATTTTAATTAATTTTTCACCGGACCTGAATTTTGGGCAAAGTTTGGTGAGTTTTCGACTATATTCAGGGGGTCAAATTCCTGCTCAAAGAGCAGAAGAAAGAAAGAAAGAAAGAAAGAAAAATAATAATATTTCCTGCAAAAACAATATAGTCGCTTTCGCGACAATATCATATTATACATTTTTTGAAAGCTTTAGACTTCCCCCACGCACCCGTGGGGCTCGGAGGTGGATGACGAGCGCTTCGCGCTCGTCATCCACCTCCGTATGACAGTTGGCCATATACCCCCATTCATTTTGCAGCAATTATAAGTATAAGGGCCCACACCAGAGGTGTGGGCAGTCACTGTTTTACACGGTGAGTTTACGTTTGACATGGGGACAGCGCTTCGCGCTGTTTTCGTGCGCTCCGCTCACCTCGGTTCAGTGCGCTGCGCGCACTGCGTTGCGATTACAATAGGCCCTTGCTACGGCAGGCCGCTCGGGCCTAATAATAATATTTCTTGCAAAAACAATATAGTCGCTTTCGCGACTACAACATATTATACATTTTTTGAAAGCTTCCGACTTCCCCCACGCATCCGTGGGGCTCGGAGGTGGATGACGAGCGCTTCGCGCTCGTCATCCACCTCCGTATGACAGTTGGCCATATACCCCCATTCATTTTGCAGCAATTATAAGTATAAGGGCCCACACCAGAGGTGTGGGCAGTCACTGTTTTACACGGTGAGTTTACGTTTGACATGGGGACAGCGCTTCGCGCTGTTTTCGTGCGCTCCGCGCACCTCGGTACAGTGCGCTACGCGCACTGCGTTGCGATTACAATAGGCCCTTGCTACGGCAGGCCGCTCGGGCCTAATAATAATATTTCCTGCAAAAACAATATAGTCGCTTTCGCGACTACAACATATTATACATTTTTGGAAAGCTTTCGACTTCCCCCACACACCCGTGGGGCTCGGAGGTGGATGACGAGCGCTTCGCGCTCGTCATCCACCTCCGTATGACAGTTGGCCATATACCCCCATTCATTTTGCTGCAATTATAAGTATAAGGGGCCCACACCAGAGGTGTGGGCAGTCACTGTTTTACACGGTGAGTTTACGTTTAACATGTTTTCGTGCGCTCCGCGCACCCAGGTTCAGTGCGCTGCGCGCACTGCGTTGCAATTACAATAGGCCCTTGCTACGGCAGGCCGCTCGGGCCTAATTAAAGCCGCAAGCGGCCGACCATGTAATGGAGGCCTCCCTCAGTGCCTCCATTGCCGCGCCATAACCCACCGAGGGCGCCAACGTGGCCACACTACATTTTATTGCCCTGATGTGCCATTAATCTCTGTGAGTAAACATCAAAACGAGATTTTTAGCCACTCCATGTGAATGATGGCTCCAACCTGCAGAGGGCGCTAGCGCGCCCCAAATCTTTTTTATTTCACAAGCAGCATCGGACGGCCTTGACGAGCCGTACTTCAATGACTACTGTCCACAAGCTCCTGACAGAGGGCGCTAACGCGCTGTAATTGTGTATAATGTGTGATATGCGGGTCAGTCCCATTGGAATAACATGGCGAGCCTCGGTCGTCTCCATGGCAACACCGTACAAAATACGGTATGGGTCTCATTGGCTTTTTTTACCGGGATGCCATCAGCTATTATTGTGCCGAATTTTATCCATTTCCGAGAAACTAATTTTTTTTCCATAATGCATTTTTTGTTCTCGGCCTAGAGGGGGCGCTATCGCGCCAAATCTCACGTTTTCACATTTGTTGTGTCCGGGAGTGAAAGGTCAATAAAATGTATATTTCCGATTTTTAATCGGAGTTCGTTTGTGCGAATGGGAGCATTTTGTTGTTTTCGGTAAGTCGCAAAATTCTTCATAAAGATTGCGGCTTCGCCGCAAACAAACCGTAAAACTTAGCCAAAAAATTTTGATAACTTTTGATGCCCCACATCGCGAGATGAACTGGAGCGATTTTGGGCTCATTTGGTGAAACGCCCTAGGAGGAGTTCGTTAAAATGCGACGTCAGCGAAAACGCTGACTCAGCATTTTCCCGACTTCCTGTCAAAATGGCGGACTTCCGGTTTGTCTGGGGGCGTGGCCTCAATAATATTATTTATTTGGCATCACATGACGAATGTTTGTACCGAATCTCGTCGCTCTACGACAAAGTTTATGTTGGCCCCCTCCCCATAGGCGCAATGTATTTTCACTTTTGTAGGTGGCGCTGTCGCGCCATTTTTTATTTCCCCAAAACGAAACACACATTTTAATAAATTTTTCACCGGATCTGAATTTTGGGCAAAGTTTGGTGAGTTTTCGACTATGTTCAGGGGGTCAAATTCCTGCTGAAAGAGCAGAAGAAGAAGAAAGAAAGAATAATAATATTTCCTGCAAAAACAATATAGTCGCTTTCGCGACTACAACATATTATACATTTTTGGAAAGCTTTCGACTTTCCCCACGCAGCCGTGGGGCTCGGAGGTGGATGACGAGCGCGAAGCGCTCGTCATCCACCTCCGTATGACAGTTGGCCATATACCCCCATTCATTTTGCTGCAATTATAAGTATAAGGGCCCACACCAGAGGTGTGGGCAGTCACTGTTTTACACGGTGAGTTTACGTTTGACATGGGGACAGCGCTTCGCGCTGTTTTCGTGCGCTCCGCGCACCTCGGTTCAGTGCGCTGCGCGCACTGCGTTGCGATTACAATAGGCCCTTGCTACGGCAGGCCGCTCGGGCCTAATAATAACAACAAACGTAGGCTCCAAATAGAGTACAAAAACAGACCAAACAAAATAACAAATAAACAAGAACGAATTCACAAAGTGTCTCACACAATAATTTACACGGGATTAACACACAAGAGACAAGTCCTAAGGCGAGCTGCACTACTAAGTCCCAGCCGCCCCGAGCAACAGATAAGCAGCACAGGGAGTTCAGTGTCCCGATGGCCTTGTGTATGAAACTGTTCTTAAGTCGACTGGACCTGGGCCGTAGATTCCACAGTCTCCTCCCTGAAGGCATTACCTTGAAGAGACTGTGTGATGGGTGCGTAGGGTCCCTGGTGATTCTGACGGCTTTGCGGGTGAGACGGGTGGAGTACATGTCCTTAATGGAGGGAGAGGGGCACCGTAAGATCTTCTCCGCTGCTCTCAAGATGCGCTGGAAGTTCCTTCGGCAGGAGGCAGTGCTGGCGCCGTGCCACACAGTGATGGAGCTGGTCAGGATGCTCTCTATAGTCCCTCTGTAGAAGTTGCACATAACGGAGGCTGGGACTCTACTTTCTCCGCAAGTTAAGAAGAGCTAGAGACGCTGATTGCTTTTCTTGACCAGAGATGTAGTGTGCATGGTCCCGGAAAGGTTCTCTGTGATGTGCACACCCAGGAACTTAGTGCTGGTCACCCTCTCCACTGTTCACCATTGATTGTTAGAGGAGCATGCTGGCTCTTCGAAAGTCCACAACAATCTCTTTTGTCTTCTCCACATTTAGAGAGAGGTTGTTCTGTGTGCACCACATGGCCAGACTGCTCACCTCACTCCTGTAGTTTGACTCGTCTCTGTTGTTGATGAGACCCACCACTGTTGTGTCGTCTGCAAACTTGATGAAGAGGTTTGAGTCGTACTTTGGAGCGCAGTCATGGGTCAGCAGAGCGAACAGGAGGGGGCTCAGCACACAGCTTGGGGAGCTCACGTGTTCAGTGTGATGGTTCTGGAGGACAGCCTGTGGTCTCCCCGTCAGAAAGTCCAGCAGCCAGTTGCACAGTGATGTGTTGATCCCCAGGTGGAGCCGTTTGTGTATTAGCTGCTGTGGGATTATAGTGTTGAATGCTGAGCTGAAGTCTAAAAACAGCATTCTAACGTAAGAGTCCTTCGTTTCAAGGTGAGTGAGGGCTGAATGAAGCGCAGTGGAGATGGCATCTTCAGTTGAGCGATTGGACCGATAAGCAAACTGGTATGGGTCCAGGCTGGGAGGGAAAAAAGACTTTATGTGGTCCATGATGAGCCGCTTGAAGCACTAGGAATAGGGCTGGAAAGCGGAAGTGCGAGAATTTGCGAGATTTCCGTCCACGGATACAAACAAACAACACACGCTGGTTGTCCTGTACTGATATTGCGGACTTCATACGCTCTGATGGCTTTTTCGGTGTTATTTTGGACACATTACGTCACTGGGACGAAAAACTTCGTATATGGCCATGCTAGTCGCTGACTGGATCGGCACATGCCCCACTCAGGTCTGTGGCATGGTCCCATTTAGTGATAATATTCGAGTAAGTTATACCCGTAGTGTGGTATTTCACAAGTTCATAGTTATACGGATTACTCAGGGAGAGTGACTAAGAGACAAGGTCACATGTCTTCAGCATACTTCTCGAACACTGTTCTCATATACTGTCTTTTGAATTGCTGTAGACTAGCTGCACCTTTTAAGTCTTTGTCTAAATTATTTTCTGGAGGTCTATGAATATACCCAAACAGTACAAATTATTGTCAATATTGTTGGTGACTTCTTTGCTTAGATTGATTAGAGCATGTGCAGTTGACCTGTTGTTTCTAAATTATGTCTATTCACAAAGCTTTCCAGGTGGGCAGCAAAATGTTTTTCCAGAATCTTAGATAGTTGAGGAAGTATAGACATTGGTCTATAATTTGTAAACTGACGATTATCACTACTTTTATAAATTGGAACGACAATCTTCATGAGGTCAGGGAATTCACCAGTTGAAAAGGAGAGATTGCATATATGCGTTAAAGACATTGATACATTTTGTATTACTTTTTTTAATCATGTTCATGTCAAAGTCATTCCAATCAGTGGATTTTTTATTCTTGAAAGCTATTTTAATTATTTCATTTTCATTTGTTGCCGTAAGAAAAAGGAATGTACATTCACATGTTTGTGTTGAGAGACATCACTGTTTGTTTTGGCTATTTTTGATGGCAAGTGAGGCCCAATGGTGACAAAGTAATAATTGAACGCATTAACTACATTCTCCCCGTTTGTAATTTTTTAACTTTGAGTCTTTGGACATTGAATGATTTAAGACTTTCCATAATCCTTTCATATTATTTTGATTGACCTCTATCATATTTCTATAATAATTTATTGTACCATTTTTTTTATTATACTTGTTAGTTTATTATATTTTTTGTATTTAGTTTCAGTTTCTAATGTTTGTTTCCTTATAAATATTGTATATAAGGAGTTTTTCTTTTTACATGCATTCAATAACCCCCTCGTCATCCATGGGCCACAAGTATTTGTTTGTGTATATTTGCGCGTTAGTTCTGGACAATATTGATCATACAAATGTTTGATTGTGTTGACAAAATGAGTATATGCAATATTAACATCCTGTTCTCCAAGGACATTATTCCAGTCATGATCAGACAAACTCTGCTTGAAGGCGTTTATCGAGCACTCAGATGTTAATCTTACACTTTTTACCATAATATTACCTGTTTTTCTTACCAATTAGATGTATTTCATATAGTGAGAAGACTGGCAAGTGGTCGCTAATGTCATTAATCAGTATACCACTTGTGAAAATATTATCAATTAATGTAGCACCGTATGCAGTTATCCTAGTGGGGCGGGTGATTCAGGGGTAAAGTGACAGACTGTACACGGGGTCCACACATTTTTCTGTGGACTTGCGCGATTTTGTTTTCAGTAAATCAATATTAAAATCCCCACAGACAAAAATGACTTTGTGGTTGTCGTTAAAGACTTCAATGTCTGCACCCGGTGCTCGATAGATACAATAAACTAAGCACGAGCGCTAACCACTGTACTACCGTGCCGCAGAGGTATTCACCTGTTCAGAGCTAACGCTAACACAGCAGCACAACACAGCGCTAACTTCCGCTCCAACACAGCGCTCACACCGCGATGTCTCTCTGCTTCCCTGAGGATGAGGAATTTGTGGGAGGGATCATTTAAATGCTCTGACTGAACTCTTACCCATGTAAAAAAGGGTAATTGAATATCAGTATGTATATGTAAGATCGGCTGATATTGTAAATTACCCAGCATCAGCGACGGTAACTTTCTACTTCCTAAATGCATCATGGATTCTTTTCTAAAACCACAAGTACATAGCCAATTGTTGTCAAATAAAAAGTGTATAAACGCTTGAGTTGTGGTGGAGTTTGTAGATTTCGTGAAAAAGACTGTTTATTGAGGCGCCCTAAAACTGCAGCTTCTTCCTTCCTCTTATTGAGCGGAAGGGAACTGCTGCTGCTGCCTCCAGTTAATATTGAATTCAAATTAATATTATATTTAGTTTAGTTTAGTTTATTATGATCTTATTATGATTATGATCTGATCTTAGCAAACAAGATCAGATCAGAGGAATAGTGTCAAAACCAGACTTGGAGAGACTCATCCATGCATTTGTCTCCAGCAGGTTAGACGACTGTAACGGCTGCTCACTGGCCTTTCCTAACGAGCTGTTAGAGCTGCAGAACATCCAGAACGCTGCTGCTCGAGTCCTGACAAGAACCAGGAAATACGACCATATTAGTCCAGTGCTCCGGTCTCTGCACTGGCTTCCTGTCACTCAGAGAATAGAATTTAAAACAGCTCTGCTTGTCGTTTCATGGTTTAGCACCAAAGTACATCTCTGACATGTTGGAGCCGTATGAACCATCTCGGGCCCTGAGAACTTCAGGGAGGGGTCCCCTGGTGGTTCCCAGAGTCAATAATAAACACGGTGAGGCTGCGTTTCAGTTTCATGCAGCTAAAATCTGGAACAGTCTTCATGAGGATGTGAGACAGGCCTCAACTCTGACAATGTTCAAATCCAGGCTGAAAACAGCTCTTTTTACCCGAGCATATGAAAACTGAAAGTATTTTATCTGCACTCTTGCCTTTTACTGTAATTGATACATTTTTATGTTGATGTTTTAATGATTGATTTAATCTGTTTTCGTGTAACTTTATGCAACTGTGAAAGCACTTTGCCTTGTGTATGAATTGTGCTTGCCTTTCCTATTAGTTTATTTGAGTAGCTAAAACTCTGCTCAAAAGGAGTGGGCTGAAGAAAAAGCTTATAAGCGCCCACCCCCGACATTTCATCATATCACACCTTAATATAATAAAAGACACATTTTATACTCAGTGAATATTATTATGAACATATTTGACTTGCTGCTGCCTGTACAAACATATGTCGTCAAAGGGATAGACAGCTTTGCACATTCAAATGTCAGGATGTGGGTTTACAGAGAAATAGAACTCAGAACAATGCGTTTGAAACAGCGCAGAGCAATGTCTAGACGTAGAGGACAAATGGACAGTTGACACATTATCAGAGGAGTGGCAGACCCCAGCAAGAAACCCACGCCAGACTGCGAGAACCGTCTCCATGGCGACAGGCTGACTCCCTGCGCCCATTTTTCCATTTTTAGAGCTGCCTAAATCTGACTGTTGCGTGGGCCAAGGTCAGATCTGTCCGTCTTCACCGCGTCCGACATTTCCTGTTGTATCGCGAAAACTCGGATATGACATTGTTTGATCCCATTTCCCAGACACAAGCAGCGCCCGCTGCAATTACGCAGCGGAAAGGTGAGTAAAAATCCAATACACTTTATTCCTACAGCACAGTTTATAGACCAGTGAATCCAAAGTGCTGCACGTTAAAAGAAAACAAGACATCACTCCAACTAGTCAATATGAAATCCAGTAAGAGACAGTAGAAAAGTAATTATTAAGTAAAAACAGTGACTAAATTATTATTTTTTTGCCATTAGTGAACTTGGGGTAAGACAGTGCAAAGGAATAGGGAAAATAAATAGATATACAGAGATATATCATTAAGGAACCTTTCCTGTATATGGCGCGATGGTGGTGCAGTTGGTAGAGCAGGTTGTCTCCTGATTGGAAGGACGGGAATTCGAATCCCAGCTCACACATATGCTAATGTGTCCTTGGGCAAGACACTTCACTCTCCTTGCCTCCAGTGTCTGTGTATGAACAACAGTGTGACTGGATGACTGGTTTCTTGCAGTAAAACACTTTGGGCCTAATGAAGGTAGAAAAGCCAATCATGTGACTGTGTTGCCCAGTGGCCGCTGGCTGCTCTGCTTCATGACCGCGACACTAAGGGCTGCCATTGGTCCGCCATTGCTGTAGTACCTCCAAATAGCCATTAGTCTCCCATTAGAAAGCGTTGCACTTTAGACACATTAAAAACAACTTTAAAGCCTGGCTTCTAATTTTCCTAAATTTTCTATAACTAGATAGTCCTCCTGTGATAACGCTGGGTTAGTTAAAATTAAAGAAACCAGGCTGGTTTTCCTAAGAAACATTTGTGAAATTTTGTATATTGATGAGATATTAATTACTTTGACTGACCGGCCGTTGGCATTAGAGCTAATGGCACGGGCGTGGCTATGATGCCCTTTTTAAAAACATGCTCCGTCAGAGCTGGGTAGGAGGAGTCTGTAAACTGTCTTTGAGCTATGCTAGATCACGGCTGGCACAAACCCTCGTAAACCGCTCTTTCCATTTATGCATGCCTTTCAGTCATGTGACTTTTGTTGTTATGGCGGCCATTTTTAATACTGAAGTAGAATTAAGCAGTTCTACAACATGTAACAATATCTCTACTCAGGATATAGAAGAAAGACAACTCATTGACAGTGACATTTGTATGTACTCGAAATCATTGCTCAAGCAGATAACAGTAAAAACCTGGCCACAGAGACGCATGTTTATGTAAAGAAACCAGTGAGTCAGTGTTTAAGATGTTAGGATGCTACCAGTTAGCATTTAGCTTTAACAGCTCAGCTCCGACCTCTCCTAGAGAAAGCCCTGAACCACAATCCAAACCTTGGCTACGACATGTGACAGAGGTCAGAGTTGTTACGGTAGTAATTCCTCCGTGTTCATAGATGTGAGCCACACATGTGTTTATCGTGTTGAAACCGCTGACAGTTGATTGAATCAATTGTCAGTGGTTGCTAAACAGTAGCATGCTAACTGCTGACTCAGACCGACTCTGTTAACATGACAAACTGTAAAAATCACAGTTAATGCGCGATGTCATCGGAAACGCATGTATACGAGTTGCTGTATAATTCCAAGCAATGACTTAAGAGAATCAAGCCCAAACACTTTTTGAAAATAGAGACCAGTCAGACGGAGCACGCTGTCAGTTTGCGGTTGAAAGTTTCCATGCGTGTTCCATTAGTGACAGCCGCTTAATGAAGGTATTTTCCAGTTCATTTGGAGAATTAATTTAATAATAGACTTGATTGTTATTTTAATGGTTTACAAAAGCGCTGGAACCTGCC
This sequence comes from Proterorhinus semilunaris, assembly GCA_021464625.1. NCBI lineage: Eukaryota > Metazoa > Chordata > Actinopteri > Gobiiformes > Gobiidae > Proterorhinus > Proterorhinus semilunaris. The sequence continues at coordinate 8,260,799 of CM038348.1, forward strand.
CCTTTGAGATGACAGGGAAAGTTCCTTGATTAAACCTAATTAACCCTCACGGCAAATTAGACTAATGCCTTTGGAAAGATGTTTGACTGTTTGGGGAATAACCTGTGAAACGTTACGACTGTTTACGGTATTCTAATTATTTTTAAACGTCTAACACGGCAACCGAGGCTTTGCTGCAGCTAAAAAAATCTGTCTGCTGCATTTTGAACCAACTGTAGTTTTGTGGTGAGTTTTTCAGGGAGTCCAGTCTAGTCTAGTGCTGGGGTTCTCGAACTTTTCTGGACCACGACCCCCAACATTACCATGCAAGCCATTCGAGGAACCCACCGTAAAAAGGTTTTCTGTGTCGGCATAGATCTTATTTGATATTTTTCAACTTTATTTTATGTTTTCACTGTTTAGAATTTGATTGAATATAGTGTATTGCTCGAGTGCAATAGTGATGGGATTTGTGGCCTTTTTGGTGTACTGTATCATTTGGATCGGCTCACCTGAAAGAGCCGATCCAAATGATTGGCACCCAAAGGGCTCTTCTTTTTTGCCGATACAGTTTACGTTTCAGACAAATTTAGCTGAGATTTTGATTGATGACTTGCCGTGTTGGGGAGAATACTTTGGAACTGTATTTAGTTACAGAATACTGAATACTTGGCCAAAAGTGTATTTTATAACATATTCCCTTACTTTGTCCAATCACAGTACGGTGTTCTGAATATTTACTTTCACATTGATTTACTTTATATCTATATACAAATGTGGATATCTTTACATTTTATGCATGAATACAGTGTGTGCTTACAGTATGGTCATTGCTCCGCCTGTTATAGATACAGACGGCATCTCATCATAGAAGTGGGCATGGCCTCGTAGAGGGGGAAAACAATCTTTTGGGAAACACCATTTTTTTACTCTTTTTATCCATTTTCCGGCAACATATAAACTTATTTATCACATACTAATAAAGTCAAGTCTAAATCGGGTCCATATAGATGTGTATTCACTGCAGATTGTTCAGTAGAAGTGATAAAACGGCAGTCGTAGCTAGTGCTAGCTAGCATTAGCATGACGCATCATGTTAGCATTCTCCGTTATTGATGTATTTATGGCAGTGTTTTTCAACCTTTTTTGAGCCAAGGCACATTTTTTTTATTTAAAAAATCACGAGGCACACCATGCACCAGCAGAAAATGTTAAAAACTTTAACTCTGTAGCCTATATTCACAAAGTGCATCCATGCATTGCTAATTCTCTTGTCTCAAAGAAATGAGCTACCTGCGGGCACTTTCTGATATGGAAGAGTTAGTTAGTTAGTTGTTTCTCAACAAATAAAGAAACGGCTTAAAATGTGTTCTCCTTCAGCCCAAACTGCACAGGACCGTCTCTGCTCGAGCACTTACTGTAAACCTTTATTAATGGAGACTCCAGTCATCCACAGGTAATGACCACGTTTTTGTAACTACATTCTCTTCTCTTCAATCCTGAGAAAGGCAGCGGTGTCTTGAAACAAAAATCCTCATTATTCTTGTAAAGTTGGCTCGGAATCTCCCTGTCAGTTCAAGATGTCAGTCTCCCTGGTGGTTTTTGGTTGCTTTTGTTAATAAAAAAATGAATATTGCTTCATCTGTTGATATGAGGGTTGCACAGTCATATCACAATAATATGAACACATTTGTTCTGTTTTGCGTGTTTCCCCCCAACGGCAAAGGCACTTTAATGCCCCATTCACACCTATGCAACAATCTCCTTTTGGGAGTGGTCGAGACAGTGACAAAAAAATAAATCAAAAGGCGACTGGACACAATTCACACGCTCCCACAGACTGCCACCACACAGGGTTTGAACGGGGCCCGAGACATTTCGTTGACAACTCACAGTGTTATAAACATTTCACAGGGAGCCACAACATCGAGCGTTCATGCACCGTGCTGCTGTTGGAATCGGTCGCTTCAGTGTAGATTTTCTTAGCAGGTGAGACGGGGGCAGACGAGAGGAAACTCGAGCAGACAAACAATAGCCCTCCCTCCCCCAAATAGCAGCAAGGCTGGTGTGAATCCGCCTTAACATCCAGAGGTGTCTTTCAACTCGCCCGTAATAAATCAACAGGGATGGTCACAATAAAACTGACAATGAAACCCGCTGCACCAAAGACGTCACATGTTTTTTTCTTCTTCCAACCTCAGAAGAAAAGTTAAATACCACTGGGGAGATGGAGGAAGGCATCCAGACACGGATCGGCAACGCCAAGATAGCCTTCAAGCTACTTTGTAAGGTGTAATTAATCCCTAAAGAGGGATTAATTGGGATCTCACAAACGTGAACAAACAAACAAATGGGAAAGTTTTCTCTGAAGAATGATGTCACTGGAGTAAAAGGAAACAGAGCAGGAGGTAAATGACTTTTGTTTAGGATAAACTTAAAATGAACGGGATATCTGCACTAGACGCTGCGTGATCTGAGGCTTCTCTGGATGTGGAGCGGTCGGATGGACTTAAGACTTTTTATTCCGCCCCCGTTGCGTCGGCTACCGTCACCGATCATCCAGACGAGCCGCAACCGCATTTCGAACAAGCCTAATAATATATGCAGTATCTCAGGTTAACAAATGGAAGTAAAGTTACAGTTACCAGTGTACAGTTACCATTAGCAACTCTGAAATATCATCACAAAATCCCACAGCATAAACCATGTATGTACAAAATCTACAAAGTCTATGTACAAGATATATACACACGATGTTTACAAAGTACCAAAACAAGGATGAAACTTATGCAACATTATATTGGAGAAACGAAAACATTTTTACAGAAGAGACTTTATCAGCACCGAAGAGAAAGCACAAGCGGCCCTCAGTCGGCGGTGCACCTCCATCTCAAAGCCTCCAACCACTCCTTTGAGGACGGGGAGGTCAACATTGTAGCTAAAGAAGAACATTGGTTTGAAAGAGGAGTTAAAGAAGCTATTTTTGTCAGGAAAGAAAACCCCTCCATGAACCGGAATGGTGGGCTCAGATTTAATCTCCCGTCACTGTACTCCAATCTCCTTCAGGAGAAACCGAAAGGGCGTGGCCAGTCCAAGGAGACGGCACCTCAGCCAACTAAAGAACAATAGGCAGGTAATTAGCAGTGATTAGCCATGAATAGGACAGGACTGACCGATACTGAGGTGAGCAGATCGTTAGAGACGCTCTACTTCAAAGGTGTTTACCCACGGGTGAGAGTAGCTGTGATTAGAGGGGAGGAGCCGGGCCTACCCTAACTCCTCCCCGTTGGTCTACATATTCAGCTGCGTGCAGATTGTGACCTTTGTCGCTGACAAAGCCTTTTGGATGAGAGGCGAAACGTTCGAAGACTTCAACTAGAGTACAGAAGATGAATCAAGTACCTTCATTGAAGCAATTTATGATACCCCTTATTTTATTTTATAGGATTTACCGGCTCTTGGATGGTTAAAGAACTTTTTGGAGAAAGAGAGATTAAAAAATGGACACACCATTACATATTTCCAACCATTTAATAAGTGTTCCTTCATGGCTCATGGATGTGGAAAACTACAGTTTAATTCTTAAATCGGTGCCTCAAAATTACTTTTAGGATTAGCAAACTAAAGTCTCCAACAAATACCTCAGGGAGAGGGTGGAGCAAAGGCCCCCAACTTGTCAATATGAAAATGGATTGGACACACTATGAGGGAATAAAGCAGTCCACAACATATGTGACCGATCACGAGAGCGGGGGACACAACTCGATTTAAGGGCATTTTGAGTTGGACATAGATTAAGAAAGTGTTGTGGTCCTGTCTGGCCACTCCCTTCTCTCTCCCTCTGCCCCTCCCCTTGTGTGTTGACCTTGTTTGGCGGTTCCTGGGCGGTTCCCTCGTTACTCACCTGCTGTGCTCCACACCTGTATCTCATCATGCAATCGACTCTGTAGAAAAGGCCACCAGACCTCCACTCCTCTGCCAAGTGGCGGTATGCACCTAAGCAGTTGGTTGCCACCCGCCACTACCCGAACAAAGAAAGACTCCTCTACCAGATTGTTCCGTCATCTATCCGGTGATCTTCTATCAGGCTTTTTGAACTATTTGCAAGACCTTTTTAATTCGAAACACTAACCTGCTTTTTTTCCGTGTCCTGTTCAGTTTTTGGAGCCAGTTCCTGTACCACTGCCATCTGTCCTCTGTCTGCGTCTCCGTCTGTATCATCCACCAAGTACTTTGTTTCATGTTATCCCATCTGAGTGAGAAGTGCAGTGCACGTACTGTGTACCTGCCAACAGTTCCCTTACCCCCAGATTCCACATCCTCCGCCTGTTGGCTCAGCTCCACTTCAGGCCGCCTCTGAATGACAGCAACATTAGGGATCTCCCAATCTGCTTTTTAGAGCGTCCGATCCGATATTTTGATGCTACATGCTGGCTGATTCCGATCCTGATCTGATACATATCAGATAAAATATAATTTTATATATTTGATTTTGACTTGTAGATTGTAGACCTATTGGATATTACAGTAGTTTCATCAGTTGGCGACTATTACAGGCTTTTATAACCTGCAAGAAGTTTTGGATTTAGCTTTGTATTACTCGATATTACCTTCTAATTAAAAATTCAAAGGCTAAAATAGACATACATTAAAACAGTTTTACAATTGCAGTATGTTAAACCCCTTCAAAAAACAGCAGCAGATATTATTGTTTCAGCTCTAGCTGCCTGTAAAAGACGTAAGCACTAGGGCCACATGGATAATTATTATGCATAAAGTGTGCACCTACAAGAACACTCATCTCAGCTGTTGAACTATTCTGCCTGAGTTTTCTGACTCCTCTGTAAAAGCTAAATGACTGCACTGCACAGGAAACAAGGAACTTTTATTTGCAACTGCTATGTTTTTTAGCAGCTGTTGGTTGATCCTGAGTGAGTGAGCGCTAGTAGCCTAGCTTAGCGATAGCATTACAGACGTGAATCTTCTTCACTCCACTTCTTTTCTGCGTGAAAGAAGGTGGGTCTGGACAGACACGGTAAACAAGTTGTTGATTGGCGGCTATGGCCTAACCAGACTAACTTCCCTGCGTGGAATGGACAGGGAATAGTATGGCAGAGCCTGCAGGCAGCGGACACTCATTAAATCCGATTCGATATTCTCAAAATGCCTGGATTGGCCACTGATACTGAATATCAGATCGGGACATCCCTAACATTAACGGCCAATGCCTTCACTTAAGTCCACTGGTCCAGGTCCATGAGGAACTCAAAGTGAGCATGCGCAAGGCAATGAGTTTGTCAAATGAAACCTACAGTAAAATAACTATTTAGGAGCAGGAGAGTTGCTTTGAAGCTCGTCCCCTTCTCTTTTAAGGTCACAAGTTCTTCTGCGTGCGAGGGAATGAAAATTACAGCAATAAATGCTTCATTGGGTGGCGTGATTGCTTTTGTGGTCTAAAGTGATAACAAGTGTAAACATCCAGGTCATATTTAATACATCTGACATTTTTGTTAAAATAAAGTCTGTGGCGTGCAGAGGGTGTTTGAAAACCCGGTTGTTGTTGCCGTTCTCTTTCCTTTGTGCTATCTGAACTGTGGAGCTTGATCTGGCCAGACTGACGGAGGTGAAAATAGAGTTGATCCATATTTTCGCCAGGGTGGAACGTAGGCCCTCGCGAACAGAGAGGATGTGGTATGGTAGCCTGGTGAGACCAGAATGATTCCCCTCTGTTTTTTTTTTATCCAGCGGGGGATCAGTCTGGTCACCCCGTCCTCGTTCGCGGCTTCCGCAAAATCAATCCGTTCACGTGCAATCAGATTTGTTTATTTGCCGTGACGTGTTGTTAGCGAGCAACGTCACTCACGGGACGCGGAAGTCCCCTCAATAACAATCTACGAACGATGCACGAAAGAGAGAAAGTGTGTCTCCAGTCGGCGGTAAATGACCAAAAAACACATCGACAGTAGGTGAGTTTCGTTATTCATAATCCTGCGCAAATATTAACGCAAAACCGCTAATAACACCACATCAACAGCAGACGCCCGCCCTTCGCTGATTGGTTTACTCCGCTTCCTGTTTGCTTGCGTATCTACCGCTGTGGGAAATGGATTCGACGCAGGGGTAACCAGACTCACCGGCTGGTACAGCGGTGAGTCTGGATTTTTCCAGGCTAGTGGTACGGGGGGTCTTCAACTTGTTTCACCTTGTGATTCTGCTTTTAAGTAACAAAACCAAAAGTGCTATTAATGCTTAAGGGAAACTTGTGTAATTATGCGACTTTGGAAACTGTGATATTTCAACACGTTTTTTTTCATTGAGCTTCACTTTGACAAATTGGTTTGTAGATTATTTTCAAAATGCTCAGAACAAAAACAAAATGCATGTAAAACGTGACTTTGCCTGCGCGTGTAGAAATGCAGAATCCTTTGGCAAGTGACCAAGAAAGGTCTGGAGAGCGACTGGTTGGAGATCGCTGTTGTGGAATGTTTTTAAAGGTCCTATATCATGCAAAATCGACTTTTTGGAGCTTTTAACCATGTTGTTATGCTATTTCCTTATCAAAAACACCCCCAGAGTGGTTTTTGGATTCATTCACGCAGTTCTCAGTAATCCTCCTGAATCCTGCTCTCTGAGCAGCTGCTCCGCCCTCTCCTGGTAAACGACTGGCTTGTTCAGTTGTGTCGTCACAGCGGAACGGAAGTGCTCGACGTCTGTAATCTAATGCCTTACGGCATGATTTTTATTTGTAAAACTGTTTTTTTCATTATTTCTGTCGTAAGAAAAAAGAAATAAAAAAAAAAAGCAAAAAAAAAAAAAAAAAAAAGGAAGTGCCTGACGCTGCGCTGCCCCTGTACCGAAAACAAACGCTCCCCCTGAGCGTCCGAACGGTCTGAACAGATGGTCATGTCATGTTGCACCGAAAGTTGTGAAGAGGGAGCTTTTTCTAACCTACTCTGGAGTCTGGACGCCTGTTCTTTTTTCTTACCTCACGATAATGTCATGGAGAAAACCGCGTTTGGCGAGGACTGGACTTTATTCAACCTTCCCAAAGAGGAGGCCATAGAAGTTGGAATTTCCCTCCGGGATTCAGCGACTATCAGCCAGAATAGTGTTTGTCTGAGCCTGTCGCTGATGGATGTTTGATGAACCTTGGCCAGAATCAAAGTGGATTAACTTTTATAACCAGCGCAAATCCCATACTGGAAACATCAGAGTGGTGAGTCGATCAAAATGCATGTTAGCGTGTGTGTTAGCGTGTGTGCTAGCCATTTAGCCATGAAGCTGTGTTGCACATGTTAACTCCTTATAACAGCATCATGAAATAACTTCACTTTTTGCTGTGATATATATATTTCTACTACTGCTAAAGTTGTATGAGCGGCGAGAGGGGGCGGAGTTAACTGAATCCAAGCGTTTTGTCTTCCGGGTTGGAAAAATACCTCCAGAAAATACTAATATTTATCACAAAAATGAGTGCTCCGTAGTGGTAGAGGTACAATATATCATATAAATGCCTATACTTTACTTTGGAATGGCTTAAAATAGCATGATACAGGTCCTTTAATAGTTAAAAGTGCAACATGTGGAGTGGAGCAGGGAACATGGAGAATGTGCAATCTGAGCGTTAAGGCACAATTTCCATTCAGATTACATCGAAACAACGCAAGGGTTTTTGTCTCCAACATTTGCTTCCCTTAAGAACGGTGCATAAGCCTCAAAACGTCAGGAGACTCTCCTAAATACAGTGCAGGTACAACTAAGGGTGGGTATTGTTAAGCACATAAGCGGTACTTTAAAAGGCACAAAAATAGGTATATGTGACCCGCCGTGGAATCCAAAGACACAAGTCGGCAGCTTGCGTCTCGAGAAAAACGTAAACAAAGTATTTATTTTGAAAATTGGTGATTTTCACTTTTTTCCACAATCGTTCAGTTGAAGTCACGAAGAAGCCTCTCCATGTTTAAGCTACCAGTATTGGTATATTTAAAAGTGTAAACTTTTAGGTTCAAACCTGCTTGTTTTTGGGAGATTTGGGAGCCGCTGTAGGGGCGTGCCTTTGTCTGTGTGTATTTACATGCTGAGGAGGAGGGGGGGCAGCACAGCCACACAGCTGCTTGGTTTGCGTAGTCCACACAGGCTTTAGCAAACAAATGCCACGCAAAAAAGGCAGTTTTATACATATGCCTATTGTCGATCAGTTTTCAGGTTGAAAAAGTCTGTTTTTGTCAGAGAAATGGCGCACGCCGTGGGGGCGTGTGCGGCTTCATGGCTGTAAGCCTCCCCTGTGTGGCTCTCAGAAGCTGCCACTACTACACTGGAAAATGGATTTACCACGAGTTTGCTGAGCAGAAGGCAAAGGTTCAGACGGGTGAGTGAAAGTTTGTTTGTTTTTTATCGCTTGCGGGTGCTGTCTTGTAGTTGTTTGACGAGTCTATTGTGCTGTTGTTAGCTTAGCCGTTAGCCGTTAGCTAACGTGCAGCTGAACCTGCTATTTACACAAAACCAAGACCTCTCCCAACTTAAACTACTCCATAAATGTAGTCAGAGCATCCCTAGCTTTCAGCCACTTCTTATTTGAGGGAGATCCGCTTCATATTTTCGGTTTTATGACCAAATAAATTTACGCTGCATTACTGCAGTGAAATGTAAACAATGGGGAAGGCGCGCGGCGATAAAACGCAAAATTGGCCTTTTCCTCTCGTGTATGTGCATTACAGTAGTACAGGAGGCTTTCTAAAGTTATAAATGTAGTTATAAACGCATCCATAGCTCTCTCTCAGCGTGAGGCGGAGCAGACACAGACAGAGAAACACGCAGGATTGTGTCTGTAAATTAAAGAGCAGCTACACTATGTCCATTATCTACATCACTATGGCCTAGTAAACATCATCTTGTGTTCATTCTAAAAACACGTATGTTATCTCATGTTTAGTCCATGTTTAGACTTTCTCATACCTATTATTAGCTAGCTCGGACACTCGTGCGTTATAAGTCAAAGGTAAAAGTATTCATCAATGTACAGGATTTTTTTTAATCCTTTGACTCAAACCAGGGCTAACCACTAACTGCGGTCTAAACCAAGACTAAACCAGGAAGTACAGATACAGACTCTGAGATCTTTTTTTTTCTTCAGGCCGGGTCTAACAGCTCCAGCCCGACCAGATGCAGGAAGAAAATCTTTATGCCAAGTTTCCGCCAGAGACCAGAGGTATGTGTCTATTCTTTTATTCTTATTTTTCTGTTATGTCCCCTCTCTTCCTGTCTCCATCCCTCTCCTCCTCCTCATGCCTCCATCCCTGTTTTATTTATATTTTATGTACATTAATGTTTTGATTTTGCTCAGCAGGTGATCTTTAACACACATTCACTTTACTTTATCAATGTCCCTTAAAGGGTGATTTATTCATGAGAATAAGCAGCCTGATAGTAGCATGAAATAATGCAGAATAGCATCAATGTAGTAATTTTTATCTTTGTTAGACAGTTATGAAAAGACACACATTTCATTGAATCTAATCCAAGTTCCCTCTCTCCTACAGTTACACTTTCCCTCAAACCCTCTCCAGCCAGGACCAATGTACTTCCTGAAACAGAGGTGGATCTTCATTGTGACAACTGCAGTGGGCCGAACAAGAACAACTTCATGCTCTGGTTCCTTGCCTGGCGTGTTGGACACAAGCTTCACGATAAAATTGAAATCAACTTCCTTATTGCTGCCACACTGTTTTCCCCTGACTGTGGCTTTGGACTGATCAAGCCTCCATGAAGACAGGAGTCAACAGTTTGGCAGAGATCGCTGAGGTACTTTCACTTTACCGACTTCAGTGCAGTTTTCTGATTTGCTTCAATGAAACATTTAACTGAAGATCTTTTTTGTAAAAAAACAGTAAGGTTAAAGCATTGAATAATAAAAACTTGAAGGAATAAAAATCAACCTCCATGTGATGTGGTAAATATTAGGTATTGATCCGTTATTACTGAAATATGGATTCATATTCACTCAATTGGCATTTTCTATGGCTTAAAGTAAAGTTGTAACTCACTTAAAGTATTTATATTATGAATTTGTTTTGGGGGGGGGGGTGATGTGTAGAAACTGTGTGAGGTTTCATGAATCAGAGCATTGCAATAACATTAAAATACCCAAACACCAGATCTCTTCTGTTGTTTTTTAAATATATTGTAAACTTATCTTTCATCATTCTTGTATGAAAAGCGCTCTCTAAGCAATGTTTGAGTGATTTGCTTTATTAATTGATATATACTTTTATTTTCAATAGTATATTGCTTATTATTTATCATTAGCAAAAAACAACAATGGCAATAAAAACGATTCATACTCATACTGTATATAATATATCACTGTTTTTGATTTGAACATTAACATTATTTTTAACATAAAAGTTACATGTGTTACACAACACGTTCTCAAGCCAGTGACAGTTTATCAATTGATATAAAAAAATGTAAGAGAACAATAACAACCTTCTGCTGTGAGGTGAGATCAATAAATGAAACCAAAAATAAAACAGATACACATAATGAAACTGGTAAACAATGGTTTGTTGTGGAAGCAATAACCTTTGTGCTCCCTCCCTGTGCTTTAGTGCTTTGAGGGGGAGTTTGACAGGGGGTGTGGCTTATCCAAATGAGATGTAAATGAGCCCTATTGTCCCTCCCAACAGCAGAGAGGTGAGAATGGCCCAAAACTTCAGAGGCCGTTTAATCCCCTTTGGTTTTTTAGGAATTGCCAACTTCAAATCACCACTACGCCTCCAAATATTATCAGATTTCCATGTGTTACACATCATTGGAAAGCTTGGAGACCACACTTTAACAATCTGTTATTATCTCATAATGTCCCAAAACCGACTTGTGTCTTTGGTTTCTGTGACTGGTCACATATATCCTTTTATATAGCGAGAGACTACTGGAAATATGGGCAATATAGCCTTAGCCGATATGTACATATATTTTATTGTTCTACATTTAGACCCAGTTTAATTCCAATGTGCGCATACATTTAACATATGGATGATGAATGGACCGTGACGAACAATCAAACTGCAGCATGGGTGTAGGTTTGCGTGGGGACCATGGGGACATGTCCCTACCAATATTTCAGGATGGCCAAGTTGTCCCCACCAACTTCAAGTGGACATCTTCACATTGTGCGAGCTTTCACAAAGACTTTACTCAGATGTGGGTACTTTAGGCTTGTGTTGATTGGTCAAATATTCACAGAGATATTTTCCGGTTGCAACAGAACCTCAGTCTGTTTATGGAGCCTTATTACTTGCGCCGGCGGAAACACGCCATGTCTTATATTTATTTAGGTTGGATGTTTCACTCAACAACGATCAGAAAAGAGTTGGTATGCTCTGTCCATAACGTATTTTATTAGGAGACGAGAGCGGTGCACTTCTGTTCCATGTTCTCGGATGCAGCAGTGAGGGAGGGGCAGCACGGGGAGATCAGAGTTACAAAAACACACAAAAAACTAAAACAAAGAGTCATATTAATATGGCTAAGTGACGATGTTTGACAGGTCTGGTGGCCATCCATCCATCCATTTTCTTCCGTTAAGCTCACGTTAAGGTGGCGGTTCCAAGAGGGGGAGGTCATTTTTGTATGTATGTATGTATGTATTTATTTATTGGTGGGATGTTAAGTGTCCCCACCAATAGTAACACCAAACCTATGCCCTTGAACTGCAGTATGGCACTTGTATTGATGAGTTGTGTAGCCCATTATAGACTATTTTATTAGCTGCCTATTATATTAGACAGCCTGGCCATGTTGTGTTACGGTAAATGTTTCCTCGCAGCCGCACTTGTTGCTTCATCTTTATACGTAAATCTCCCCAGAGAAAAGGCCCCTTATGCAGCTCCTGTCAACTTCATTAGCATGTCTTTGGTGGGATTCTACAGGTTTCCATGGCAACTGCTATGCATCCTTAATGCGTGTCTAGCGTCTGTCTCTTATTGGATTGTCAATTGGCGTCTAATTAATGACGGTCTTCTCATTGGACTCCTTAAGTAGCGCTCAGAGGTATGGTTGCACTTGCTTTGTGGTGGGAATGTATTTTGAGGACAGCGATATGATTTATAAGAGAACACGATTACAATACAACCACCGAGTACTGCGCCATTTCAGTTATCTAAGTGGATTTAGACAAACCCATTGTCTCTCCTGCGCTTTTAGATCAGCACTAATTCATCGTCTTACAATAAAAAAGATAAGAGCGTGCCAGTGGAACGGATAAAGTACTTACGAATATTCATTTTTCTGTTTTAAACTAAATGGCGTCTATGGCAGGGGTTTTGGATCTAAAGAAAGCCAAAAACTGTTATCTGTAAAGACCAGCAACCGATTTTGAATCCTGTGTTCACCTTGATTTGAGTGTGTAAACTGTACTGCCTGTGGTCCTTTTGCTCTTCACGTTCACAAATGCAGAAATGCAGAGTAACCGGGCCTCCCTTGCTCGTTTTCCCAAGCTCTGACAGATTGGACATTCACGAGGCGGGATGACAACATCAAGCTTCTGTGAATGAGCAAGAAAGTATTTGCAGATCGAAACTCAATCTGCAAGGTCATTCATATTTCTACTTAAATGCGACTTGTATGTGACTTTCTGTCTGAATGGAATACATTTTGAATAGTCTTGGACAATGGAACAATCGTTATTTCACTTGAACTAGGAAACAGTAAGTGCTTTATTTGTCATTGTACAAGTACAACAAAATTGCGTAGATCAGGTGTTGGGCTAGTCCGGAGCTTCTGCGACTATGCATGCCGCCACTGTGGCCAATCTGACTAGCATGTTTTTAGAGGTTGGGTAAACTGCCTTCAGTGCTCCTCTAAAACGATGCACCGCCTCCTGGGCTTGTCCCTGTTTCAGATCGTGGTGTCCTGCACAGATGTAAATGAGCCCTATTGTCACTCAATAGGCAGCAGAGAGATGTGAGAACAGCCCAAAACTTTAGAGGCCGTTTTCTGTGAACTTCAAATCGCCGCTACGTCTCCAAATATGATCAAATTTCCATTTGTTACACATTGTTGGAAAGCTTGGAGACTACACTTTCACAATCTGTGGAAAGCTCAAAATGCCCCAGAACCGACTTGTGTCGCTGGTTCCTGTGACTGGGCACATCTATTTGTTATTACTCATTAATCAATCAATCAATGGTCCCCTGTCCTTAGACTCTCCAGCACAGCAAGGAAAAATTTAGAGACCCGGTGGGAGAAACTAGAAACCTTGAGGAGAACCACAGAAGGAGAGATCCACTCCCATGGACGGACAGGCTATAGAGACCCAGGGCTGAAGGAGTCCCTTCAGCAGACGGGCCAAGATCACAGACCGTCTAGTCCTTGTTGTCAATCCAGTAGGCAGGGTTCCTCCGTTCAGCCGGGTTCCTCCGTTCGAGGTATCTTATGGTTTATAGACATAAGGTAAGACTATAACCCATAAGATACCTCTATACACTATCTAATTGTTTGCACATTTCTTGTCTATTTTGCACACCCTGGGCCCAATCTTGTGTTTCAAAACGCAGACTATAGCTTAACATTTTGTGTTGAGTAAGAGCTCACTTTAGCCGTCGTTCCACATAGCGCGAACCGGCCGCGCACCTGGGGGTCGGGACCCCCAAAGGTAATGCCAGATCATCTTGTTAAAATATAACAAGATAATAAAAATATGCAAAATATGCATATTTTTATTAGCATATAATATAATATTTTATTGTAGCATTTGTGTGCTATTTGACCAGAGTGCATGTATTTGTTTGTAATTTGATGAATTTTATTTTAGCCATTTGTTTTTTTCCTTTGTTTTTTGAGAATTATGTAGGCTAATAGGGATGTAACGATTCACTCAAGCCCCGATTCGATTCGATTTGAAGTTCCTGATTTCGATTTTTCCCGATTTTTTTTAAACCTTTTTTTTTTTTTTAGAAAAGAATGACTCCTTCATACCAATGTTTCTTTTGTTTTAACATCTGTATTTTTGTCCTTGTAACAAATTGCAACTGTCAAAATGATTATAGTTCATCTTCATTCAATTTTTTGTAATGTAAAGTTCTCTTACTGAGACAGAGTGCTTGTTAATTTACATGTTTTCTGCATAAGTAAACTATGTAGCAAAGCAAACATTTTGAGATTATATTTTTTTTACCAAACTTTTATTTTTTTTGCAGTTTGAACATAATACTACCATTTAGAACCAATTTGTTAGAAACAACGAGCTATGTTCTGTCGTGCCTTTTTTCAGGTTTTTCTGGACAATGGAGGAAACACATAAGTTAGACACCAGAGACATTACTAGAATACCTTCCGCACACTGGGGGGACAGATGGACCCCCCTAGTCCGTCTGGGATATCCGTCACCTTTCCCACGTCACCAAGTTCGCCCACCAATGATTCAATACAGACAACTTAGGTAGTTCTCAAGTCAAATGTTGTATTTTGAAAGATATTGCAGAGTAAAATGATACAAAACCGATTCAGAGTTAGAGTCCTGAAACAACAGTACGGCGCCAGCAGTAGAAGTTTTGGAAACAGAGAGGCTAATCAGCTTTTGAGCCTCGACCAGATCTCGTGTAGTAGGATACAGAGATGTGACGTCCAGGAGTGGTACGCAAAGCTGGTACTGGAGATTCAGTCTCTTACATTTTTATACCCTTTATCTAATACAGTATTTTCCCATCCTGCGGGTCTGTGGGGTGGGTATACTCTCTTAGACCTTGAGAACCGGTTTTTCCTAGTTTATCTAGTGGATGCTGTGTAAGCAGGTGCAATGTCAGTCTGTTCCTTACGCCCAAATTTGGTTGCGCTTCCCCTTTTTGGCTCGGCGCTCAGATGGTGGATTTTGTTTATTAATATATGGTCGTTCTGAACAGACTGATAAAATAGCGTGTGGTTTGAGCTAGTACAAAAATATGTTTCCTGACAGTTCCGGTCTATTTCGGTCGCGCAAAATGGAGTAGCTGAGGGTGGCTGTAAAATCGATTCTTTTATTTTCGATTCACATTTTACGCATTTTAAATCGATTTTCGATGAATCGTTACATCCCTATAGGCAAATGTTCCTATTTCTCACTGTGTGACCCAGGCGGGTGGGCGGGGGGGGGGTCACAAACCCCTTTAACTGTTATAATGGGGGTCGCGGCTCCAAAAGGTTGAGAACCACTGTGCACGAGACACAATATCTGGCCCCCTGAGAGTTTCTTTAGAGCCGAATGTAACAAGTGAATTTCTCCATTGTGAGATCAATACAGGATTTCCTTATCTCAAGAAGTAGTTTATTTTGAGCAATTTTACATTCATTTTGTCTTTCAAAATTCATACAGTTATGAATGCTCACAATGGAGTAGCCTGAACCAATAAGCTTATAAGTGCCTACCCCATATTCAATTCAATATACATTTACATAGCATAATAAATTATAGGGTCTCGACTTTAGATACAAGCAAGTCCTTCCTGAGCCTCTGACAGAAGCCTCATTTCTAGTGATCAGATAATGATTGTGTTCAGGACTGGGACAAAGAAAAGACAAAGTGCAGGTAAAACAAAACAAAACGCCTAAATCTGACAAGACGCAGCTTCACTAGAGTCCCCTTCACCTGACTCAAGGGGGCTTTTTTTGGTAAACGAGAACAGACAAAAAGCAAGCGTTGAATACCTGTGTGGGAGGGAGGTCGATCTCCGTAATCAGCTGGTGTTATTTTGGAAAGCACACCATGTTCCCACGGTCCGTCAGAAGTCTGGTACAGTCAGAAAGAGACACAGATGGGGACTGGTGGGCCTTTAGTCACACAATCACAGGAACTCCGCCGCGCACAAAGCAACAAGGGGGAAGATGATGTGTGTGCGAGCCCAAGCCTTCTGCAAACTCTTCCAGTGTCCGAGCTTAATTGCAGACTTGTACAGCGTTGAAATGCTTGGAACCAAAAATCTCCCAACAAATTCAGTAATGCCAGACATCTTTAATGAGTGAAAGGCAAGGCAAGTTCGATTTTATTTTTTCGGGGGGGGGGGGACGTAAACATGTTCAAATCCAATTTTGGTTTCACTGATTCCAGGTCGTCAGCCTCCTAGCATAATTGCCGTAGACATTTTTGAAAGAAAGACAAGAATCCACATATTGCTGCAACTTTATGTGTAACTCACTATATACACATTCCTTATTAAGTCTCTGGAGCGTTACTGACAACACTTAAAAGTACAAAGTCTACACTGGAGAACATTGATGGACGTTAGTTACAGCTGCTAAGCTACAGGTCGTACAGAGAAAGAGCCACATCCATAGCCTTTGACACAACACGTGACAGAGGTCAGAGCTGAGCTGTCATTGCAGCTTTCCCTCAGAGGGTTCATAGATGTGAGCCGCACATGTGTTCATAGTGTTGAGCAAGGCCGTGGGAACCCAGAGTGCTGAGGGTGCTACAACACCCCCTGGTGGATAATTTACACATTACATGCAATATTAAATAAATAGGAAATAAGCGTAGAAATCTTGTCTCTCAGCACCCCCTAGCCAAAATATCTTCCCCCGGCTCTGGTGTTGAGGCTAAATGCTAACAGCGGTAGATTGCTAATGTCTCTCGAGCAGCTTAAACACTGACTCCGACTGAGGCATTGCAACAGACATGACAAACTGTAACATTGACAGTGAAAGGTTTCCTCTTCCCTCTTGGATGTGTTCATTTAGTTTGAGGAGTGGAAGCAGATCTTTGGTAAATTCCGCTGTCGCTGGACTGACAGCTCCGCTACGTCTGTGCCTTAAACATAACCATATGCTGTTTGCCTGAGATGAAGTTTCTTGAGGCACGGTAGCACAGCGGTTAGTGCTCTGGCTTCACAGCTAGAAGGTCCCGGGTTCGATTCCCACCTGGACGGGGCCTTTCTGTGTGGAGTTTGCATGTTCTCCCCGTGTCTGCGTAGGTTTCCCCTACCACCAAAAACATGTACAATAGGCCGGGATGAATGATTTGAGTGAGTGGTTGGTGGTGGTCGGAGGGGCAGATTGGCTGCGCCAGTCTACGCCAGGGCAGCTGTGGCTACAACAGTAGCTCACCACCACCGAGTATGGAGTGAATGAATAATGACGACAGTGTAGCGCTTTGAGAAACACTTGGTAATACAGGCCTGTAAAGTTCAATACAAGTGTAAGGCATTATTATTATCTTCTGTACTATATAGTTGGACATTTTGCCTCTCTTTAGCTGCAGCTGTCTCCCACAAAGGAAATTACCATAGTTGGATTGCAGCGATATCTCGGTTGCCTTTCGTGTTAAACAAGGGCACTGAATGTGTCAATATTTGTGAATCAAAAAGCGTGGGAAAACGCTGCAAATAAGCATCATAAAAGGGTAAGTTTGGTCTATTTGCATACTCCAACAATAAAGATAAGTGGGTGAAAACAAGCAAAATCTCAACATTGACCACTGCTTGAAAAAAATCGATGTTTTCTCCTGTCTCGCCTTAAAACTAAGCAAATATTTATATGGACGGCAAAATGCACTGATGCACATCAAGATGCTTCTGTCCATTCCGACACCCCCCCAGTCCGACATTGAGGTCTAATTGTTGGGTCGTGTTTCCATTTTTTATCAAACGTCCCAGCGCGCTGACATTGTTTTTCCCCCTTTGTCGGTGTGGTGACACTTTTATCTTTTGTGCAACGTCCCGCCATTCCGACACACGTTAGTTCGTTAGTTTACTAACTGTAGAAAGTGGGAAAAAGATCCGCACAGCTGAAAAATGCTCACCAGTTTTTATTGCTCACACCAGAGTAGAGTTACGTTTCGGGGTCGTAGCCCTTCATCAGACTTAAAGCACAGCTCTGACACACCGCACTCCTTTTCAAGATCTCGGGCACGAGAATGGGCTCGAAAATGGCTCCCAGCTTCGCATCCCTCTACGTCGATACGTCGAGCAAGACATCATTTTTAACCAAGAGCGTAACCCATACCTGCACCACCTACTAAATTGGAAGAGGTACATTGATCATATTCTTCATATGGAAAGGGACAGAAGGACACCTCAAAGACTTTCACAATTTTATGAACTCTACTAACTCTAATCTGAAATTCACAATGGAATATGACTCCTGCCAAATTAATTTCTTGGACATTTTAATGTACAGAGACTCTAACAAACTGGGTTCAAAACTATATCGAAAAAGCACTGACAGAAACTCGATTCTACATGGGAAATCTTTTCACCCTGTGCCACTAAAAAGGAGCCTATCTCTCAATTCAACAGGATCCGCCGCATCTGCAGCTCTGATGAAGACTATAAAGCCCAAGCTGATGACTTGGTAAAACGTTTTACACAGAGACAATACAATGACATTATTTAGCATATAATATTAACAACATGATCTGGCGCCCCCTTTGTTCGAAAGGTGAGTACAGACGCTTAATGCTGCCGAATATCCCGGAGACATGGGGCCTCCGATAGAGTAGATCACAGCTCTGGCTGACCTTCAGATTGAACAAAGAGCACACGTCCACAGTGGTTACTAAGAATAGCCACATAATAGCTGTCAACTCTGAAATTCCAATGCAATTCAGATAATTGAAAAATATTACACTTACTGTTATTGTAACTCCACCATATTTTCATGCAATGACAAGCTGCCACCGGCTGACAGTTAATCTGCAGCTTGTTATTCTCCATTCGACTAAATGAATGTGCCATCTGCACGTGACTGACACGCTACAGTGGGACTGACTTCGGCAGAAGGATACCGTGTGAATTCAAACCAGGCGTCGCTTTCATTCTACGCACGCCCGGACATTTGAACTGTGTGGCTAAAAATGGGAACTCGAGTAAGAGTGACGTGATTACTTTATTTTTTTTCAACCATTATTACTTGATCAAGATTCAACTTGAGTACTGACTGTTTCAGCATAAAGTCAAGACACAAAATAAATAACACTGTTTTTGTCGCTCTTTTGTTGCGTTTTTTTGTCTTGTGTATATATATATTAGGGCCGGGACTTGATTAAAAAAAATAATCTAATTAATTAGAGGCTTTGTAATTAATTAATCGAAATTAATCGCATATAAATATTTGACCTGAGAACAGTGAGAAGTAAGTTTTTTCATAAGGATTTTTAGTATACCATTGAATAATGACTAAATACATGAGCTTAAGCAACAAAATATTGTTTATTTTTGTTCAACCAAGTCCAACAGACCAGTGCAATATTGCCATTAATTGTGCATCTGCAGGAAAAAAAAGGAAACTAAAGTGTGATTAATTTCGATTAATATTTTTAATCGCACTAAACCTCATGTAATTAATTAATCGAAAAAAGTCCCGGCCCTAATATATATATATATATATATATATATATATATATATATAAATATTTTGCCGCTTTTTTTCAAGAAGCTTTTAGATTTGAGTAACGCCAGCCAAACTGCAGAAATGTGCTTGTTCCAGGCGGGGGTTTAGAGGTTAAACCTGTGCATTTCTGCCGGTCTCTATCGAAACGACCCATAGGCTAGTTTCATTTGGATAACCACTGAGAAGTCTTTCGAACTTTCCTGCAAGGTGTGAAAACGTCACCGATGTGTGTGTGCGTGTTTAAAAAAAGGCATTTCCACGTCTTGGGCCTAATGGCTAACAGATAACGCTAAACAAAATAAGCTGCTTCGAGGCACCAGACCCCTGCAATCTCTGCCATCGCTCTGCGACTGCGCTCCGAGCTGCTGAGACTGACAGTGTTTAGCGCGAGTAAACAAACCTGGAGCCTCTGAACAAATTGGACATAAATAGTTGGGAGGGAAACATCTGTAAATCAGGTTGGCGCGGGACCCGGGGACTTTGTAATCCCTAAGCGTGTTTATCTTCCCGATTACAACTGTGGAGATATTTCGCCTCAAACTTTATTATTCAGCCCGGTAGTTCTGCGGCGGACGCACCGAGACAGCTGGTGAGAGGGTGTACGGAGAACGTACGCCGAGCTGAATCTTGTATTTATTGAGCGAGGTGGAGGAGACAGCAGTTGGACTGATATGAGACGTATTGTTATGCCAACAATATTTCTCACTTTTTCTCACTTTCTGTAAGCTCGTTTGCTACCTGGGGTCTGTGTAAGGACAAGCTTTTCAAAAGGCACTTTGACGAACGGAGGCCTGCATTAGCAAAGATTTGGATTTGATTGTGATCTGGTGAATTTATTGAATGCAGGTTTCAGCTTTAAAATCTCAAACTCCAAATTTAAACCAAAACCTTTACACAAGTAATGTTTTTGTAATTGTAAATAGATCAACATTAAAGTTGACATTTTTATACTCGCTACTGCCACCTCAGGTCCAACGCCGTAACTGCAGTTTCCATATTTAGCTTGTGTATGATGGTACTTTGGACCTGAATTAATAACGTTTTGAGTGACAGTGCAGGATTTTCGAGGCAGTTGTGGTGAACAGGTCTGGGCTCATTCTACACATTAGGACATGGCTGGAGCAAGTAGGGGGAGGAAAATACTTTGGTTTTAACATTTTTAAACTCTAGTCTAGTCTCTTGAAGCAGTAAAAGCCGTATTATGAATGCACATCTCTTTCACACTTGTGGGGAGGGATGGTAATGGATATACAGTCCCAATCAAAAGTTTAAGACCAGTGAAAACTGGGCTGCAGTGGGCTCCAGCCCCGGCCTCATTTGGGTTGAGGATTGGCTGCCCGTCAAGACACTGGCCAATCAGCTCTTCCGACTCAGTGCTGGTGACATTTGATAGTATTCCTCTTGAGACTTTTTTGTTCCATTATCCTCAGGATCTTGTCAAAAATTCCAAATAACTGTTTTACTGCGTCCCGCCTCAGCAGCGACGGCGCGCTGCAAGAGGCCCTGCTTATGCAGTTTAACAACCCACTAAAATGTGTTGTTTTTTGTGCCCATCGGGACGTCATGACAGTGTGAAAACCTGACAGAAAATGACACTGACTCCACATGTTTGCACAGATTCCTTTTAAAGGCACGTGCTCCATTTCTTTTCCAATCAGTTAATTTGATGTTTTCAATAAAGGCTTTACTCATTTTTTTTCTACTTAATTATAATAATTCATTATTATAATTGTCAAGGTTCCCGGTATCAAGGTGTTCATAATTGCTGCGCAGCATTTACAAACGGATTTGTGTTTATATGCCCACTATGGTAGTGATCCCTGTTCTGTGCGGCACTACAGAGTCACTAACCACGCTGTTTGTTTTGCCTCAGTCAGTCCCACTGCTTTGCACAGTCAGTATGTAAATTATATTTTTCTCAGATTTTCTAAATTGTCAACTCAAATCACAGTCAGTATAATTTTCAATTGAATGCGATTGGAAAAAACCTCCCAATGATAACAATATTTTTAAATAAACAACTTAAAATGTACTGTTCCAAATGTTTATGCAACAGCGTTTCAATAAAATGTATAGGTCAAGAACTGAAAAATGGTAATTTGTTGAATTTGCGGCATTAGGAGGTCATATTTACTGAACTGAACCAGTCTCTGCTCACACTGGTGTATGAATGTGACTATGAATGGGTGAAGCCCCTATGAGAGACCAACAGGCCCATTTGGAACCATGAGGCCGTCCTTCTGTGGACCCACCACCTGCAGGAGGAGCCATAGGGGCTGGTGCGATGTGATTTGGGCAGCTCCAACAGCTGCCCCCACGACCCGGCAACGGACAAGTGGAAGAAAGTGGATGGCTGGATTTATTGAACTCAAAAGCTATTTCAATCAAAAACATCTTAACAGGTCATGTTATATTTTAACATAGGAGCCCTTCCTTGATAGCAGCTTCAAAATTCTTAAATCCATTAAACTTGTGAGTTTTTCTGTGAGTTTCTGCTTGGATTTCTTTGCAGGATATCAGAATAGCCTCCCAGAGCTGCTGTTTGGATGTGAACTGCCTCCCACCCTCATAGATGTTTTGCTTGAGGTTACAAAGGTTCTCAATAGGGTTGAGGTCAGGGGAGGATGGGGGAGTTTCTCTCCTTTTATGCCCATAGCAGCCAATGATGCAGAGGTGTTCTTTACAGCAGGACATGGTGCGTTGTCATGCATGAAGATGATTTTGTTAGGGAAAGCACGGTTCTTCTTTTTGTACCATAGAAGAAAGTGGTCAGTCAGAAACTCCACATATTTTTCAGAGGTCATTTTCACACCTTCAGTGAGCCTAAAGAGGGCGACCAGCCCAAAACATGACTCTGCCCCCTCCTTACTGACGTCACAGCCTTTATGGGACATATTGGCCTCTGAATCAGCCACAAATCTCTTAACAGTACAATAATAACGCTTGATCTTTCATGAATGATTGAAGGTTTTCATACCTAGTCAACTATCTCACGCTTTTCATCAGCAGAGAGATCCTTTTCTTTCCCATATTGCTTGAAAATGGTGGTCTGCTTAATGATGTGGAACGTCCTTTTTCAGTAGTTTTTCCCTTAACTTAACCTGACAACTAATCATCCCAGGCGTCTGAGATTGATGTCAGTGATTCAAAGAGCCCTGAGACACAACACCATCCATGAGTTTCATCGAAAAACTTTTAGTGATTTATTTTGTATCTTTATGACACTGAAATACAATTTGCATAATCATTTGGAACACGGTGTACAGACATAATTCCAAATTGTAAAATCTCAAATGCCCATCCCGTCTATGTTGTATTTCTCGACAATGCAAGGTAACAGCGCGTTACCACGTCCCATAGGAGCAGAGACCAGCTCGGAACCTCCCCCGCCTCACAGTACACCCCTACCGCTGCCCCCGCCCCTTTTATCTTGGACAGTTTGAGTGTGACCTTTGCCCAGGAAGTGCTTATTCTTTTAAGTTAATTTTGAGATCTTGTCCACGGTGTCTGGTTGTTTATTTCCCGCGTCAATCCATTTGGGTTCCAAATAGGGTTGCAAAGGGGCACTTCAGTTTCGATAATATTGTACTGAAGATTGGTGCAAATATTTCATCACTTGGAGGAAAAAGGCGGTGGGGGGGTTTCTCTCCCAGGAAACTTGGCGCTATGATCCATTTATTAAGCTATTCATTGCATCTCTCTCATTTGACTTAACAGTGGAAGGAGCACTCTTGTGTGTACAGCAGGATGTGATGAAGTGTGTTTCGGCGGAGACTTGAAGTGTAAAATGAGTGAGTGTAAAACGCGGATGGAGCACTTCCTACTGCGAGCGCGAGAATCAGCACGAGATACAAGTGTGAACAGCACTGCTGTAGTAATGTGCCCACTGTGAGTGCGTGACGAATGATTCATCATATCAGCCACCTACTACACCAGTGCAGTACGTCACAAAATAGTCAATGAAGACCTACTACTACTGATAATAATAGTAAGTATTAACATGGCTAAGATCAGAGGAATAGTGTCCAAACCAGACTTGGAGACACTCATCCATGCATTTGTCTCCAGCAGGTTAGACTACTGTAACGGCTGCTCACTGGCCTTTCTAAACGAGCTGTTAGAGCTGCAGAACATCCAGAACGCTGCTGCTCGAGTCCTGACAAGAACCAGGAAATACCACCATATTAGTCCAGTGCTCCGGTCTCTGCACTGGCTTCCTGTCACTCAGAGAATAGAATTTAAAACAGCTCTGCTTGTGTACAAGTCGTTTCATGGTTTAGCACCAAAGAACATCTCTGACATGTTAGAGCCGTATGAACCATCTCGGGCCCTGAGAACTTCAGGGAGGGGTCTAAAAGTCTAAGAGTCAGGACTAAACACGGTGAGGCTGCGTTTCAGTTTCATGCAGCTAAAATCTGGAACAGTCTTCATGAGGATGTGAGACAGGCCTCAACTCTGACAATGTTCAAATCTAGGCTGAAAACAGCTCTTTTTACCCGTGCATATGAAAACTGAAAGTATTTTATCTGCACTCTGGCCTTTTACTGTAATTGATTAATTTTGATGTTGATGTTTTATCGATTGATTTGATCTGTTTTCTTGTAATTTTATGCAACTGTGAAGCACTTTGAATTGCCTTGTGTATGAATTGTGCTCTACAAATAAACTTGCCTTGCCTTGCTGTGAGCGCCAGGCTCTGAGTCCATACCCCTCTGATCAAACAGAGCCCTGAACGATGCTCCGAGGAACAGACCGGATTTCACTCATGCAGGATCCAGTAGCAGACCGGAGGTGAGTGAGGGGAGGGCGGGGAACAGACGAACACAGTCCCTGCTTTAGTCTGAATGACTTAAACCCACAGAGGCGTTGGACACCCTTTCCTAAAAATAGATTTACCTGATCAGAAACTCACTTAAGTTGTGGGGAAATTGCGGAGTTTTAGAAAAGTTGCAATACGGCACTGTAGTGATGGGTCGGTCGCGAACGAGTCAAAGAGCCGGCTCCTTTAAGTGAACGATGAGAGCCGAGTCTCACCAGTGAGCCGTTTCTATTTTTATGTGTATTTATTAACTTTTTTTTTTTAAGTTTGCATGTTTATCAAGCTCTACATACACCGCTCTCTGCTACATTAGAGACAAATATGTAGAAGGGCAAAGACTGAAAGAGAAAAGAGTAAGAGAATGGTTTCAGGGAGAGAGGGAGATGTAAAACATCTGCAGCTGGCCCGTCCGCGAGGAACGAACCTGCTGTTTATACAACATCTAGATCTCTACAAACTTAAACTAATCCATAAATGTAGTCAGTACATCTCTAGCTTTCAGCCACTTCTTATTTGAGAAATACCCGCCTCATATTTTCGGTTTTATGGTTAGATCAAGTTACGCTGGGTTTGTGGAGTGAAAAATAAACAATGCGATCACGCGCGGAGGCGATACGTCGCAATGTGTAATGACAGTTTTTAGAGTAATTAAACTAGAACCAGTCGCAGCACATACACGGACTAAACCCTGGACGACTGGGCCTTTAATCAATGCAGAGACGGCCGTCTGACGCCATGCTGAGTTTGCAAAGGCCTCTGCTGGCTGCTCCTTTCACACCTAAGACAAAGGCCTTCCTGTGTCTTGCGCTAAAACAAAAGGTGATGTTTGCACAATGCATATGATGATCTGAGCAGTATCACCCCCCCATGCCTGTGTGACGTCACGGTTTCTGTGCAGAGCTTACGATGGATTTCTGTGTCGGCTCTCCGCATATATGTGTAAAATAAATGTGTTTACATCTTTGATTTAAGACAAATATCTTTCCAGCTTTTTCCTTTATTGGAGTATGAAATTCCACGACAAATGTCGGCCTTTCCCACATGTGTATGAGCGCATTATTAAAGCAACTAAAGCAGAAGTACAACAGGAGTCCAGGCTAAAGTTTGGACCAGTGATGTCTGGAGTCTGTTCCTCTCTCAGTGCGGGGCTCCAGCAGCTCCAGACTGAGCAGGACCAGGGGCAGAGCTGACACAGGCAGCAGAGGGACTGGGGAGACGCTATGGGAGAAACACTAAGGGAATTATTTATATATATATTACTCTGTTCTTTTTCATTTCTTACTTGATTATAGTTGTTGTGTGCAGAGAGTGGTCCAAAAGCTCAGTTAACAAGCCATGAATCAGAACCTCTCCTAAATTTAAACTGTATTATGTAAAAACATGAAGAGCCATTTGGGAGCCAAAAGAGCCGGCTCTTTTTGGTGAGCCGATCCAAAAGAGCCGAAAATCCCATCACTACAGCACTGATTTTGCGGAGTTTGCTTGATTTTGCTTTAATATACAAGTGCTCGTCATGTAATTACAATATCATGCAAAAGTTTATTTATTTCTGTAATTCAACTTAAATTTTATCTAATGTATGATATAGACTCATTACATGCAGAGTGACAAATGTCAAGCCTTTATTAGCGTACAGTCCATTTTCAAAATATTCTAATTTTATGAGATTTTTCAGCTGAGCCATAATAATCACAATTATAACAAATAAAGGCTATACACATCAGTCTCCTCAGATCCTCTGAAACGGTGCAGCGCCTCCTGGGTTTGTCCCCGTTATATTCGTTTCACAGTTTCAGTTGTGTAACAGTTATGAATGCACTTTTTCATTATATTCTAATTATATGACGAGTACCTGTACTGTAGTTGCGACCACAACACTGCGAAAATCGGAGGGATTGACAGTATTTCGTCACACATTAAAGGGACTAGATGCAAGTTGGTCATTTGTACACTCACTACTGCCAACTCAGGTATCGTGCGTAACTGCAGTCTCTTAACACCTTTTTGAGTAACAGAGCAGGATTTTAGAGGCAGTTGTGGTGAACATCTTAATTTGACTTTTATGCCATGATTAAAATGATTGACCACTTAATTACCAATGGATTTGAAATGACGTCCGTGTTTTAGTCACAAAGTGCCCATCTTTCTATCTCTTTAGACACTTTAGTGCAGAATATGCATGCTGTCCAAGGCTGCAGTGCTGACTCCTGTTTGAAGACTTGCTCACCCCAGTCTACCATGTCCTTTTATATCATTCTTACACACTCTGCTGGGAGACCTATTTCAATCCTTATTTACCTGCTGTAGCTCGGAGCCCTGACCAGGTTTTGCGCTTGATGTTTTGGGTTTACTTCACAGATTGTGCGAGCGAGATAACTTCCACATTAGCGCCACATTTAGCCCGGTCCAGTATCCACAGACATCTGCCAAGTGTTTCTCAAAGCTTCACTTCTCTTTAATTTGTAGATTGAAAATCGCCTCTGGGGCCAGATTAAAAGTACCGGTGAGCCGATTGAAGCCCTCATGTCTGGCATCCCTGACATAGTATGCGCACATACTCACTTACGTGTTAATAGGGGAAAATAATATCACCTAACATAATATTGAGTGAGCCTATTCTGCGCACCTGGAGGACTGAGGGCTTTTCAATTACATTTGTTCTTCGTAAAGTAGGACGCCAGCTCAAACGACCTTCCCTGGAGACTGGATGGATGGTTTAATAGAGAACCAAATGAGCGTGATGGTTAAATTCAAAGGTTAATCTGTTTCTCCGTTACGTTCAATGACGTGCTGCAGTTTCACGCTGCTCTTGAATGTACCGCATGTGAAAGGATCCTGTCCTGGTCTGGCTGGATACGGAAAAAATAGGAGTCAAACGGTAACTGAAGGTGCGCACACACTACACGATTTTTTAGTTTTAAACGATTTTATATAGAATGGGGGGTCCACACTACACGACTGGATTCAGTGCGATTTTAGAACGTCTGGGGGTTCACACTTGAGGACCCAGAATCGTAAGAGCGAACACACTACACGATTCTGACAAACAGCTGATGTTTGATAACACAGCACGTCTGTGTCTCTACCGCTTCATTTCTCCTCCAGTTTCAGAAACTGACCCCAAATCCGGAAAGTTGGGCCGTGTTTGTGAGCGTGCGAAAACATGTGCCTGTCCCAGTTTGGTCAGCGGTGTCAACAGTGTCACAACATCGCAGTGCAAGGCTTCTACTGCTACGAAGCCTTCAACTTGGCTATAGTTCTGTCAAATGGAGATAAAAGTCCTGTGCGTCCAAAATCGGGCTTAAAACTCAAACATGTTAGTCCAGTTGCGTCTGACTGCTGCCCACACTACACGATTCGAACACAAGTCCAGTCGTGACCCCCCCCCCCCCCACACACACACACACACTACGCGACACGACTCTCTGCAACTGCCTTCAACTAGACTCGACTCGGGAAGACTCGGCACGACTGGGAATTGTATCAAAATCGGGCATAAAAATCGTGTAGTGTGTGCGGACCGTAAGTCATACGGTAAAAACAGAGTCACAGGGTAAAAACAAATTCTACAGTTCAAGGCAACCCAAGTTCAATTCTATTGCACTGTACTGTCATGTTTTATTTTCATATATAACATAAGGCGTTTGGTGTATAAAAATTGCCAATATTTTCAGCATCAAAATCAAATTAAATTCATGGTTTTATTTTGTCGATATATTATTTACAAAGATTTTTTTAAGGATTTGGGATTTTTGAAAAAGCTATCAATGAAGAAAAAAAAACTGACATTGAAATTCCGCCTTGTTTTTTGGGGGGTTCAAAGCTCAATAAATCCAGGTGGGAATTAGATATTAAACAATCCCTCTGGGGAAAAAAACGTAAAGTATTAAGTCAGAGACTAGAAAGCCCGGAGTCTGTAAGAGCTACTAAAGTGGAGATGTTGTTGCAAGAGTGAAATAAAAATATAATTTGGAGAAAACTGGCCTGAAGTATTTAAATGTCTGCACATGCGCCCTGTGTATATTTCTCCCATCTTTTAACGCTGCTGACTCCCAGAAAGGAAATGATCCATTCCATAATCTGATATTAAAACAAAGATTCTAAGAGATAAAACTGCCTAAAATGTCCACATTGACCACTGCGTGAAAAACAAATGCTTCCCCCTGCCGTGTCTCGCCTTCAAACATGAGCTTTAATCCATTTCTTTCAGTTGTGAGCATGAGCAAAGTCGAGCCCAAAACGGACGTCTTTTCCTGCCGTGCAGCTGCCCAACTTGTTGAGTCGGAGCGAGCAGCCCGACACGTGGGCGGGATCACAGAGGTCTTCTTTGCATAATTTCCTTTTCAAAATAACACAATGGTTTGCCAAAACAGTCATGACTAGCCCGTCGATAGGTTCTAATTACGTTGAGTAATTTGTGCCATTCCTCGGCGGCTGTGGAAACTTCACATTCTGCGGTAAAAAGCGGGGAATGAATGCTCCATCAGGCCCATTTGTAACGAAACAATGGTGCCAAAATGACGGCATCCATTTCCACCTCAGAAATATGGAAGGCGCGCATTATCAGCCGACAATACAAACCCAATCAGTGGGATTTCCAATGCGCAAAATGAGGCGCGCTGGGGAAATTATACAATTGTCATGCTAAACGCGCCACTGATCATTAAAAGTGAGCGGGCAAACAGAAAAGGCCATTAGAGGTCTTTACATAGTCAGTGAGTGAGAGTACGAGTGAGTTACACCCACATCATTAGTGTCTTGGCCTTAAAACTTCAGTCTATGGTTTTTAGTGCAAGGTTTATTCGTTTTTAGCATTTTACCATTTCTTCACTCATGCAGCAACATTCTCCACTTCAGCTGCTCCTACAGACTCCAAACTTGCCAGTCATGGATTAATAATAATATGAATTTTTTTTTCCAATGGATTTAAAATATATATATAATTCTCTGCCACGTTTATTGATCTTTAAACCTCATAAAACGTATACGTAGCGCATTCATAAACTATACAAGATCCAATATACCCTGTGAAAAATATACCCTGATCTCCACAATCTGATCTCCACAATCCCCAAAGTTGTTCAGTTCCAGCCTATGTTCACTTTTTTCAAAATGGCGAAGTAGGAAATCCATGATCCGAGCTCCTCCACCCTCTGAACAGCAAAGCCACCAGCTTCATTGCTAACATGTAATTTTGCTTGGTTTATTGCTTGCTAAAAGCTAACACTGGCTTGCATAGGACTCGCAGAACACGAGGCAGGAAAGCAACTCTGGAGAAACTAATGGAGTCGACTGCAGCTCCTTGCCCTGTGACTGCGGCCTTCTTGGAGGAAACGCTCACAAGCTTCTTCGCCGAAGCAGAGAGAAAATCAGATGAAAAATTTGACCGATTACAAAACCAACTGCGCTCCATACAGGACACATTGGTTGAACAAGCGGAGGACATAGAGAAACCGCGCTCACGTTTCGATGCAATTGAGCCGCGCGTCAAAACCAACGAGGGAACTATTCCCGAAATTATAGATGTAATTGCCCAGATGGAACAAAAATTAGTGGCCCAAGAAGACGGGAGCAGACGCGTCAATCTTCGCATAATGAATACCTCGCGAGCAATCCTCCGGAGCCAATGTGTGCCCATCGCCTTAGTTTTTCTCCCAAGTCAACAATCCCGCGGACCACCATAGTGAAGTGCCTGCGCTTCACCGACAGAGACCGCATCCTGAATGAATCCCGGAAAACACCAGTGCTGGTATCTGGTCAGCAAATCCGCCCGGCCCCCGACTACAGCGACACCATCGCGAAGAAGAGACGGCCCTGCTATCCAGTGATGCATCGTGCCCGAACCCTGGGATTCCAAGCTTTTCTGCTCTACCCGGCAGTCATCAAGCTCTTAGATGGCCAGGAGCAACACCTCCTGAACACCAACTGAGGAACCTGACCTCATTCCACACTTTTAGGAACTCTGTGAAAAAGTGGCTTTTGGACAATCAGACATGTGAACACAACATGGTATAAAGTCCCAACCACTGATGCATGTATTGCTGTGTGGAAGATTGTGGTGTTGTGTGTATTCTCCCTTTCTGATCTTTTAGTTGAACAAATTTACCTATTTTTTGCATTTTTAACTATATGTTGTTATACATCATTCACTTTGTATGTCTCTGTGATAGTGTTTTGCTGTATGTTTGTGCCTGTTGTATGTCCTACCTGTCTTGACATCAACCTGCCATGGGACTACGGATGAAAATTAGCCTATATGGCTAACTCCGGTACATTTACATGTTGAAAAACACATGTTGATTAATGTGCACTGTCCCAATTTAAATAAATAAATTCAAATTCACCTCTTCAATGAGCCATCAGCCGCGGAGAATTTCCTCTCTGACTAGGAGTCTTCGAAAAACAATGGAACTCCTTCGTGATCGAAGGAATTCAAGGAGTAAAAAAAAAAATACATTAAAAAAAAAAGTTAATCATTCGATACGACAGACACTATCATCACTGACTCTTCCTCATCTAACAATGAAATTTGTCTCTCAGGTTGAATTAACGCCTAGGCTTTATTAGGTTCCCCTCTGGTCCCAGGACTCCCCTGAAAAAGACATTGTTAATCTCAGTGGGACTTTCCTGGTTAAATAAAAGGTCAAATAAAAAAAAAATAATGCAGTGAGTTAAACATCACTCTATCAATTATTTGGATTTAGAACTTGAAGGCAATTTTGGTCCTTTTTGAACGTAAAAAATCCTTATTTTTATTTGAAAACATGAAATGAAACAGATGACGAGAAACAGCTTCTGCAGAATCATCCCGTGAACGCTACGTTTGTTATTGAGGTGACAAAAGTTAATTAAAGAAAGTTTGGGTGCCACTAACTCTGGGCTTAACGTTTAGATCATGCTGGTTACACCCCGCCATTCCGACACACCGCTAATCCGACATTGAGTTCTAATTGTCGGAATTGCGGTGTTTCCATTTATGATCAAACGTTCCGCCACTCCGACAATTTTTTTCACCCTTTGTCGGAGTGGTGACACCTTTATCTTTTATGCAACGTGCCGCTATTCCGACACACAAGATAATAATCAACAATTATTATTGTTTTACGTTTTGCCTGATGAATGAAGAGACAATGCCTGATCGTTGGTACGTGTTTTTTTTTTTTTTTCTACTTTCGCATCGTTCTCCTAACTCATAACATCAGCTGCTTAAGTTGTTCCGCCGGCTTTTCTTCCTCCTGCGGTGGTTCCTCCTGATGTTTGGGAGCGAGTCCCTAAACACTCCGCTGGAGAACCCGACTGTTATATCAGTATTTGACCCGAATTTCCGCGCGTTTGTGGACAAAAAAAGGGAGAGTGAATGCAGCTCCCACGCCGCCTTGGCTATAACTTTTGACATGTAAAACAAGCGGCGATGAGCGCAGCAGGTGGAGACAGACCTGTTGTTGTGGATTATGAAAAATAAGTTTTGCCAAATGGAGCTAATGATGGACCAGACGAGTGAGAGTCAAAGAGGTGGAGAGTTCTACGACAGATGATGGAGTGCACAGTGAGTGTTTTTATGCTGATTCTGTGGAGTAAAGTCTGGCTGAATGTGCCGCTGTTGCACAGACTCATGTGACATAAAGCACGTGTGTTTATTTGTTTGTCTTGATAGATTCAGTGTTTGCCCGTGTCACACAGTGACTGGAGCATATGACCCCCCCAAATACACACACCCATGCGCGCTGCTTTGTGGAGAAGGCCTTGTTTTCGGACAGTGTTTTGAACGAAGGGGAGCGCGTGGCTCGGTCAGCGCTGTGAGCGGCTCGTGCGCTTGTCTTAAAGCCTTGAGCGACAGCTCCAGTGTCTGAGTGTAAAACGTCCAATAGTGCGCGGCGTATTAACCGCCTGCACCTGTCACTGCCTTTGCCCAAAACCATCTCACGAGCCTCTGCCCCCCTGGGCCGACAGCGGGGATGAACAGGGAAGGTGGCGTTGACAGAAGGCAAACAGATACGCTCCAAATGATTGTCGGAATAGCGGTACCAAAAAGTGTCGGATTGGTGGGGTGTCGTAATGACGGTGTGTCGGGATGGCGGGGTGTCGGGATAGCGGGGTGTCGGAATGGCGGGGTGTCTGAATGACGGTCCGTCCCCGATCATGCTAACGGTAGCCCCACAGTAGAGACCTGCACGGGACGGGATATCCCTCGGGACTTGCAGGACCCGACACAAATCTCGCGGGAGCAGGCGGGATTTAAACTTGTCCAAACCTCCCTCTGTCCGTGCGCTTTGGATAAGCCATTAAAGCCAACGCACAGAGACGCTTTGAAACGCAGTTTCATCACATTCTATAGAGGTGATGCTCCGTCGAGGAAAACAGGTGTTTACTCTTCTGCAGCAAAACAGACGACTCTATGGCCTGTGACAAACCGACTGCTCTAAACTTTGTGCGGAGTTACGAGAGCAGCAGCGGAAAAAGACAAACCATGGTCAGAACTCCACTCTGGGAAGGTAAGTGTTCCGTCGCAAACTCGCTGTTAACCTGCAAAAAAGAGCCACGTTTGCCTCTCTGTTACAGCACTGACCTACGCTTTGCATTTAATGTTTGATAATGTGTTTAAAACGCTGCACGGTTTGAGAAAAGCCTTTGAACTGCCGTTACGCAGCGGCTCCAGTGTGTTGGCATTTGGCACGTGACGCACTCACCGCCGGCCTTTAAAAAAAACTCGGAACTTGCCGGGACCCGTGAGATTCACGGGAGGACACTCCCACGACTGTGCAGGTCTCTACCCCACAGCCCACACAGGGACTTTGGGTTTTGATCCAGCACGCCAAAATAAAAGCACACAGCTCGTCTCATTCGTTAGTTCAGAAGGTACTTGCTACATTACAAGAATATAATTAAATACACATATTTTAAGTGCCACTGTAATGCTAAAGAGACACATGTCCACTCATGTCCAATGACTTTATTCGGTGACAACGATAAAAAAAGAGGTGAAGCTCAGCATTTTTATCGTTGCAGCGTGAGCAAGATACAGTGGATTTTAAAGGATAAACATAGTCCCACCAGCGTGTCCTGGGCCTTCCACGAGGCCTCCTCTCAGTGGGACATGCCTGGAGCACCTCCCGAGGGAGGCGACCAGGCATTTGACCTGTTGTACAAAAACAAACCTTAGAAAAGTTCCACCTATCACCGGTCCATGGGGCAAACGGGCAAAAAATGTCCATGAACATTCCAAGGCTTTTATTACCACAGTGGGTTCAGCCAGGGCGGTGGAGCGTCCCAGCCACGTCTCAGCAAGAGAGAGGGCGAGCGAGGGAGAAGAGTGAGGGGAGAGAAAGTACAGGCTGCAGAGCGAGGCCAAATCTCCCCAAAATAATGTTCTTTCAGTTGAGAGACTGAATGTGTTTTGTCTGTTAATAGTTAGGCATAAATAAAGCTGAACTGCTGAACGAATGAATAAGATGGTGCTTTTATTCTGCCATGCTGGATTGAAACCGGAAGTCACTCCTTGGGCTTTGAGTGACCGTCAGCATCTTATGAATGGAGTCAATTGACCTTTCCAAAAACCGGCATCCCCAATCATACCTCATACCAACTGTTGCTTCCAGACATTGCCTGGATGTCCTCACCTCGAAATTAACGGCGTGGGACCAGTTTCTTGCTGTTCAAAGCCAATAAATGAGCTAAAAATATAATATACCGCCCGTCTTGCGACGCCGCCTCATAGTCTTTTACCATCCATCTTGTGGTTTGCCAAGAGTTTCATGAGCAGTCGTTGCCGGACATCATGAAAAAAAAAAAAGAAGCTGTGTCTGTCCAAGTGCGACAGAAAGGGTTACATTTCTCTGAGCAGAGCCTTGATTTTTCAGTCGTGAGTGGATTTGTCATTGTCGCTGCACTGATAGCACATGGGACATCGCAGCTTAAATATATTATGTCTATGCTGGGATTAATGACTTTATGTCACATCGCTGAGCCATAGCCGTGTGGCGGAGACAAAGCCACTGGAGCCTCTCTGTAGGGGCAGACCCTGCTCCTGCTAAGAGTAGGGTCTGAAAAGACTTAACCGGGTGGTGCAAGACATGCAAGCATGACTAGTCCACACAACGGTACCGGTTGCATTCAAAGGCCCTATACCTGATGTTTTTCCTGGTCGTCTAATTAAATATTTCATTTTCCTCCTTGAAAGCAGTCACGTGTGAAAAGGCACAGTACATTTCACAATGACGCTCAACTAGCAGGCAAATTGTTAGCATTTTGGCAGTGATCCTGGAAAAGTGACCCTGAAAGTTGTGAAATATGCTAAGAAACTCATCCCTGTAAAGACTTAAGGAACGTTAAAAATGTGTGAGGAAAGTCTGGTCTGTACGAATGTAGCTGCTTGAAATGTTTTGAAATTGTCTTTTTTTATTTATTTTATTGCACTTGGGGGTGGGCACTCATAAGCTTTTGCTTCAGCCCACTCCTTTTGAGCACTATGTGTACTGCTCAAATAAACAAAGTAAACACTTACATTATTTTCAAAGCACACCATCCCAACTCCGCTGTGTCACAGAAGTGATTCAGGGAAGCCCTTGTAGGTGAACTTGCAGCCCACGGATGTCCATCGACATCTACAAGCGGCCAACCTAGACCTGCCCCTGCCCCAGTAGCCACACCAGCAGCCACACACCTCCCCATGTTTTTCACGGACGGACAGGACGTCCCCAAGGAACATGCAGCCTCTGCTGGTAGAAGGCTGTGTAAACTCTGCCACAAAAAAAAAAACAGTTGGCTGCTCCACCTGCGGGGTCCCTCTGGGTTTTGTCACAGCAAGGAACTGTTAGAGACTGGCATGCTCAGGAGGGATTCTAAAGTACTCCTAGAGCCTTTTTTTTTTTTTGTAAATAGTTTACATAATTGTTATACAATATGCACTGTTTTGTCCATACCTGTTTTTGCACTGATTTACTGATTTGTACTTTCTACTGCACTAGTTGTGTTTTTTGCACTAACTTGATATTTATGTTGAAATTGTTTATTTTTACTTCAAGTCTCAGGAAGAGTCTTCCACTTGTCCAGGTAGTGGGGGCCACCATTGGAGTTGCCCAAATCACATGGCACCAGCCCCTATGGCTCCTCGTGCAGGTGGTGGGTCCACAGAAGGACGGCCTCATGGTTCTAACCGGGCCTGTTGGTCTCTCATAAGGGGCTTCTGAACCGCTCTATGTCTGACCCGTCACCCAGGACCTGTTTGCCATGGGAGACCCTACCAGGGGCACGAAGCCGCCGACAACAGAGCCCCCAGGATCCTTCGAGTGCTCAAACCCCTCCACCACGTTAAGGTGGCGGTTCCAGAAGAGGCTCAGGAAGAGTATTTTATGTTATTGTGCCTTTTTACAGATGTTACTATTTTTATAGGTAGAGTTCATATTTATTACAATCTGAATAAAAGTGATTGCAAAATGTCTACCTCATTTTATCTTATAATTTCACTAGTATTCATATATAGGTCAAATATAAAAAGAAAAAAACAGGGAAGATAATTTGTAGCCACCAAAATATCAAAATGTGTTTTTTATGGTCAAATGAATGGTATAATGCTTGTATTACAGTTTGGCACAGTTATGCCGAATAGACATACAGAATGAACCACAGAACAAAAACCCCTTGTCATTTACACAGATGTTGCCAACAGGATGTACATCAAGTGTAGTGAATATTACATGCTCACTATGAAGTATACTCCTGTATGGCTCTATAGAAACTATATAGAAATATTTTTCCAAGAGTAAAAAAACACATTTCTAGACATTTTGGAACAGATATAGTCTAACTTTTGTAAATTGAGTTGTGTTCTTATGATATATCACCAGAAACTAGAAGTTCCTAGCTTTCAAATGAGTAATCATACAAGCCTGTAGCATGTAAGTTATTGCTTTTTTTAAATTAATACCATTCGGGTATGTACCACTTTTGTTCACATGCCAGAATGAGGCAAGAGGTTAACAGATTGACCTATTGCAAACTTCGACCATTCCATCTGTTGTTTCTGGAGTAGTGCGGAAAGTGGAAGAATAAGTACCTCATTTTCAAGCTGTAACTTTAGCCAACAACTCACTAATTAAGAAGCCCAGTAGTCACGGGGGATCTTGACCTGTGCGGAGAAAGAACAATTGATTTCACAGCGCCTCACCTTGACCGCTCGGCTATGTCCACGTCAATGGATGCATTTATAAATGTTGGGACAAGTGGGCTTCTTCACCACACAGTGTTTCTCCAGTCCCTTGTGGGCTCACTGAACATAACTTTCCAGGTAATTTAACTTATACTCATGAGGATGGTCCATAGGGAGTGGCTGAGGCATGTAAAGGTAAAATAATTTGCCAACTCTAATCTTGTTCTAATAATACTGGAGGAAAACATTTGCTATTCGCGAAAATGCAAGAGTTTCGTGGATTCAAGAGTTAATCATACGACTGTCTTTGAAAACATTTTCGGCAAAGACACAAACCAAAAATTGTCCGCTCCTCTGCTCTTTTGTCCTTTTCTTTATTAAATTAAATACAATTTTGGAAGATAATCTAATGGAGAGGTGTTGTAATGGGGGTGTTCCAGAAACGGTGTTGGCATGTTCCCCCCAATCCATCACACCTACTTGAAAAGTGTTCCTGTGTCTAACGATTTATGCTCAATATTCCCAGGTTTTGAACGCAGGGAGGTCTGTGGGGTTTCTTCACTTTTCAGAATTCCAACATTTACAACTCATTCCAACTTGTGAGAACTTGTGACATGGATCACAGTCAGAGTGAGCTGAGATTAAAGTCCCCCGCCCTGCGGGTTCGCCCTAACAGACAATGGCATTCTTCAAAAATGTATTGTACCGAGAAGCCGGCGACATGCAGCTACTGTCCAGATGTCACCTCCATATTTTATTATCATTTCTATTTTACTTTGACGCAGCTTCCGTTCAATTATTCAGCCCGTCTCATTAATCGGGAGGCAGTTTCGTGCGGGTGCTCTCAGTGCCAGGCCTGTGATCTGCTGGGTCCGCAGGCGTCAGGGGGCTCAGTGCTATTGTTTGGCTCTTTGATGATGTCCGTTGCTCAGATCAGCGCGAGCGACCTCATTATTTTAGCACAGAGGGGGATTGGAGGCAAGAAGCCAGCCTGTTTGCACTTCATTACCTCTTTTTTTGTGGTCTTGGCAGAGACTGATTTACACACAAGTTCTAATGGTTGGGTTCTACAAGCTGCCAAATGCTGTTGTTGAGTTGGGAAAGGTTGTCTGCGCTGACTGTTGCAGGCTTCATAGCATAGACTATGAAGAAATAAGTCTAGTGGTTTGATTCATCCAATCCACAATATCTCATCAAGGAAGGATCTAACACCGCAATGGTATTGTGGAGATGCCCCAGCTTGATGAAAATCTTCAAAGTTTTCTCTAATGCTTGACTTGAGTTCAGAGTGTGCACTTCCTCCTTTTGAGCAACACCAAAGTGTACAGCTTGGACTAAACCAGTCTCGGACTAAGGCTAGCTGGGCCAAAAGGATTCAAAATCAAGACACATCAGGCATAAAGCGAGGACTAAACCAGGACTAAAGCTATGTGCTCTAGATCAGGACACACCAGGAGTAATGCCAGGACTGCCAGTTATGTTCCACATCACTTTAAAATGGCCCAGTGGCGTGCCTTCCGGCTGGCAAAATCGTTTAATCAAACCATCAAAGTTCTGCTTTCTTGCCAGTTTGCTTTCAATGGGCTAGGGTTAGCAGACCTCAGATCATTTTTAATCAGTTTCAGCTTACTGGAGCTTGCAGCAACAGTCACAGGCAGCGTGAAAAATATTCGCAAAACTCTGAAATACTCTGCAGCAGCATCATGTAAATGCTGTTGAGCAGATCAGTCGGTGACAGACACCCTGAGGAAGTAGCATTTGACTTCATCTTGAAATTCACAAGTCAGATCAGTAGTGTATTTAGACATTTTTTACAACATAAAATTGATCCGAGATCTCAGCTGTTGAGGCAAACCTGGTACTGAAGTCACTGATTATGAGAAGAAACACCGTGTCTCTGAATATGGTGTCTGCACTTTGCTCCTTTACTCCCTCTGTCTCATCGTGAAAATCGAATTATTTTCCTCTGGCGGCTGTATCCTGAACTGAACAGAGGGTTCATGTTTATCATTTGGGCAACAGGTGATGCTTTGGAAAAGAGACTCTCCCATTCATCTCTCGGACGTTGCATCTCTTCCTGCAAAGCTCTCGTGTTTTCTGCCTCTGTCTCAAGAGTTATTTTCCTTGACTGCAAAATGATATTCATTTTGTCAATAGCTTGCCGAATGTTGACTTAAACAGTTAAAAGAAAAACTGCTACTTTTTTAGGCCGCTGGCTTCAGACCGAGCGTCTGATGTTAAACTGCATTAAGAGCTTCTAGGACACTGGGCACCTTGGCTAAGGGTTGAAAGCCGTAATCCTTGCACTCCAGCGAGTGTCAGAAAGACGATGTAAAGCGTAACACTGACAAGGTTCAGAGTATGAGAAGCACAAGAGGGAAAAGTAGCCAGGTTATTCTTTTTTAATAATTGGACTTGCACTTCTTTGATTTTCCAGACATGTTCGCCCCATTATCATAGCCCTGGCCCCTGCAGCAACTTAGGCCTTGTCCAGTAGCCTGGTGAGACCAGAATGATTCCCCTCTATATTTTTTAATACAGCGGGGAATCAGTCTGGACCGGCGCCCCCATTGGTGGTATCTGAAAAATCGAAACGATCCCGTGCAAACAGATTAATTTGACTCCGCTTCCTGTTTGCTTGCGTCTGTACCGCTGTGGGAAATGGAATAGAAGCTACGGTGACCAGACTCACTCGCTGGTACACCCTCGGTTTAAAAAAGAAAAAAAAAGAAAAAACGCCATCTACACCTAATCCCATATGCGTTGTCAAGTACATGTTAAAATTTCTGCAGGACTTTTTTTTTTTTTTTTTTTTTGGGCAGCTGTAACCGGTCCCATATGCGCCGTTATAGCTTTACAGACCTGCTTAACAATTGTGAGGCAGCAAATATATTTGGGGCGACAGTGGCGCAGATGGTTGAGCGGGTCGTCTCATGATCGGAAGGTTGGGGTTTCGAATCCCGCCTCCTGAAGGTGCATGCTGTCGTTGTGTCCTTGGGCAAGACACTTCACCCACCTTGCCTCCAGTGTCTGCGTACATTGGTGTATGAATGGGAGAGTGGATCCTGGCTGTAAAGCGCTTTGAGTGCCTAATGTAGGTGGAAAAGTGCTTTCCTAACCAGACGGACCAGTGATCGCACGTTAGTAGACCGGCCTTGCGCATAATAACTCCAACAACGGCAGCAGTGAGGACTGTAACTTTCGTCTCGTTGGCGTCTTCGGCAAACATGTCTGACATGGTCAACTGTAAAGTTCTCATTGAGCTTTAGCTAAATGCGCCTGAACAATCGTTAAAACAAACCGTTTTGGGGCATTTATGTCCACGCTCAAACGCATAACCCGAGTATTCCTAAATCTTCACTATGGGACTTTTGGATGTTTCAGAAACCTTTTTTAGGGACAGACAGTTGAGCAGTGGGTCATAATGGGACAGGAGCCTAAGAAGTAGCTATTATGAATGTCCCCCAAGGCTTGTTTTAGACGCATTTACCTTCATGCCATTTTTTTTTTTTTTCTAAACTCAGATGGTCCAGATGGTTGTTGTCGAGCCATGTCTTCATAAACAACGACCCTCACGGACGTCCAGAAGTGAGGAGAGCGTAGTGCACCTTGTTCATATATTCGTAACAGAATTCGTAATTGAATTGAGCAGAGGAGTGTGGAGGAGCTGTGTGATGCATTTCAAATTCAAAGTGAACCAGGGGACAAAAGCAGACGGGAAATCGTGCTCAGCTGGGTGACAAGATGCCCCAAATAATGCCTGTCATTAGCCAAGCGGGATACTTCTGTATGTGCTTTCACAAGACGTGCTACTGTATTTTGGTCCGCTGTCTGGAGCATTGTGGGATATGAATAGCATTAGCATTTGCTCCCATCTTTCATGCGCTCAACTCAAAGACATGAAACACATTAGACTAATTTCTCTCAAACATTGTTCCAAAATCTGCCTAAATCTGTTTTAGTGAGCACATCTCCATCCCCCCTTACAGCTGTGGCATTGACTATTTTCCACACAAAGTTGGCTTGTTCCAATAAACGACCTAGGAGGAGATGAATTTTGTACAAGGCCGTCGCCTTTGCTGTAATAATATTTTTTTGCACGACTTGTCATGATGTACATCTGTACCAATTTTTTGACTCTCTGACAAACTTCATTTTTGGCCGGGCCCTGTCTTAAATTTGGAAATAGCAAACAAATTGTGTCGGATCAGGTTTGAATTTTGGGCCAGAAATGTTTTTGTACATTTTCACTGGGTGAAACGTGTCAAAGAAGAAGAAATAACATAATATTCCCATACAAAAACAATGTTTCCTCTTTCGCGGGGATAAACTAGATGTTTTTGGAAAGCTTTCGTGTTTTCTTCCTCTGTCTCAAGAGTTATTTTCCTTGACTGCAAAATTATATTCATTTTGTCAATAGCTTGCAGAATGTTGACCTAAACAGTTAAAAGAAAAACTGCATCAAATACTTCTTTAGGCCGCTGGCTTCAGACCGAGCGTCTGATGTTATACTGCATTAAGAGCTTCTAGGACACTGGGCACCTTGGCTAAGGGTTGAAAGCCGTAATCCTTGCACTCCAGCGAGTGTCAGAAA
Organism: Proterorhinus semilunaris; assembly: GCA_021464625.1. Lineage (NCBI taxonomy): Eukaryota > Metazoa > Chordata > Actinopteri > Gobiiformes > Gobiidae > Proterorhinus > Proterorhinus semilunaris. Next base: position 8,301,695 of record CM038348.1, read on the forward strand.
GACGATGTAAAGCGTAACACTGACAAGGTTCAGAGTATGAGAAGCACAAGAGGGAAAAGTAGCCAGGTTATTCTTTTTTAATAATTGGACTTGAACTTCCTTGATTTTCCAGACATGTTCGCCCCATTGTCATAGCCCTGGCCCCTGCAGCAACTTAGGCCTTGTCCAGTAGCCTGGTGAGACCAGAATGATTCCCCTCTATATTTTTTTTGGGAAAGTGCAGCACTCGCATATTCCCACCTCATTGCGCATTTCTTACCATGAAGTGCCCATCAGTGACCCACATCTCTCAGTTGCCCATTGACTTTTCAGGGCTTTGTGCAATTACAATGTTCATGTGTCAGATACATGTGTACCTGCACAAAACATGCACGACACGAGGAGTGCGTTAGTGTATGTTTGAGCGGAGGCGAGTGCTTCGCGCGCGGTTTGTGCGCTCTGCACTCTTTCGGGGCTATACAATAATAATAATGCATCGGTTTTATATAGCGCTTTTCTGGACACTCTCTTGGTGGTGGTAAGCTACTATTGTAGCCACAGCTGCCCTGGGGTAGACTGATGGGAGCGAAGCAGCCAGTCTGCGCCATCGGCCCCTCCAACTACCACCAACCACTTACTCACTCACTGCAATTGCTAGGCTTCCTGGTGTTACCAAACGGTCTCCCATCCAAGTACCGACCAGGCCCTTCCCTGCTTAGCTTCCGAGGTCTGACGGGATTGGGCAGAGCAAAGGCGGTATAGCCACAATATGAAGAGGCCCTTTGTCCTGCGACCCTGGTGGCGCACGGGCATAATACAATTTTAACGTGTCACTTCAAACTTCTGTACATTACTGACATAAATACAAGAAAAAAATGGGGGACGACGGACGCAAATTAGCCCAAGGCTACAATCCGGTGTGGCTTGTTTACATGCATGAGACCCATGTATGTTCATTAACATCCACTGTCCCGACCAAATAAACCAATAAATAAATAAATAAGTAGAAGTGAAAAGTAGTAGTAGTAGTGACTCCGTAATTATTCAAGTACGAATGGGGACGGACCGCCATCCCGACACCCCGCCATCCCGACACCCCGCTATCCCGACACCCCGCCATCTCGACACACCGTCATTCCGACACCCCGCCATCCCGACACCCAGCCATCCCGACACACCGTCATTCCGACACCCCGCCATCCCGACACCCCGCCATCCCGACACCCCGCCATCCCGTCATCCCGACACACCGTCATTCCGACACACCGTCATTCCGACACCCCGCCATCCCGACACCTCGCCATCTCGACACACCGTCATTCCGACACCCCGCCATCCCGACACCCCGTCATCCCGACACACCGTCATTCCGACACCCCGCCATCCCGACACCTCGCCATCTCGACACACCGTCATTCCGACACCCCGCCATCCCGACACCCCGCCATCCCGACACACCGTCATTCCGACACCCCGCCATCCCGACACCCCGCCATCCCGACACCCCGTCATCCCGACACCCCGCCATCTCGACACACCGTCATTCCGACACCCCGCCATCCCGAGTAGAAGTAGAAGTGAAAAGTAGTAGTAGTAGTGACTCCGTAATTATTCAAGTACGAATGGGGACGGACCGCCATCCCGACACCCCGCCATCCCGACACCCCGCTATCCCGACACCCCGCCATCTCGACACACCGTCATTCCGACACCCCGCCATCCCGACACCCCGCCATCCCGACACCCCGCCATCCCGACACCCCGCCATCCCGACACCCCGCCATCCCGTCATCCCGACACACCGTCATTCCGACACACCGTCATTCCGACACCCCGCCATCCCGACACCTCGCCATCTCGACACACCGTCATTCCGACACCCCGCCATCCCGACACCCCGTCATCCCGACACACCGTCATTCCGACACCCCGCCATCCCGACACCTCGCCATCTCGACACACCGTCATTCCGACACCCCGCCATCCCGACACCCCGCCATCCCGACACACCGTCATTCCGACACCCCGCCATCCCGACACCCCGCCATCCCGACACCCCGTCATCCCGACACCCCGCCATCTCGACACACCGTCATTCCGACACCCCGCCATCCCGAGTAGAAGTAGAAGTGAAAAGTAGTAGTAGTAGTGACTCCGTAATTATTCAAGTACGAATGGGGACGGACCGCCATCCCGACACCCCGCCATCCCGACACCCCGCTATCCCGACACCCCGCCATCTCGACACACCGTCATTCCGACACCCCGCCATCCCGACACCCCGCCATCCCGACACCCCGCCATCCCGACACCCCGCCATCCCGACACCCCGTCATCCCGACACACCGTCATTCCGACACACCGTCATTCCGACACCCCGCCATCCCGACACCTCGCCATCTCGACACACCGTCATTCCGACACCCCGCCATCCCGACACCCCGTCATCCCGACACACCGTCATTCCGACACCCCGCCATCCCGACACCTCGCCATCTCGACACACCGTCATTCCGACACCCCGCCATCCCGACACCCCGCCATCCCGACACACCGTCATTCCGACACCCCGCCATCCCGACACCCCGCCATCCCGACACCCCGTCATCCCGACACCCCGCCATCTCGACACACCGTCATTCCGACACCCCGCCATCCCGACACCCCGCCATCCCGACACCCCGTCATCCCGACACACCGTCATTCCGACACCCCGCCATCCCGACACCTCGCCATCTCGACACCCCGCCATCCCGACACCCCGTCATCCCGACACACCGTCATTCCGACACCCCGCCATCCCGACACCTCGCCATCTCGACACACCGTCATTCCGACACCCCGCCATCCCGACACCCCGCCATCCCGACACACCGTCATTCCAACACCCCGCCATCCCGACACCCCGCCATCCCGACACCCCGTCATCCCGACACCCCGCCATCTCGACACACCGTCATTCCGACACCCCGCCATCCCGACACCCCGCCATCTCGACACACCGTCATTCCGACACCCCGCCATCCCGACACCCCGCCATCTCGACACCCCGCCATCTCGACACACCGTCATTCCGACACCCCGCCATCCCGACACCCCGCCATCTCGACACACCGTCATTCCGACACCCCGCCATCCCGACACCCCGCCATCCCGACACCCCGCCATCTCGACACACCGTCATTCCGACACCCCGCCAATCCACTTTTTGGTACCGCTATTCCGACAATCATTTTGAGCGTATCTGTTTGCGTCCTGTCAACGCCACCTTCCCTGTTCATCCCCGCTGTCGGCCCAGGGGTGCAGAGGCTCGTGAGATGGTTTTGGGCAAAGGCAGTGACAGGTGCAGGCTAGTCTGTATTTTACAACAAAGCGCTGAAGTCCGCGGTTAATACGCAGGCGCACTGTTGGACGTGTGCGTTTTACACTCAGACACTGGAGCTGTCGCTCAAGGCTTTAAGAGACTGACAAGCGGATGACCGAGCCACGCGCTCCCCTTCCTTCAAAACACTGTCCCAAAACAAAGCAGCGCGCATGGGTGTGTGTATTTGGGGGGTTCAACCCTAAACTAATTCATATGCTCCAGTCACTGTGTGACACGGGCAAACACTGAATCTATCAAGACAAACAATAGCAATAAACACACGTGCTTTATGTCACATGAGTCTGTGCAACAGCGGCACATTCAGCCAGACTTTACTCCACAGAATCAGCATAAAAACACTCACTGTGCACTCCATCATCTGTGTAGAACTCTTCACCTCTTTATCCATGACTCTCACTCGTCTGGTCCATCATTAGCTCCATTTGGCAAAACCTATTTTTCGTAATCCACAACAACAGGTCTGTCTCCACCTGCTGCGCTCATCACGCTTGTTTTACATGTCAAAGGTTGTAAATAAGCCTTAACACTTATCCATGTTATAGCCAAGGCGGCGTGGGAGATGCGCACTTCTCACTCTCCCTTTTTTTGTCCACAAACGCGCGGAAATTCGGGACAAATAATTATTTAACAGTCGGGTTCTCCAGCGGAGTGTTTAGGGACTCGCAAACTTCATTTTTGGCCAGGCCCTGTCTTAAATTTGGAAATAGCAAACAAATTGTGTCGGATCAGGTTTGAATTTTGGGCCAGAAATGTTTTTGTACATTTTCACTGGGTGAAACGTGTCAAAGAAGAAGAAATAACATAATATTCCCATACAAAAACAATGTTTCCTCTTTCGCGGGGATAAACTAGATGTTTTTGGAAAGCTCTCGTGTTTTCTTCCTCTGTCTCAAGAGTTATTTTCCTTGACTGCAAAATTATATTCATTTTGTCAATAGCTTGCAGAATGTTGACCTAAACAGTTAAAAGAAAAACTGCATCAAATACTTCTTTAGGCCGCTGGCTTCAGACCGAGCGTCTGATGTTATACTGCATTAAGAGCTTCTAGGACACTGGGCACCTTGGCTAAGGGTTGAAAGCCGTAATCCTTGCACTCCAGCGAGTGTCAGAAAGACGATGTAAAGCGTAACACTGACAAGGTTCAGAGTATGAGAAGCACAAGAGGGAAAAGTAGCCAGGTTATTCTTTTTTAATAATTGGACTTGAACTTCCTTGATTTTCCAGACATGTTCGCCCCATTGTCATAGCCCTGGCCCCTGCAGCAACTTAGGCCTTGTCCAGTAGCCTGGTGAGACCAGAATGATTCCCCTCTATATTTTTTTTGGGAAAGTGCAGCACTCGCATATTCCCACCTCATTGCGCATTTCTTACCATGAAGTGCCCATCAGTGACCCACATCTCTCAGTTGCCCATTGACTTTTCAGGGCTTTGTGCAATTACAATGTTCATGTGTCAGATACATGTGTACCTGCACAAAACATGCACGACACGAGGAGTGCGTTAGTGTATGTTTGAGCGGAGGCGAGTGCTTCGCGCGCGGTTTGTGCGCTCTGCACTCTTTCGGGGCTATACAATAATAATAATGCATCGGTTTTATATAGCGCTTTTCTGGACACTCTCTTGGTGGTGGTAAGCTACTATTGTAGCCACAGCTGCCCTGGGGTAGACTGATGGGAGCGAAGCAGCCAGTCTGCGCCATCGGCCTCTCCACCAACCACTTACTCACTCACTGCAATTGCTAGGCTTCCTGGTGTTACCAAACGGTCTCCCATCCAAGTACCGACCAGGCTCTTCCCTGCTTAGCTTCCGAGGTCTGACGGGATTGGGCAGAGCAAAGGCGGTATAGCCACAATATGAAGAGGCCCTTTGTCCTGCGACCCTGGTGGCGCACGGGCATAATACAATTTTAACGTGTCACTTCAAACTTCTGTACATTACTGACATAAATACAAGAAAAAAATCTATTGCAATGATTCAATATTTGTGTATTGAAATAAAGCATGAGGCATAAATCATGACCAAAACGAGGTCACAATGGAACTGACAGACAAAAGTCCCGTCTAAAACTGAACTTTTAGTCCTTTGTAAGTTTTGGCCACAAATGTGTAAATCTCAGTCAAATGGAAGCCTTTGATTATTGTGTGATATATTTTAGCTTCTCGCAATACACGTAGATGTTGCATCACCGTGCCAAGGACAGCCTTAGTTTCAACATTGGCTTCGTCCGTCCCTGGGCCAAAACCAAACAAGGCGTAGGTCTACCCCACTAAGAAAGAGAATAGTTTTAAAAGTGTTTCCCCGAGGAGGCACGGGGGAACTTTACTAAATGCGCGCTAACGACTGTGCCCTGGGCCCGCCGCGAATGTGTCTTGTTAATTTGATTTGAATGTAGCCTGTGTCTGCCTAATCCAAGGCTCCGGCGATGGTTTGCGAGCGTGCTCAGTGCGCGGGAACTCGGGCTTTGGCAGCATACGCGTCTCTCAGGAGGGGCCAGGGTAGAGACCTCCTGCCGATCCCCATATGCTCCACCGCCTGGCAGTCTGCTCCCAGCCATGAGGGGGGTGGGGGGAGGCAGCGAGAGACAGTTGATACTCGCATGTCTTTCCATATCATCCATATGAATATAGACTGAGGAAAGATTATGAAATGGATCAACTTGGGCCCTTAGACATGAAGAGTTCCTTGGCAAACCATCAGCATAGGCTTGGCGTCTTGTTCAGCAGAGTCACGAGGATGGGAGTAGAAATAGGTCTGATCTGCAGATTGTGGTTTTATAAATGGTTTTCATGGGGGAATTACAAAGCATTAAACGTTGTGAAAAAAATGGTGCAAAAAATATGCTGTAGAAGTCATTATAAAGCATTCATTGGATCCCTACTAGTACCAAATCTACCTTTTATGGAAATTACGGCAACACTCAACTGTTATAATTTTTTTCTTTTTTCTTTCTTTTTCTTCAAAAATACAAAACATATGGTCAGCGCCCCCTTCAGATTGTACGCATTCTTGCCCACTCTGTCCCATTTGTGTGTCAATGCTCCGCTTCATTCCTCTATTTGATGGAATTTGAACACATTAAGATGGTGATAAAACCTGTCCCGGCCTGTCTCTTTTGCCCCCATTCATTACTTTGCCCGAAGCTTGTTGGCCAATCACTGCGCTTACTTTTAGGTAATGTCACGTAGTCACATGGGTCGGCGCGGCCAATCGTGTGTTTCTAATAGGGCGCTGCGCTCCATTGTGTAGTAGCAGCGGGGAGAGCCAGATCAGCGTCGTGCTACAGGAGTCTCCTACCGCGACCCGGAATCTACCCCTTTTTTCCGACAAACCTCCATTTAGACAGCCCTCCGAACCAAAACCCCATCATTCCGACAACCCTCCGTTGCGACGTCCCCCAATCCGACAATAGTTTTGAGAGTAGCCTGTTTGCCGTGCGATGCCCGTCGTAGGACCTCAGGGTACATGCTTAGGGTTAGTTTTAGGGTAAGGGTTAATAATAATTAATAATTATCTTCTGTGTCGGAATGGCAGGACATTGCACAAAAGGTCACCACTCCAACAAAAGGGGGGGGGGGGAAATTGACAATTAGCCCTCAAATTGTGACGCGACCCGTGAGGAAAAGGGCTTGTGTGTAGAGATAGATGGCAAAACTGGCCAGGTTCTAATCTGATGGCGAGCTGATGGAGCAGGCCTAGAGCCTACAGCCTGGCATCTGCTGAAGCCGCTGCTCCTTCCCGCCGAAAGGAGACAGCTGAGGTGGCTCGGGCGTCTGCTTCAGATGCTTCCTGGTTGCCTTCCTCGGGTGGTGTTCTTGATACGTCCCATTGGGGAGGAGGCCTCACAGAAGAAAATGGATGGATGGAAAATGGTATGTCTTTTTTTTAACTTTTTCTTTAAATTTGAAAACATGAACTGACAGAAAACTGGATATCGCTACGTTTTATTTTCACCCGTATTCACCCACAGCGACTCACCTCCCCGTGGCTCGTTCATTTTGTACCCGGCTTATCATCATCCGTACACTCGCTGCCTGTTAGAATGAGCGGCATAACAGACTCCAACTCGAAAGTGACGCTCCGTACACACACACCTCCTATTCTCAGCATTTTACTATCTTCACGGCAACAACATAATAACAGTGTTCTCTGTGGGTGAAAATTGTCACTTATTAAAAACTGTAATTGTGCGAGGAGTCAGAGATCGATGCTTGAAGCGAGATAATTGTCAGCGTGCGAGTATTTTCCTCCGGCTCGGCTCTTGTGCAGCAGGTGTCACGGCAGCTACGGATCTGATTGCAAACGGCGGAGTCATCGGCCTTTTTTCTCTCGTCGTCTGCGGCGCTTGATAAAAACTCACTTCACTTTCTTTAATAAGCCCGTCTCCCCCAGGACACAAAAAACTGCAGCGCTCAAGCTGACAAAATCTGTGGAAAGCGGGATCCGTCAAAACTTCCTTCCACCGCCACCGCACTTTGAAGCTGAGGATGATTATCTGGGAGATTGTTGGGCCGTAATTCATAATAATGCATAATACAGCATGCCGGGTTTGTGTTGTAGTTTTATTGAATAATGTTATTGATAGGATCCGCTCCGCTTTTATCTGGAGTCAACGAAGAGATGGAGTGAATGTCAAAACCAGATTAATGCTTTAAAGATTTACGGTCTGTTTATGTTCAAAGTTGGAACCCTTGAGAAGCTCAATGCTAAACCAAGGAGGCAGCGAGATATTGGCTTTTCTGAGTGCTGTTGTAGAAAAAAAACAGTCCTATCCCACTGCTCCTCAAAAAGGAGATTGTAGTCGACCAATTGTCTTCTAAAAACACTTTTTGGAGCTCTTAATGTTGTATCGTGTTGCACGTTGCTTCTCAAAAGCTCAACATATCATGTCAGCCATGTCTCTCAAAACGCAGGGACTGGTGACTCCTCGAGTCTCACAAATTACTGTAGGAGGTAGAACTTTCTCTGGTTTTATGGAATCAACTTCCAGCTCATGTTAAAGAAGCAGACACAGTCTCTAGGATGAAAATGTTCCTCTTCGAATGAGCTCATGGTCAGGTTAGCAAGGCACAGTTCTAACCCAGACCTGGGTAGAACAGCCAAAATATTTACTCATGTAAGAGTAACATTACTTAAAGAGCTACTAAACACCCCTTCCAGATCTTACTCCACCCACTCCCAAAATTCAAAAAACTCAGAGAAAGAGGCGTGGCGGGAGGCTTTGGGGGGACGCGGGGAGGGGGAGTGTGTGGGCGGTCTCTGCTCTGTTGACAGTCTCAGACCATGTGTGACCGGCTAGCTTCTCCGGACATGTGGCGCCACTGTCCCGGACACTTCAGCCTCTCGTACCGGCTAGCTTCTCCGGACATGTGGCGCCACTTTCCCGGACACTTCAGCCTCTCGTACCGGCTAGCTTCTCCGGACATGTGGCGCCACTTTCCCGGACTCTCGAGCCCGTCGTACCGGCTACAGGCCGAGCACACGCGGCGGACATTTGGCGCTCGTATCTCCCCGTTCCCCCTCCTGGCTTTAGCGGACACTCAGTCACACTCTGCCCCGCTCTGAGCCTCGAAGGCAGGGGATGGCTAACCGCTGCCCCGGTGTCTGTGAGCTCTCCCTGGGGGAGACTACAGTAAAAAGCCCTCAGCCCCGTCTCATAAACACTGACAGCCCTGATGAGCTCTGTCTGCCCGATACAGCTTTATCGTGTCTGTAGTTTCGACGTGAAAACATCCAGCCATGTCACTAAATAAGTGAATCTGGGTATTTTGGGGTTACATTTGTCTTTAGTAGGAGAGGTCGGGGATGTGAGTGCTGTGGTTCACACACGGAGCGGAGCGGAGTCCGTGGAGCGGAGCCCGTAGATCAAATCCCCGTCTCGAGTCTTGTCTCCTCATCCTCCCGCTCCCTGGGCTCTGTGACCGGCATGTTGGGCTCACGTCACAAAACAGCTACTGAACTACCTGACTAAAGTTACTACACTAGAAACGCTGCGCTAAAGAACTAACTAAATACTATGCTAATAAATTGCTAACTTGAAAATCGATGTAAAACGCTCGCTCGCTATTCCAACTCCAACTCGCTACGGGGGTGTGTGCGAGACTTGGCTTTTATACCCGAGCAGCAGAGCGACGGACGTCACACACACAACGTGACGTCACACCGCTTGCAGAGCCAATGGGGAGGACGGGCACGAGATTCAAATGTAGTGCAGCCGAAAATGTAGAGAGGGCGCTACACAGACGATTTTAGGCTCAAAAGTGAGATTTTATCTAATTTGCACTAAAATGTCAAAAATTTGACCAGGACATGTAGAGAGCACTATAGGAAACATATTAATGCAGTTTATAAGCTCAAAAAAGTTGATTTGGTGCTTAGTTGTCCTTTAAGAATTTGTCTCAAGTAAAAAAGGCGGCACGGTAGTACTGCGGTTAGAGCTCGTGCTTCTGTGGGCCTTTCTGTGTGGAGTTTGCATGTTCTCCCCGTGTCTGCGTAGGTTTCCTCCGGGTACTCCGGTTTCCCCTACCACTAAAAACATGTACAATAGGCCAGGATGAATGAGAGTGTGTTTGAGAGTGCGCATGGGGACGACGGACGCAAATTAGCCCAAGGCTACAATCCGGTGTGGCTTGTTTACATGTGTAATCCGGTCAGAGGAGGGCATTTGCTATTGTTTGGTTTGCAGTGTTTTCTTTATGCATGTTTTGAGCTACGCCCCCTCGTTTGCTACCGTGGAAACCTCCGCCCACCTGCCTGCAATCACCACACCTGTTCTGCAATCACCACACCTGCCTGCAATCACCACACCTGTTCTGCAGGAAAGGACACAGGATAAAAGGAGTCGACGCAGTCAAACCGGGAGAGCAGAAAGAGGGGAACTGTGAGAGACGGAGGAGCAGGAGAACGACGGCGCACACGAAACCCACCCAGCCAGCTGGACAACCAGACCCTGCCTCGCCCGTCCGGAGATCGCTAAGTGACCAGAGAGCAGCAGGGGACGCAGTGCGGTTTGGGGAAAGCTGGATCAAGCAGTGGGAGAGTGAGGAGCTCTCCCTGTCAGTGAGTACCGCTAAGACGCAGAACTGCACTGCACTGCACTGAGTGGCCTTGGGCCTTTACGATCTGGTGTGGTGGACGTGTGTGCTGGCTCCCCTTACCTTTTGCCCAGGTGCGGTTCCAGAGAGCTCCAGGACCTGGGACCAAGGAAGACGGAGTAGGAGTAGCCGCTTCCCCCCCCCCCCAACGACCCTCGCCGCGGAATTCGGGCCTCCTCTTCGCGTTGTGCCCCGTTTTAATTCATTTTAGCATTTTTAACATTTTAATCGCATTTTAAAGCTTGTTTTTAGTTTTAGTAATAAAACGTGTTATATTTTGCATATCAGTTGTCCTTATTGGTCACACCAGCCTACTCTTGTTTTTGTTTTCAGTTTTTATTCGGCATTCATTAATTTACTAAATTTCTGTTTTACACAAAAAAAAAACCATTACACATGCATGAGACCCATGTATGTTCATTAACATGCACTGTCCCGACCAAATAAACCAAATAAGTAGAAGTGAAAAGTAGTAGTAGTAGTGACTCCGTAATTATAAGTACGAATAAAAAAGTACTCGGGTCTGGATAATTTTTTCACAAATGTAAACAGCGTTGGAGCAGAGCAGAAACCTCTTCTTAATAATTGTGGCATAAAGCTCTATTTTCATGACACAAGAGCCGTAGGGCCCAGCACTGGTTCAGACAAGGGTTTAGTGTTGGTCTTGAGTTAGTTTAGTCCTGGTTTAAAATGCTTTAATATTTTGTTGGACCACCTTTAGCTTTGAACGTTTCTACAATGTCAAAAGATGGATTGTGATCGATTGGCCCTTTAAAAAAATAAAAACTTATTATTGATTATCTTTTGAGGTTCTTTTAAAATGGGGTGCCAGTCAGTCAGCCCTCTGATGTTTCGGATATACATACATTAGATAGATAGATAAATAGATAGATCAAACATGGAGACTCATAGTCAGTCAGAGTAAGGCTGAAACCATCAAATGATGTCCTAACCCTAGCCCCTGATCCTTAACCTTTCATGGGGTCAACTGTTAGAGCTCTATGCAGTTAGTGAACTTTTGCTTCAGCAGCATTTGCCCAATTCGACCGTTTTTTTTTTTTTTTTTTTTTTTTTTTTGTTAATTGAACTTTTTTTTTATTTAAATATCAATTTACAACATTTGCCAAAGGCGAGACATCTGAAAATAGAGAGCTCATATACAACAAATACATAATACAAATAATAAAATAAAATACACACAAATAAGTAATAACGAGTAAACGTAAAAGTTCATTTAGTTCGCTTTAGGGGATTTCATTGAAGAAGTCTTTGTAACAGTCTTGGAGTCGTGAGCTTTTCTTATTCATTACATACAGCAGTGAGTTCATTAGATTTTTTACATCACTTAAAAATAGGGAGAAATACAATTGTGATTTCAAAAACCTTTGCTTGTGTATAAAAAATTTACCAAACAAGATGAAAAAATTAACTACATAGTGAAATGATTTCGTGGTTGTGTTATCTTCAAAATAACAGATAATATCTTTTAATGTAAAACAATGACTCTTTTGACAATTTTTTAAAATATAGTTACTCAATTTAACCCAAAATGTTTGAACAACGTTACAAAAGAAAAACAAGTGCTCGAGAGTCTCTTCCTGTGTTTGGCAGAATGTACAGCATTTATCAACATCTGCATACCTCGAGACAACCAAGTTGACAGGGTAGATTCTGTGAATGATCTTAAAATGAACTTCCTTAATTTTGTTTGTTACACAATATTTATATGGCAATAGCCAGGTCCTCTTCCAGTCTATTTCCTCTATCAAGGAGTTCCAAAAAAATTTACCTCTTGGGGTGATTTTATTTGAATTTTGAAACATTTTACGAATATGGTGATTATTGCATTTTCTATCAAGTAAATTAATGCCATTTAAAGTGAGCACAATAGAGCTATCGCCAATATTGTTGATATTGTAAGTGGATAAATGGCATCTTATAAGATGGAGTAACTCTGGAGGGATGGCTTTGATCACAGAGTTGTATTCTCTAAATGGAATAGGGAATTCATACTTCACCATAAATTGTTCATAAGGCAGAAAAGAACCATGTTCATCTAATAGCGACACAATATTATTAATATTTTTTTGGAACCATTTAGGAAAAAACAAAGACCGATTTCTTATTGTAATGTGTTCGTTGTTCCACAAGAAATATTTATGTGGAGAGAAATTATGATTAAAGCACAATTTCCAAGCAAGCAGACATTGCTGGTGAAAGTTAGCCAGTGACACAGGGAGTTTTGTAGGCACGTAATTACATGTTAGAAGAAAAGATAGTCCACCAATTGAATCAAAAATATAATTGGGGATAAAGTACCAGATAGACTTTGAATTTGCTAGGCATCTTTTTAACCAGTTAATTCGGAAAGTATTTACAGTGTCGGAAAACTCTAAAACCTCTAGCCCTCCTTCCGCTTTTGCATTCGTGAGTACAGTTTTTTTGAGCTTATGAGGTTTATTTTTCCAAATAAAGTTTAAAAAAAGAGTGTTAATTTCTTTACATATGCGTTCATCTACAAATAGTGACAATAAAGGATAAACAAAGCGAGCCAGACCCTCTGCCTTAGACAGAAGAACTCTGCCATACAAAGTTAAATCCCTCTGAAGCCAGAGGTTAAAGATCCTTTGGGTTTTAACAATTCTATGATGAAAATTTAATTGTTGTCTAGTTGCCTTGTTTTTCGTAATTTGGATACCCAAATATTTAACAGACTGTTTGACTGGAATATTCTCTAGAGAAAGATCTTCACAACTATGGATTGGTATCAGCTCACATTTGGATACATTGAGTTTCAAGCCTGAGGCTTTAGTGAATTCTTCAATTAATGAAATAGCTTTCTGCAATTGATTTTTATCTTTCAAAAAAAGAGCTGTGTCATCAGCAAGTTGTGAAATTCGTACTTCTCTATTGAAAATCGAAATACCTTTCAATTCTGGATCACTGACAATATTTATGGATAACAATTCAACAACCAAAACAAAAATGAAAGGACTTATCGGACATCCTTGTCTTACACCACGTGTTATATTGAACCTTTTGGTAGTGTTGTAATTAACAATAACAGAGCTATCGATACCATTGTAAAACATTTCAACCATATGTGTAAAAGAGTTTCCAAACTGAAATAACTGAAGACATTCTTTAATCAATTTGTGTTCAATGGTATCAAAAGCTTTGTAGAAATCCACAAACAAGATAAATGCATCTGAGTGCACATTGTCAGAATAATCCAATAAATCTAATACTAAGCGGATATTATTACTGATGTGGCGACCTTTAATAAAACCACACTGGGTTTCTGCTATAATTTTGTTTAGATCTTTTTTCAGTCTATTGGCATAAACAAGGGATAATATTTTATAGTCTGTTGTTAAGAGAGTGATGGGCCTCCAATTTTCTATCAATAAAGTGTCTTTATCTGCTTTCGGGATGAGTGAAATAACACCCTGTTTCATTGTTGGAATCATTTCTCCTTCATCTATGCACTGTTTGTACATATACAATAGGGGTTCTTTAAGAATATCCCAAAAATGTGTAAAGAATTCAACTGGCAGACCATCAATGCCCGGAGTTTTTCCCTTTTTCATTGAAAATAGAGCTTCTTTAATTTCATTTAGAGTCAAATCTGAGTCACACAATTCTTTAAAACTATCACCTACTACTGGACAATATTGTCTTATTTTGCTAATAAATTCTACGCAAGCTTTTGAATCAAATTCAGAAGTGTACAATTTACTATAAAACGAGAACACGTGATTAGAGATCACTTTTGCATCTGTGGTTATTGTATCATTAACTTTAAGAGCAGTCAAAGATTTCTGTTTTCCATTTCTTTTTTCAAGGGCGAAAAAGTAAGAGGAGTTGGTCTCCCCTTCCTCGATCCATTTAGCTCGGGACCGAATATATGCACCTTTTGCTAAATCTAGATAAAACTGATCCAGTTTTGTTTGTATTTCTTTTAATTCAACCTGTTCCAGTTCAGATATAGAGGTTATAGAAAGGAGATTATTTATTCTCTTAATTATTTCCATCTCTTTTTGTTTTTTTAGTCTTTTAAGATTTTTACTTCTTTGTATTGCAACTGTTCTCACTTTATATTTAAAATATTCCCACGTTTGCTTGTGATTACCATTCTCAATGTCAACAAATATTTCACTTTTTAGCCTTTTAACCTTTTCATTGAACTCCTCATCCTGCAGAAGGGTATTATTGAATTTCCAATAGCCTCTTAGTTTGGACTGGTGTAAATCACCACATAGTTCAAGGGTAATTTGCATATGATCTGATAAAGGAGCAGAAGAATGAGCAACCTCTTTAAGAAGGTAAAGGCTAGATGATGAAATCAAAAACAGGTCAATTCTGGATCTTAAAGATAAACTTCTATTAGACCAAGTAAAATCAGTTTTATCAGGGTATAAGAAGCGCCAGGCATCAGTGAGCGATAAATCAAAACATAGTTTTGCTATGTTATTCCTCTGAAGAGCTTGAACAGTTTTTGGGGGAAATCTGTCTTTTGTTTCGTCTGCACATTCATTAAAATCACCACATAAAATGATCTGAGAGTTTGAATATTTTTGTAAAGACTCGTTAAGTTTGGATGTAATTTGGGAGAAAAATGTACGGTTATGAGAATGTATATTATGACCATAAATGTTACATATTATAAAAACTAAGTTATCTTGTTTGATTGTAATAATAATCCATCTACCTGTATCTGCTGTAAGTACCTCAGTGACATCTCCTTTAAATTTATGTATCAAAATGGCTACTCCCGCAGAATGGTTTGAGCCATGGCTGAAGTAAATATTATTGCCCCATTGATTCTTCCAGAATTTCACATCAGCTTCATTTGAATGGGTTTCTTGAAGCAGTATAAACTCAGCATCACTTCTTTTAAGAAATAAAAACAATGCTTTTCTTTTGGTTGCATCACGAATACCCCTGACATTCAATGAAGTTAGATTCAAAGATGATAGTTGAACCATAAAAGAACACACACAAAGAAAAAAAAAAAAAAAAAAGAGCTCTCTTTGAAACAGTAGTTAGAACTTAAGGCTTGCTTTAGTTCCAAGAACGAGAATGCAACAAGACAACCATAACATCAATGTATCATTTTGTGACCAAGCGTGAACTTTCAAGTAATACAGATGCAAAAACGACTGCATAAACTATGCCTAGAGATTTGCATGTATGCATAATAGGCAGAGTACTGAAATATTATATGAAATAATAGGTTGAGGCAAAAGAACATGTACCTGTAATGTTATTTTAGGACTGCCCAATGCATATAGATGCTGGAGAGTGGAATGAGGCTACGTTTTGTACCCCAAAAGCATTACTTCACATCCCAATGGTTAATTTTCTTCCCGTCGATCAGTGCGAAGGGACCGATGAGACTGGCTTTCTTCCCTTCTTTCCTGGCTTTGTCCACCAGGGGCCAGAGTTTCTCTCTTGCAAGTCTGTCCTCGGGAGACAGCGCCTGAGTGAGACGGAGCTTGTTGTCGCGGAGAAACTTGCATCCTTTGGCACACTTCCAGACAGCATCAAGGATACGGCGAAGAGCAAACAGGATGATGACTGGTCTGTTGGATCCATCCGTTCTCTTTGGGCCAAGACGATGAGCGATATCCACGCCATCCTCCAGGTAAACCTGCAGACCGGGAGCAACTTTCCCTAGGACGCTGATAACTTCTTTCCTCACATCTTCATGCTCCTTTTCTTTGAGCCCATGTAGTTTCAGCGACCATCTCCAACTGTACCGCTTGCACTCTGCCACCGCTGTGTTAAGAAGCCTGTTCTCCTCCTTTAGCTTCTCAATCTCAGACTGCACATCTTTTATATTCTTCCCGTGACGGTCCACATCCACCACAATCCGCGCCACCGTATCTGTCAAAATTGCAATTTGTTTGGACGTATTTTCCGTTGTTGCTTCAATGGCTGAAACCTTCTGAAAAGTTTCATCTTGTTTTCTGGACAGCTCCTTCAGTGACGCTATCACATCAGCCAGGCTAATTACCGCGTTATTAGCGCCATCGCCGTTGCTATCACACTTTTTCCGTTTCTGGACCGGTTTCATAACTGCGTTAACAGGTGTATTCTCGTTGACATTTACAACACCCTGAGCTGTGGTCTCACTGGTTTCCATTTCTTCTGAGGATATCTCCACCGTTGACTTCTGTACTTCACAGTTTTGTTCCATTTTGCCGTCTTGGTTGAGGTTAAAGCGAGCCGAGAAAAAAATAACCGAAGCTAGCTTCTTGACTTTTTCCTCCTTTTTCCCGCGTCTCAATTAAAAGTCCGTTTTTCCTCACCTCAAGTGAGACTTGGGACTAAAAAGTGTTCCTGAGGTTTTTCGTCACATAAGCATTCAGTAGTATTAGGTCACAGTCCCATTTGGTCGTCTTATTGCAAATTCTCAATTTAAAGACAGCGGAGCATCGCGCTGTCCCAAAAGAAAATCTTGCGCAGGCGTTTGAGATGACCCACACATCTGAAGATGGGATGAATCTCCCCAATTCGACCGTCCATACCCAGGAGAAAGGGGAAGTGACATCACCAACAGCTGCTGTTCTTCTTCTTTAAGGTTATCGGTGGACTGCAGGCCAAACAAAAGCGCACGCCGCCACCTACTGTATTGCATATCCAACAACATAGTGTCCAAATAAAGACGTTTCAGGAGAAAAATCCAAATGAGCCATCACATTTCCCTTTAGCGTTATTTTTCCTTAACAGCTGTTTCATAAAGCTACAGTTTACAAATTAGCCATGCGGCATACGTTTCTACTAAATGAAAGCAATAGCACAAGCTGCCTTCATTTAAGCCAGTTACTGAAGCAGCTCTTTAAAACCTGTGCTGTGCTGTTGTGACGACAACATGTATTTTGTCACTTTTATAAAGTTTGGCTTGTGCAGAATCTTATCTTATATACTTTTTCAATTAAATGTGCGCCTGTCAATCAACAGTGGTTGTGCATGAATCATTCGAGGGTGGGGCCGAGGGGGGTGGGAGATTGGCGGCGCGGTGGCTTAAGGTATGGCACATAACTCCTAATCACCGGTTGGTTAGCACCAGAGGTCCCTAGGCTAAAGTAGTAAAGCAATGATAGCTAGCATTGAGGCACCTTTTCCTTAATCCTTCCTAACTGACAGCCCAATTCGGAGGCTTCTTATCATGGCGTACGCTGACGCACATCTGGTTTGGCGTTGGACCTCTTACCAATTTAAGGGTTTCAGAAACATCCTAAGTCACATGGGACAGGGTGATGACACGGCCCAAGCGTTCAAACAGACGTCCATGTTTTGGTCAGAGCGATGAAGATGACTAGGATAGTTTTGCCAATATCCCTTTATGTACGAGGAGGTGTTTTGGTGGATGTTGGTAAAGGCAGTACGGAGGGATTGAACGGCCCCACAAACTCATTCAAAATGAGCGTGTTGCTCCGAGTGCACGCAGGACTGCGGATACTGTTGCCGCTATGGCTGCACTGAAAACTCTGCCATTAGATCTTACAGAAAGGCGATGTTTGGCGCAGATATAGAACAAATGGGAGAGTAGACTGTGGGGCGTGCATGAGAAACTAGTTGTGAGGTTGGAGTGGGCTGACATGACAGCGCAGCTTGTCACAGTATTTCCATCCAGTGTTGCATTCATTTTTCACCTTTTGATGATGGGAGAGTGGGACCACCGCGTAAAGCCTTCTCCAGCACATCCCGAGAATTCTCAATGGGGTTAAGATCTGGACTCTGTGATGGCCAATCTGCTTCATGCTCCCTGAACCACTCTTTCACAATCTGAACTCAATGAATCCTGGCATTGGCATCTTGGAATATGCCCGTGCCGTTTATGGAATAACCTGGTCTTTCAGGATGTTCAGGTCGTCAGCTGATCTCCTTCTTTGGGCTCATAGTGTTGAACCTAGACCTGGCCAACTGCAGCCCCCAGCTCAGAACAGTTAGTTACACCCAGGTAAAGGACACTTTTTTTGCTGGTCAAGCAGAATGATTTAGAAGTTGCAAACACATTTAGGTGAAGGACAAATGTTTTGGTCAGGCAGTGACACATTTGTCAATTTCTTTACATTGTGCGAGAGTTTTAGCACAAATGCTATAATTCTGGCCTGTCTGTATGATCATTTGGCGTTGACAAATCTCACAAACCCCATGCACCGAGTCTCTGGGTGTGCAGTTTAAAGGGTGTTGATTGAAGGTTTAACCATTTAAACAGCTGAATTACCCAGAGGTCTGCCCATTGACTTTTCCCACTCCCATTGTTGATTGTGGAGATGCTCTGGGACATGGACGTGTGTTTGCTCCGGGCCTCCGAAATGAAGCGCATTGGCATCGTCTGCCGACAGCACTTCTTTGCGGGACACCAGGGGAGGCGTGCTGGGATTGATCCAACACTCACACTTCTGCCCTGGTGCGGCTATCGACGTGCAGGCTAATGCAGATGAATATATCAGCGGCGTTTTCGGAGGAATATCGAGCAGGGCACATGGACGGATCGATCCCTCATTCCATCCAAGCCGCGAGATGAGAGCTACTGCTGGGACGCCAGCAGTTATATGTCAGCAGTCAGATGCGCCGAGCAACGTTCCTACAACTGCATCAACTTCTGAAATGAAACTGTTGTGCACTTCGCTGACAGGCAGAATTAGGATTACGCATGTTATTTTAGTCTCCTTTGAGATTATATTATATCCAGCAAACTTTAATAAACGGGGAATGATAATTAGAAAATGTTAGGACGAGACTCTGCAGGTATTAACAAAATAAACATAATATAGAGAAGCCTTTACTTTGGATGAATGACGTACATGTAGGGAAAAATGTACAGAGTTTTCTATACATTCATGTTTTCTTATTTAAAACAAACACAGGAATTCAACATCTGCAAAATACTATAAAATGTGTTTAAACAGTCAGATTTGGTGTTTGTAGGAGCTGTTTAACCTCTTAAATCCCGCCTTAACAGAGCACATGGTCTTCAGTTCAGTTTTACCCAAACCTATAGGCCAGAGTAACCCCTCATTTGAAAGCTAAGGCACACAAAACTGATCTAACCTTCTTGTTATGATTGTCACGTTCTGGTCCTTTTTGGTTGTGTTTTCATCATGTTTGTGTTGCTTTTTCGACATGTTTTGGTCACATTTTTGTGGCTTGATCACAGTTACATTACGCGAAAAAAAGTAATACGGCCAAAGCGCTACAAAAAAGCTTTGAAAATGTGACAAAATCATGACAAAAAAACGTTGGTCTTAGTTTTCAAATGAGGCATTACACTGCCCTATAGGCTGTAAGCTCCAGTCTAGTAGCCGTAACATTTGGGTAAAACTGGAGATAATGTGCTCAGTTAAGGCGGGGGTTACGTTTTCTTTTTAAGGGGTTAAGGCAGATGGTGTTCCTAGACATCGAAAAAAATGCATGTATAGAAACAGCCTTTGAAGTTACTGTTTTTGGGAACAAATCTGAGCTTTATTTGTCATTGTACAAGCGTACAACAAAATTGTGTTCTGAGCGGCTGCGCCACTGTGGGCAAACTTGAGCAGCATGTTTTTGGAGGTCGGAGAAACCGTATCACCCGGAAGAAAACTGGCTGGCTGCCTCTAGTCTCCTGTGATCCTCTGAAACAGCGCACGCACCGCCTCCTGGGTTTTATTATTATTATTTGTTTATGTGATATGGACATAGCAGCATTGGACAAACCAGATACATTGTTTTTAGTCTTATAGCAAAACTGCTAATTTGCAACACTTGTCCATAGGGCACCTCATCCTTCTTCTTCTTCCTGCGCAGCTCCCTCCGCTCCACAACAGTGTTTAACCATCTTCTGGGAAGAGCTTAGCAGTGAATCTGTTTTATTCTCCAGTGAATGTCCATTAGCCAGAACACTAGTAGTTATAGACGTCATGTGTGGCGTAGCTGTAAGTCTTGACCGGATACCTCCTGGTTTGTCCCTTTTTTGTTTCCTGTAGCTCCTCTTGTGATGCCTCCACTGTACTGCAAGGGTAGGGGGCTCTTGGTGCCTCTTCAATCTTTCAGAAGAAGAAATGTCGCAAATAAAAGCTTACTTTTTTAGAGACCTATTTGCCTGATCCAAAAGTTGGATTGTCTTCGCTTTCACCACTTCCAAAGTAGTCTGTGTACAGAATGTTGCTAACCCAGAGGTGGACAAACTGCGGCCCGTGGGCCAGATCACCCACCAAGCAATTGTTTTCCAGCCCTCAACTCTTTTTCCATTATTTAATCTCCAGATGTGGAGATGAGTCCATCTGGAGGTCTCTTCCCGTCTCTGTCGAGTGCGGATGTGTTTTTCTCACGTCTGCTGCTTTCGAGCTTTTTCTCCTCTTGGACCACCTGCTCACTGTCCTCCCGAACCGCTAAACTATGGAATTGATTAACTGGAATCTCAGCGCAATTGATACGTTTTTTAAACAGAGTGAGGCCACGGAGGAGGTCGTCTTCCCTGACCGTATTTCCACAGCTCGGTTTGCGATGGATGTCGTTTGCCCAGTGGTCCTGTCGGTCGGAGACATCAAAGATATTTACTCATTTGGACTCTTGATAACTGGGTACCTGCTTATTGGATGGACTGCCCTGGATTATCGGAAATTTGGAAAGACAGCATTTTGCAATCGGACCACGCTGCTGTCCATTAAAATTAACGAGCACTTTGGAGCAGGGAGTGACCGAGTGATGGAATTACACCGGAAAGTAACACACAACGATGGACTGTTATGTACGACCTGGCAGCTCGCTGTGGAGACGGACAATAGATGGACTTTATTTCTGGGAGGAAAAGGGATGAACGGTGAAGGGAACCACCTGCTCTGGAGACCTGAACTAAAGCTGAGACCAAGAAAAAATCTAATTCATTATAAATGTATGAACTATTGCTGGAATAATTCTCTTCCTCCTGAGACAGGAGGTTTGAAGCAGCTGGAGCTTATCTCTCCTACACAGTCAACACTTTCCCTTCAAGGCCAAACCACGGAGCTAAACCTGATAAGGACTGAGCTCTCTGGGTCATATTTTGCAAAACACTGACTTTCAGATTGTAAATAACCACCTTCCTAACCACGCCCCCGCCGTTCTGCTTCTGCCTCAACACGTTTCTTCAGCCCCGCCCCCCCGGTCAATGGCCGGTCATCCTTCCCCGCCCCAAGAAAAAATTCTGCACGTGACTTTGTGTGCTGTGTATTTCCCATGTCTTGATGTTTCTATATGTGCTTTGCCTTAACTGCATATCTTCTTTTGTAAGGCGCATTGAGTTGCCTTGTGTACAAAATGCGCGGTATAAATAAAGTTGCCTTGCCTTGCCTTGCCTCATCACATCGTCATCACATCTGGAGATCTCTAGATGTGAGAGATGGGTTTGATACATTAACCTTAAAGGACCTGTATCATGCTATTTTAGCCATTCCAAAGTAAAGTATAGGCATTTATATGATATATTGTACCTCTACCACTACGGAGCACTAATTTTTGTGATAAATATTAGTATTTTCTGGAGGTATTTTTCCAACCCGGAAGACAAAACGCTTGGATTCAGTTAACTCCGCCCCCTCTCGCCGCTAATACAACTTTAGCAGTAGTAGAAATATATATATCACAGCAAAAAGTGAAGTTACTTCATGATGCTGTTATAAGGAGTTAACATGTGCAACACAGCTTCATGGCTAAATGGCTAACACACGCGCTAACACACACGCTAACACACACACGCTAACATGCATTTTGATCGACTCACCAGTCTGATGTTTCCATTATGGAATTTGCGTTGGTTATAAAAGTTAATCCACTTTGTTTCTGGCCAAGGTTCATTAGCATCCATCAGCGACAGGCACAGACAAACACTATTTTGACTGATAGTCGCTGAATCCCGGAGGGAAATTCCAACTTCTATGGCCTCTTCTTTAGGAAGGTTGAATAAAGTCTTGTCCTCGCAGCCAAACGCGGTTTTCTCCGTGACATTATCGTGAGGTAAGAAAAAAGAACAGGTGTCCAGACTCCAGAGTAGGTTAGAAAAAGCTCCCTCTTCACAACTTTCGGTGCAACATGACATGACCATCTGTTCAGACCGTTCGGACGCTCAGGGGGAGCGTTTGTTTTCGGTACAGGGGCAGCGCAGCGTCAGGCACTTCCTCTTTTATTTTTATTTTTTTTTTCATTTTTTTTTTCTTACGACAGAAATAATGAAAAAAGCAGTTTTACAAATGAAAATCATGCCGTAAGGCATTAGATTACAGACGTCGAGCACTTCCGTTCCGCTGTGACGACACAACTGAACATGCCAGTCGTTTACCAGGAGAGGGCGGAGCAGCTGCTCAGAGAGCAGGATTCAGGAGGATTACTGAGAACTGCGTGAATGAAGCCAAAAACCACTCTGGGGGTGTTTTTGATAAGGAAATAGCATAACAACATGGTTAAAAGCTCAAAAAAGTCGATTTTGCATGATATAGGACCTTTAAAGTACTGAAAATATACAACAAAAGTCAATGCACTTAGAATGCAAAAGAGTAGAAAGAAGAGCAATCGTATGATATCTGCCCCTTTGTTTTCTTCATACTATCATACTTAACATCAGTTCTATTATTCTGCCTTTTTTTAATTATTACTAGACTATCTTTTACAGTATTTACAGTTACCATCTAGTTAGTTCCAGACATAATTTTGTACATTTTAGAATGGGACAAAGTTGAACAGAATTATCGTTATCGTTGAGCAACTCAAATCAGGTTGCTCATGTGGCCCCTTGTAAAAAGGAATTGCCCACCCCTGTGTTAACCTGTGCTATTCCTAAGGAGACTTATTTTTATCTTTTTACTTGTATAGTTGGTATGGATGTGTGAGTGTACCAGACCACAAATGAAGTTCCCTCACAGGAAAAATAATTTGAATTGAATTGAATTGAATTGACTCAGTGTCTCACTGAACTCATTTCAAACAGCAAGTGACCGAAAACGTACATATGTATATAAACACAACATGGCAAAACCACAACAAAACATTACTGCTTTTAGGGCACCAAAATGGCAGTGGGTCTGGATTTGAGTGTGTGTGTGAGTACATCAGAGGTGGACAAACTGTGGCCCGTGGACTGGATCTGCCCCCGAGCAATTTTTTCTGGCTCTTGACTCTCTTTCCAAAATGTATATAATTTTGGGGGGCTTTTTCAAATTCCATTGTGGTGTATCAGAGGAAACATGACCATAACTTGCCCCCTATATTTATCATTGTATGTATTAATTTCATTCAAAAGTGACATTAAAATATTTACAACAAAGCTGCAAAGTCAATGCAGAGCTTTGTTGTCTCGTTTTACAATGTTTACATTTACAATCAAGTGAGTTCCAGATATAATTCAGTGCATTTTGCAATGAGAGAAAGTTGAGCAGAATTAGGTTACAGTTATTGTTAGTGCGGCCCTCTAGCTCTTTTCAAGTTACCCATGTAACTTGTGAAAATGAATTGCCCACCCCTGCTGTAAGGTCTCCCAGAAAGGAAATGACCATATTTGGATTACAGCGTAATCGCGGTTGCATAACACGCGATGCATGGACACCAAACATGTCGATATCTGTGCATGAATACACGTGGGAAAGACGAGGGAGTATTGCCATGTTGGAGGGATTTCCTGAAAAAGCCATAAAAGAAGTATCGTACAGAGTTTGGTCTATTTTTTTTTTACTCTGACAGTAGAACTTTGAGGTTAAGAGAGAAAACTAGCTCAAATCTTAACATTGACCACTGCGAGGAAAATGTAGGTTTCCAACTGCCTCAGAAAATCCGATTTAGGGAATGTAGCCCAGAAATCTGTGAAGAAGAGGGGATGCGACAAGGACGGCTCTTTGTGTAAGAACAGGAATAGAGTGCAGACTTGGCTGTCCAGACCTTAGGAGGGGGGGGGGATGGTTAAGTGATCATCTCCCACAGAAAGGTGTCAGAGCCAGTGTGTACGGGCCAGGTACATGTGTCACAACAGTGCTCCGGGCGGCAGTGCTGAGTGCTGACAGCTGACACGCCGCCCACTGCTGCAGCGCATCGCCTCTACCACCCCCCTCGCCCCTCCCCCTCCCCGCACAGAGCCCCAACTGGACTTTATGGGGCCCTATGAGCACAGTTCAGCCCGGGGTCCATATGTGCGCAATCCCGTGGCTTGCTGGGGTGTACCCTTTACCGCCAAGCACAGACCATTTCAGTAATGGCCGGTGGTCTTGCAAACAGAGGCAGCTCATGATATGTTCTGTTCCAGGGGTGCCCAAACTTTTTGTCTCCGAGGGCCAAAATGAAAAAGTGCCTATGGGTCGCAGGCCAAAACACAGCGGTGTCAAGCGTGAAACACATATAACTGCAAATAATAATAGTTACTTTCTTTTCTTTTCTGGTATACATTTAATTCTATCTATGCAAATAATATGCTACATTAAAACAAATGTTAACAATGGCAAAAGCCTAGTTTTAGTCGAACAAAATCAACTATTGTTGTTATATAGTGCATAATGTAAACAACACCTGTATCTACAGCACCTACAGTGACTTTACCTCATTCATGTGTTAACTCAAAGACAAGGCCCCATTAGATCATTTTGAAAGTGTCAATTCAGCATACATTCTTTTATAAGTCCATTTTTTTAACACACATCACCTTTGTTGATGTCAACAACCTTTGCAATAAAAGTTGGAAAAATGGGAAAGTTGATGTGCTACAATGCTCTGTGATTGATAAACACCTATACCACAACAGTGTTTCCTTAACTTTGCAAAAGGAGTGAAAGAGCGCCCCCAATTTGACGCTAGTGGCCAAAAAGTGTACTGCATCCATATTTACCATTGCAAAAACGGTCACGGTCACTCTCTGGCGGGCCAACGTAATTGTTCCGGCGGGCCAAATCTGGCCCACGGACCCCACTTTGGGCACCCCTGTTCTATTCATTATCATGGACCTGCATAAACCTGTACCAACATTGTACCACAGATTTTTACAGACACGTGCGCCTTTTGTGCGAAAATAGGATTTATTTTGACTTTTGACCCACTGTTAAAATCAAAATGTTAAAATTTAACAATTGAATTAGGGCAAATATTCCTACATCAGCGACTTATCCAAGTCCAAACAGAAGCTACAACGCTAACAAGGTGTAAACTGGAACAAAAGAACATTTGTGGA
This sequence comes from Proterorhinus semilunaris, assembly GCA_021464625.1. Taxonomy (NCBI): domain Eukaryota; kingdom Metazoa; phylum Chordata; class Actinopteri; order Gobiiformes; family Gobiidae; genus Proterorhinus; species Proterorhinus semilunaris. The sequence continues at coordinate 8,327,322 of CM038348.1, forward strand.
ACCGTCACCTTAACATGGAGGAGGGATTTGAGCGCCCAAATGATCCTGGAGCTCTGTTGTTGGGGGCTTCATGTCCCTGGTAGGGTCTCCCATGGCAAACAGGTCCTAGGTGACGGGTCAGACAAAGAGCGGTTCAGAAGCCCCTTATGAGAGACCAACAGGCCCAGTTAGAACCATGAGGCCGTCCTTCTGTGGACCCATCACCTGCAGGAGGAGCCATAGGGGCTGGTGCAATGTTATTTAGGCAGCTCCAACAGCGGCCCCCACGACCCGGCAACGGACAAGTGGAAGAAGATGGATGGATGGACAAAAGAAAACTTGGACTAAACAAAGAAAACCTGGGACTAAACCAGGTCCCAGCTAGGACTAAACAAAGAAACCAGGTCCACATTTGGCCTAATTCTGAGCTGTTGTGCCTGTGTCGTAATGTAGCTGTATGTAGCTAAAGTAGGAGGAGCTAACGCAAGAAAACATTCTTCACTTTCCACAAAAGTCTTATCCCACAAAAGTATATTCTTTTGAAAGCTTCAAAAAATGTCGTCCATCCATCCATTTTTAGCATGTAGCCAGTGACAGTCCATCAGTTCGTCACTGACCGTCATGTCTTCTTGGATCATGTATTGATCTGTCTTAAGACACTGTTAATTGGGAAATAACAGAAAGGGAGAGCAGCGGGCTCTGGAGAGTCCACTCGTCACGTCGCTTGTGTGCATGGAGCCCACAGCTATGCATGCTCTAATTTGCTTGTTTTGTACATTTGCAAAAATATGTTGACGCAATGAACACTTTTGTAGTTGTAAAAGTGTAAATTCTGATTTGATTTGGGACCTCTTCAGATCTGTCACACTGGACTTTGGGAAAGGCTCATCTAACCGCGGCAAAGCAGAGATCACATACATAGTCATTTCCCTCTTGGACACAATTGATTTCCGCATTACCTCTTTGCAAAGAAAACCAGCAGCAGAGATCAAATATGGTGCACAAAACAAGTCAGCCCAGAAAAAAAGAGGGAAATGCACTCAATCTATAAAAGAGGGAGGTTCAATATAAACTAAGTAAATTCAGCCGGCATCAGCGCGCAAATACCAATATCAGATTCGATTTGTAGGCAGAACACAACTGAACCCAGCTTTCCGATCTGTCCGAAGTGAGGCAGGAGGCAGACACACGGAGAAGACAGGAGAGACAGGCTGGGGACCACAGAAACAATCATTTGAACACATATTACGACTGATCTTCATTTTGTATATCAGGGCTGGGATTCTTTCTGCTCTAAAATGTCTCATATTGCAGGCATTTCAAAAAAAATTTAGGCCACAGTCTCCAAAGTTACGATGCGCACTATCCTGGACCTGTAATGCAAAGTGGAGTTTTTTGAGCTTTGTCCTGCACATTTTTAAGGTGAGACGCTGCAGGTGAAAATATTGATTATTCACGCGGCGGTCAATGTTGAGATTTTTTGATAGTTTTATCCCTTAAGAACAAACTTACCCTTTACAATACTTATTTTATGGGGTTTTGTCGCTAGCGAGTTGCAGCTTTCCAAGAAAGTAACTACAACATCGCGCCGCTGCGGTCGGTTTCCTACGGTTTCCTAATAAGGTCAATTCCTTTCTGGGAGACAGCAGCGGCTAGGGAGAAATATACACAGGGTGAAAGTGCAGACGTTACAAAACTTTAGGCCCGTTTTGGTATTCATTCCAGTCTTGCAACAACATCACCTCTTTAGTAGCTCCTACAACTTCACTCCAAACTTTACAGAACTTTGTAGGTCTTTTACAGGCATTTTTCAATATGAATGTATTTGAAAAAAAAAGTTTATCATTTTATTTTTATTATTTTGGTTGTTCACATTCAAAATAGTACTTTCCATACAAAATCTAAATTATTACAGTGGTCCCTTGTTTATTGCGGGAGTTACGTTCTCAAAATAACCCGCAATCATAGGCGCCGATTTATGTTCTTCCCAGTGGGTGCCCAGTCAAAAAAGGTAGGTCGAGGTCGAACCAGCACTCTTGTGGTTGGGAGCCGGCCATATGAACCATGCGCTCTACCTATGGAGCTAAACGAGCGGAACAAACAATCGTAACCCGGGTTTGTGTATTTGGAGGAAACTGAGTAGCGGCTTTTTCAGGTTAGGCATTATTTATTGAATAATTTTGTAATCAGGGCAAATTTGCCTGGGTGCCCAAAGATTTGAGTGGGTGCTCCAGCCCGGGCAGCACCCACGGGATCGGCGCCTATGCCCACAATAGGAAAAATCGCTAAGCCTAGAGGTGTTTATTTCAGGGAAAATCGGAGTCGGACCCGCTCGTACCCGGCCTGTGCTGCTTGTGACTCTGCGGTGTGTGCTGATGTGTTGACGGGACAATAACAGAGATCCTTTCTGCAACGAGAGGATGGCTCACACTACGACTAGCCAAACAGGACACAGAACACAATGTGCGTATGGCATTCATACGCTGTAAAAAAGCATGCAAAATTGTACTAAAATCTGCTAAACAGTGAGGCCGCGTTATAGCGAGGGACCACCGTACAGGCAAAAACAATATACAGTCACAACCAATGGACTAACTTCACAGCGTTTCACAATGCACAGAGGAACTAGGCAGGGATGCCCACTCTCTCTATCTTTATTTACCATTTTTATTCAACCCCTAGCAGCAGAAATTCGCCAGAATCCACTCATCAAAGGCATTGAAACAAACCAAGCTCATAAAATATCATTACATGATATTCTCCTTTTCATTCAAAACCCCCAAACATCTATACAAGAAGTAATTAAAACAATTCAGTCTATTTCTAAAATTTCTGATTATGCAATTAACTGGAATAAATCATCCATTCTCCCTTTACATAAAACTAACTGTGACATGGCAGCCCAACTATCACCTATCCCTTTATGCACAGGCCACATCACTTATTTTGGCGTGAGGGTTTCCTCCAGGCTGTCAGAGTTGAGTGCTTTCAACTTTACCCCATGACTGAAAACAATAGAAGAGGATCTACTCTGCTTGCTCAGTTTACCCATCCGTCCAGCCATCTTCTTCCACTTGTCCATTGCCGGGTCGTGGGGGCAGCCATTGGAGCTGCCCAAATCACATCGCACCAGCCTCCTATGGCTCCTCCTGCAGGTCCACAGGAGGACAGCCTCATGGTTCTACCCATGCCTGTTGGTCTCTCATAAGGGGCTCAAGTTACCACTTTCCATAATTGGCAGAATTGCAGTTATTTAATTTGGGTAAGATAGTCATTTTTTGACTTATTTTATTCCTTTATATTTTATTCCAACACACCCCGAACCCAGATGTAAGGCATTATCAGCATTATATATAAACAAGCAATAAGCATTTTGACATAGACTATCTATCACAGATTTCTGCTTGAGCCTTCTTTTTCTCATGTTGGGGTATCACTCCCTACTGACCTGCCCAACCTTGCCGCTGTGCCTCAAAGCAAACCTGCTTGCCTCTCTGCACATGCACTCCCATGGTCGGAGCCGCCCGAGTGTGTCTGACCGTTCAATGGCATGCGCTAAGTCTGTCTCTCGGGTCGACGCTCAGCTTAATAACTGCACGGCGCTCCTCGTGAAAATGCTTGAAATGGGATGTTGTGCAACCTATTGATGTATTGCTTTGTTTGTATGAGTGGCATTAACTAAATGTAGTGACAGCTGGGGGAAATCAAAGGGGGTCGGTCGCCTGCAGTGATGTGGACCTTGTATCGGACTGTTGTGATGAAAAAGAACTCGCCTTCCTTCCTCCTTTCCTTCTTTTACATGGTGGCTGGGCGCCCCCTTTGAGTCCGGGTGAGGAGCGGCTCCACGTCCACGTCGAGAGCGTCCAATTGAAGTGGCTCAGGTATCGGGTTTCAGAAGAGCGTTTGAGGTGCGCAACTTGAATGGTCTCGTTTTCATACCGTAGTGGAGTAAAGTATGTCCCCTCATGGATTGGCCATAGGGATGTGTTGGCAAACAGTGACCGGTGCTGCTGAATGCGGAACAGGAGACTGAGGTTTTCATCATAGACAAGGAAACGACACAGGAAACGGGACAGCTGGATGATCAGAGACAGTAGCCGTGGATGAAATGGAACAGTCGAACTGTGGAACACGAGTTGTGTCTACTATCGTCAATATGCCGAGCTCAGACCCTGGACATAAGGACTTTAAAAGCACGTGGGAAGCTCTGCAGTTCAATGGAATACGTGAGAAAACCAAAGCCATGTAGCCCACTCTCTTTATAACTCCATACACCATAAAAACAACGCAATTTATCGCTCATTTATCGTTGTAAATGAGACAGAAACAAACATTTGAAAACGTTTATAACCCCTCATTGGTGCACAAACTGCATTATTCTGTCCTGCGCAAAAATGTACATCTGCTTCTCCAATGTGCTAATTTTCCGTGTAGTTTGACTCCTCACGGTCATGATAAATACGACGGCATCCACAAACAATATCATTTGCAGTTTACTTTAGCTTTGTCTAATGTCTTTGGGAAGTTGACTCTGAAAAAACGAAATGGAAACGAAATTTCAGAGCCAAAAACTCTGGCTGCAAGAAGTGATGGCTTTGATGGCTTGGCTCTTAGTACTTCAGTGGAGACGAGCTGGGGCCACCTGATGTTTGCAATTGTTCTGACGCCAAATTTACACCACGAACTAGCACATACAGCACACATTCGGCGGTAGAGCCTGTACGTGCCAGCCCAGACCGCCCTGTTTGGCTGCGCAGCATCGCACACACTGATTTGGTCATGTCCTCCGCCTGCTTCCAGAGCATCCAACAAAAGCCATTCTCCAGTTCATCCCCGGGCTGCAGAATGGAGACGGCCGTGAGTCAAGCCCCAAATCTATGGCTTGACGTCATTGTGGGTGACCTCAGAACACAGGGAGTCACCGTGGAGGACGCTGGGCAGCCCATGCGTAATCATCACAAGTATTCATTTTGTATCCACAGACTTTCCAAGATCCCCTCCGAAACAAATCTTTGTAAAAAAAAATATCAACAAAATAAAACCATGAATTTAAAGGCCTGTACCTGATTATTTTTATTTCAAACAATGAAAGAGGGATTGAAATGGAAATGTTGGTGGGGGTACAAACTCACCCCTAATCTTACTGGTGCCATGTCATTGGTCCGACAACCAATTAGTCCGACGTCTCATTAATCCGAAAATGTACCATTGAGCAGAGGTGCCATTAGTCTAACCCAGTTGTGTTGTGGATCAGAGAGCCATATACAACCTAACCTTAAGATCAGTGGACTCTTGCCTGAACCTCATTTTATTTTTCAACCCCTACTCAATGGGACATTTTCGGAATAATGAGACGTCGGACTAATATCTTCCTAACATACTTGCAGCATCCCAATTCTTCACAGGGACATGTTTATGAGCACATTTCACAACTTGCAGGGTGACTTTTCTGGGTCACTTTCACAAGAGTGCCTGCAAGTTCATGACATTGATACAAATGCTTTATAATTAGATCTACAGTGTTTTCCCCACAAAGGTCTGAGTTTACAATATACTTAAGGAAGGAGAAACCATATGTCATTAGAACAAAAATCAGGTACAGCTCCTTTAAACCTGGCTCAATTCATTATTTCTATTTCATCACTGAAAATATCAGCAAAAGTTTCCACATTTATATTTCTTAAATACATTTTTCCCCCATTCACTTGCAGCGTCTCGCCTTGAATGTGTAATTTCACCCCGTCATCTTACTCTTTGTAATGTCACCTGCACTAACACATTATTGTTTGCTGGCTTGTTGAATCTCTCAGCAGGTGCGCTTCCTTCAAAATGTGCTGGAGAAAAATCAAGGGAAATGCCCAGGGGCGTGCTGGGACCTAATTTCAGCCCGGAATTATAGCTCCGTAATACCAAATACCACATTGACAATTTTCTAACAATTTCTCTTTTCACATGGGCCGCTGCACACACAGTCTGAGCCTGATACAAACCCACAATCAGTCCAAGTTATGTAGATAAAAACCTCTATTTGCCCACTTTTCTACCTTTCACTGCCTTTTTCTCTCTTTAGTCGTGCGGACACTTGTCTCCACTGGTTTGGACTGCACCAACTAAAGCGGAGGGGTGTTCCACTTAAACACCCCTCTGAGTTAGTTCAATATCAAATGGTATCTCCCTGCCACAAGAATGAAAAGTTAGATGCAAATATTTTTCAGATTATCATTCATTATTTTGATAGATTTCCATGAGAATTACGCTCATGTTCCTGCTGCAGCCCAGTTAAAGCCTTTAGGCCTGGAATAGCACAACTGTGAGTCTGTTATTATTTCCTTATTTCATTCTCATGGCCCGGCCCAGAAGCACCGGAACCGAGCGGCCCACCGGGAAACGTCCCGACTCTCCCTATGGCCGGCACGCCTCTGGAAATGCCACGCTGTGTAATGTTACGGTAAAGTGACCGCCTTGACTGCTTAGAAACCTCCATTGAAGAGCATACTATGGCCGAGTTAATTACCGAGGCATTAACATCGCCGACGATTTAGCGGGACAAGAAAGTGGCCCCCTTGGAGACCCGCGCCTGATGGTATTAACCGATAAACGGCGTACATTACTTCACGCCTCTCAAAGCAGCGACTAATGTTCTTTCTTTTTATCTTATTACCGTGTTTATTCCCATCTGCGCTAGTGGAGCGTGAATAGCGAGGCGGCCGTTTGAGCGTCAGAGAGATGGATCTGGCACGGCGTCACGCTTGTAGCCAGCGCGCACGGATGGTGATGATGATGATGATGAGGAAGACGAGGAGGGGCAGAAGTCCCTGGAGTCCCACCATCAAAGCTCTGGCACGGCTGAAGAGAGATGCCAGAGCGCGATCTGCGAATCGGAAGCATGAGGAAGAGACGACTTCTGCACTTTGATGAGAGGCTGTGGAGCAGGAGCTGGAACGATGCAGCGTGTAGCGGGTTATGCGGAGGTTAAAGTTGGGATTATTACATAAACAGGACCTACCTGTGTCCCCTACAGACGGCAGAGTCACACTCTAGTCCTCGTTCCAGTCATCCACTACTGCTCCACCAACCTGGGTCAAAATTTTTATTATCTCTTGTTCTCTTGAGGTTTAGAACTAAATAAATGTTGGTTGCCATGCCACTGGTCCGACAACCCATCACTCCGACTTCTCATTATTACGAAAATGTACCACTGAGCAGAGGTGTCATTAGTCCAACCCAGTTGTGTTGTGGATTAGAGAGCCATATCCAACCACTGGCCCGAACCTTAAGGTCAGTGGACTCTTGCCTGAACATCATTTTATTTTTCAACCCCTACTTAACGGGACATTTTTGGAATAATGAGTCATCGGACTAAAGGGTTGTCGGGCTAATAGGCCGACCCCGAGATGTCGTTGCAAGAGTGGAATGAAAAACGTACTTTGAGAAAACGGGCCCAAATGTTTTGTTACACATGCCAGGGTTGCCAGATGTACGATAACTATCGTATTTGTACGATAATTTTGACCCCTGTACGATGTACGATCAATAATTCAAAAAAGCCCAATTGTACGATAATTTCAGAGCGCCAGATAAAGTCTGGTTAAATGCACTGTCCCGTCTCAGCAGCGCCTCGCTTTTGCTCTGATCTGGAGTCAGACTTAGCCTCCGTATTTTACGAAGGCATAATATCGAGTAAATATGTCTGACTCCTGCCTAAAATAACCCCGTAGTCGAGTCCCTTACAATGCGGGGAAACCACAAGAGTTATCGCATCACACTGCCAAACAAGCCGGGAATGGTGATCTTTACTGGGGCGATGTTGGCGCCAAGAGCGGCTAGCTCCCACAGGGAAGGCCACCGCGGCACAAATGAAACCGGCCGGGGAGACGGGTGCTCTGTTGGGGGAAAGTAGGCGTGGAGAGCCGCTGTCTACTACGGTTCCCTACGCAGTAAGTTCAGGGATAAAAAATACATCTAAGCTCTACTGAAGTGAATGACCTGCATTGTTTACAGATTCTGCCACCATGATGACTCTTCTTATACAGTAACCAGCAGTAACCAGCAGGAGGCGTAACTCAGCAGAAGGCGTAACCTAGCAGTGGCTCCGAGGCCGCAGCCAAATACACTTGGTCAAATAAACAGTCGCACAACACAAACGCACTGATACCGCGTGTGGAGCTTCACTACAAATTATTACAGGCAAGAAATTCTTATTGGGCCCCAGTTTTCCCGGACTCAGGAAGATTCAAATCGGGCAAAAACTCCTCTCGCACAGCGATACTTCTTCAACAGGCAGTTCAAACGGCTGCTCCCTCGCCGTGTTTCTCCGGGGGGCGGCAGTTTACCCGAGAGAACATGTTTCACGCAGAAATGGCCTGACGGAGCCGGAGAGCGGCTGTTGTACTGCGGCACTTACACTTGTGTCGGAAGGTGGGGAGGGGGGGCTCTGCAGGGGGCTGTCGTCGGAGTTAACAAGAGCCAAGTCTCTAACAGCCATTGTACCGGCTCACTGGGGCACGGGGGAATATGTGTGGGGGACTTGACGGTAGACCTGTGCAGCGGGTGAGATGAGTATTTTGGAAAATATAGGCCTATATGAAGAAGTGCGATCATCATGTTTTTGTAAAGGGGCCATATTGTGCAAAATCTGCTTTTACCATAACATTGTTTCCTCCATTAAAAAAGAAATGTAGATTTTGCAATTCATTTTTAACATAAGGAAACCTGAGGACCAACGATAACTTTCTCCCATTGTGAAATGCACCACATTATCAAAATCAGAATCAGAATAGATTTTATCGACATGGTTTGAGAACAGGTTCACAAACTAGCAATTTTTCTCAGTGCAAACGTGTGACATAGAACATATAACACAGAGTTAAGATAAAAATAAGATAAAAAAATCTTTCAACTATAAGGCTATAGGGGTATGTGTGAACATATTAAATAAATAAGATACAATAAACAATTTGACAATGAACAACAGCGAGATTGTATTTACAGATGTGTAGGCATATAAAGTGATATAAAGTGTTATAAGTAGCAGCAGATCTAAGTGTGGACACACCACACAGAGCAACAGAGCAGATACATCCATGACTCTGTAACTGAGCTTCAGAGACTTGTTTTTGTTCATGAGTCTGATGGCGGAGGGGAAAAAACTGTTCAAGTGGCGGGAGGTGTGGGTCTGGATAGACCGTAGCCTCCTGCCTGAGGGGAGAGGGGTGAATAGTCCGTGTCCGGGGTGAGAAGGGTCAGCTGTGATCCGACCCACACGCCTCCGGGTCCTGGAGGTGAACAGGTCCTGGAGAGATGGGAGCTCACAGCCAATCACCTTCACAGCAGCACCCACAATGCACTGCAGTCGATGCTTGTCCCGTTCTGTAGCGCCGGGGAACCACACGGTGATGGAGGAGGTGAGGATGGACTCTATGATGGCCGTGTAGAACTGCACCAGCATCTTGGTTGGCAGCTTAAGTTTCCTCAGCTGCCGCAGGAAGAACATCCTCTGCTGGGCCTTCTTGATGAGGGAGCTGATGGTTGGCTCCCATTTGAGGTCCTGGGTGATGGTGGTGCCCAGGAAGCGGAAGGAGTCCACGATGGAGGGTGGGAAAGTCTGTCAGGGCGAGGGGGGACGGTGGGGCTGTGTCTTTCCTAAAGTCCACGATCATCTCCACTGTCTTCTGGGCGTTCAGCTCCAGGTTGTTGTGGCTGCACCAGGACGCCAGCCGTTCCAGCTCTCTCCTGTAGGCGGACTCATCACCGTCCGAGATGAGCCCGATGAGGGTGGTGTCGTCCGCAAACTTGATCAGTTTAACGGACTGGTGACTGGAGGTGCAGCAGTTTGTGTACAGGGAGAAGTGCCAGGGGGAAAATACACAGCCCTGAGGAGTTCCAGTGTTTGTAGTCCGAGTGTCCGAGACGATCTTCCCCAGCCGCACGTGCTGTCTCCGGTCCGTCAGGAAGTCGGTGATCCACCTGCAGAGGGAGTCGGGCACGCTGAGCTGGTAGAGCTTGTCTCGTAGCAGTTCAGGGAGGATGGTGTTGAAGGCAGAGCTGAAGTCCACAAACAGGATCCTGGCGTAGGTTCCTGGTGAGTCCAGATGCTCCAGGGTGAAGTGGAGGGCCAGATTGACTGCATCGTCCACAGACCTGTTAGCTCTGTAGGCCAAACCAAGGCACTTCCTCGTTGCGTGTCTTGTAGTGTGGCGCGCTTTGGGCAACCACATGACCGAGACTGAACCATTTTGTTCATTTAGTAATTATTTTGTGATTTATTGTGCGTCATTAGTTCATTTATGTTGTCATATGTAGGGCAATTTATTCTCATTATGTTTGATATAATTTCTATTGTTTCTTGTCTCTTTTGGTAAATGCTTTATACCCCTATTAATTATCTGTTGGTCCGCCCTGGGGAGGGGCTAAGGGGTATAAAGGGGAGCAGTTGGGCGTTGGAGTTTGTTGGAGTGGGCTTGTTGTGGCTGCCAAGAATGACTATGTTAGTCCTCTGTAAATACTTTATTTTTACTTTTCTACTTGTTGTGCTGCACTGTGAATATTTTTCACCTGGAACTGGGAAAATAAAAGTGGAAACTGTCGACCTTGCCATCATTTTACTTTTTGGAAAACAAACCCGTGACATTCACAAACACTGAAGACAGCAGATAGTGAAGCAACAAATCGACCAAACAACACATTTTAAAATATTTGAGCTTCTGGGTCAGTACTACTCAATGGGCGAGGAACGTGCTTCTCTATGGTCCTCATGGCGGGGAGCTGACATTGCTGTAATACCCCCCCCCCCCCCCCCCTTGTGGCCAGGGGCGACTCCAAGAGACACTTGGGGGCATTGATTCTAATGGGACTTCAAACGTCCCAAGTCCTCAAACCCCTCCACCACGATAAGGTGGCGGTTCCAGGAGGGGGAAAGTCTTTCATATCAAACGTAATCAATGAGAAATCTGCCTTTTTCATTTCTCCCCCCTGAAAACTGTCATACTTTGTGTCTATGGCCATTTCAAATATTAAACAGTGTTTACTGTTTTGCTGCAGTGTCTTACCTCTGCTCTGTGTGTGCAACTATTTTGATCAAGTGCACTTTGGATCCAAGAGTAAGGTTGGGCACAGTTTAAAAAAAAAGAGATACCGGTACTTTAACAATAGTTGGTTTTCGATACCGCTATTGGAACTTTTTCCAATACCGACACTGAAATATTTGGAAATATAGGGAAAATATTAGTAATACAAAATTAGCAACAACAAAAAAAGGAAAAATTAGTCCCTGGACCAACAGCATCATAACTTGGATCTAAAGATTTTTTTAGATACTGTACTGGTATCGTTGAACGGTACCCAGCTCTATCCAAGAGTGCGGTGCTATGTGAGTCATGATAAAGAAAACTGTATTGACTGTCCTTTTCCATGCATTGGTTCACTTTCCGTTGTGTTCCCGACCAAAGAAAGGCATTTCTTCAGTATTTTTCCCACCCCTCTTATTCCAATCCCAGTGATACAATCAGCGTCACAAAGGAGCTGCAAAGTGTTTGGGATCAACCGCAGGACGTCTCCAACGCTACCCCGTCATCGGATACAAAGAGGGCTATTTCACATTTCCAATTAAAAGGCGTGTGGGCTGTAATTTCCCCCTGCACAGCCGGGACAGAGAGCCGGGCCCTGTCACACGTGGACAGCTGTCACTGAACAATCACTGCAATTACACCCGGCAGAAGCCTGGGCGTCTGTCTCCGAACAGCAGGGCCCGGCTCCAGCGCCTCACAAAGACATCCGACCGCACTTTTTCTGTCGCCAGTCTGTAATGGGAGTCAAGTCTTTGGGATCAGGTTAAAAGAGATGTTAAAAAAAAAAAAAAGAGACGGCCTCATCTTTGTCATGACTTTGAAGAAGCCACACAGAAAAATAATTTGCTCAGAGGTGCGCAATTCAGGGCGACACGCGGCAGATGAAAACATGGATAGTTCACGCCTTTCCTCCCGTAGCATCTTACTTTCCGTGTCAGAGTTTAAAATAGACCGAACTCACCCTTATTTTATGACGAGTGAGGCGACGATTAACCCCCGCCTTAACCAAGCACATTTTCTCCAGCTTCGCTATGCCCAAATCTAAAAGCTTCACAAGTGGAGTTTCCAGCCTATAGGCCTATAGATTTTTGCTCACGTTGTTGCTGCATTTTCCCCATTTTTCTTTTTCCTGTTTCGCGGCATTTTTGTTGCTTTGTCATCGCCTTTTTTTTTTTTGTCGCCTGTTTTGTTGCTATCCCTGAAACGGTTTTGTTGGTTTTTCATCACCTTTTTGTCACCACTTTGGTGCGTTTTTGTCGCTATTTTCAAGAAGCTTTTAGACTCGGGCAAAGTCGAACTGGAGGAAATGTGCTCAGTTAAGGCGCATCGAGTTGCCTTGTGTATGAAATGCGTGGTATAAATGAAGTTGCCTCGGCTTAAGACGTTAAGGGAGACAACTTTATAAAAATGTCAATATTTGCCCACTTTGCAAAAGATGGATGTTTTAACCTTTCACCTTAAATTTGTGTTTCAGACGGACTTCATTTAAATCTTTATTTTTATCCAAAGTCATAATTGTATTGAGCTGCATATTTTGTTGAATGAACTGGTCTATATTTTTGGTGGTTTCATGTATTTTTTAGGGTCCAAACTAACTACACTGTAAAATGTAAATAATGTAATGTAATAAAGAAATTTCAGATTCACCTCTTTAGTTGAATTGAACTAAAGAGGTGAATCTGAAATTTCAAATCGATTACATTGTAAATTGGTTATTGGTTACACATACAATTTCTTGGCAGCCCTTGGACGTAGTTTTTTACGGTGTATCCAGGCATCGTCTGTCGGGTCTGGCCGTATGTTAAGGGTTAAGTGGGGCCAGGCCTGTTTGGAGAGGCCCCGCCCCTCGGTTTGACAGCCGGACCTGCCCCTGCACCTGCTCACTGTGAGTACGTCCCGGAGGAGTTTGCATGGTCGCCCTGTGCCTCCATGGGCCTCCTCTACTCTTCACTTTGGCGGTCTGCTTATTTGCTTTGTAATGTACCTTCACGTTAAATGTCTCCTTGTCTCCTTGCCGATCCCTGTACAGTTTCTCCTCCTGTGAGTTAGTTAGTCCAGCAGCTGCCACGGCCCAATTACCCTGATTAAACACGGTGCTCCATGAACACACAAGAGAAAGGGGGAGAGAGGGACTGAGCGAGGAGGAGAAAGAGGAGAGGGAGGGAGAGGGGGAGAGAAAGACAGAGAGAGAGGAGGAGAAAGAGGAGAGAGGAGAGAAAGACAGAGAGAGAGGAGGAGGAGAGGGAGGAGAGGGGAGAGAAAGACAGCGTGAGAGAGAGGAGAAAGAGGAGAGGGAGGGAGAGGGGAACGGAAAGACAGAGAGAGAGGAGGAGAAAGAGGAGAGAGGAGAGAAAGACAGAGAGAGGAGGAGGAGAAAGACGTGAGTGGAGAGAAAGACAGAGAGAGAGGAGGAGGAGAAAGAGGAGAGGGAGGGAGAGGGGAATGGAAAGGCAGGAGAGAGGAGGAGGAGGAGGAGAGGGAGGAAGAGGGGGAGAGAAAGGCAGAGAGAGCGAGAAGAGGAGAAAAATTAGAGGGAGGGAGGGGGAGAGAAAGACAGAGAGAGAGGAGGAGGAGAGGGAGGAAGAGGGGAGAGAAAGACAGAGAGAGAGGAGGAGGAGAGGGAGGAACAGGGGAGAGAAAGACAAAGAGAGAGGAGGAGGAGAAGAAGGAAGAGGGGAGAGAAAGACAGAGAGAGCGAGAAGAGGAGAACAATGAGAGGGAGGGAGGGGGAGAGAAAGACAGAGAGAGAGAAGAGGAGAAAGATGAGAGGGAGGGAGAGAGGGGGAGAGAAAAACAGAGAGAGAGAGGAGGAGAAAGAGTAGAGGGAGGGAGAAGGGAACAGAAAGGCAGGAGAGAGGAGGAGGAAGAGGAGAGGGAGGAAGGGGGGAGAGAAAGACAGAGACAGGAGGAGGAAGAGGAGAGGGGAGAGAAAGACAGACAGAGAGAGAGGGGGAGAAAGAGGTGAGGGGGAGACAAGGAACAGAAAGACGGAGAGAGAGAGAAGAGGGAAGGAGAGGGGGAGAGAGGGAAGAAAGAGAGAGGATAAGCGACTTAGGGATAGAAAGACTGAGAGGAGGAGAAAGAGCAGAGAGTGAAGTGAGAGAGAGAAAGAGAAGAGAGTAGCGTGAGAGAAAGAGGAGAGAGTAGAGTGAGAGAGAGAGGAGGGGAGACAGAAGAGATGTTTTGATTTGTAACCCTTTATTTAGTCTGTCAGGAAAAGCCAGCTCTGGCTGAGGCCAGAACCCCCTCAAGCCCCCAACCGTCCTCCAACTCCTCCAGCCTCAGGTCCATGTGGGCGACCCCAAACACCTCAGCGCTGGCCTGACTCCGCCCCTGCACCTCCCTCCTCCTGCTCTGGTACACGGCCATCTCTGCTTGGCCCAGGAGGAAGTTCAGGACCCGCCCCTTCCTCTTATTATTTTCACGATAATAAGAAGGTTATGAAATATACTTTTTGTAACGTTATGGAAATGAGGACGCTAAACAGCTAAAGGAAATTAGTTTGTCTTATCATCAGAATTCAGTTCAAAACCATTTCACATGTGTTACTGCATAAAGCGACATTATAAAAGTGATCATTAAAAACAATTATTTCAGCAACTTGCCACGCTAATCTGTAAACTGGCAAGAGAAGTCTGGCGTCGCAGAATGTTTGTCTTTTTTTTGTTCTTTTCCTTGGAAAGCAGACAGCCATTGTGGGATTGTTTTTTGGGGATTGGAGTTGGATTCCATCATTGTTACAGATAACAATGACATCCCCCTCCAAATCGACTGCCTTCACCTGCCTGTGGGGGTTTTGGACCGCCCCGGCACAATGGGCCGTGGAGGTAGATGTGCAGACTAAACAAATAATAATCATATGAAAAGTAAGGAATGTATATGGCTTTTTTGTGGTTGAGCGTTTCAGCACCACGGACAGCGCATACTGAGTTGTGGGGAAGGGAGTTGGCAGGAGGATAGAATCAACACAGCGTTTTTTACATATTGTTTACGAGCAATGGAAATTATTTCTTCCAAGTGTTTTGTTTATTCAAGTATGTATTTATTTTATATTATTGTGTCTAAACAACCTTACGTTTGTGTTTGTTGGTTGATATAATCTATGCCACACAGCAAATGTTCCAGTGTTTATTTGACACTGTTTGGTTTGCATCTGCTTCCAACCTACTCCTGTTACTATGAACTGACTCTCTTCAGAGTTACTGAAGTGTATGTATGCACAGTATATGTGTATATGGTAATATAAGAGCCAACCAGAGCAGGTTGTTAAATGTTGTAAGGGGGATGTAGCTCAGTGGTAGAGCGCATGCTTTGCATGTCTGAGGTCCTGGGTTCAATCCCCAGCATCTCCACTTTTTGCTTCATTTCTTGCTCATCGTCACATTATAAAGACCTGGGGCTCTGCTAAGGAGTTGCTGTGGCCTTTTGTCCTTTCCTGAGAATTCATTACTATTTCCAAGTGCTGAGACATGAAACAGCAGTGGTCATTTATGATCATCAGAGTCTCATTAGTTTGGGTGGCTGAAGGAAAAGTAAACTACTTTGATTTGTAAGTCACTTGTAGTTCCTCCTGTGTTGCCGGTGATGGGGTTTCTAATCCACGCCTCCAGAGAGACTGGCGCCTAAATCCAGTGCCTTTGACCACTGGGCCACACCACCACTACATACCCTTTAGTCCTTTCAAAAAACGCTTTGAAAACATTGTAATCTAAGGGGCTGTGGCTCAGGGGAGTGTGTGCAAAAGCCGAGTCCCGCTGCCAAGCTGGAAACAAACCCTGTGTAGTTTGTCTTATTTTTATACTTGGGCTAAGTCAGAGGAACCTTTATGTCAGGTCTGGGGATGTAGCTCAGTGGTAGAGCGCGTGCTTCGCATGTATGAGGTCCTGGGTTCAATCCCCAGCATCTCCACTTTTGTAAACATTCTGTTTGCTCTAAGGGGTTGTTGTGGCTTTATGGTTAAAGGAAAGGGCAGCCACTTTTCCATACTGAGATTTGTTCTTACCTGAGCTTAGACGAGTTGAGTCCGGTCTTTTACGCGTGCACTCAGTCACATGTCGATTTTCTAAGCGGATAAAAAGGGGCACTATATTGTAAGGCGTAATAATAACACCTTAGGAGCACTTCGACTTTACTGCGCGGACGTTGACTGACTGAGCGCACGCGTAAAGACCAGACAGCTACGCATCAACTCGTCTAAGCTCAGGTAAGAACATATCTCAGTATGGAAAAAAACGGTGGCCTGTTCCTTTAAGGCTTCAAATCTTAAGGCAGGTTAAAATCCTTCCAAAAACGCCACTCCACTCTCGACAGCTCCCGAGGCGTTATGGGTACAGAGATGGTCCTTTTTACTACAAGTTTCAGAGTTCTATACAATTGTAACCTCAGTGCTGGTTTTAACCTCCCTTTGTTGCATTTTTCATCCTCATTTTCGTCGTTGTTTTGACACTTTTTTTTTCAAGAAGCTTTTAGATCTGGGTAAAGCCAGACTGGAGAAACTGTGCTCACTTCAGGTGGGGGTTACGAGGGTTGACGGTACCCAGCCCTAACCATCAGGCAGTTTCATCAGTTTGGGTGGAAGCAGAAAATGCTTCTCCTCATCATAACTGTCATTATTCGGAAGACCTTTTGAAGTATTGCGGTGGGATTCGAAGCCCCAGAGAGACTGCAGCCCAAACCCGCGCGGCAACACTCCCAGGACCTGGCTCTGAGGTGCCCTTGAGCAAGGCTCTGAGCTCATTACCGCAGTTAATCCGGAGGAGCGTGGGGGCGAGAGAGCGCTGCCGCCGTCTCCATGGAGTCGACTGCGGGCCCTTTCTTCATCTAAGACTCCTCGCCGTCACCAGGAGATCGGGCCCAGGCTGGCAGCAGTTACAGAGCAAATATGTGCTTTCATTGTAATCCCCTAATGGGTTTTACACGGCAGCAAAATGGAAATCCAAGGCAGTGCCAATATTCCAGTTACACCTGATTTGTTGCGATGCTGATTTATTCATGAATACGTTTACGTTATGGATGTTCATGACCAACTTTATGGAAAAGTATTTCGTTTGCGTCACAGGAAAAACGCAAAACGGTCCTCCACATTTTTAAAGACCATAATCCAACCATAACACGCTGTGAATTGCCTTTAATTAAGTGTTCCCACTGCTGCCTGTGGGGGGAGCTCCGGGCAAACTCTTCACCCTATGGCCTATCAACGTTCTAGTATCCAAAACAATGATTCTAAAACTTCTGTGAGCCCCACATGCAGGACGTGTCCACTTTAAGTGGTCTGTGTAAGTTCTCAGTCGTACAGGAGTTGTCCATCTTCAATGAAGGTACTTGAGTCATCTTCTGTACTCAGTAGTTGAAGTCTTCGAACGTTTCGCCTCTCATCCAAAAGGCTTCGTCAGCGACAAAGGTCACAAGATATTAACATATTTTTAATATCTAATTCCCAGACTGATTTATTGAGCTTTAAACCTAAAAAACAAGACAAAATTAGATTTTTTCCCCCATATATAAATAACTAAACAAGAAGAACTCTTCTAATATTTTAATAATTTTGTCGCTGAAAATATTGGCCTTTTTTATGCATAAAATGTCTTATTTTTAAAGTGGTGTGATCAATAATATAACATTTAAAAAAAAAGCTTATATTGTTCCATTGACATATTTGGGTGAAGCCGTTTTGCCCAAAGGCACAAAGACAGACAGAGCTTTGCCAATGAGTCACTGCCGCCTCGGAGATGTCTCGGTTTGACAAACTGCGAGGTCTCCTTTGCCGAGATATCGCCGCCGTGTTGTCTTTGGAGACGCGCCGCGGCGGGGGACTGTCTCAAAGAACAATATTCAGTTTCACGCCGCGACAGAGATATATACGTATGTAAATAAGCAGCGCGTTTCCGTCGCCCCGGGAGAAACGGGATGCTCAAACATTCAATCAGGGTCGTTTTAGAAGAGACGTGTTCTGCCAAAATGACTTTTTAAAAGCCTTATCATGTTCTTGTTGTTTTTTGTTGCTTTATTCATGCAAAGCGCTTATGACAGGTGATTATGTTTTTATGATTATGACTTTGATACTTTGGCATAATCATTTCAAGTGTGGAATTGTTTGTATTGCACCAGCGAAAGAATAATTGTATAAAGAAAAAGTACAGAATGTTTTTTTGAAGATAATAATATACACAACAACAAAGTGCACAGTCTCATCAATACAGTGAATTTGGAGGGAACTTTTCAGTAAAGGCAACCTGAGCACTGAAAGGGTCCTGATCCTATTGTTCTAAAGAAACCAATCAAATAAATACAATAACGTCTGAATTATGGGTAGAACCAAGTGTAAATATACCATCTTTAGGGCCAGGAACTAATTAATCGCAAATGATCGTGGATAATTTCAGCCAGTAATTAATCAGAGATAATCCATCATTACATTTCTTCACACAATTTACTAATTTACTAATGTACAGAATGAATCCTTATTAAACGTCAGTTTATTTAATCTGATGTATCTAATTTATTCAGTTGGTCTATTTTATCATTTATAAAGTTTTTTTTAAATGGAAAGGTTATTGTCTGTGGGCAAGTAATATGCTCAAAAACCATTTAAGAGCCAATAGGTTGCGTTCACGTTATAGAATTCCATTTCAGTTGGAGGGCAGGTGTCGATACAACTCTATGGGAGAGAAACAGTTTTTGAAAGAAATTTCCAAAAAGATAGTGTCCAAATGTTTTCTTTGATCATCATGTGATAGTGATCGGATTCACAAACCTGACATGTGAATTTTATGGCTGAAAGTCCTTTCTACTGGCCAACATCAAGCACATGTTTTTGAATATTGTCTCCACTTTTGGACGCCTTTGTGAAGAAATAATTAGACATATGTTCATATCTGCTGAAAGATATGACTTTAAACTTTGTGTCAGTTTTTGTTTCATGTGAATTGGCCCAGGAATTACAGAGATATTAGCAATGATTTAAGACTATAAATCTGCATTTTGAGCGTCACTATGGTTACGGCCGTGGAATTTTCAGTTGCCCTCCATCTCAATGTTAAACTATAGGATCTTTAGAATGTTGTGATGTCACGTGAACGCTACCTATTGATATGCAGTCTGTCTCTGCGCCTCCCTTTAAGGACAGTCTCTGCACCTTCTTTTAAGGACAGTCTCTGCGCCTCCCTTTAAGGACAGTCTCTGCGCCTCCCTTTAAGGACAGTCTCTGCACCTTCTTTTAAGGACAGTCTCTGCGCCTCCCTTTAAGGACAGTCTCTGCGCCTCCTTTTAAGGACAGTCTCTGCGCCTCCTTTTAAGGACAGTCTCTGCGCCTCCTTTTAAGGACAGTCTCTGCGCCTCCTTTTAAGGACAGTCTCTGCGCCTCCCTTTAAGGACAGTCTCTGCGCCTCCTTTTAAGGACAGTCTCTGCACCTTCTTTTAAGGACAGTCTCTGCGCCTCCCTTTAAGGACAGTCTCTGCGCCTCCTTTTAAGGACAGTCTCTGCGCCTCCTTTTAAGGACAGTCTCTGCGCCTCCTTTTAAGGACAGTCTCTGCGCCTCCTTTTAAGGACAGTCTCTGCGCCTCCCTTTAAGGACAGTCTCTGCGCCTCCTTTTAAGGACAGTCTCTGCGCCTTCTTTTAAGGACAGTCTCTGCGCCTCCCTTTAAGGACAGTCTCTGCGCCTCCTTTTAAGGACAGTCTCTGCGCCTCCTTTTAAGGACAGTCTCTGCGCCTCCTTTTAAGGACAGTCTCTGCGCCTCCTTTTAAGGACAGTCTCTGCGCCTCCCTTTAAGGACAGTCTCTGCGCCTCCTTTTAAGGACAGTCTCTGTGCCTCCCTTTAAGGACAGTCTCTGCGCCTCCTTTTAAGGACAGTCTCTGCGCCTCTTTTTAAGGACAGTCTCTGCGCCTCCCTTTAAGGACAGTCTCTGCGCCTCCCTTTAAGGAGAGTCTCTGCGCCTCCTTTTAAGGACAATCTCTGCGCCTCCTTTTAAGGACAGTCTCTAAGTCTCATTTTAAGGACAGACTCTGCGCCTCCCTTTAAGGACAGTCTCTGCGCCTCCCTTTAAGGACAGTCTCTGCGCCTCCCTTTAAGGACAGTCTCTGCGCCTCCTTTTAAGGACAGTCTCTGCACCTTCTTTTAAGGACAGTCTCTGCGCCTCCCTTTAAGGACAGTCTCTGCGCCTCCTTTTAAGGACAGTCTCTGCGCCTCCTTTTAAGGACAGTCTCTGCGCCTCCTTTTAAGGACAGTCTCTGCGCCTCCTTTTAAGGACAGTCTCTGCGCCTCCCTTTAAGGACAGTCTCTGCGCCTCCTTTTAAGGACAGTCTCTGTGCCTCCCTTTAAGGACAGTCTCTGCGCCTCCTTTTAAGGACAGTCTCTGCGCCTCTTTTTAAGGACAGTCTCTGCGCCTCCCTTTAAGGACAGTCTCTGCGCCTCCCTTTAAGGAGAGTCTCTGCGCCTCCTTTTAAGGACAATCTCTGCGCCTCCTTTTAAGGACAGTCTCTAAGTCTCATTTTAAGGACAGACTCTGCGCCTCCCTTTAAGGACAGTCTCTGCGCCTCCCTTTAAGGACAGTCTCTGCGCCTCCCTTTAAGGACAGTCTCTGCGCCTCCCTTTAAGGACAGTCTCTGCGCCTCCTTTTAAGGACAGTCTCTGCGCCTCCCTTTAAGGACAGTATCTGTGCCTCTTTTTAAGGACAGTCTCTGCGCCTCCCTTTAAGGACAGTCTCTGCGCCTCTTTTTATGGACAGTCTCTGCGCCTCCCTTTAAGGACAGTCTCTGCGCCTCCCTTTAAGGACAGTCTCTGCGCCTCCGTTTAAGGACAGTCTCTGCGCCTCCCTTTAAGGACAGTCTCTGCGCCTCCCTTTAAGGACAGTCTCTGCGCCTCCTTTTAAGGACAGTCTCTGCGCCTCTTTTTAAGGACAGTCTCTGCGCCTCCCTTTAAGGACAGTCTCTGCGCCTCCCTTTAAGGACAGTATCTGTGCCTCTTTATAAGGACAGTCTCTGCGCCTCCCTTTAAGGACGGTCTCTGCGCCTCCCTTTAAGGACAGTCTCTGCGCCTCCCTTTAAGGACAGACTCTGCGCCTCTTTTTAAGGACAGTCTCTGCGCCTCTTTTTAAGGACAGTCTCTGCGCCTCCTTTTAAGGACAGTCTCTGCGCCTCCCTTTAAGGACAGTATCTGTGCCTCTTTTTAAGGACAGTCTCTGCGCCTCCCTTTAAGGACAGTCTCTGCGCCTCCTTTTAAGGACAGTCTCTGCGCCTCTTTTTAAGGACAGTCTCTGCGCCTCCCTTTAAGGACAGTCTCTGCGCCTCCTTTTAAGGACAGTCTCTGCGCCTCTTTTTAAGGACAGTCTCTGCGCCTCCCTTTAAGGACAGTCTCTGCGCCTCCCTTTAAGGACAGTATCTGTGCCTCTTTTTAAGGACAGTCTCTGCGCCTCCCTTTAAGGACAGTCTCTGCGCCTCCTTTTAAGGACAGTCTCTGCGCCTCTTTTTAAGGACAGTCTCTGCGCCTCCCTTTAAGGACAGTCTCTGCGCCTCCTTTTAAGGACAGTCTCTGCGCCTCTTTTTAAGGACAGTCTCTGCGCCTCCCTTTAAGGACAGTCTCTGCGCCTCCCTTTAAGGAGAGTCTCTGCGCCTCCTTTTAAGGACAATCTCTGCGCCTCCTTTTAAGGACAGTCTCTAAGTCTCATTTTAAGGACAGACTCTGCGCCTCCCTTTAAGGACAGTCTCTGCGCCTCCCTTTAAGGACAGTCTCTGCGCCTCCCTTTAAGGACAGTCTCTGCGCCTCCCTTTAAGGACAGTCTCTGCGCCTCCTTTTAAGGACAGTCTCTGCGCCTCCCTTTAAGGACAGTCTCTGCGCCTCCCTTTAAGGACAGTATCTGTGCCTCTTTTTAAGGACAGTCTCTGCGCCTCCCTTTAAGGACAGTCTCTGCGCCTCTTTTTAAGGACAGTCTCTGCGCCTCTTTTTAAGGACAGTCTCTGCGCCTCCCTTTAAGGACAGTCTCTGCGCCTCCCTTTAAGGACAGTATCTGTGCCTCTTTTTAAGGACAGTCTCTGCGCCTCCCTTTAAGGACAGTCTCTGCGCCTCCCTTTAAGGACAGTCTCTGCGCCTCCCTTTAAGGACAGTCTCTGCGCCTCCCTTTAAGGACAGTATCTGTGCCTCTTTTTAAGGACAGTCTCTGCGCCTCCTTTTAAGGACAGTCTCTGCGCCTCTTTTTAAGGACAGTCTCTGCGCCTCCCTTTAAGGACAGTCTCTGCGCCTCCCTTTAAGGACAGTATCTGTGCCTCTTTTTAAGGACAGTCTCTGCGCCTCCCTTTAAGGACGGTCTCTGCGCCTCCCTTTAAGGACAGTCTCTGTGCCTCCTTTTAAGGACAGTCTCTGTGCCTCCCTTTAAGGACAGTATCTGTGCCTCTTTTTAAGGACAGTCTCTGCGCCTCCCTTTAAGGACAGTCTCTGCGCCTCCCTTTAAGGACAGTCTCTGCGCCTGCCTTTAAGGACAGTCTCTGCGCCTCTTTTTAAGGACAGTCTCTGCGCCTCCCTTTAAGGACAGTCTCTGCGCCTCCTTTTAAGGACAGTCTCTGCGCCTCTTTTTAAGGACAGTCTCTGCGCCTCCCTTTAAGGACAGTCTCTGCGCCTCCTTTTAAGGACAGTCTCTGCGCCTCTTTTTAAGGACAGTCTCTGCGCCTCCCTTTAAGGACAGTCTCTGTGCCTCCCTTTAAGGACAGTCTCTGCGCCTCTTTTTAAGGACAGTCGCTGCGCCTCTTTTTAAGGACAGTCTCTGCGCCTCCCTTTAAGGACAGTCTCTGCGCCTCCCTTTAAGGACAGTATCTGTGCCTCTTTTTAAGGACAGTCTCTGCGCCTCCCTTTAAGGACAGTCTCTGCGCCTCCTTTTAAGGACAGTCTCTGCGCCTCTTTTTAAGGACAGTCTCTGCGCCTCCCTTTAAGGACAGTCTCTGCGCCTCCTTTTAAGGACAGTCTCTGCGCCTCTTTTTAAGGACAGTCTCTGCGCCTCCCTTTAAGGACAGTCTCTGTGCCTCCCTTTAAGGACAGTCTCTGCGCCTCTTTTTAAGGACAGTCTCTGCGCCTCCCTTTAAGGACAGTCTCTGCGCCTCCCTTTAAGGACAGTCTCTGCGCCTCCCTTTAAGGACAGTATCTGTGCCTCTTTTTAAGGACAGTCTCTGCGCCTCCCTTTAAGGACAGTCTCTGCGCCTCCTTTTAAGGACAGTCTCTGCGCCTCTTTTTAAGGACAGTCTCTGCGCCTCCCTTTAAGGACAGTCTCTGCGCCTCCCTTTAAGGACAGTCTCTGCGCCTCCCTTTAAGGACAGTATCTGTGCCTCTTTTTAAGGACAGTCTCTGCGCCTCCCTTTAAGGACAGTCTCTGCGCCTCCTTTTAAGGACAGTCTCTGCGCCTCTTTTTAAGGACAGTCTCTGCGCCTCCCTTTAAGGACAGTCTCTGCGCCTCCTTTTAAGGACAGTCTCTGCGCCTCTTTTTAAGGACAGTCTCTGCGCCTCCCTTTAAGGACAGTCTCTGGTTGTTATTGTGGTGTTTCAGTGACTAATGTCACGCTGCATTCCTTTCCCTCTGAGCTATCGTTGGCCTCTGCAACATGGAGGTTGTGGATCAACATAAACAAAGGTGGACACACGTGTTGTAATGTGCTTGTGGAGGACACACGTGTGGTCATGTGTGTGCGTGTGGAGGACACGTGTGTGGTCATGTGTGTGCGTGTGGAGGACCCGCGTGTGGTCATATGTGTGCGTGTGGAGGACCCGCGTGTGGTCATGTGTGTGCGTGTGGAGGACCCGCGTGTGGTCATATGTGTGCGTGTGGAGGACCCGCGTGTGGTCATATGTGTGCGTGTGGAGGACCCGCGTGTGGTCATGTGTGTGCGTGTGGAGGACACACGTGTGGTTATGTGCGTGCGTGTGGAGGACACGCGTGTGGTCATGTGTGTGGATGTGGAGGACACACGTGTGGTTATGTGCGTGCGTGTGGAGGACACGCGTGTGGTCATGTGTGTGAGTGTGGAGGACCCGCGTGTGGTCATGTGTGTGGATGTGGAGGACACACGTGTGGTTATGTGTGTGCGTGTGGAGGACACGCGTGTGGTCATGTGTGTGAGTGTGGAGGACCCGCGTGTGGTCATGTGTGTGGATGTGGAGGACACACGTGTGGTCATGTGTGTGGGTGTGGAGGACCTGCGTGTGGTCATGTGTGTGCGTGTGGAGGACCTGCGTGTGGTCATGTGTGTGCGTGTGGAGGACCTGCGTGTGGTCATGTGTGTGCGTGTGGAGGACCTGCGTGTGGTCATGTGTGTGGGTGTGGAGGACACGCGTGTGGACCGGAGCAACATTAGTGGAACGTTGTCACGTTTCAGTTCGTGGTTTGCCCTGCTGCCGCACTAACGGGATGGCTGAGGGGAACTTTATTTCATTCACTTGTTTCCAGGTGAAGCTTCTACGTTAAGAGAACTCCAGACCTGAACTCCGAGCATACGGAGCTGCACATTAGCGGAGTGTGTTGACACATTTGAATGCGCCGCGCTGATGCTAATTACTGCTAAATGTTTCCATACAGCTCACAGGGCGCAACCTCGTCTGGGAGACGGAGTGACATTTATTTACACGTTTGAGCACGCTGGCCTTCGCAGCAGAGCCCACGTACACGTCTTCTGCAGATATTTAAGATGCAAATGTAATCAGTGTCAGTGAGTATATGGATATCAGCGTTATGGGTAATTACACATAAGCTGCGAGTGATATTCAGTGTAAACTTATTGGGATTTGACACTGGGAATTAATGGACTTGGTTACCAAATTAAAATGTGTGCTTTTTATATATTCTGTAATATCAGCAGCTCATTCAAGATGATGTCAGGTAATCTCCCTTTATTCTGATTATCTGATTGGGGAGCTCCAACCCTTTGACTCCAGTGGGTCTTTACATGTGCATATATGACAGTCAATGGCAGACAACATTTCAACAACATTTGAAACAGTATTATTTGAAAGAACAGCATCATGTTGTTGAAATATTGCCTGTTTTCCCAATGAATTTGATATTTTTATGCTTGTGTACATGTGTCACACTGTGAACAAACACATTTTTTGTTGTACTGTAGTTTGTATGCAGCTTGGTACTTTGTCATAGTATTTGATCCATCGCGATGGTATCAATTGAGCTATGTTTGTAGTCTATCAAATATGTCCTGTCACATGTTCTAGAGCAGGCGTCTCAGACACACGGCACGGGGGCCAAATGCAGCCCACGAGATGATCTCGTATTTATATTATATGCGGCCCATCGGTAAATTGCATTAAACACGTTAGAACTACATTTCCTATGAGAAACCAATGTTTCCGCGGACGCGAGAATGACCACATCAGCGGGGGAGGGGAGATGCTTCTGTAGACGACTTATCAACTTTTTTCAACAAAGAAACGGACTATGAGAGGAGCTCCTAAAACAGGTGGGAGACTGTAGAACGCGAGTTAGAAACTTTAGTTGTTCAGCAAAACATGTGCTGGAAAAGTTACAGCACTGCAGCCTGACAATAAACACCTTTACCATCTTTACCTTTATGACTTTGCAAAGCGAACACATCGTAATCAGTGTTTAAAAGCGTCACAACAGTAAAGTGAGGAGCCTTTTCTCTCCATCTCTCTCTCAGAGCAACATTATCATGTCAATTAATTTAATCTTTATTAAGGACACATGTGTGAACACATGATCCATAGTTACATTAAAAATAGAGAATATGGAAATGTATAAAAATACTACCAATAATTACAGCAACATTGACAGTAAAAAAATAAATATCAATTCTCTAACTGTAGGTTACAAAAAGACAAGAGGCCACTGACTCCACATTATTTACATGAGCTGATCTCAGACACACCAGTCTGTAAAATGGCATTTGGAGAGTTGCCAAGTCTACACATTCGTTGATGTATTTATTTCTTTATATTACAGGGTAATTGAAAATAAACGCAGTTCACAAAACTGAGCTAAGATGTTTCAGGACAAACCAGAAACTCAATTGGAGCGCCACACCCGGACGCACAGGGAGTCGGCCATTTTGGATTGAAATCCTGGAGACAAGTCCTTGGTTTTTCTGCAGAATAAGCTCGCGGTTGCAAGGGGCGAGGGCCTACATCGCCGCTTGCAGCTTTAATTCAACCTTGTGTTCGTCTCGTTTTTCCTGCTATTTTGACTCTTTTTCTTCCAAGAAGCTTTTAGATTTGGGTAATGCTGAACTGGAGAAAATGTGCGCGATTAAGGCAGGGGGTTAAGAGGTTAAACATTTTTGTATAAATGATTGTGACGCTGGATTATTTAGTTGGTTTAGGCCCCCCCATGGGATTACGTCAACTAATCTTGGGTCAAACTAATACAAGTTGGCTGGGTTTGGGTCAGTGAGCCAAGGTGAATAAAGAACAATGAGAACCAGGGCAATATTATATAACGGACGAAGAAGAGCCAGACTCCTCCGCCCCAATCCGTGTCCCTTAAAGTGTTATCAGTGAAAGCAGGCGCTGTTCCCGGGCCGCCCCTGCTCTGATAATCCTGCTGCTATTGATTAGCAACAAGCCGCGGCTAACCAGTCTGATCCCTATCTGCAAACACCATTACAATGACGATCATTAGGGCCTCGGTTTGGAAGGTGCGCCCCGGGCTGTCTGAGGTGGCGGCATTTTGTTAAATCCAAACTGCACTTGGTTTTAAAGACCGAAGGGAGCACATTGAAATAAATTGGCCAGTTTGAAGACGAAACATAAAAGACTGACCAAATTCAGGGGACTAGTTTTATGAAAACGTGAGTCTCATTCCTATAGAAAACAGACAGGGTTATGGCTGCACTTTGCCTGAGAGGGGCATCCACTTTGCCTGTAAGTCCAGTTGTTTTGAGGAGCCATCTAGCTACATATGACAAATGCCTTGCACGGTTTGTGTCATTTTATGTTTTCATATACATTTACAGCTGTCTTAAAGGGACTATACAGAAGTTTAACCACAAATAAATGTTTACAAATTTAAAATGTATTCCTCATACCTGCTCCAGCAATGCCCTGGTGAGTAGAATGAGCCCCGGCCTTTTCACCGTGATTGCCTCTATAAGTCTGTAAAGTCTCTTAAATAGTCTATGCTCGGGTCGAACAAGCAAACAGCGTAATGACGTCATGCGCGTTCACGCTCAGCTGTAGCGTTAGCTGTAGCGTTAGCTGTATCTCCTCTATACTGACGCTGCCGAGTGAGTGGTAACTTCGGAAGGATGGATATAGCGGAGAATAAAAGGAGACCGGCTTCAAGCACCATCGAAACTCCAGCCCAAACCCCAACTAATGAAAAGAAACCAAGAGTTTAGTCGAGTGTGACAAAAAAGGCGAAAGTCGAGTCTGATCGGCGTAGGCAAAGAACCAGAGTAAACATCGGAAAATGTGGAGAGAATCTCTCAAAAGACCCGCGGCTTATTTTTGCTTGAAAGGTAAGAAATTATGACTAAATACGTGGTGGAAAAGTGTTGTTGATGCTTCAAAACAACGGTGTCCGACTGTCCGTGCATGTTGTACAAACTTCACTGAACCAAGCAATAAAATAATCAGATTTGGAAGTTACCAAAATAGTTGATCTAATAGTTTTAGACCTACAGAGAAGTTGTGTAGTATTAGTAGCAGACTAGTAGTGTCAGTAATAACAGTAATTGTGCTGTACCTACAAAACATTTGAGTAGTAACGGTGGTAATGCTGCTGTATTTACAATGGCAACAATAATGCTGCTAATGTTAGCTTTTCTTGGCCACAAAATAAGCCTGACTGTTCACGGATTTATAAGTAGTGGAACGACTACAAAAAGTGCCGTTTGCAATACGCTAATTTTCTGCCCAGGTAACTGAAGGGACGATTTAAGCTTTTCCTAGTAGCATTTCTACCAGTGGAATTGTTTTATTATTACAATTAGGCCTGTGTTTATGCATACGAAGTATACAAGTTTATTTATTTTTTCTCCTTCAAACGTCAATTATTTGTTTATCTGTATTATTTGGCTTCTTCCCTGGATTCATTGCTGCATTTGCTCAAGTATTGCATCTTATTCACTCAAACTGATGTGGTCTAAATATCTTACAAAACAGTAACGTTTCTTACCTCAGTTGAAGTCGTGCCTGCAAATCTGTAAATTGACCAGGACGGGGCTGTTATTTCTGGAGCTCGTAAAGCCTGAGCGCCTCATGCACGAGTCTATCAACTCCTGTTGTGATATTGGGCTATACAAAACCACTGATTGATTGATTGATTGATTGATTGATTGAGAAAGAGCGACCAGAAGGTGTTTAAAGCACTTTTTGAGTAGGAAATTATAGTTACACCTCAACATTACCAATATAAGCAACTCAACTGTAAATTATATAAATAAATGTTATATATAAATAAATACATATAAAATATATAAATAAATATATAAATATAAATATAAATAATATTAAATATGTTTAAATATAAATAAATAAAGAAACTTATCTCATGGACTGCACTGCTTTTTTTTTTTTATCTTGTTCATTTTTTACTTTAGGGCACTGTTTTCTATTTTGTTTTTCATCGGGAGCCCGATACTAAACTTGCTCACTAACAACACAACATCATAAAAGAAGCAAAGAAACGGGTGAGTTTGGTCTATTTTTAACTCTGACATTAAAACTTAGACGCTAAGGGAGAAAAAGAGCAACATTGCGTGAAAAATCTCTGTTTTGAAATTGTTCATTCATCCTGTTTTTCATGTTGCGATCAAAGCTTCATGCCCAGATCTCACGTCCCGGAGTCGAGCTGTATCTGTTGCTAAATCATGACGGCAGGAGGAAGGGCCGCGCTGTCGTAGGAGTTAGAGGGATTTTGTGAACATGTGTAGACTCGGCGTGCATTACCTCCCGTTACGTAACCCTCTCGGTCTCATCAAAGTTTGACTGGACAATATGGTGCACGGCCCCGGCCCAGCGTCTCATAAATACAGGAGTCTGAGCGTAATGGGATGTGACGCCCACTGCTCGGGTTGAAACAAACCTCCTCCATTATGCACTTTGTACAGACGCAGCCGAAATCAGGAGGCACGACTGCTCGCGGAAATCTCAATAGCATTGCAAAAAAGAAGAGGGGTTGTTCAGGGTTCCCGTGGGGTCTTAGTCTTTTTGTAAAAAAATAAAATAAAAAATGCTTCCCGCCTTTTTGCCCTTTTGAGGAACAGGCTGCATAGGAGGAGACAGAGCGGCGATTTAAGGTTCCCACACAACTCGGGAACCTTTACAATGAATGGGGCTGAATGAGACCCGCTCAGCTTTATTATATTATATCTATAGGTAGAACGGATTAAACTGATCATAAACTGTCGCCTTAGTTTCAAGGAAGATGCGGAGTTAAGGAATATTTGCGAAAATTGCGGATTATCGGAATCGTTGCACGGCACGGTTTACTCTTGTTGTGCCATGTTTACACAGTGGGTCTTTCTTAATGGCATCTGCACCATTTATTTATTGCACACACAATGGATTGAGTGATCAAGTTGCGATGCTGCACTGATTTCGCGGAGTTTGCTTGATTTTGCATGAGCAGATGCGATCACAAACGTCGCAAAATCCTGGAGGGACTGACGAGTATGAAAGTTGAAAGTTTTTATTGTTTTTAGGCTTTGCTTTAAATTACATGCAACCAGGGTTCGAAATTAACACCCGCCAACCCGCCAAATGCGGGTTAAAAATCATTTTGGCGGGTACCGATAAAAAACCTACCAGCCAGTTTGGCCGGTGATGCATGAGCTAGTGATGGGTCGGTCGCGAACGAGTCGGTACAAAGAGCCGGCTCTTTTAAGTGAAAGATGAGAGCCGAGCCTCACCCGCGAGCCGTTTTATTTATTTATTTATTTTTTGCATGTTGCATGTTTATCAAGCTCACCGTGCCCCGCTTTCTGCTACATTCAAGAAAAATAGAGAAAGGCAAAGAGTAAACGAGTAAAGAGAATGGGATCGGGGAGAGAGGGAGAAAGGAGAACTCTGCAGGCGCAGCCCGTTCGCGAGGAATGAACCTGCTATTTACACAAAATCAAGATCTCTATAAACTTAAACTACTCCATAAATGTAGTCAGCGCATCCATAGCTTTCAGTCACTTTATATTTGAGAGAGATCCGCTTAATATTTTCGGTTTTATGGTTAGAAAAAGTTACGCTGGGTTTGTGGAGTGAAAACAATGCGATGACGCGCGGAGCGGCGAAACGACGCGATGTCGGCCTTTTCCTCTCATGTGTATGAGCGCATTACAAACGTACAGGAGTCCTGGCTTAAGTAATAACTTCAGTTATGTCTGGAGTCTGTAACTCTCTCTCAGCGCGAGGCTCCAGCAGCTCACGGAGGCGGAGCTGAGGCCGCAGAGGGACTGGGGAGAAGCTATGGGAGAAGCATTTTGACTGTAAATAAAAGAGTACATACATGAAACTAATGGCAGCTTTAAAAGTGTATGTTGCTATAATAAACAATGGCTCTACCACCTCAAAAAATTTACTTTGATTCCTGAAGACAACACAGACCACTATAAGCCAATATCACATTATTATAGCAACTAATAAAATTAATTCCTCTTTTCTTTTTAATTGCTTTCTTGATTATAGTTGTTTTGTGCAGGGAGCAGTAGAGAGGCTCATTTAACGAGCCATTAATCCAAATCTCTCCTAAATTTAAAGTGTATATATTAAAAAAACATAAAGAGCCATTTGGGGGCCAAAAGAGTCGGCTCTTTTTGGTGAGCCGATCCAAATGATCCGGTTCACCAAAAATAGCTGAAAATCCCATCACTAGCATGAGCCAATCATGCAAATCATGTCAGAGACGCTCTGGGTGGTTTGTCCCCTCTGTCCTACATTTCCCATGAACACTACACTACTGGTGACGTTTTAGATACCTATTATCACATTTTCATCCAGTGGCATTCATAATCTCTTATTTTCGCAACGTAAAAATTTGTCTAATGGAAATTCTGATTGGCTGGTAACTTCAGAAAGTTACCAGCCACTTTGGCTGGTGATCAAAAAAGTTAATTTCGAACCCTGCATGCAACACATGTATGGATAAGGCACACATCATAGCACACATCATAGATATAATATATTCTGGCTCTGGAGCCAGTCAATGCACTGAAAATGCTTCAAATGTTTGGGCTGATAAACAAAAACCAGCGTGGTTAAAAATATTTCACCTATCCCAGCACTGTCACATGGGTCATAGCAATTTTTAGAAAAAGAAAAACTCTCTGGAACCAGGCTTTTAAGCCGTTCTTGAGACGTTTGAAGTCCCATTAGAATCACTGCTCCCAAGTGTCTCTTGTCACCCTGGCCACAAGAGGGTGGTATTACAGCCCATAAAGAAGTATATGTATGAACAGGGCACACGCACAACAGTTGCCATCTAGGTACCACAAGAGTGGGCCCGGGGGAGTCGAGTTCTTCCCCGTCCCAAAGCGAAAACACAACCTGAGCACTGCCAACGATAGATCAAACAATGTGGACGACCTACGCCCAGCTAAAGGTCTCCAAAATAAACAAGCGTACGTCTGCTCTAAGGTAAGGCTAGGCTAACACCGTCTAGCTACTGACGTTACAGTTGTTTACCTTTAACTGCGCCTGTGAACTTTTACAAGCCCCAGTCTACAGTCACACAAAGGTGTTACGAAACTGTCCCAAAGTCGTACACTACGTTTTATTGTTTTATTTTTTTCAAACGTTGCCTTTATAATCAAAATACTGTGCTTTTTGTCACGGTTCTAACGATAACTGGCTGCAGCTTATTATCATTGGGGCACCTGTAGGTTTAGCTAGTGTTAGCTAACTTTCGCAAACCGAAGCGACGCTCATATTTTGAACAATACTACAAAAATAAGAGAGTGCACGACTGGTCCATAAAGCTGTGCTGTTGCGTTTAAGGAAGAGTTCATGAGATTTCTCCGATTTCGCTCGAGACCTGTACGCTTAGGTCTCAATAGTTCGTTGGATAGTTTATTATCTTGAATATATCCCTCTGCAAATTTTAACCCCTTTTGCCTCAATCTGGAGGATATCGTGCAGGTATTGCTCCAATAAGAGTCACTAACACGAGTCACTCCAGCATCTGCATCAGAGAGTTTGACGGCCCTAGCAACAGTGACTAAGTGGGCGGGGCTTTTGCGAATGGTCGGTTCCAGACTACACGTCTTTGTAACGAACAGGAGAAGAAAATGTCCCCATGAACGGTAATCACAGGACGTAACAATTGCACACGTCGGGCCTTCCTTTCACCCAAATCATAACTGTCATAAGAGACATCACCTTATTCGAGACACAATATTCCAAAACATAATAGCGTATCTCAAAGTCTTTTCACAGTCACACGGCGACTTGAAAGAGACTGACATGAATACATTGACAAAGGGACACTTATCCCCTGCAGCACGGCAGGGGGGGGGGAAGAGAAAAAAAGAAGTGTAGACTGATGGGAGCGAGCGGCGGCACATTAGCATAGCTGTCACAGTCCGTCAGAAGGCGTCACACTCACAGAGCTCGGAATACTAAGCGAGAGATGGCACGGAGGAGGCTGAGTGAAGTTAGCTCCAGGACAGTGACACGCGAAGGCGGCAGGAGTCGATAAGCGCGACCGGCCTCACCACATGGGCGCCGCGGAGGGGAAGTCAAGGTCGTCCGGTGGCGGGGAGACAAACGAGGACGGTGCTGCTCAAACTAGGAAGTGCGACACTTTGCTGGGGCGGGAGTGTTTCCATAGACCTGCAGTGAATCACAACATGGGTGACCGATAGAGCTTGGTATTGAGTCGCTATGTGGGGAAAAGATATATATATTATTATTATTATTATTATTTACTAAATGATCAAAGTATTAAATAACTTCACATGGATCACTCGCAGCTTCGGTGTTTTCCATTCCCGATTGAAGACTACGCCGGGCCCAATTATCATTAACCTTCACGTTGTGGACGCCAGGTGTTAGCTAGATGTCTCCGGGGTCTCTGAGGTGTATAATAACAACGACATACTCACATTTTGAAGACCGCAATCTGCAGGCATGTGATTTCATGACCTCGTGCAGCGATGGAGGGATCAAGTGTGAGTATGAAGTTCCAGCGGAGATTAGAATAGTAATTAAACACACCAGCCACTCGATGTAACTCCAGTATAAAGGGGAGTGCTATGAGGCTCGGTGCTATGTCACAAATGAAAATGGCGGTTAGCAAAGGTGAAATGAGCGATCCTCAGCTTCATTGATAACACTGGCATTGGGTGGTTGACATTGGACTTGAGAGAGTTTATTAAAGGGACAGGCCAACATTTTTCCATACTGAGATATGTTCATACCTGAGGTTAGACGACATGTAGGATAGGTTTGGTCAGAGCCTCCTTAGAAGCCATTAATATAATGTACAAACCTTTTGAGATATCACGTAAGATATAAAAAAAATATAGCTGCGCTAAATGCTAAATCATATGCAGTTGTGTTTTTGTTTTTTTATGGGGTCGGATACTCATCCAATGGCCACTAAACATCATCTTATAATGTGTCAATGTAAAAACAGCAGAAGTTATAAAAATATCATGGAATACCTCGCCGTACTTTGACACAGGGCCTGGCTTCATTACTCATTTTGTTTGGAGATGGAACGCTCAGTTCAAACAGGTCCAGGAAGCCGTTTGGTAACAGATGTACGCCTTCGTATGAACAGGCTCAGATAGCTAAAAGGATTTCTATGGATTGAAGCATAACCTACTAGCTTTCCTTAGTTTGCTAACAGTAACATGAAAAAGAAAGGCACAATGCAAAAGTGGTAAATATCCTATTCATCTCGTGTCTTGACAAAAAAAATTGAATGAACAATAGTCAAAATGTATTTGCCCAATCGTCTAGATTGTTTTGGAAGTCATTTTTCATGATGTCATTTATGGTACAAATTCTATTACACAAAAGCCACCATCCTCCTAACCCTACATTTGAATGTTTTTTGGAGTTTTTTTTACTCATAGAAAGTGCTAACACCAGCTGTACTGGTCTCTGAAATGCCTTTGGAGACTGCTTATGGTGAAGAACTGAACATCTGTAGTTTCAGAGTGGACTTTTATTGTGGGCAGCCTAATGCACACATGTGCAATATTCATGCGGTCTAATCAATATCTTGATGTAGAGTTGTATTTTACAGTATTTTAGTTTATGTTTAGAGAATATGTTGAGTTGAAATATTGAGTTCAGCTCATGAACAATGGGAGAACAAACACAAGTGTTGCATTCATATGTTTGTTCACTTAACCTGTTAACTGCCACTTTAGGATTAGGATTAGGGTTAACAATTGTTTATATCCAGATCTCAAAGTGTATTGACTGGAGAGCTTAAAGCCTATATGCCAGTGTGATACGTCGTTTGAAAGCCAAGACCTTCTAGTTTCTAAAAATATGTGTGAGATCTGTGTGAGTGAAACACAACTTGCATCACATTTTCCGTTCTTAACCTCAATTATATCCTGATTAGGGTTAACTAACCCAAACCCTAACCCCCTGATCGGGGGGGACGGCAGGTAACAGGTTAAAGCAAATGTTCCTTTCATGTGATTTGTCACTACTTTATGTGAGTAGTTTTACTTATTTGCAAGGGGCATGTCTGGTTGCATAATAGTGTTATGTTTGATAGCAATGTGGAGGAATTTAAACATAACTGAGTACCCGTCTCTGTAAGCACGTTTTCCTTGACAACGTTTCTGCCAAATTGGCCGCTTGTATCACAAAAAAAATGCTGAGAGAAAAAAAGCGGCAGATTGCTGTTTGTTCCTGGGCTACATGTTGGAGACCACCGCCATAGACCTTCCCAAGTCCATCCCCACATGCTCACGATTCTATCTCCTGCACCATGTTCCAGGAGGGGAACACTTATCCTCACATAGATATGCACAGCTGCGGTGGAGTGCGTCGAGCAGCAGTCCCAGTGCCGCTCCTAATGAGACTCCGCGGCCTCGCCACATCAGAGCTCCTCCCCGGGCCGCTGCCATCACACGGCATCGGGACACGGGTATGTCAGCGTGAACTCTTCCCTCACAGGTGGCAATCACCGCAGCCTTTGAAAGCAGACGCAAAGGAACAATGTAGCTGCCAAGTCCCGACACGGCGCTCAGACACAACAGAAGCGTCTGTGTCGTCTCTGTCAGCGGCGGCAAGCGCTTTCATTTGAGCGGCGAGCTTTGGTGCCAGTTACACGCTGACGATGGAGGGAAATAGCAGCGTGACTTTTCCTTCCTTTAATTGGGGAGCCAACAAAACAAACAATAAAAGCATAAATGAGGCAACTTGCTGACAAAAGTTTACCTTGGGCAGTCTCATATAATGAAAAGATTCTAGCTGAAACTGTTGTATTTGTCAGGGATCAAGCACAGTGCAAAAGGAAATAACATACAAACATACGAAAAACTAGGTTAAAACAGTCAAGGTCCAGGTGATTAAAAAACAGGAAATAAAAAGCACAGCAATGCACAGTAATAAAAAAAAAACGTCACAATAAAAGCACACACACTCAAACCAATAAATAAGCCACACGCACACACACACACACATTAGTGACAACAGAGAGCTCATGTTGACCAAATACTACAATTTCTGTTTTCTTGTCATATAAATTTAAACAGTTGAAAGAGTTGGATTTCACATTAAAAGGCAGAGGAATCAAGAGCAAAAAAGTTAAATGACATGTTTTATAAAGATTGATCCGAGGTGCACCAGTGAAAACAAAACGGGCTCTAAAACAGAGCCTTGGGGCACGCCGCTATCAAGTGGGGCTTTCAGTGAGGTACGATCGAAACCACTTTAAGCCCTGCACATGACTCAAGGCGGGAAAGGTCAAGACTTAAGCCTAGGGCTGCTCGATTATAGAAAAAATAATAATCACGATGTTTTTAGTAATAATTGAAATCCTGATTATTCGAACGATTATTTGTTGCCATTACAAAAAATCTTTATTTTATCTATTTATTCATAAATATTTTGATTTGGACAATCAAAAAAGTCCAAATTCTATTAAATATGCTCACATTTCTAAACTGTCTCACCTGCCCCCTGCTGGCCAGCCCTCACAACTGCCCAAACAGAGCCGCTGTTTATTTATGCCGGACCAAAGCATTTGCTAGTATCATGTGGAATGCAAAAGCGAACAGACACAATCATCCCAGCAGCATGAAATAATGCGAGTTTGCTTTGAGCTTCGTTGATCTGCTCCTGAAGAAGAGTTTAGCCTCTTTTTAGACTGAATCTCTTTAGAGGGATCCAAGTGTTTGTCTATTATCCAGGATGCACCTGTGGATCCTCCCTTGGAAAGCTCAATAATCATAGTGCACTGCAACTTTGTTTTGTCTTCTTTTTTTTGAGCCCATCCATCCATCAATTTTCTTCCACTTGTCCGTTGCCAGGTCGAGGGGGCAGCTGTTAGAGCTGCCCAAATCACATTGCACCAGCCCCTATGGCTCCTCCTGCAGGTGGTGGGTCCACAGAAGGACGGCCTCATGGTTCTAACCGGGCCTGTTGGTCGCTCATAAGGGGCTTCTGAACCGCTCTTTGTCTGACCCGTCACCTAGGACCTGTTTGCCCTGGGAGACCCTACCAGGGGCACGAAGCCCCCGACAACAGAGCTCTAGGATCATTCGGGCACTCA
This sequence comes from Proterorhinus semilunaris, assembly GCA_021464625.1. Lineage (NCBI taxonomy): Eukaryota > Metazoa > Chordata > Actinopteri > Gobiiformes > Gobiidae > Proterorhinus > Proterorhinus semilunaris. The sequence continues at coordinate 8,364,046 of CM038348.1, forward strand.
AACTCCTCCACCACGTTAAGGTGGCAGTTCCACCTTAACGTGTGCTTTTTTTAGCACACACTTTATCTAACAATGAAACCACACCTAAATATGACATATTTGTACTAAATATAATATTAAAGATAGTTCTGCTTTGTTCCATGTTTGTGCATAAAAATAAAACCAACAGTTGAAGCGTTGCAATTAAGTAAAGAAACAACAAGATTTATTCAAAGTTAATTCTAATTTAAGTGAGAATTTAGGCCTACATATGGTTGGAAATGTATGTCTTTTTTATTGTCTGTTTTTTATCAAAGCCAAAATGTTCAAACAGTAAGACTCTCAACTAAAACCAGTTTATCAACCACTTTCTGGAAGGCCTCTTCTACTTATAAAACAGTTGCTTTTCTAATCAAATGATTTGATCATGTGACATGATGCAGACTCCAGAGGCTGGTACAAATGCACTCAGATGTGGCAGCGGGAGAAAGGATTGGGGCTATTTGAGAAACCCCGTCTGTGAGGATACCAAGCCTGTCATGTTTTAGTGAAAGGAGGCGGCACTGGAGACTTGACGGGAGATTCCCAAGGATCATATTCACTAGTCTGTTTCATTGTTTGATAACTGTCTCAACTGATTCTCTGCTGTTGTTGTGATATGGGGATTCACAAAAAAACAATTGGTAACCTAATGTGTGGGACTGGGTACCGTTAAAACGAGACCAGGTTAGGTATTACTGGTATAAACAAAAAAAACAGGTGCAGAAAAAGTTGTGATGCCTCTTTGACATCATTAAAGGAAGTTACTCAAATACATTATTCAAATGTGAAAGAAATAGTCTTTTATGGAATGAATTAACTATTGTGTCCTGTTTTACCCTTATTTTACACTACCCTTGATACATTGTGCCTGCCAGATTTAGTACAATGTAATGTTCTATGTAACAATGTGGAATAACGTGTGCCCATGTATAGTAGTTCATACACAATAGAAACATATTACATTAGGTACCCCCTCAACTAAAAATACATGAGACCCTTAAGCTCTAACTCTGAAGGTCTTATGTCTTATACATTATGTACCCCCAAAGTACAAATACACATTATTCCATTGTGTATGTATGGCATAGGTACAAGTAATTACAGATTGTTTCAAAGCAGATTCCATCCATCCATTTTCTTCCGCTTTATCCGGGGCCGGGTCGCGGGGGCAGCAGTCTCAGCAGAGATGCCCAGACTTCCCGATCCACGCACACCTCCTCCAGCTGTTCTGGGAGGACCCCGAGACGACACCAGGCCAGCTCGGATGCATAGTAGATTGCATTGTACTAAATGTACTTAATGTCTCAATTTGGAGTAAAATAAAGAGTAACCTATAGATGATAGAATTCTTTTGTATGTTGTTCCCACGCGCCCCTCTGTTTACTGTCCTCTGGCCTTTAGTAAAAGGTTTTAAATATTTTCATGATGAATGGCAAATGAAAGAATTCAATTCTAATGGAACAATCTGGTTTTCAGGTGACGAATATTTTAATATAGGTATCGAAAAAGTATTGTATCAAAAACCAAGTACCGTTAAAGTACTGGTATCATAAAAAAAAATAAAAAAGTAACAGTACCCAGCCCTACTAATGGGAATGTCCGCCTTTATTTTGAGCCTCTCACTTCACATTTCTTACCTCGCGCGACGTCAGTTTGCCGCCCTTCTGCCAGGAGCCTGTTCCACTGAAACGGCTCTGTCACATATTGCCAGCCAAATCAGGGCTTGTTCCTCCGCATCTTGCCGCGCTGCTTGGACTTGCCACACGTCTCTCTCTGCGCCGGTGCTTAAATAGCAACGGACCAATTACCAAGGCGGCTCCACACAAGGCCCTTGTCACGCTGTCGCCCGTCAGCCGCCCCCTCGCTGCCTCCCTCCCCCCTCCCAGGCAACTGCAGGCACCGAGAGACAAATCAATGAGCGCAGGTCAATTTCTAACCGCAGGGGGGTTAGAGGTGGGGGGGGGGGGGGGGGGTGTCCGGCGGGGTGGAGGGGCACATGATGAAAGCCCCGCTCAATGTGGGAATGTCTTATATGACAGATATGACAGAACGTAAGGCAAGGTAAACTGCCGGGCTTAAAGCTGCTGTAGCCACTTTCTGTGGGTGCCATGACATTAGTCTAACATCTCTAACCCAGTTGTGTTGTGGATTAGAGAGCCATGTACAACCACTGGCCCTAACCTTAAGGTCACTGGACTCTTGCCTGAACCTAATTTTATTTTTCAACCCCTACTCTATGGGACATTTTCGGAATAATGAGACGTCAGACTAATGGGCCGACGCCATTTCTGTGACGGGGAGGAAAGTATAGCCAGCAGTGGAAATAAGTTATATACAATTGTGACGATCTTGTAAGCCGTAAATAACTGAGAAGCCCAGAATTTACTTAATTGATTTAATAAATCAGATGCACATAATATAAAAATGAATATTGGCGTAAGTATATTTTACTCTCCCATAGATACAAAGAATAATTAGGCAACACTTTAAAGATCTCAGCAGACTAGTTGTATTTATGTTTCACCAAAAGCCTGTGTTGGTGGTTCCTTAAAGGAATAGGCCACAGTTTTCCATACTGAGATATGTTCTTACCTTAGCTTAGACGGGTTGATGCCTTACTGTCTGGTCTTTGTGCGTGCGCTCTGTCACACAAATGTTGTTAGCGTTTAGCCTCTCCCAGCAAAGGTACAGCTCCAAACTGGGGTGAAGTTAGAAGCTACCAAGCTGTTCCGCGTATTCCCTATTTAAATACAGTTATGTGAGCCTTTACACGATCCAGGTCTGGTTACACAGAATCTAACCTGTTGATTTTCTAAGTGGATAAAAAGGGGTACTATATTGTGAGGCGTAATAACATAGTAGCCCTTCGATGTCCGCGCAGTAAAGGGAGACATTACTGCACGGACGTCGACGTGCTCTTATGCGCTAAACGCGGAACAGCTTGGTAGCTTCTAACTTCACCCCAGTTTGGAGCTATATCTTTGCTGGGAGAGGCTAAATGCTAACAACATTTGCGTGACTGAGCACACGCACAAAGACTTGACAGGTGCACATCAACTCGTCTAAGCTCAGGCAAGAACATATCTCAGTATGGAAAAACGGTGGCCTGTTCCTTTAACCCTTGTGTAGTCCAATTTATTTATCAAATAATACAATTTTGAAATAAATTTGGATTCTATCTTTAGTCTGACTTCATGAAAATGCCCCAATACAAAATGTACTAGTTGTCCGTATACTTTTGGTCGGTGGCCCTGTTTGTGTAAAAAAAAAAAAAAAAAAGGAAATAATTAAAAAGTCCATTCTTGAGCCAAAAATAGCCCTATAACACTGAAAGTATTTGGTGAATTGGGCACTGGTAGAGGCTAAAGGTTACAGTGGGTGCTGTCCATTAACCCAGTTTTCCAGCATAGCCTAATTGTGATTCTTGTTCACCAATCCAATTTTATTTGAGAAATCCTCTATTTTTTCACACAGAATCTGCTCTAAGCAAAGTTTACATTTGAATTCATGGACTCCCGCACGTCACTGTGGAACGACAGCCTTCTGGAAACACGCAGCACTTTTTTCTCAAGACCTGGCCTTATGCTTTTCATGTTGCTTTTAGAATGATTCAACAGAATGATTTGTCGGGCAGCATCGCAGTATTCGCACTAAATTAAACAATTTTTGTCCGCTTGTAGATGAACCAAAATTGACTTTGAAATACGGCACTGAATATTCCCATTTTCGGCCAAATTGACACGCTAACTACTAAACTCTTTTCATTACAGGTGAGAGACGTAATAAAGAATGATGGACAGTTTGAGAGTCTTCTGCATTGTAGTGCCGCGTTTCAAATTTGCATCAGCAGTCGGAACGATGCACAGACGCCCCTGCTTTAGAACAGAAAGCAGGAAAGGCTGGATTTGAAAGACTAGGACCACTGTTGCCTTCGAATGGATTACAGATTGCTGCATTTAGAAGAGAAGTGGGATTGCTGTATGTGTGTCAACAGATGAGGCTACACATCTTTCTTTAGTGTTTCTTCAAAACATCCCCTTCCCTGCCAGAGTTTTGGCTCATTTTCAGCCATCCATGCGTCCCGTCTTCTTTTATCAGCAGATGAGAAGTTTTAGTCAAAGACAACTATTTGAGATCATTGCACCTTTCATAAAAGGTTTGAGTAAAAGTGACTCTTTCTGTTAAACATTTTGGACATTCACTCTGGGCAAATCTATTTCCGATTTTGTATTTGCAACAAAAGCAATAACATTGTGCAATTATTGTCCACTTTGTCACGTAGCATTTTCCTCATTTCCTTTCAAAATAAACAGGTCACACATATTTTTTTTTCCTTTTCTTTTTTTAGAACAACGCTGTCTGTTCATCGAGGCGCTAATTGATTTCCTTGGTCTATAAATGTCTTAAAAAGTGTAACATTTGTTGAAAATGTGGGTTTAGGTCTTACATTTGAAGACCAGTTATTTATAATAATTATAATGCGAGGGTTTTGCGTTTGGTTTACAATGAGGAAGGTCAGACGGCCTGGTGTAGCGCTCAGAAACAGCTGTTTTCAGAGCGGCTATAACACTTTTTAGTGTCTCAGTCAGAAAATCTAAAGGATGCACGTTCAAAAGCAAAACCGGTCAGTGAGCATCGGCACAAGAGCGTATCGGGTCGGCTACAGCCTTAGGATCTCGCGGCACAGAAAGCTTACAGAAGTTAATATGACAATATCAAGTTTCATGGTTTCCTGTGTCTGTGCAAAACGCCCCCCCGTCTATCTGCGAGGGACGGGGGCGTGAGGGGAACGGGGGTGCGCATCGTTTTGCGATCCTTTGCGTTCTGACAAAGCTTGAACTGGAGTGAACTGGTAAGATTGTGAACTCAGTGAGTGTGTGATGAGACAAACTAGTGTTAAAGTATTAAAGTCGATTCATTCAAGAGAGTCTGACACATTGGATTATTTCGGCTGATTAATTCCACAGCAGACAGTTCCTCCATCTCTCGCTAATACTTATTTCCATAATTTGGTCATTGATATTATGTCGGCTGCTTGTTTCTGTTCTAAATTATATCATTTATACAGATCAAATATCCTGTTGTTTTGTATTTGAATTTAAAATATAAATTTGACTTATTCATCCATCCATCTTCTTCCACTTGTCCGTTGCCAGGTCGTGGGGTCAGCTGTTGGAGTTGCCCAAATCACATTGCACCAGCCCCTATGGCTCCTCTTGCAGGTGGTGGGTCCACAGAAGGACGGCCTCATGGTTCTAACCGGGCCTGTTGGTCTCTCATAAGGGGCTTCAGAACCGCTCTGTGTCTGACCCGTCACATAGCAAACAGGTCGTTTGCCATGGGAGACCCTACCTACTAAATTTGCATTCCAAAGTGTATATGCACCCTGTAATATGGACCAATAGGCGAGGAACGTGCTTCTCTATGGTCCTCATGGCAGGGAGCTGACATTGCTGTAGTACCACCCCCTTGTGGCCAGGGGTGACTCCAAAAGACACTTGGTAGACAGGATTCTAATGGGACTTCAGACCTCCCTAGAATGGATTAAAAGCCTGGCTCCAAAAAGTTTTATTTTTCTAAAAATTTCTATGACCCATGTGACAATGCTGGGGTAGGTGAAATATTTGTAACCATCATTATTAGCCTGAAATTGTGGAAGCATTTTCAGTGCATTGATGGCTCCAGAGCCTGTCACAACAAGTTCTGGAGCTCTGTGGAGGCTCCGCCCGCCCTGTGACAGCGAGGCTTCCTGCCTTTTTGCCCTTATAAGGCACAGGTAAGTTTCCATGTAAGTTTCACAGAGGACTCGGGACCATTGCCGTGAATGGGGCTGAACGGGACTACTCATCTGTATTATGTTATAGCTATGATATGGACACATGAATGTGGAGCTGGACAACTGCCAAGAGAAACACCTGGACAAAGAGGAAACTACAGGTGATTAATGCAAGTTTAGTTTTCAAATGCAGATAAACACCATAAAAGGCCCCAAAACAGCACCAAGTACAACATCGTGGAGAGAAACATTATTCACTGTCTGGGAATAGAAGTCTCACATGGGACAGGAAAATATAGCATCTCAGCACGGATGAAATGTCACGCAGGAACACATCGTACAGCTGTACTAATTTACACATTTCTGAGCAAAGTAGACTTACCATTTTAGAATTGTTTTAAAAATAATTCTTCAAAAGCATTATCGGGATTTGGCAAATAAAGCGCTAAAACCAAAAGGTGCATTTCTCTGATAAATAGCCTATGATCCGAGACACGCAACTTCAACATTATACATCTCTGCAATGAGAGCACACAGAAACATGAAATGAAACGATAGCCTTCTGTCATGTGACACAAAATGTCTGTCATGAAAGGCCCTTGGCAGAATGATCAAATCTGTCTGATAAGTAGTCACGTTTCACTTCCTATCGTACAAACGTATAACGTGGAAATATCAAAACGAACTGTGACAAAAGCCACTGACTTTGAAACTATTTAGTTTTCCACGGCCTGCTGCCCCTCTGTCACTCTGAATACGACTCATTCAGTCTCATACCGGCACAATGGCGCAGATGTGCTATATCTGTCCAAACGGATCACATTAATAACGAACAATACAGGAAATTGTAGAGTATTGAAGCAACCATGCGTGGATATGAAACAAAAATGCTCCGTTCTTACATTGTTCCCGATGCCGCGGTATTTGTCCCTCATTACCGAGCCGAGGAGGCATCTACGCATGACGGCCACGCTTCAGTGAGCCACATTCAGGACGTACACGCCTCAGCATTACAATGTCAGACAATATGATGCAGCGTGGATGGTCCGGGACGCATGGGGAATTTCAGCTATTTTTGGATAGTGGCTGACTGGCATGTGGCTAACAGCCCCATCACCGCAGTAACTATATGGTCCCGTTCTACATAGCAAGAGCTATGTACGCTTCCTTGCATTTGATCACCTCTCCTGTGGATTTTGAAGAAACAACTTCAAATTACCCTGAATCTTCAGTAAATTAACAAAACAAACATATTTTACAGTTTTGGAACATTAGATAGCCAATGTGTGTCGACCATACCGTGGTGATCTATTCTTCTTTGTATATTCTTCTGTATAATTTTTCTGGTCTCTAGGGGTTATGGCCATTATTAGCCTTTGCCCATATGTCAGCATTTATTTGTGTGGGTGCTCATGCGACTGCACTCATCCATCCATCCATCCATTTTCTTCCGCTTTATCCGGGGCCGGGTCGCGGGGGCAGCAGTCTCAGCAGAGATGCCCAGACTTCCCGATCCACGCACACCTCCTCCAGCTCCCTCTTCACCACAACAGTCCGATACAGCGACCGCATCACTGCTGATGCCGCACCGATCCGTCTATCGATCTCACGCTCCATCCGTCCCTCACTCGTGAACATGACCCCGAGATACATGAACTCCTCCACTTGAGGCAAGGACACCCCACCGACCTGAAGCGGGGAAACAGCCTTTTTCCGGTGGAGAACCATGGCCTCAGATTTGGAGATGCTGATCCTCATCCCGGCCGCTTCATACTCGGCTGCAAACCGCCCCAGTGCGCGCTGGAGGTCCTGATTTGATGAAGCCAACAGAACAACATCGTCTGCAAACAGCAGAGATGAGATTCTGAGGACACCCTCCGGCCCCTGGCTGCGCCTAGAAATTCTGTCCATATAGGTAATGAACAGAACCGGTGACAAAGGGCAGCCCTGCCGGAGACCAACACGCACCGGGAACAGGTCTGACTTACTGCCGGCAATGCGAACCAAGCTCCTGCTGTGGTCATACAGGGAACGGACAGCCCTTAGTAGAGGGCCCCGGACCCCATACTCCCGGAGCACCCCCCACAGGGCACCACGAGGGACACGGTCGAACGCTTTCTCCAGATCCACAAAACACATGTGGACTGTTTGGGCGAACTCCCACAAACCCTCGAGCACCTGATGAAGGGAATAGAGCTGGTCCAGTGTGCCAAGTGTGAACTTGAATGCATGCCCTGATGAAGACCACATCATGGTCAAAACGCATCGGCTACAGTATGTGTGGTTCCCCAACCTTTGGAGAAGCGCCTCTTCCAACATTGGGAAAAAGCATCTTTAGGCCCGACCACGACTGTGTATTTGCACATAGAGAACATGGGCCACTCTTTTGAGGAGAGACACACGCCTGTTGAATAAAGAGTAGCGGTGGTTGGAGAGAGCCATGTGAGTGATCGATCCGCCCGGCCAACAAAAGTCAAGAAAGACTCCGGTTCCAGATGTCGAGTACCGGGGACAGGGACGACCAGAGGATTCCCCAGACATTGTCCTGCACACCCATCTGGTGGCCGTGTCTGCCACGGACAGTTCCTCTGTCTATCTGCCACCAGATAGACAGCGGAACAGTCTGCACTTTATAAATATGAGTCCAGTTGTTTTTGCTTTTGCTTTATCTTTCTAAATTTAACTTACATTACTAACTCGCAAAATATGTGAATGACCCAGAAACGCACTCATTGTTTTTTTTAATCTCAAAACAGATTAGATTAATGTAGTTCTGTGCGCTAGAGGGGAAGCAATAGTTTTATTTTAATCAATATTCCTTACGAAAGAACATATTTTGTTTTGTAAAAACAACCAACATTTCATACATTTAAAAAGGCACACTGCGTAACATTTTGGACCATACTGTTGCCATTACAAGACATGCTCCTAATGAGCAGCTCAACACAGAAAAGGCTATTTTTTCAGTGGGTAAACAAAGAATGGAATTGGATGAGGACCGGAACTATTTCAATCCTATTTGGCTGCCTTTAGTCAACATCTCCATGGAGGGGAGCTGGAGACGTCCCACTCCCAGTAAAGTTAGTCAAGTCTGAGGAGCTGAGCCACTCACAGCAAAGCTCACAGTATTTTATTCTATTCATCAGTTGAAATGTTATGCAATGTGGCTTTAAGTGGATGTAATTTTAAGAACTAAGTAACTTGTTTATGTAATCCGGTCAGAGGAGGGCATTTGGTATTGTTTGGGTTGCAGTGTTTTTCTTTATGCATGTTTTGAGCTACGCCCCCTCGTTTGCTGCCGTGGAAACCCCCCCCACCCCACCTGCCTGCAATCACCACACCTGCCTGCAATCACCACACCTGCCTGCAATCACCACACCTGCCTGCAATCACCACACCTGCCTGCAATTACCACACCTGCCTGCAATCACCACACCTGTTCTGCGGGAAAGGACACAGGATAAAAAGAGTCGACGCAGTCAAACCGGGAGAGCAGAAAGAGGGGAACTGTGAGAGACGGAGGAGCAGGAGAACGACGGCGCACACGAAACCCACCCAGCCAGCTGGACAACCAGACCCTGCCTCGCCCGTCCGGAGATCGCTAAGTGACCAGAGAGCAGCAGGGGACGCAGTGCGGTTTGGGGAAAGCTGGATCAAGCAGTGGGAGAGTGAGGAGCTCTCCCTGTCAGTGAGTACCGCTGGGACGCAGAACTGCACTGCACTGAGTGGCCTTGGGCCTTTTACTATCTGGTGTAGTGGACGTGTGTGCTGGCTCCCCTTACCTTTTGCCCAGGTGCGGCACCGGCGGTTCAAGAGGGCTCCAGGACCTGGGACCAAGGGAGAAGGATTGGCCGCTTTCCCCACCAGCGACTCCCGCCGCGAGATTCGGGCCCCTCTTTGTGTTGTGCTCCGCCCCAATTAACTTTAGCATTTTTAACATTTTAATCGCATTTTAAAGCTTGTTTTTAGTTTTGTAATAAAACGTTGTTATATGTTGCACATCAGTTGTCCTTATTGGTCACACCAGCCTGCTCTTGTTTTAGTCTTCAGTTTTTATTCGGCACAATTTTAATTTACCACTTAGTTTCTGTTATACATTAAAAAAAACATCACATTTACCTTAATAAATCCTTTTCATAGTCCCTCTGGGGGTAATACAAGTGTTAATGGGATGATTGGGGGGTCTTTCAGCTCCCCCTGGTGTCTCTGGCCAGGAAACCAGAATTGCAACTTTCCTCGCTCCGACCCAGCGGCGCAATACACACTAATGGAATCACGAAGAAGAAGCTAACAGGCTAACGGGCAAAGCTAACTGCCGGCTAGCCCCACTTAAACAGTATTTACAGCCAAGTTTGAGTGAAAAAAAAAAATCTCCATTGTGTAACTGGCTGTGCAATGTCCCTCTCTCCCTTTGTCTTTTCTGTCAGCGTAGATAATATGCGTCGTGAGAAACGGCTTTTCAAGTTACAATGGAGGAATTGAGTTCATTCATACTTAATTTCTTATGTTTCTTAAACCTCTTAACCCCCACCTGAACCGAGCACATTTTCTCCAGTTCGGCTTTACCCAAATATAAAGCTTCTTGAACACAGCGGCAAAATAGCTACAAAAAAGGAGACGAAAACGTGACAAAAAAGATGAAAAAGTGACAAAGATCTGTAAGGAAAAACACGGGGGTTAAGTTTTAAACTCAAAATAGTCTGGTTGCAGTTTTCGTTTCGAGTGCTAAAACCTCTTTCAAATTTGGAATAATAAAACTCCTTATTTCGACAGCATATGATTTGCGGTAACGCATTGTGTCCCCGGGCCCGTTCCGTCTCATTCTGCTTACCTCAATGTGACAGAGGTGACTGACTGCATATTGCCGAACCACGCAAAAAAAAAAAGCACTTTCAATGCCCATTGTTACGTTATTGCCTCCGCTCCCCTGCTCTCAGCAACTCTTGGCAAGTGACCTGAAGAGTGCTCACTCGCCCAACGTTTGCTTTAATCATCACAATATGAAAGAAAAAAAAAAACAGCCTCGCGGAAGCACTTGCACAATTGCCCCTTTGTCCCGTTAGAACTCAAATATGTAGCGTTGCCAGGTTTGTTCCTACGCTCTGCACAGGTACAACTAAGCATCCCTTTCAAGCATTCGTCAAGGTGTGTTGGGGAAGTGCTTTGCTGTCTGTATCTGTCTCCCTAGATAACATTGAAGTGAAAATAGCGGTGAGTTTTGTTGCTTTCAAAGGCCTTCAGTTCGGAAAAGCCACTTTCTGACATCTGACTGCTTCTTTCCAAGACTACAAACCACTGCTTTCAAAGTGACTACATTTACTTATAATGATACGGTCGCGATCAAAGGTTTAAGACTAGCTGGAAAACGGTAAACATTCACATTTACCTGGTCTTTTCGAAGTTCTGAGTTAAGGCCGAATGATATTGAAGTAACGATATGTGATACGGCTGTGTAATATTGCAATAACAATGTGATATTTCACTTTACCCATTTCAACATGATATTTTCCATTCAAATTAAACAAAAGACAAAAGAGTAACTAGTTTTTCAGGGAATTGTGTCAAAAGAAGACAACATAAGGACAAAAACAAGACTAAAACTGAACAAAGTCAGTAGATGTTTAACTAAAACTGAACTTTTCTTTTTTGGGGCGACAGTGGCACAGATAGTAGAGCGGGTTGTCTTTTGACCAGAGGGTTGGTGGTTTGAATCCCGTAGGTGCACACTGTGAGTTTCTTGGGCAAGACACTTCACCCACCTTGCTTCCATTTTTGTATGAATGAGAGTGTCAATGGGCGACTGGTTCCTTGATGTGAGTGCCTAAAGTAGACAGAAAGGTGCTATATAAATGTGACCATTTAACTTTTACACATTAATAAGTTCAATGTGTTAGGGCTCGTAACCGTTGGACCCAGAAACGGTCTCAACACCCAGAACGTGGATCAAAAGTGAATTTATTAAAACAAAGTGTCCTCTTGGCTTGGCTTGGCTTGGTCGTAGGGGTGGCTCCAGAGCAGGCTCAGGGTTTGGAAGAAAACAGAAGTCCAGAATCAAAAATAGAACCTGGCAAAAAGTCGTACATACTAGAGGTGAAAAAACAGAAGTACCGCAACATGGAACGGAACAATCCCATGATGAGTGGAGGTGAGTCTGAGGTCTTTGTATTGCAGTGATGAGTAATTGATGCCAGGTGTGCCTGCTCGGAGTCCACGCCCCACCAGGGCCAAGCCTAAAAGAAAAACAAAAGGCCACAAGAGGGAGACAAAAACCAGGCACATAAAGCCAGAAACATAACACAATGCATTGTTTGCTTTTGGCTGAGTTTGCAAAAAAAAAAAAGCTTCGATCTCAGTCAGATGAAGACTAGTGATGTTGCAATATATTGTGGCGTCTTGCGATATGGATATTGCATCACCTAATATTGTGGTACAATATTTTTTTCCCATGTATTGTGTTTTTGTTGTTGTTGTATATGCAACAAAGAGAAATGGGAGTGAGACTTTTTTTTGTAAATTGAAAACAATTTCTAAAATGATCCAAAGGGTAATGGAACAAGTGGAAGATCCGAAAAAAATGTCATCAGCACTGAGCTGGAGGATCCGATTGGTTGTCCATCAAGACACTGGACGGTCCTCGACCCAAATGAAGGTCATATCTGGATCCGACAGCTGCCTTCAGTTATTTAAACTCAAAGTTTAGTGGGTCCATCCCAGCTCATGTCAGCGTCCTGCAATACTTTCCTGACGTGTCCAAGTTTGAATTTGGTCTGCGCAGATTCACATCTCAGGCAGTCAGGTCGAGGATTTGTTAATAACCATTATTTTTAATAATATAATAATTATTATCATTATATCGAGACTGAACACTTTTGGTTCGACAAGTATTAACACGGTTCCACAGGGAGAGGGGTCAAGCATTTACCCGCTCAGCACTGCCCTCCGGGACGACGTGCACAGCCATAAGATCCTCACAATGGCATTCCTCCGCAAATGTGTTTACATGAGAATGACAGCCATAATGGATGGGAAATTACAGTTTTAATGACGACAATATTTTCCGATTTGGCGCGGGAGGCCGGGGAGGGCCGCCGGAGCCAGCCTTTCACAGCGCTGATGGGATTTCAGGAGCTTTTCACAGATAAACTGACAGGAGAGACGCACGGCGGACAGCCTGTCAGTCAAACGCAAACGTGCTCGGCCCCCGCGCTAACACTCCGCTGTGTACAACGCTCTCGCCTCCAAATGGGCTCGTTCACAAACTGAGAAATCATCATGCTGCAGGGAGGACATAGCGGCAAAAAGCGCAAATTGTTGACATTTGGAGCAATTGTAACTTGATTTACAGAGATTTTGTGTGTGCGTAAGCAATAAAAATAAATTCTGCTTGGGAGCTAAGTAAGCTGTGTGGACCTTTTTTCTTCTTCTCTTTTTCATTAGTTGCCATAGAATAATGTTAAATCATGGCAAACTGATCTTGGAACCTCGTTTCTTAATTTCTCCAGAGAACTTTTATAGTTTAGAGTTGATTTTTAGCTGTAAAAGACTGAAAAAGAATGACTTGTTTTTGAATCTTATTTTAATGAACAGCCAAAGTGAATGGGGATTTCCCGAGGATTACTTGTAACTGCGTGAATGAAGTAAAATATTGCTCCGGGTATGATTTTTGACGATGGAACGTTTTCTTTTTTTTTATACAAAAGTTGATTTTGTATGTGTCTCCTTTAACCGTCGTAATGTATCCGGTGTTGAATGCCCAGTTGTGTTGTGGATTAGAGACTCTGACTTCCCATTGTTTGCATCGGAAAGAACTTAGTCAGAGCTTCTTTAAAATGAGCCTCCCCACAACTTTCTTGGCCTCGGGGAAGCGGAGGAACGGTCACAAGTTTGCACTCAACCTAGAGTGTGTATAATTCCGCAACCATAAGAGATGGAGACTTAATCATTTACCCTTACCTACTAAACATGAATGTCCTGAATAAATCAGCACTATGCCCCTTATACAGCTCCCCCTGCTGTCACAGTTCAACACAGACACGTTTAGAGGCATCATACACATCATACAGCTGTTGGAGTTGCCCAAATCACATTGCACCAGCCCCTATGGCTCCTCCTGCAGGTGGTGGGTCCACAGAAGGACGGCCTCATGGTTCTAACCGGGCCTGTTGGTCTCTCATAAGGGACTTCTGAACCGCTCTTTGTCTGACCCGTCACCTAGGACCTGTTTGCCATGGGAGACCCTACCAGGGGCACAAAGCCCCCGACAACTTAGCTCCCAGGATCATTCGAGTGCTCAAACCTCCACCACGTTAAGGTGGCGGTTCCAGAAGGGATATACATATATATATATATATATATACACACACACACACACACACACACACACACACACACACACACACACACACACACACACACACACACACACACACACACACACACATACATATTAATAACAATTAAATAAATAGGCTTTAAATAATTAAATAAATATCAGTTAAAAGCTAAACTAAAAAGGTGGGTCTTGAGCCTGCTCTTAAATACATGAACGTTCTCTGTGGTCCTGAGCTCCTCCTCAGGTCGTTCCAGAGGCGAGGGCCGTAATATTGGAAAGACGCCTCACCGTGAGTCTTTCTGTTGACTTTAGGAATAACTAGGAGACCCCTGCCGGAGGAGCGAAGGGGCCGTGAAGGTTCATAAGGTAAAAGCAGTTCTGAAAGATAAGGAGGACCAAGACCATTAAGACATTGAAAAAACATTAAAAGAACTTTAAAATCGATCCTGAAACACACGGGGAGCCAATGCAGCGACTCTAAAACCGGTGTAATGTGGTCCCGCCTCCTGGTCTTTGTCAGGACACGAGCTGCTGAATTTTGTAAAAGTTGTAAACCTGAGATACTCTTTTTGGGAAGACCAGAAAGCAGGGCATTACAGTAGTCAATACGACTGGTGATAAAAGCATGCATTAGCGTCTCCGTGTTGGCCCGAGAGAGAATGGGGCGGACTCTGGCTATGTTCTTTAGATGGTAAAAACCTATCTTTGTGATATTCTTAATGTGCTCAGAGTCAAAAATCACACCCAGGTTCTTCACCTGTGAGGAAGGATTAAAAGACAGTGACTGTAGTTTGGGTAAAGGTTTCTCTCTCTAGGCCTGAGGACCGATGACGAAAACTTCAGTTTGTCCTGGTTAAGCTGGAGAAAGTTTTCTGCCATCCAGGATTTGATATTTAAAATGCAGTTAAAAAGTGCATCCATTGGCCTGGTGTCATCGGGAGACATGGAGATGTACAACTTTGTATCATCAGCGTAACTATGAAAGTTTACTAAATGTCTCCTGATGACATCACCAAGTGGGAGCATATACAGGTTCAAAAGCACTGGCCCTAAAATCGAACCCTGGGGCACACCACATGTAATTCTATGGACCTTAGAGGAGCAGGTATCTGCACTTACCATGAATGTCCTGTCTGTGAGGTAGGATGTAAACCATTTGTGGACAGCACCAGAGAGGCCGATGTGTTTTAAACCAGTTAAAATAATAGTATGGTCGACTGTATCAAAAGCGGCGCTCAGATCCAATAGAACCAACACTGTGACCTTCTGTTAGTCATAAATTAATCTAAAATCATTTAAAATCTTTAAAAGGGCTGTCTCGGTGCTGTGGTTTACCCTAAAGCCAGACTGGAATTTCTCTAGGACGTTATGTGCCGTAATAAAATCATTAAAGGAATTTTTTTTCTGATAAACTCTATAAATGCGTGTCCAATAGTGTTGTCTACATATCCTGGTCATAATTTTGGAACTGTAGTGCAAATTAGTTGAAAGATCAACTTTACGCCTAAAACCGCCAGTGAGGCGCCATCTACAGGCGATCGGTCTTTTACTGCATTTGATTTTTGAATTTGGCGCCCCTATTTGCGCAGAGGTGAAGGCTCATGCCCCCGTAGCGAGTTGGAGAAGGAATATTGGGAGAGTATTTTCATCCATTGTCAGGTTTGCGATTAGTTATAGCATTTATTTTAGCATAGCTTTTTGTATTATAATTATATATATATATATATATATCATGTGTAGTGTTATAGCGTTGTTGTTGAATATTGTAGGTTTAGTCATTAGTTGCTTTTATTGCTAGATTAGTTAGCTGAATTTAGTTTAGGACATTTGTTAGTACTGGTTTTAGAGTTAAATATCGTGTGTAATTTTAGTGTATATTGTATATTGGACTGTATTGTACTACTGTGTAGTCACGGGAACTCCATGCTCGGACTTTGTTTACGAGTTGAAGTAAATAAAAGTCAGATGACGCAGGCCTGTCAATCACCGACCCAGACCCCTCCCACCCCTCACCCCTCCCGTGCGCTCCTTAGTCCTCCAGGCAACGCCCCTTTCTGTTGAGATTTTCAAATCTGAGGCTCTGGAAGGGGGGGTTAGTTACTCTTGAAGTTGGATAAAGACAAGTTTTTCAGCGGTTCATCTGTTAGATAGATTTCTCTGATTGAAACCTTTACTATAATAATAAATGTTTAACTCAGAGATAAAACAATAAATAAATACATAAAGTAACATAACATATCTGCCTATTTATCGGCCTTGCCAACCCCATTTATATCAGTATCGGACGCCAAAAGTCCATATCGGTCGGGCCCTAATCTTTACTGCCCGGCAGACTTTTTTTTTTTTGTCGGCCACTTTGGCCGGCTGGGTCGTAAAATGTCGGCCATTCACAAGAATTACCGGCCATTAAAACTATATATAATGAATGTGGCTTATTATCCATAACAATTAGACCGAGCGCTATACGAGTGCTTTAATGGGTCCAAAACACGGCTATTTCTAATGAAAGATCGACAACAGCTCAAATCCAAACAAAGTTGTGCACGTGGAGACGATAGAGGCGAAAGGTGCCATGCGGATGTACCCCACTCATCTGCACTGTAACTCTGACAGAAGGATCTATGACCCTCCAGATCTGACCATATCAGCTGCACAGCGAGGGCTGAGCTGGAGGATGCCCTTCCGTGCTTTAACGTGGCTTCAGGTGTAAAATTAGCAAAGTCTCTCACCACTGAAATATTACGGAGGGACAAATCGACAATGATTAAGTCATCAAAAGTCAGTCTAGAGCATTTCAACACGGACCCAGCGGACACATTCAAGAGCGGCTCCGAACACCGGTGACTGACCGAGGGAAGCGCCTCTAAACCCGGCCACTCTCCCAGGAAGAGCCACTGCTGGATAGCGCGTTAGTCTGACTGAACACACACGAGTTTAAAGAATATCCTATTCGAATGTATTAGCTGTTGAGTTGTTAACACACTTTTATAAAAGTACGAAGAAAAAGCGTTACATATCCAGACAGCGATGAAGGCGCTTCAACTGCACTTTGTAAAATGGGCCAAGTGTCACGCCCCTGGGTGTGACTCTGGTCCTGTGTTCCCCACTCCTTTTCCCTGTGTGTGTGTGTCTGTGTGTGTGTGTGTGTGTGTGTGTGTGGGTGGAGTCTGCTGGAGCTACTCACCTGTTGGCCATCTGCAATCAAGCTGCCACAGTGAAAGACCCAGCTCTCCAGACAGACTCTGCCAGATTGTTCCGTCAGCTAGATGGTGGTTTTGCAGCCAGATCCTGAGACTTACCTGTTTTTTGATTACGTGGAACTTACCTTGATCTCCTGTGCTCCTAGTGCCTGTGTGGGAAGGACTCCTGGGACCTGAGACCCTCCGCCTCGTTTGAAGCAGTGAAGAAAATAAATTGTGAACCTTGACTCCTGTCTTGTGTCTGTCCTTGGGTCCGATACTACTAAACCACAACACTAAGGGCGTAAATCTAAACCTTTTTTGATAGAAATATTGAACCTTTTTGAATATTTAGGCATGACTCGAAAACACTTTGTTATGCTAGTCACTGACTTAAGTCAAATGTTGTATTTAATATATGTTATATTCTTTTTTTTTTTACTGTCGGCCAATATGGCAGATGGAAATTATTTTTACGGAAACCCTGCTGCCCGGCATTCGGAAATACAAAATGTTTCTTATTGGATACAATTTTTCAATAGATCAATGTCAAATCCTGGGATAAGTATTTACAGTTGATTGACATACATCCTAATCTATGTGGAGTGGACTTTACAACGACATGAGATTTGTTGTGCCGTTGTCAAAAGAAAAACTTAAATTAATGATTTAATTAATGAAAACGTCAGTCCCTTTAAGACTCCAGTGTTGGTCAGAGGTGTTGTAAACGGCGAGCGAGGTTGGCGGCGATCAGAACCGCCTCCTCAGCACTGGCGGAAATCTCGGCTCTACAAATACTCCTCGGCCCGGCGGCACGCTCACTCCCACGGCTGCTATTTACTTAGCAGGAGGCTCGCGTTCTGGACCGGGGCAACCAGTGCGTGGCTATTTTTACACTCTCAGACGGAAAACATATGCAGCAAATTATTCCTCCCAAAGACCAAATGTGAACTCACACCATTGGCTCCTGTCCAACTTGTGCACAGCATCTGAAGGTGAAAACAAGGTGGCTGACCAGAAGACGCCAGCAGAGGTGGTGTGAGAGGCTTGTCACTGGACATTGTTTCATTGATTCCCTTTTGAGCAAAATAAGATGCCGTGGACATGATTCACATTACAGCAAAGACAACATCATGGAGTAAATCCTAGTAATAACAATACAAAAGGCAGTACAGTTTGTTTGTGGTGGTAGGGGAAACCGGAGGAAACCTGCGCGGACACGGGGAGAACATGCAAACTCCACACAGAAAGGCCTCGTCCAAGGCAAGGCAAGGCAAGTTTATTTGTTGAGCACAATTCATACACAAGGCAATTCAAAGTGCTTCACAGTTGCATAAAATTACAAGAAAACAGATCAAAAGAGCTGTTTTCAGCCTGGATTTGAACATTGTCAGAGTCGAGGCCTGTCTCACATCCTCATGAAGACTGTTCCAGATTTTAGCTGCATGAAACTGAAACGCAGCCTCACCGTGTTTATTATTGACTCTGGGAACCACCAGGAGACCCCTCCCTGAAGTTCTCAGGGCCCGAGATGGTTCATACGGCTCTAACATGTCAGAGATGGACTTTGGTGCTAAACCATGAAAAGACTTGTACACAAGCAGAGCTGTTTTAAATTCTATTCTCTGAGTGACAGGAAGCCAGTGCAGAGACCGGAGCACTGGACTAATATGGTGGTATTTCCTGGTTCTTGTCAGGACTCGAGCAGCAGCGTTCTGGATGTTCTGCAGCTCTAACAGCTCGTTTAGAAAGGCCAGTGAGCAGCCGTTACAGTAGTCTAACCTGCTGGAGACAAATGCATGGATGAGTGTCTCTAAGTCTGGTTTTGACACTATTCCTCTGATCTTAGCAATGTTTTTCAGATGATAAAAAGCTGATGATGTTATTGCTTTAATGTGGCTGTTTAAGTTCAGGTCTGAGTCCATGATTACTCCTAGATTTCTAACCTGATTTTTTGGTTTTAGAGAGAGAGACTCAAGGTGACTGATAATACTTTGTCTTTGTGTCTGTGGGCCACTTGGGAGTCAAACTCGAGTGCTAACCGCTGCGGCAGCCAAGTTTCTTCCGGGTGCTTCGGTTTCCCCGACCTCCAAATACATGCTAGGTCAGGTTGACCCACAATGGCGGTGTAGCTCAATCGCAGCGGCTCAGGACTAACGCCTGAACACTCTTTTGATGTGTGGTTGTACAATGACAAATAAAGCACTTACTTACTTACAGTACGAATGTTTCGATTAGCCATTTCTCAACTTAAGCGCTGTAGCAGTAATACCAGATGTACCATACAGCGAAAACTGGATATCATGCATCCCCATAAAAGCAAAAGCGTAGCTAATGCAAACCAATGTAGCACTAAGGGGATCTGTAGGTGTCGTCTTGGGAATGGAGGAGTGTTTTGATCGCGAGACGGTTTAAAGACACGCCGGATAAATAAAGAAACAGTACACACACACGGCCCCCGAATTCGCCGACTCCCAGGGCCTTGTGTGCGCAGGAAGCAAAGCACTGTGGGAGTTTTTCATCCATCAATAGGTTCCTTTTCCTCAGGGGCTCTGGGAATTTTGCCAGCAACCTTCCGAGCGCTGGCAACCGTGGCTCTGAAGGCCACGGCGGGGAAATGAAGCATCGCATATCCAAAGTGAGACCTTTTGTATGCACACGTACCTTACAAACTTCCCACACTATAACTCATGGTGTATCTTCTTTCTGCCGTCAGTCTCCTTGGTGACGCTATATGAATAATGATTTAGAACACAGGCTGATGAAAAAGAAAAAGAAATGGCAGAAGGTCTCAGATAACGCTTTCATGCCCTCGTGAGGAATATATTTTGCCCGAGGTAGCGCATCTGAGAAAGAGAATCGAGGAAGAGAACATAGCGCGATTGAAACTAGTGATGTGACTTTTATGACTGAGCTGGATCTTTTGGAAAGGCTGTTTAACTTGAGCAGTCAAGACGGATCTTATTTGTGGAAAGAGCCAAATCTTTTTCTTTCTTTTTTTTTTTTCAACACTGAATGAGCACAAGACGTCAGGTAACATCAGAGCAGGCAACACAACTAAACACAAGTGAAGGCTTTACGCGCTGAGTTATTGCAGCAGCTGTGGCTTGTTTGTAGAGGTCGACCGATATGGGTTTTTCTAAGGCCGATGCCGATTGTTATTGGCTGATGAAGTTATGCATGACCGATTATTATTATGTTTGGCCATCTCATGTGTGACGCTTCTAAATGGTAAACTGTTTCAGTGTTGATCTGTGACAGCAAGGGACACTTTATTAGTGGCATAGGGCTGATTTATTAAAAAACAATCTTGTTTAGGTACTGGAGATGCACCAATGCAGGTTTTTTGCTTCCGATACCAAAACTGGGGATTTAAGTATCTAAATGATACTTAATATCATTTAAGTATGATATTAACCGATACCAGGAGACTTTCATAAAAGTAGCTTTCTATTGGTAAAAAAGTGAATGGTCCTCTTTTTTCCAGTGTGACATCAACACAGTCTTCATTTGTCTTGCAAACGAGATGTTACGGATCATTTATCAATTATACCTATTAAAGCTGGGGTACCTGACTTTTTATTGTTGTAAAATACATTATTTTTTACCACCTCAGAGTATGTTGTAAACACAGCAAAAAACAGACCCTGGTGCATTGTCTTCATCTAAATGTGTATTGAGTGATGGAAGATAGAAATAGGGCCTAAATTAGTGCAATTTATTTATCAGTGAGAGCTTGAAATGAGTTTGGGCCAAAACTACAAAATTCACATTTTGACCAGGAAAGGTCAGGTACCCCAGCTTTAATAGACGAATGTAAAAACATTAAACAAGTATCACCTGACTTTTCTACACTTAATAACCTTGGCTACATAGCTATCCACTTACATTCACATGCTCATTCATACACCAGTGTACGCAGACACTGAGGGCAAGGCAGGTGAAGTGTCTTGTCCAAGGACACAACAACAGTGTGCCCCTGCAGGATTTAAACTGCCAATCCTCCAGCCACAAGATGACCCGCTCTGTGCCACTGTCAATAGACTGAAGCAGAGCTCGTGTTTGGCAGTGTCTATGCTGGACAAGGTGTCTGAAATCAATCTGTGTGCATGGAGAAAGATTAACCAATCACCTTACAGCAGCGGCATCCAGACCCACCCCATGATTTGCATACATTAAGAGAAATACAGAAATAAATAAATACAGAAATAAATACATAAAAACAAAAATAAATAAATACAAAAATACAGAATATACAAATAAATAAATATATAAATAAATAAATACATATAGAAATAAATAAATGCACTTATTACAATAAATGCATGCATTTCTTTGCAAATGTTATCTTTATTTATTTATTTATATATTTATATATTGTTTTGGCAGCCACGGTCCTCCATAGAGGTGGGCTTTTGCTTCAGCTCTCATTTCATGTACAATGTCTAATACATGCATACATACACATTTACACACACATCCTTTTGCTTTCTTTTTTTTTTTTTCTTTACAGATGGTTACCACTGCCAAACACAGTTAAAAACTTCCAAAAGGCACTAGTTCTGTGTTCAAAAGGCACATTAATATACATATTATCTGTGATCTTTGAACTTCCAAGTTGTCTTTCCATCATTCCTTTGTTTCTATTTTCCTTTTTTTTTCTTTTTTTGTGTTTAATGGATTATGTAATATGTAAACCCTGCATACTGTAGTGCGTTAAGAAGCCTATGCTTAGTGGTGCGTTAAAAGACAAGGTTTATGAGCCCGTTGGAAGGGTCCCTCTCAACAGATCCATAACTCGCTTATCCTAATTCTCAATTTGTAATTTAGAGCAATAGAATGACAACCGTTCAGAGCGACAACACGCCGTCTTAGTTAATAAAATGGAAATGCAATTTGATCCTACTACTTCCCCTTGTGGCAATGTGTTTCTTCTCTATAATTTTTAATAGTCTTTTGTTTGTATTTATATTTGAACAGATTGATGTTTGGACATCGTTTCAATTCCATCTCCATTTTGTTCCACAATTGGACACCATTAACTGTCGGGCTAAAACGTTTCAAAGTTGAGCTATGTTTCTGAATCCTAAAGTTCAATTCATGACGTAATTCATAACGACCAGTACGTTCTTGGAACCTTCTTTGTATTTGGCTTGGTAACAATTTTTACCTTGCTTTGTATAAAATCTGTACAGTTTGGAACTCAACAATGTCACAAAACTAAAAAATAATGAGTTTGTGTGTGGTCCAAAAACCCAACAGCTCTTTTTTGCAGCATTACTATTGGTTTTAATGTGCTTTTTTAAGTACTACCCCAAACCACAGTGCAGTAATTTAAATAGGGCAAAATCAGAGAACAGTATAAGGTATGTAGAGTTTTGATATTTAAAATGTGCTTTGCTTTTGCTATTACTGCAATGCTTCTAGAAATTTTAGTAATTATATATTTAATGTGAAATTTCCAAGTCATTTTATCGTCTATAATAACTCCAAGGAATTTGATTTCATGCACCCGCTCGATAACAACACCCTCTATCTGAATTAGAATTAGCATACTGTTGCTAACTGCGGCATTTTGCGTGACAGTCATAAACAAATATAGTTGAACAGGTTAAAACTAACTCAACTAACTCAAAATGACATGCAGCATGTTCATAAGGAACGTGTGTTAAACAATGTTGTAGCCAACCAATTTTCATTGTGATGTTTCTGAGCCCTGTAGGAAGCTGTGGGTGGAATCATTTTTAAAGCCCTGACTTGGCTCTTTCCAATGCAAAAAAACAGGAATTCTCTATATCTTCGGTCCCGGAGTTATCGGTGTTTATCGGCGTTCGATTGGCAGATAGCCGATTATTGTAAAATACCCAACTATTGGCACGATATGACAGCCGACTTATTTATTTATTGGTTTATTTGGTCAGGACAGGGCAAGTTAATGAACAAGCCACACCGGATTGTAGCCTTGGGCTAATTTCCATCCGTCGTCCCCAATGCGCACTCTCAAACACACTCTCATTCATCCTGGCCTATTGTACATGTTTTTAGTGGTAGGGGAAACCGGAGTACCCGGAGGAAACCTACGCAGACACAGGGAGAACATGCAAACTCCACACAGAAAGGCCCCGGTGGGAATCGAACCCTTTTAGCTGTGAAGCACGAGTGCTAACCGCTGTGCTACCGTGCTGTTTTCTGCTTGTTTTCTTTGGTTGTGGCACAAAACTTCACTGGAAGGGTCAAATCAGCCCTGCTGTAAGTTTGGATGATTTCAATAAAACACTTTTGCTACTAGGGAACAATTCACGCATCGCGGCGCTGAAATGTGATGCTATGTTTCATATAAAAATGTGACAATACAAATTTGAGTCTTCATATTCTGCTGCGTGTGTCATCTGTGTGCGTCCAGGCTCAAACAGACGTCATCCTCACTTACCGTTAAACTGAAGGCTGCAGACCTCTAGAGCCGCAAAGTTACAAAAATACACATGACGTCGCCGTGGGTTAGTTTTCAGTCCTCCTGAAGATGACAGGGCTGTGGCGAGACAAATGCACAAGATCTTGGTCCTAATTCATCCTCTCCATCGTGTCCAAGTCACGCCGAAATCTTTGTGGTTTTTCCAACAGGTAAACGCATAAAGTTGTCCAGGAACAGTCCAAACACCAGAGACACAAATCCAATGCGCTGCTCTGTGTATTTTACAAATGAAGGAGCAAGATTCCAAGACTACGTAAATGGACTCAAAACACTCCAGTTCTGTTTTTGTTGTTTGTAACGTGGTACAAAGCTCTAAAAAGTGTTTATTTTTTAAATGTATATTCTAAAATCTATTTCACAATACGTTTGTTAAGTGTGACGTTACGACTTCTGTTTCCGGGTCCTGGCAGACAGGCAAATGTGCGAGGAAAAAAAACATTAACAACTCTTAAAAACAACCATCAATATTTCGTAAACTCAACGGAGAGTTACTGAACCTACTTATTTCTCAGACTCAATAGCCAAAAATTTCGCAACTACTGCTAAAAAAGTATTATTTACTAAAGTCGGTACTTCCGGGGTTAGCGTAGCTGCTGCGCCGTTAGCATTTTTCTCCGCTAACCGGGAAGTACCGATTTTGGTAAATATTACTTTTATAGCAGTAGGTACAGCATTTTTGGCTAATGGGCCTGAGACACAAGTATGTTCAGTAACTCTTTGCTGAGTTTAAGAAATATTGATTGTGGTATTAAAGAGTTTTTTGTAGTTTCTCACATATCTGCAGACCCGGAAGTAGAACTGTGACATCACCACTTGGTGGGGGGCAATGAGGAAGAATTTCCGAGAGGAGGACAGAGAATAGAGATCTCAGAGGAGATGTGAAAACTATCTGTGAGAATCAGTGAAGAGAAACAGAAAGGAAATTGGAGAACGAGACTGGGATCCTGACAGATATCCATTTGGGATTCAGGTCACAATGTCTGAAAGCACCGCTAAAGACTGAATGATGGGAGTGCACCGTGCTGCGGTGCAGTAAAGAAAACCCCAAACAGACGGATGAATAACAGGATAATCAGCTTCAGCTAAGTACTCCTGACCATGAACCTAGTCGGGGACAATAAAGTACACCTTACAAGCATTTTAACCTTTGGTGAGTGTGATTACCTTGGCAACAGTTGCCTGGCATGCCAGACACTCCTCCATTCTGTTCAAAAGAAGACCCATCTGGGCGGCTGCTCGCAGCCAATCTTTTTACAATTTTACCCACATCGGTCCAATCACGCACCAAGAGACGGAAGTCGTCACCTGTCACCACCACGCACTCTGCAAAACATTAAAGATGGCGGCCGATACACGGTTTTCTTCTGCTCTTTCGTCTGTTTTAAATCATTTGGTAAACATGAAATCCCTAAAATCGGAGCAAGAAACAGCTTGAAGCGTTCCTCGGAAAAAAGGACATTTTTGGAAAGGCTTTCTGCCGCTTGTTACTGCAACGTATCTAGCGTTGCTCTAATTGGTTGATGCCGTCTGTCAATCACGCCCACCGGGAAATTGTTGAGATCATGCTCCCAGACTATGTCTTTGAAATGTCTATGAAAAGGCATGTCGTTTGGCAGGCCAGGCAATGGCAACAGAACATTCCGCCATTGGATAACGGCAGTGTATTAAGTCCAATGCGTCAAACAGCTTTCTCACAACACAGACAAGCATGCAGAACAGTCGATGTGAGCTAACTTGGATGTGTTAAAGATCTAAAGAGAGATGGAGAGGACAACATGTTCCAAAGAAGTCGGTAGAGTCTGGGCTGTGTTATACTTTAAGTCCTTGAAGGGAAATCTGTTGTTTGCATTAGACCCATCCTTCAAGGTCACTAGGCAAACATTATTGACCACAGTGCAGCTGCCCATCTTTATCGATTTTTCATGCAGTGGTGAATTTGGAGATGTTTGGCTGCATCTTAGTTTTAATGTCAAAGTTAGAAATAGACCAAGCTCAACCTTTTTACGGTGTTTTTGTCAACCTGCACCTTTGGATTTTGGCTTGAAATCAGGATCGCTCCTGTGCCAATGGCTCCCAGTCGACTTTATTGCCCATTTCCTCAAAAGGAGTTTTTTTTTTTTTATTACTCTCTTGCAACAACATCCCCACTTTAGAAGCATCTACAGACAACAAACTTTCCAGTCTTGTACTCAACTGATTTATTGAGTGTAGAATCCCCAAATACATAGCAAAATCAGATGTTTTACAGGTTAGGGTTAATTCACTATTAACTAACTCAAAAGCTGAACAAGATATCCAAAATACCCTCTGAAAAAAATCTACCTCCGGCGTCTCACCTCTACAGCCTCCACCTGATAGTGTAAAGTGTGTGAAGACAGATTTGTTTTTCAGTGGCAATAGCCTTGAAAACATATTGACGAGGTCTACAAGGATAAAAACGCATATTACTCACGGAATCACCGAAAATAGCACAGTGGAAAAAGCTCCGTGGTTGGGCTCGGAGTGTTGGAGCGCCTCGTGTAATAATTGCGTGTCACGTCCCTTGGCCCCGGGCACAACCTGCGTTTGGCAAAGGCCGTATTTACTGTCATGCCAATAGAAGCCTCTTTCATCTCAATTCAATTAAAAGAGATGCAACACTGAGGCATCCGCAGCACTCCGGCATCGTGGGAGTCAGGGCTGTGTGCGACTGTTGGATTAATTTCACTGCAGCTTATGGAAATCCTTTTGACATTCGCAACCAATTACGCACAACAAGTAATGGCTTCAGAGTCAAAGCAGGCGGCGTACGGCAGCACTACGGCCATTTGATTGTGATAATGTCGATGGTGTGCGCAAAGAGAATAAACGTTGGCGTGTTGAACTTTTGCATAATTCATTTACAAGGACAGTAGGTTAAAGGGAAAAGTGGAAACCATTACGCAACACGGTCTTTATGAATAAATATACTTGTGCCAGAATATGTTGAAATAGTGGGCTTTGATCATGTTGAAACATCATAGACATATTTTCACGAGCTTTTCATTCACTTTTAAAAGTTCCACACTAGATCGTCAATCCAACCAGTGATGTCGCATTGATGCAGTGGTGGTGGTAACTTTCTCCATGCCATCATTGTATAATATCCATCCATCCATTTTCTCCCGCATTATTTGGCACCTGTTGCGGAGGCAGTAGAGATGCCCAGACTTCCCTCCCCACACACACTTCCTCCAGCTGTTCTGGGCGAACTTTGAGCCGTTTTCAGGCCAACTTAGAGAATGAGTCCCTCCAGCGTGTCCTGGGCCTCTGTCCAATGGGACGCACCCAGAACTCCTCCCAAGGGAGGCGATCAGGAGGCATCCGAAACAGACGCCCGAGCCGCCTCAGCTGCTCCTCTCGACATGAAGGAGCAGCGACTCTATTCTGAGCTCCTCCCCGGGCAACTGCGCTGCTCACCCGATCTCGAAGGGTGTGCCCAGCCACCCTACGAAAGAAACCTATTTTGGTCGCCTGTGTCAGTGATCTTGTCCTTTCGGTCATTACCCAGATCACATGACCATAGGTGAGGGCAGTCTAATACAAAATTGTTGATGGATTGTATTATTCGAGAGCGAGGATCAATAAAATATATCCTGAAAGCTCACCTCTGTGTGAGAAATGTACGACAGAACAGGGTAGCAACGTACCCTAGTGCACACTTTGCCCTAAACTTCAAGGTTCCTGGACTGACATTTTTGATTACCCATCCAACGTCCTTGATAAGGAAAATAAATCCAAGTCCAACTCTTACAGTTTTTGGAATATTTCAGAAGACTGAAATCTTTAGGCATACAGAATGTAGCCTCACATCATTTCCATTAATAACTGCAACGAAACGTATTCTTCAACTTTGGAAATTCAAAGACACACCCTTTTATTATTCAAAGACTTCTATGGACAATATTACAACAAGGACCGTGACGTCGCCCGGTATGGCGCAGCCGGGGCCCCACCCTGGAGCCAGGCCTGGGGTTGGGGCTCGAATGCGAGCGTCTGGTGGTCGGGCTTCTGCCCACGGGGCTCGGCCGGGCACAGCCCGAACGGACGACGTGGGCCCGCCCTCCTGTGGACTCACCAACCGCAGAGGGATCCGTAGGGGTCGGGTGCTGAGAGGACTGGGTGGCAGTCGAAGGCAGGTGCCTCGACGACCTGGTCCGCGTGCGCAGCTTCTGGCGTTCGGGACATGGAACGTCACCTCGCTGGGGGGGAAGGAGCCTGAGCTCGTGCGGGAGGTAGAGAGATACCGGCTAGATATAGTTGGGCTCACCTCCACGCACAGCCTGGGTTCTGGATCCCAACTCCTGGAGAGGGGCTGGACGCTCCATTTTTCTTTTCGTCCTGGTCGTGGAACACTGGACCAGCTCTATACCCTTCATCGGGTGCTCGAGGGTTTGTGGGAGTTCGCCCAACCAGTCCACATGTGCTTTGTGGACCTGGAGAAAGCGTTCGACCGTGTCCCTCGTGGTGCCCTGTGGGGGGTGCTCCGGGAGTATGGGGTCCGGGGCCCTCTACTAAGGGCTGTCCGTTCCCTGTATGACCGTAGCAGGAGCTTGGTTCGCATTGCCGGCAGTACGTCAGACCTGTTCCCGGTGCGTGTTGGGCTCCGCCAGGGCTGCCCTTTGTCACCGGTTCTGTTCATTACTTTTATGGACAGAATTTCTAGGCGCAGCCAGGGGCCGGAGGGTGTCCAGTTTGGGAACCTCAGAATCTCATCTCTGCTGTTTGCAGATGATGTTGTTCTGTTGGCTTCATCAAATCAGGACCTTCAGCACGCACTGGGGCGGTTTGCAGCCGAGTGTGAAGCGGCCGGGATGAGGATCAGCACCTCCAAATCTGAGGCCATGGTTCTCGACCGGAAAAAGGTGGCTTCCCCGCTTCAGGTCGGTGGGGTGTCCTTGCCTCAAGTGGAGGAGTTCAAGTATCTCGGGGTCCTGTTCACGAGTGAGGGACGGATGGAGCGTGAGATCGATAGACGGATCGGTGCGGCGTCAGCAGTGATGCGGTCGCTGTATCGGACTGTTGTGGTGAAGAGGGAGCTGAGCCAAGCGGCAAAGCTCTCGATTTACCGATCGATCTACGTTCCCACCCTCACCTATGGTCATGAGATCTGGGTAATGACCGAAAGGACAAGATCGCGAATACAAGCGGCCGAAATGAGTTTCCTTCGCAGGGTGGCTGGGCGCACCCTCCGAGATCGGGTGAGGAGCTCAGTTACCCGGGAGGAGCTCGGACTCGAGCCGCTACTCCTCCACGCCGAAAGGAGCCAGCTGAGGTGGCTAGGGCATCTGTTCCGGATGCCTCCTGGTCGCCTCCCTCGTGAGGTGTTCCAGGCATGTCCTATTGGGAGGAGGCCTCGTGGAAGGCCCAGGACACGCTGGTGGGACTATGTCTCCGAGCTGGCCTGGTGTCGCCTCGGGGTCCCCCCAGAACAGCTGGAGGAGGTGTGCGTGGATCGGGAAGTCTGGGCATCTCTGCTGAGACTGCTGCCCCCGCGACCCGGCCCCGGATAAAGCGGAAGAAAATGGATGGATGGATGGATGGATGGATGGACCCTTTTATTGAAAAATGAGGGTCATAGAATTAAGTTGTAATTGAAGTTAGAAGTTCTATGGCGGTCCGTCCTGTTTCTCTTTGCCGCCTGACAAAGCAGGAAATGTGCCTGAAAAGTGCATACAATGTGGGATTAGGGCCCTCATCCAATAATGAGCGGCACTTTACGAGCCAGAGGAACTCCTCCAGAACTGGATGGGATTAAGTATCAGACTTTGTTTGACTTGTGTGTTGTCTATTGATAGCCTTCATTTCGTTTCCTTTTTGATTAGGGACTTTGTTGCTACGTCAAATTTTGAAAGTACACCCAAACCAGACCAAAAAGGAACAGCACAATGTATTTTTTTTTCCTTTTGTTATTTTTGTTTATACATTCTATGAAGTTCTGCAGATTTTAAGCAATATGGACTTCTTGTATATGTGAATATGACTGCCCTAAATCTAAAGACATTTTTCAGAAGCTCCAGGATCTATCCTCAGTGACAGAGGCTGGTGGCAGCAGTATGACATGCTGGAAGTCCCAGCTCTGAGGCATTTGTAGTTTCTCTGCCGCTGTGCAGATCCCGTCTCTGTTTATGAAGTTTACAGCAGTCGCACTGTCTGTCATAGACCAGAGAACTTTTCAGCCACATGCCGCGTCCAAATATTAAAAATAGGTCATTTGATGTGGGGATGCTGGGTTGTGTCGGGGAAGTGTCAGTGCTCTCCCATACACAAAATCAAAGGCGTTACAGAGTGTGACGGCCTGTTGTCAGGCAATAACTACTACTGGTGAGCCGGAGTCAGAATCAAGCCTGGATTTTGGGACTGTCCCGAATGTTTGGACGTCTGAGTTTTCCCCTCAACTGCTTCAAACATTACCATATATGGGCGATTCCAGAGATGTAGTCTGTATCTGTGTCAATGAGAAATGAGTGACTCTTTTGAACATTACTTACAACAGATGTTATGCATCTAACTAAGTCATAATTACAAAAGTATTAAAACGTGTCATATGTACTTTAAATATGCAGGCGCACCAACAACGTGACATAATTGAATGGGAGCAAACACTTTGAACCCTCGCACATGTGGGATCACTCGGGCCTGAACACAATCTAAAGAGAGAAAAGATCATGGTTGCCAGATCCTCAAAATCATGGACCGCCCAAAATATAATGTGGTGCTATGATTTATGGAATTATAGCACCACACACCCTAGAAACAGACAAAGACCTTATAGGTAGTAAATGGAATCAGTCTGAAGTAGGCCAGCATAAAGTGGAGTAATATTCACACTGCTGGAAGATTAATAAAGTGCAATTTAAATCTCCCTGTAGCCTAATATCTGCATTTTCACAGATTTATCCGTAGATTACCCCCATTTTGATCATCAGACAACCAGGGCAGAGAAACAAACTGCTAATTTCACTACAGAGCATGCAGCAGGCAGCCGAAGGCACCAACGCTCCTGAACACGCGAAAAGCGCGGAGAGACAGATGCACCCGTGGGCTCTGCGGTAGGCAGGTAGGCAGGGAGGTGTGCGAGCCAATTAGGATCTGTCACTCAGCAGACGAATCACCCGACTTTAGCTTTAATTACCGCCTTCCTCAGCCCTCACCTCCGTGCGTACCGTCAGAGGCTTTCGCTGCCGCTGGATGCACCGCCGCCGCATCCAGCTTTCCGATGATTTAGGAGCACTTAACGCTAAATCATAGAGATCACCTTCACTGCTTCAACATCTCGTCCGTCAAGTGCGCTCCACAAACCTGCGATGGGTTTAATATAGTCCGACAAGTGCGGCGCAACCGTGACAAACACAGGAAGCAACCTTATCAAGGACGCTTTAAATGAAATAATGCGGACACAGTGGATTTCTAATAAACCTATGCAATGTGCCAGTTAGTAATCTGTACTTATACGTACTTCTCTGCTAGCCCTGGCCAAATGAAGAAAAAACAAGTGTAAAATGTCTTAATAGTATATCTGATATGTAATTTATTTATATAATGTATTGTTGAGGTGTAACTAATTTCCCACCCAAAAAGTGCCTTAAACCCCCCCCTGGTGAGCTGCTCCGCCTCAGGGCCTTCTCCACAGTTTGAGATGCCCCTGTGTTGTCAGGCCACACACATGATTGACACTCAGCATGACTGTCAGAATTATCAGCAAATCAAAATTCGACGAACCAGGCCCTGCTGCCTCTCAGTAGCTACCCCTTTGTTTTCCTCGCCTGGGAAAACCGCTAATGTAGCTGCTCATGGGCAAGATGTTCCAAAACATCCGAACAACTGCTGGGGCAAATAAAACAGATAAACAAAAAAAAATTCTAGTGAAATGTCCGAACAAGGCAATGTTTGGATTTATTATTTGCGGATATTTGGCACCACTTCCTCATGAAGAGCTTTGATAGCAAAGCAGCGGAAACGACAGCGGGACGTAGACGCTTGGTTTCCCGGACAGGAGAAGAGTTTCCCCCGCGTCAGCTGCGCTAGGACCACAAGTGCTAAATGGTAAATGGTCTCAACTTATATAGCGGGGGACTACAAGTGCTAAAAAGGCATCCCAGGGCATCTCACATAGCACCAAATTGTATGTCTAGTATCTTTGTTATTTTGCACACACAAAAAAAAAAATAGCGCTTGGGTTGATCTCTGGATGTCTCGCTCTGTTTCCAGGTTATAATCAAATGAAATCAAACTTTATTTATAAAGCGCTTTTCATACAAAATGTAACACAAAGTGCTTTACAGTGCTTAAAAATCATTAAAATCGTCCCCACCAGTAAATATACATAAATAACTACAACCCCACCCCCCCCACCCCACCCGCACACACAGACACATATACGTACAGACAGCCCAGCAGTTAAAAAGTCTTAAATAAAAATGGACATAGAGTTGAGTATGTAAGGCTGGGTACAGATGGACCGAAAGAGGAAACACCATCCAAGGAGCCGTCTGCACCAGGAGCAGCCCATCGGCCACAGCCACAGAGCGCCAACTCAGGGGGCCCGGAGTAGGTGTAGGAGAGACGTCCTACCTCTATCCAGGCACCCCCAAGAGAGCGCCCGCACGGCCACAGCCAACCAGCAGTCCTGGGGCAGAGGGCTCCCTCAGAGGAACCACTAGGAGAACATAAAAATAAAATTAAAATAAATAAATACATACAATACAAATTATATATATATATATATATATATATACACACACACACACAAAATAAATATATATTTAAAAAGAGATAAATGAACGCGCTCGTCTCCGCCTGTCATGGGTCACGTGTTTCTGTATTCTAGTACGAGTGTTCCCAAAGGTTCTTGGTTTTTTTTCGGGGGCGGAAGCACCACTGCTTTGGTTTGCGTTGTTGATACACCCTATGGCGAACAAATGCCACGTAAAAAAAGTGTTTCTATTTCTATTCTATTGTGTACGAAATGCGCGGTATAAATAAAGTCGCCTTGCCTTCCTTTAACCTGTAATGGAATTAGTAAGTTAACCATGAACATCCCTAATAATACTGTGTACATGAGAAAGCGCTTCCATTTAAGGAGGCTTTTAGGCAATCAGTCAGAGCGGTGACTTTTCATAAATTCCGGTCACGTCCGATACACCTCCTACATACGGTATGTTTGCACTAAGCTTAACTGCAGATACAGTTACGCACTTAATTGCTTTGGTATTTATATTCAGGGACATTATCGGAGCAGCGTTAGCATACAATATCCTGCCATTAATGAAGCTTTCAGTGAGTGGGGGTTACACTTTTGAAACGATTTGGAACGATTAGGAAACTGTAACCAAAGCATAAAGACTGTTTTGCATATGAGGCAGCGGAGTAAAGAAAAATCAATCAAATGTAAATGAGTTTACTTAGAGCTTTTCCCTGCACTGACTCGCAAAATTGGTCTGGCGCGGCATGCGACAGTCTGGGTGTGTACTTCAGAGGAAGCCGGTCTGTGATGGTTTGTTTTAGATGTGATTTCAAGGCGAGATTTCAAGGCGAATCCGAGAAATGTGAGAGGAGTGAGCCGTGTATTTCCTTCAGTCAGAGTGGAGGGAGCTGTAGATTACTTCCAAATACCGAAGCATGGTAAAAAACATCTCATCGGTCATAATCCGCAGCAAAAGCTTTGTTTACAAAAATAGTCCAAGCATAATGTCGCCCAGGGACAGCCCAAACCTGAGCCTCTGTGCGTGTTTTAGCTGCCGTGTCTGGACAGCGAAACTAACGAATTAACGAACACATGGCCGACACTGACCGCGGGCACATTTTATTATAAAACAGCATTGAAAAATTTGAAAAGCACTGCCAATGTCATTCTGAGATAATGAATGCTGTTTAATAAAATTATCTGAATTTCCTGCTGAAATAACAGATAAAAGGCCAAAAACATTTTTACAGATAATTCAAACAATATAGCTCACCTTTTCCAGCAATGTGTAGAATGAGCCCAAGCCTATTCACCACAACTGCCTCTAAAATCTTGCACTGTCACTCAAAAAGTTGTTCATTCGGGTCCGAACTGCCGTCATGCACGAGCTTAATACAGAGTCTGCAGTTACGCCTAATGGTGCGTCTACACCAAGCGCCGCCGACGCCTCCAAAGCGTCAGGTTTACATTTAAAATACATGGAGGACGTGCCTCAGGGAGCGTCAAAAGCTTCCCATGCGCGAAAATCTACAAAACGCGCCGCAAAAGGGAGGCACGTGCGGCTCGTTTTTGAAGATTTTAGCGCGTGGGAAGCTTTTGACGCTCCCTCAAAGGGCGTCCAGCGCGGCCGACGCTAGAGTTGGGAGAAATTTGCGATCAGGAGCTTTCTCCAACAGTAATGTACGTTGTAGCCGAGCGGCCACCGGGGCAGAATCTATGCCGGCCCGCAGATGTAAACAAGTCATGGAGGATTAGCTTCATTGTGAACCGGAGCTTCAAAGCCACGCATCAGTGTTTCATTTACCTAAACACCCAGGGTTAAAAGCGGCGACAAGAAAACTTATTTGAGTGGCTGGATCTGCGATGGGAATGTGTTTGGACGGACAGAGCATTCCCATACAAGCTAAATCTCCAATTGATGTGAAAACGAGAAATATGCAAGAATAAAGTCTATTGAGTCTATTGAGATTATGTCTTGACGCCTTTGTTACAACCCGGCTCTGCTAGATGAAAAGGAAGTAACAAAAACCAAGATGTAAAATGGATATTTAAAGTTGTAATTTAATAAAAGGGATGTAAAGGGTAAATTTAACAAAGGGGGTAACACAAATAAATAAGCAAACACAGGCTATTTACAATATTAATAAAAGGTTAACCAAAATGTAACCCAACTAAAACAAAAGAGGGTGCAAAACAACATACTAAAGCTAACTAGACAACAACAACAAGTAACGACTAGCTCAAAAAGCACTAGTGTACGCAAACCGAGTGACACAAAAAACATACTTCGAGTGGTCCCTGGACACACACAAAGTCATAACTGACACGAAGGGACACAACACAGAATGGCACACTGGCCACAAAGGCCAGCTGCCTACCGAACTAAACTAACAACGAGTGTTCCTAGAAAACAAACACACGAAGGAACACAAACAAAATGGCATACTGGCCACAAAGACCAGCAGCCTCACAAAACAAACCCACGTCGAACCAACAATATGACTTACTGGCCATAAAGACCAGAAGCCCCGAATGGTCAATGGTGTGGGTTTATATAGGTATGGCTGAAGCAGGAGGTTGATTGGGGCCAGGTATTCCGATACCGGACCAATCAGGACCAGGGACGAGCAGCCAACCAGAACCGAGTGTGAAAGAAGTCCTCCAATCCCAGGCCAGGGCTTACACAGCAGGGTTTCCATGGAGGACAAAGGGAAATTAGCCACACAACCAAAACTAATACAAATGGGAGGGAGACTGGAGGCCTGGGGCCGTAACACCTTCGTCTACCAAACACCTATGTTATACCTTTTCATTAAACTCTTTGTGGCCCCTCTCACATTTGTCTACGCCTGCTTAAGTCGCTCATGGTTTTCATAAAGCTGGACTAGCCATTAGCGGGGTAGCCGGCCCGTTAGCCGCAGGTCACAGCGGAGGTCAGGGCTGTTGTGCTATGTGTGTTCAAATTCTCATTTATCCCGGACCCCTGCCCCTCTTCCCGCAGTGAAGAGAATTGTCCGAGCGCAGACAGAGTAATGGAGACTGAAGCGGCATCAGAGCTCAGGGCTAACAAGCAGCCCAGGGAGTATGGGAGCTAATGGGGAGAGGGGGACCAGGATTCAGAGGCAGCGGACTGCACTGTGCAATGACCATGTCTGTGTTAAAGGTAAGATTTCCGTGGGTTGTAATAATTTAACTGTACTGGTATTAACCGGTAGACATATTACTCGTGATAAGAATTGGTCTCATACCGGTGTAAACGATAACTCACCCACTTTTCCAAACTCCTGTGACTATTTTTGGAAGCGGGGCAAGCAACAACTATTGTGTTACCCTCCACCATTGTATTTTCTCAAAGCACATCCAGCTGCTCTCCGTATGAAGGTAAGTCTCAAAATAAGTTGTTATCTGACCGGCGTGAGTGTCTTGTCTTCTCTCGGGTCTGTTTCATGACAAATCAGAAACACAAAAGCTGCGTCTAAACTCGCCTTTTACATAAGAAAACAACCAATAATCCAAGTCTGCGGCAAAAGGATATAATAGTACATTTAAGTCATCAAGGACCAGAAATAGCAACCTCGAATGGTTTTACGTAATAGTGAAGAAATATGTTATGCATCATAGAACTTCATGAATGTATGGCATAAAAGATCAAGACATTTAGATGTAATGCGTGAAAACAACAGCAATGCTTTTCAGTGACATTTAAAGCATTCCCAGGTAACACAAAACGTTTGAATAATGTTAGCCTGTGGTTCTTTGAGGGTTGGTTTGTAACCAAACCAAAAACTAACATTTTATGAAGGTTCCCATAAGGTTACCTGGGAACATAAAATACAAACGTTCTGTAGAGGTTGCCTCAACCTCTGTGCACAACGTTCCCTGGTGGTTTTATTTTGGTTACTACGTAAAATAAATAATAATAAAAACTTCTGCATCACACATCCAGTCATCGGTACTTTTGAACGAGAACTTCGATTTATCTAATCTAAAAGAGCACAGTTCGCCATCTGGATGCTATAGCTCCGCTTTCCCCAAAGGCTGTAAAAATAACAGCATAAATTACAACCACAAAATCAATTGTATTCAATGCCTATTGTGTTACGCTGATGTATGTGAATATAAAAGACCAAAAAGTACGAGGAAATCCTCGCAGCATTTTTTGGCGTACGTGCGCGCTGTTGTGTGTCCCCCTCCCACCATAGGAAGTGACGTGCAGTATCCCACTTATTCAAGCGATACCTGTCCTCCACTTCAGAATCACAATAGGTTTTATTGCCATTGTTATGAACAAGTTCACAGCCAGGAATTTTACTCGGCATGTTTGGCAGGGCGGCCGTTCAATGGCCCATTGTGTTGAACAGCGTGAACAACAACAGAACAGCACAGCCTCGAAGACGACCATTAAGGTATGGCTAATTTCCGTAATGGCAGCATGCTTTCACAAACATTGTTGTCTGTTTTATACAAGCCTATGCAAGCTGTACAAAACGCTTGATCCAAAGGCACAATCTTGAGTTTAAGTCAGTGTTTTAAAAAGTTCTCCTGTTTTTAAGAGATCTGAACACACTAACGATTAGCCTAGCTTGAAGCTAAGCTAGTTAGTTTAAAACTAAAGGCAAACCGAAGTGGTACGTTTTTGTCCATTGCATGCTTTCCCAATAGTTTATTGAAAGGCTGCATTTGGATTAGAGTTAAAGGATCTGTATCATGCTATTTTAGCCATTCCAAAGTAAAGTATAGGCATTAATATGATATATTGTACCTCTACCACTACGGAGCACTCATTTTTGTGATAAATATTAGTATTTTCTGGAGGTATTTTTCCAACCCGGAAGACAAAACGCTTGGATTCAGTTAACTCCGCCCCCTCTCGCCGCTCATACAACTTAAGCAGAAGTAGAAATATATATATCACAGAAAAAAGTGAAGTTACTTCATGATGCTGTTATAAGGAGTTAACCTGTGCAACACAGCTTCATGGCTTCATGGCTAACACACACACTAACACACACGCTAACACACATTCTAACACACACGCTAACATGCATTTTGATCGACTCACCACTCTGATGTTTCCAGTATGGGATTTGCGCTGGTTATAAAAGTTAATCCACTTTGATTCTGGCCAAGGTTCATCAAACATCCATCAGCGACAGGCTCAGACAAACACTATTTTGGCTGATAGTCGCTGAATCCTGGAGGGAAAGTCCAACTTCTATGGCCTCTTCTTTAGGAAGGTTGAATAAAGTCTTGTCCTCGCAGCCAAACGCGGTTTTCTCCGTGACATTATCGTGAGGTAAGAAAAAGGAACAGGTGTCCAGACTCCAGAGTAGGTTAGAAAAAGCTCCCTCTTCACAACTTTCGGTGCAACATGACATGACCATCTGTTCAGACCGTTCGGACGCTCAGGGGAAGCGTTTGTTTTCGGTACAGGGGCAGCGCAGCGTCAGGGACTTCCTCTTTTTTTATTATTATTATTTATTTATTTATTTTTATTTTTTTAACGACAGAAATAATGAAAAAAGCAATTTTACAAATGAAAATCAGACCGTAAGGCATTAGATTACAGACGTCGAGCACTTCCGTTCCGCTGTGACGACACAACTGAACATGCCAGTCGTTTACCAGGAGAGGGCGGATCAGCTGCTCAGAGAGCAGGATT
Source organism: Proterorhinus semilunaris (assembly GCA_021464625.1). Classification (NCBI taxonomy): domain Eukaryota; kingdom Metazoa; phylum Chordata; class Actinopteri; order Gobiiformes; family Gobiidae; genus Proterorhinus; species Proterorhinus semilunaris. The sequence goes on from CM038348.1 coordinate 8,402,192, forward strand.
CAGGAGGATTACTGAGAACTGCGTGAATGAAGCCAAAAAACACTCTGGGGGTGTTTTTGATAAGGAAATAGCATAACAACATGGTTAAAAGCTCACAAAAGTCGATTTTGCATGATATAGCTCCTTTAAGGCTGCTTGTGTTTATAAATGCTGAAGTCTCGCGTCATCATCCAGGTTCGTATAAAACATTTCCTAATGTCTTTTTTGTTTAAAAGAAAAGGCATGTAGCATTAGCTAAACATTATTATGCAGGTCATTGTTACGTTATGGCTAATTTTTGTAATGGCAAAATGCTTTATGTTTAGATTATGTTATGTTTAGATACGTAAATTCAACATGTTAAACTGCTATCAAAGGCACAATGAGTTTAAGTCAGTGATTTGAAAAGGGATCCGAACATGCTAACGGTTACACTGTGTGACTTTTTTTTTTTTTTTTAGAACTGATTTACAAGGATCAAAGACTTCAAGTAAAAGGTATGACAAGCACTTGCTTTTTTGCCATTACTGTTGTTTGTTTTTTGGAAAGGTAATCTAAATTGATCATTTCAAAGTAAGTTTTCAGTGTAGTGTGCACATGGCAACAGTATTTTTATATTGATGCAATATCCTTTCTATTTTCACCTGTAGCCACCAAGCCTATACGAAACAGTGGAAAAGAAGCTAACCAAGTCAATCAACAACCACGCCACCAATAACCACCTACATCACCAAGACCGGAGTACCACACAGAATTCCAGGGGCTTTCAGAGAGTGATCATGGCACTGCTGTCTTGGAGGATAACTATGGTATTTCTTCTTCAGATAAAGAGTTTCTGAGTCTTTTATATACTTATTGCAGCAATGGACCTTGACACACCAAATCCCACACTCTGCTTTTGATGCTCTTCTTGTTTGTTTAAAAGCTAATGGACATCCAGAAGCTGGTTGTACAATCATTTCATGGTTTTCAGTGTTGCACTTTGCATTTTGGTTTCACCCACACTTTCAAGTGAACACTGCAGCTACGCAAGAAGTTTAATGATGCATTTTGTATCAAATGTGGCACAACTCTATGGCAGTCACTTCTTGGTGTACAATGTCCATGTCCATGCATTTATCTGATGAGGCTGACAGTTGTGGATGTTTGGATGCATGCAGTGCGTTTCACTTTGAAAACTACATGGCAAAATTGAAACGTCTTGTGAGATCAGGGAGTAGACCACTGGAGCAAGTTGCCAAACGACTTTCAGAAAAGGAACAGGCCCAGGGCACCACAGGAAGCCTAAGAATCAAACGACAGAGTCAGGCTTTCATCCTGTCCGGTAACAAATGTTGTGAGATCATTGACAACAGGGACCACATGTTTACGTGCAGGGTGTATGAGCTGCTCTTCACTGAGCCATGTGATTCAAGAGTCCTTAGATGCTTTAGGGTCAAGAAGAGATATGCAGTTTTTAAACGTATTCCTCTGTGTGATCTTGTTAATCAGGACATCTTGCTAGAGGAACAACGAACAAATATTTTTTGGGCAGTCTTGCATGAGTTGTAAAAGCCGTTTCATGGCTTTTTTGTGTGTTTGTATTCCCTTCCCAATTTGTTGGCCTTGGACTCAAATATGTGCTGTAATGATGGATATTCTTTTACTCCCATCACCATGCCATTCAAAATCGCTTTTTTTATTAAAGTATGTTGTGAAATATTGATCTTGATGGCAATGTCTGTTTTGGTGACCGCTGCCCTCTGAGAAGTTGGTCATTGATTGTGTTGTTTGACTTGCATGTTTTGAATGATTTGTATATGACCAAACCGAAATAAATGAAAATAACTTGCTTTGATATTTATATTTTTTAGATTTTCCTTTCCTGTCATATGAAGCCATATGCAGTTATCGAATTTGCTGATGCTATTGTGGAGATTGATCCAACTTCATGGTTGGAGAGATCATCCGAGGTACATGATGGGACACAAATGTCCCCAAAGTATACTCTATATGCTTTAGTGCAAGTTCTTTTTTGCTTTTAATAGGGCACAGCAGCTTATTGGACGACACTAAATGTACGGAAACATGTCCAAAAAGGCCACTTGCCAGATAAAGCATGGCAAAAATATCCGCTTTTTTGTTGTTGTTGCTGTTTTGAGTTTTTCACAATATCTGTAGTCTAGATACATACTCAGAAGCAGTAAAAAAAAAAAGTCAGCGTATTGTGGAAACATCAAATGTGAAGACGGAAGAGGAGCAAACAAAAAGAAAAAAGAAAAGTACTCAGAGGGACAGAGACTCCTCTAGTGAAGGTTAAAAGATTTCCAGAAAAAGAAATTGAGCAGTGATGTAAAAATGAGTGCATTCATTTTACAAGTATCTCTTTGTAGATGACACTGAAAATCCACGAAAATGGCAAAACTTGAACTCCACGCATGTTTCGACTGGTAAGTTTCTTTTGCTGTGGGTGAGGCACCGTGTTAAAATTGTGACTCTTCTTTTTAACCCCTGCACTTTTTCAGGATCATGCATTACGTTACCAGTGCCACCTGTTTGTAAGTTAGCCTTTTTTATATTTTGTATTTTGCCATTTGTAACATTCTGAAAATACGGTTCAGATGAGCAGACGCCGCACAGGCCAATGTCACACCGGGGACAGCTACAGAGTTCATCCACTCCACACAGAGAACGATTCAGTTCACTGTTAAATTCCTCATCTCCAGTGCATAGTTCTCCTGTACAAAGGTCTGAAGGTACAGTACCAGGTGTCCTTCAAATGTGCATTCAACATTGTGCATAATCAATTAACATTATCTTTGGCAGCTACAGTTTTATTGCATTCAAGTGAGACCAGCAGTACAGAAGGACAAAATGGAAATGATTTCACTCAATACCTTGTATTGTGTATTTTTTATAATTGCATATTTTAAACCTTAGGCCTCAATGTGTTTTTTACAAATTGTACAGTTGAGTTGCGCCTGGAGCGGCTGGAGGTCGCCATTGGGGAAATCTTAACCCTGCTGAGGAAAATGCACAAAATGTCAAGTTCAACTGTAAGACGACAGTTGAACTTGACAACCTGAATAATTAATTGGAGCAGCCAGAGAACAGGCGCAAAATGGTCTAGTTTAGTTTGATACCCAAAATCTCTCTCTCTCCCTTGAACAGGTGAACTTCTTAAAACATAAATTGTTACCTGGGTTACTGTTGGCACAATTCCTTTAATGACTCAAAACACTCTGAAACATTCTCTATGTAAATCTAACTTCATTGGAAAAGTGGGACATTATCTGAGGGCCGGTGGGACAAATGTCTAAATGGCTGTGCAGTGTGACCAACAGAGGGACAGGTGGTCGCCCTAAGTACAGATGAGGCCATGTCGATGAGTGGCAGTTTATGCCTCACTAAACTGCAGGCACGCTTCACCTCTATATGAGCTGAACAGCCTTTAATAAGAGATTGGGATCTTTAAACTGTTTTACGGCCTCACCTTGATTAAACACATCAGCACAAATGGACTCATGGGCTCTCGTAAAAGTAATAATATTGGTCTATCGACAATTCACCATAAGTATTACTTTAATACTTCAGTGCCTTTGCTTACAAAATTTGACCGGGCAACTTTAGCTTGTATTGGAGTAATATTTGACCAGAATAATCTGTACTTTTGCTCAAGTACTGAAATGAAGTAGTATGACCTAGAGGCTGTAGAGGCCCCAATAGCCTGGTTGGAGATCCCAGATGGTAAATGGTCTCAACTTATATAGCGCTTCTCTTCCTTCATCAGGCCCAAAGCGCTGTACAGCAAGGAACCAGACACCCATTCACAGTCTCATTCTTACAACAATGTACGCCTGGACACCTGGAGGCAAGGTGAAGTGTCTTGCCCAAGGAAACAACGACGGTGTGCATCTTCAGCAGCTGGGATTGGAACCCCGACCTTACGATCATGATAATCTACCAACTGTGCCACCGCCACTCCACCTTATTGCAGACGTTCCCGTGGGCTTCTCTTGTATTAGTTTACATAGGACGGCAGACGTCAAGAGAAAATCAGTTACTGCACAGACACAGAACCGTGTTTAGGCCGCCCACAGAAGATAAGATTAGCAAGAAAGATAATCCTTTATTGTTCTCACAATGTAGAAATACACTTGTTACAGCCTTACCTTGTCGGTGCAAATGACCACATTTTACACCAATCAATGTACTGTATCTCAGATTGTAGCGGGACACATTATCCCTCATTCTAGCAAAAGTGGCATGAGGTGAATACTTCTGTCACTATTAAATTGACCTCTTGCCCAAACCCTGCCCCAAAACGTTCATTGTCCAATCATACCTCCTTAGCAACAGTTGCTACCGGACATTGTCCACATGTCCTCTAGAGCAGGGGTGGGCAATTCATTTTCTTAAGGGGCCACATGAGAAGCCTGAATTGAGTCGGAGGGCCGCACCAACAATAACTCAAACTTAATCTGCTCAACTTTATCCGATTGTACATTACACTAAATCGTGTATTTCGAATAGCTGATACCTACTGTTATTATAGGACTATTATTTTTTAGCCTTATCAAGCCAAGCATGTGTGAGCATCGTTTTTTAAGCTATTCAACTTCTTATCCTCGTGAACTTTTACCATCGCACTGAAAGCACCTCTGCGTTTGAATGAAATGAAGCGATGCACTGTAGCAGGGGTCTCCAAGTAAATTTCCCTGGGGGCCAAAACATAATAATGGGGAGTGTATTTCTGCGTCCATAAACATAAGCTCCAAAATAAAAATATGTTTTAATTGTGAAAAATACTGTTGAGGGAAAAAAAAATTCATAAATGAATAATAATGAGCCTGACAGGACTGTAGCCAATGTGTTGTTCATATCCTGATCTCTCATAATGTCAGTGCCCTCTGCTGGACACGTGTGATATTCGTTATTTTTATTTTTATTTAAGCAGCCCCCTAGTGGCTGGAGTGAGTATTCTGGTAATTTCTTCAATCATAACTCATAAATCATAACTTTTGACATACTCAGAAATGTATGCCCTACAAGCCATGGGCCTTTGATCCAATTTTAGCAATACACGACTGACATAGGATCAGAACTTGACTTCAATATGCTGATCCCGGCGCTGAAGAGCACCACAGCTACATCATTTGAAAGCACCAGTGTCCAAGTAGCACTGCTGCATGTTTTAGTTGAAGATGAACCTACCCGAAGAGCATGACTAGTCCACAAAACTGTGCCAGTTGCGATTACTGAACACGGAAAAAATCACTGGAGATTCCTTAGAGAATGGTATTTTTCTTTCAATAGTTGTGGTGTCCCCTTTGTTGCATATTTTAAATTATATTCCTCCACTGCACATTGCAACCAATTTGATATTAATCTCGAGGATATCGCGCCGGTACCAGAAACATCCCCCATTATGTGTTCAACTCTACGTCTTGCCGGAGCTTGCCATCAATTGGGGGCAGAGCTTTTGCAAAAGGTCAATTGTTTCTTTCTTTATTCCAATAGAAAAGAAATATGTATATGACGTCTGTATCACTGGGGCCCTTTCCAACTGAAAGTTTCTGTCCAACACATATGCATATTAAATAAAGATCAGTGTAGAGGCCTGCTGAATTTAGGATTCTTCGACTGAACCTTAGCTGAAGACACACTGCCTCGAGACAAAAATAATTTAAATTTGAATTAGGATTACGCACAAAACCTGAAAGAGACATTTTTTCCTCTTTGTTTTTTCTTTTGTTTTCTAATATATTTTCATGTTACTAACAATGGAGCAGCTCTGTATCAAACAGAGCCACATGATGAGTACAAATAAAGTGGAAAGAATTCCATCCGGTCCCGCTGCATGTGGACAGACAATGGCACAAAATGGACAACGCTTCTGGACGTGGGTATTTCTGAATTCCCGAGGACAGCTGTGGTGGGGCAGAGGTTAAAACAATAGCAGCTCCAGTTTCTCCAGCCCTGTCCTGCTCCGGTGGAAAGGTTAAACTGTTAGCCCCGTGATTAATCTCTGCTGGGACGGGCTTCAGCCGACTGTGGCCTGCAAGTGATACCTTCCACAGCGGAGGAATAGAAATGGTCTTCGGCTCCAGCAAACAGGGAAGAATTACAACCGACCTGTTTGTGTGACTGGAGCCCACTCAGCGCCGTGCGAGTGTGCATTGACAAGATTTGGCCAAAGGTAATTTTGTGAACCTCCCTAATCTCCAGGTGTTGCTTGAGATGACTGTATAATATCATGACACAATTCTGTAAGGTGGAATAGTCCTGCAGCGCTACTTTACCATTTTCAATTGTTTTATTGTCTCATTCACACTGTTTGTTGGACGATGGCGACTGTGGTGCTCCTCTGCGAGAACATTATTTCATCTGTTTTTAGGCGACAGCTGTTGAGCATTTCATTCTTTTGCTTTGTCTTCGATCGTCTTTATTGCGAGTTTTGCGCGAGGCTTCTTCTTTTACACATTCTCCCTTATCTGCTCGGTAATTACTGTAACATAAAATACTGTGACGGTAAACAGATGGATTTCAAGCGATGATTGGCTTATGGGGTTAAGAGCGTCCACGTTTAAAGCTACTGTTTTGTGAAATGGTGTTTAATGACCGCAGAAGTTGAGTTGGAAAGGGGTGATTTGGCATAGCCTCCGTCCTGAGCCCGAGTCAGACATTTTAAATGGACTCATGAGGATATTAACAAACTCACAACACACCCAAATAAATCATATTTCTGTGCAGTGGCAGAAGCGCTGATCAAAAAACATCCTCGTTTGAAAGAAACCTGATCATATTTCAGGTTCACTCACTGAAATGAAATGAAATCAAGGTTTTCAATTTCACAAAGAGGGTTTCACAGGTGGAATGACTGCCCTGTCCTTGTGGTTCTTCCTAAACTGTTAGGCCAGGGACACACGATAATCAGAGGATTTTAATACATATAGTAACGTTAAAACATGATACCAAATACCCAGACCACAGATAAAAGGACACACTTCCCGTTTTTTGTAAAGATGTGTCTGACTTGTGGCTGAAAGCCTGGTTTCAAAGGGGCCATTGGAGTGGGGTGGATGCCCTAGGTCAGTCTGTTGGTCTTGGATGTTTTCTGATTCAATCTGAGGTATGGCTGCACGATTCCCCTTTATAAGTTTTTCTCACTGCGATTACCTCGCCTCAAGCTGCTGAGTTCCCCCCCCCCCCGCCTCGCGCCGCGATAGACATGTTTCCCAATCAGAATGATCGCGCCTCGCTTCCTTTTCGGTTGGTTGGCCAATCCGAAGTGTTTTTACGTCATTAAGGAAAATGGTGGCCCTTAATGTGAGCACATGTTATGGGAAGAAGAAAAGTAAACGCATTAAACTTTTTATGGCACAAATTTTGGATTGAAATCTTGACCCAAAAAAAAATTCCTGGTAGGTAGGAGGATATGAGGCGAATTTTCATAAAATAAAACAAGCAGCGTTTTGCAGCTTGTGATTTGGAGAATGAATTGAATTAGCTGTATAGGGAGAAAGAGTGTGAGAGCGCTACATTTATTAGAGAATACTCCATAAAAGGCCTCTTTGCTGCCTCTCGCGGATTTTGATCTTGTTGTAACATGAAGCTTAAATGTACAGTAACAGCAGTTTTAGAAGTTTATCTGCAGCTCGGTGCTCAATTGCAGGAAAAATAGGCTATATAATATTAAAATCACAAATCAAATCGCAGTATCTGTCAGAAACATTTCAATTACGTTTTTGGTCAATATCGTGCAGCTCTAACTCGAGGCGCACTCACACGTCACACTCCTTCCAGACCGTGCCGTGCTCAGGCTCGTCGGAGAGCTGAACTCTCCCTTCCCTGCCCTCGCTCTCTCTCCTCCTGCATTCACACACTGCGGTCGACTCCAGCCCACTCACAGTCTCTGAATAGGAGGCACCCTCCTTTTCACACAAGAGTAATTGCAGTAGGAGTTTAATCTAACCAAGTGTCCATTAGCCATATCTAACAAAAGTGCGTCTGTAATTAACTTTTAAATAAAACTTGTGCCTTTTCCCACACAGATTTTGTTGTGGGGGGATTTCTACAGCAAACGGCAATTGCGAGGAAACCGCTTTGGGGATGCAAAGCTATTTGAAATGGGAACGGCTTTGTGCACTTTAATTGTACATTTCCACTGCCACTGGAGATTTGAAACTGACTGTGGTTCAAGTGATTGTTTCTCTACAACAAGTACTGAAAACAGGAATGATCCACATGAGTGAGTCCGGTGTAACCCGCATTTCCTGAAGTAGTTTAATTTGAAAGACCACTTCCTGTGCGGCGGTATGCCGCTTCCGGTTACCTGCGGGGTTATATCCCAGGTCACTTCCTCTGTCCCCTCCTCCACTACTCCCTGTGACTGTGGCTGGTGGCGTGCGTCTCGATTGACTAAATACTTCTAGCGCTGGTTCCTGCAATCAATAACTTCTCGAAACTCCGATCACGGGTGAGTCAGTCACCGTTATTTTTACGCATGTACTAAATGCTCACAAACATCTTTTGTGTTACCAGCGTCGCGTTCATGCTAACCGTGTCTGGGCTCCGAACCTTCTTCCCCGTGTGTGTGTGTTCACTAGTCAACGGTGAGTTTTTAACACACACTCGGCTAATTGTTTGTTTGTAGCGAGTGATTTTAAGTTGCATTTTGCGGTTTTGTTTTGCGTTAGGATAGCCTCGCTCCCGTTCAGAGCTCCGTTGAGCCTTGTTCATTGTTAACCTTTTGTTTGTGCTTGTGCACCGTGCATGTGCGCGCTAATAGATTTCCCTCACAGCTTTAAAACTGCTGTGAGTTCTTGTTTCGGTTACCTTGTCGAACCAAAACTTTTTGACGTAGCTACGTGCCTTTTTCATAGTAGCGCGTCCTGATTATCTTGAGAATCTGCTTGAGTACGTTAGATCCCTGCTCAAGTAATTTAAGTTACAACATTTTATGTTTTGGATTACTTGAGTCTTTGACCCTTTTATGAAGTGCACTTGTTATTTTGAGAATTATTACTTGGCTGTTTAAAAGTTAAGTATGATTTAATTTATGGCTGTTAGTATTGTAGCTATTTACATATTTTAAAAAGAAATATGACCTGTTGTGTGTATATATAGTATGTAACTGTGTGCATCTGTATGCACAAAGTATACCTATGTATACTTTATTTGCTAATTTGTGTTTTTGTTTTTCTTTGACCTTTCCAGGTCAGGTTTTTGATAAGGATTTGATCACCCCTTTCAACCACCTGCAACTTTTTGATTTTTCTTTCATGATGGCGAGCTATTGACTCTTTTCTTTTCATTTTTTGAATGTTATGGAATCCCCATAACACGGAACTGAACTGAACTGAAAGGAAATAACCCTCTTGGTGCAAAACTATTTGTTTGTTTTCATATTGTATTATATCTGACCTATTAATAATATATATATATATATATATATATAAATATAAATATATATATGTAACTATATACATCAAATCATACCTGCATATCTTTATTATATAAATACCCTATATATATCTATATATAATATGTATACATGTGTATATTCAATCGTAAAATATACTCAAGTTATTGTAAAGAAACTTGTGGTGGGTTTTATTCACACACTCGGGCTCTGTGAGTGAATTTCCTTCTGGCACAATTTGGTCAGTTCCTTCTAGCCCTAAAGCGTTACACCGAGTTGGTTTTTAAAGTGCATGCTGGTTTGAGTTTTGACTGTTTTGGACTGGTTTACTTGCGGGCGTAGACTATTGGAAACAGTGGCGATGCGACTAGTATGGCGAATGAACTAATCAAAGGTATGGGAAACGTCACAGACGGGCTCATCTCTGCATCGGTCACACTGAACGGAATTAAAACAGTGCAAAGGCCGAGCTACATTTATGCGCTCAAAGGCATAAAGAATGGAATAAACTCCCACAGAGTCTGAAACTGTGTTTATCTCCCGCTTCGCGCACAAGCACTGTTTGTGAACAGTCTGATGAACAATTTTTTTGTTTTGGCTGAAACTTATTTCTAGCTCTCACAGTCCCTCCTGTGTATTTAAATCGTTCAAAGAATGGAATTACATGCACATTTCACACCCACATACAGCATTTAGTGGTGGCAAAGTGAAAGCAGGGATAAATTCCACTCATTTAGACTAGACTTCTATCATCCATTGCTCAATAAAACTTAAGGTGAAGACAATACAGCAAGGTCTGTGTTTTGCTGTGTTTATAACATACTCTGAGGTGGCAAAAATAAATGTATTCTACAACACCAAAAAAATCAGGTAGCTTTAATGATGATAAAACTGTTTTAAAAAAAAAGGGTGCTTCAACGAAATTATATCGATATCGTTGACAAAAACGGGGTCATTAGACCGACGTCTCATTATTACGAAAATGTCCCATTATAAAATGAGGTTCAGGCAGGAGTCCACTGACCTTAAGGTTAGGGCCAATCGTTGTATTTGGCTCTCTAGTCCACAGCACAACTGGGTTAGAGATGTCGGACTAATGGCACCTCTGCTCAATGCTACATTTTCGGAATAATGGGTTGTCGGACCAATGGCATGGCACCGACGAAAACAACACTGCTAAATTGGAACACAATGCAAATGTACGTTTCATTCCTCCGATGCAGGGTTTTTATCAATCTTCAGAAATGAATCATGCACTGATCTTTGCATTCGGGCATTGAAATGGCATTACACTTTTCTTCCTGCTACCTGAATAAACCCTGTGGCACACTAGCACAGCTCTCTTCTTATCCAGCATTACCCTCTTGACTCTGCGGCGCTGGGCTGGGACATTGGGACTGTGGATTATAGACCTAGAGACTGGATGAGGTTTGGGGCAGTTTTCATGAAGGGGCTGTCGAAGTGTGACATAAAGTGGAAGTGCACTTTGTGACTGCTCTCTCACATATGATCTGACCAGCCATAAGTATGACAGAAGCCGGGAAAATCTCCCGGTGCTTCTGATGTCCAGCCCTGACAGACTCAGACTCTGACTCACAGAAATAGCCATAACACAATTGCACTGATACCACACGTGAGAAGTGCCACGACAAATGATCACTTGCGAGAAACTCTTTGGGCCACACCTTTAAAGACACGGTTAAAGCTAAGCTAATAATAATAATGCACAGGTTTTATATAGAGCTTTCTGGACACTCAAAGACGCTTTACATTGCACTATTCATTCACTCCATACCTGGTGGTAGTAAGCTACTATTGTAGCCACAGCTGCCCTGAAGTAGACTGACGTAAGCAACGCAACCAGTCTGCACCATCGGCCCCTCCGACCACCATCAACCACTCACTTACTTACTACATTCCCTAGGCTTCCTGTTGTTACCAAAGGGTCTCCCATCCAAGTACCGACCAGGCCCTTCCCTGCTTAGCTTCCAAGTTCTGACGGGATTGGGCAGAGTGAAGGCAGTATGGCCACAAAGCTGGGTATGTAACTTCATTTCCCCCTGGGGCAGACTGACAGAAGCAGTGTCGCAAATTCACACATCTGCGCCAACGGTCCCTTGACCACCACCATGCATCCCTATTGTACATGTTTTTAGTGGTAGGGGAAACCGGAGTACTCGGAGAGTACGACGCAGAACATGCAAACTCCACTGAGAAACGCCCCGTCCAGGTGGGAATTGAACTCAGGACCTTCTAGCTGTGAAGCACGGCTGCTGACCGCTGTACTACCGTGCCGAATAAAGTTCACAGCTTTATGTCAATAGCCCAATAGAGTTCGGGAAAATTCACTGTTACCATGGAGATCTGCCATGTTTGCGTATGCTAGCATGCATTTCTGGAATTTAGTTTATCTCATAAAATAGCAGTTTCCTTTCTTGTTGAATCCATTTGCTCTGAAACGGCCTCCTCTGTCTTAACTTTGCACAAAACACATCCAAACTTTCCCTCAGAGCCTATATATTGGTCTAACATTGCCATTGAATGCACTTGTTACAGGGGCTTTAGAGCCAGTAAGAATGGCATTGATATATTTATGAGAGAAGTACAATGATTTTTTAGTATTTATATATAAAAAAAAATAATAATAATACGTACAGAGATCACAATGTAAAAGAACACCACAGACTTTTTTTCATGACCAGCGTCATAATAGCATTTTCATTATTGCAGTCTCGGATTTGTCCTTTTTAAAAGCACTACATTTGTTTTCATTTACTCACAAATTTCCAGTCCTCCTCTGTCCTCATGCCCTAAAAAGATAAGTGGCGGAAACAAGCACTGAATTACTGTGACCTTTTAGGAAATTAACCAGAATTTTAGGACAGAAAAACACGGCAGGTGGTGAAAAGTGGACTTGCGTGAGAAATGGCACGAGTGACTTACAAGAAGCATTTCCTTGTTTAGAATTTACACAGAGAGCGTTGGGGGCTGTTTGCAGATGGTGGCCTTGAGAAGCAGACAAAAGCCAAGCTGGTGTTGAGGTTCCCTTTGGGACATATCGAATGATTTGGAAATAAAAGACATTTACAGTAGCCTGGCTAACCAGATGGCTTTCTCGTTGCGCACTGCAGAAAGCTACTTGGTTAACTTTCTGAACAAATTTCACAGGGCCCCACTGGACGCATCCCAATATACTGTCAAAAACAGTTTGACGCAATAACCAGAGCTGGGTAGAATTGGAACATAATGACCTCAATATGGCCCTGTTTGAGAACCACTAGCCTATTCCTTTACCACAGTTGGAGCGGTTCTTCTGGTCTTATGGTTTGCCTTCATAGGCCCAAACATGTCCACCTTCTGGTCCCTGCCCCACTATTTTAGAACCAAGTTTCCTCACCCTCTGTTTACATGGACACTTCACAGCTCATTTCAAATTCCGTGCAGGTGAATGAACAGGCTCTCAAAAGCCTAAGCTAAATGTCCAGCCTCTGGTCCCTGACCCATAGTTTGAGAACCTCTGATTCACAATCAACTGATACCAGCACTGGTTATTTGTATCATACCACTGCTTATCTCAGTGGCATGATAAAAATAACCAACAATGGCAATTAAATGGCAATTAGTTTGAAATCATGCACATTCAGAGAACTGAGGGGCAGTTACTACAGGTAACCCAGACTGCTCCCATCAGAGCCACTGGAATCAACTCCCCTTTGTTCACTTGTATTCGCCAAACTATTGTCCACATCAGACGGTCCTTGGAGATAGTAGTTTAATCTGTGTGTGGTCGCTGAAGGCCTACTTCATTTAAGCACACCTCGGAGAAAACATGAAGCGCTCAACGCCTGGGACACGGGAGACGGCCGTGAGTACAGACGAGAGCGGGGATGCACTCACGCCTCGTGGGGAAGACATGGGAAAGTTGTCTGCTCTGACTGGGGCTGGCTGCTGTTAAATTGTATTCGATACCAGTAATTTAAAGATACTTAGTTTACGATTCTGATACCTGAATGTAGGGCTGGGCAATGAATTGAAAAACAGGCATGTATTTATAGAAGAACAGCTACAACATCGCAATAGTCCGGTTACATCAATAACGCGTCAGTTTGAAGTCTTCTGTTGAATATATTTCATTAAAACTGGTTCTTGTGCGTTGTTTGTGATCACAGACTATGCGAATACACGTCCGTGGGCAGGACATGAATTGAAATAAAGTACGTCGAGTGAGGCTTAATGATAGCTGTGGTACCACAAGCCATTAGCTATTAATAAATAGACTTTTCCTCCTGGAATCCCTCGTTTGAGCAGCGAAGAATTTGTAGCTCTCTGTAGTGAAGCTAATTCGATCTACTTTACCATGTATAAAGCATGTAACAGTGTTTTTAGCTGCTGATCATTTCGGGCTCCGGTCACTCCCGTTTTGTCCGGTCACTTCCGTTGCAGCTTTCGGCCACCGTAGTATTAGCTGGACGTCTAAAAATCAACTGTAAGTTCGAGCTGTCTTTTATACTTAGTAAATGCGCTTTTTACCAGTATTGTATTTATTCAAGTTGTTAGCACTAAGTGAGGGTCCGCGCCGAACAGAAACCATGCGCTTGCTCCTTCTGACATTCCTCAACAATCTCACTTTTTAGCGGCTCCTTTGCATGGGTGTTTGTGTGTTGCGTGATGTGGGGGCAGGTGAGATTGGGATGTTATGTACTGTGAGGGTAGAGGTGTGGAGCTCGTCTTTACTACTGCCCGACAGTTTTTTCACAGTCTGGCCGGAGCTTTTGCTTGCTAGTCCAGGAAATGACAAATTGTTGGTTTTAATAATTAAAACAAAAAATATCTAATCGAAAATTGGGATCGATCAATATGGTGAAAATATGTGATTATTTTTATTCCAAAATCACCCAGTCCTACTTGAACAATACCTTTTTCAATACCTATATTTAAATAAGCCAAAAAATATTATTTCTCATGTTGATTTATTCCACAAAAGACTATTTCTTTTAAATGTATATCATTTATTTGAGGGGAAACGACCAGGTCACTTTAGTGCTGTCCCTGGACCCAACAGGAATCAAAACTCATCAAAAATATTTTTTTTTGACTCTTTTTCGATACCAGAAGTACAAAAACTTTGATCTTGTTTAAAGGTACTAATCCTGACCTGCAGTGGATGAGGTAGGCTTACTCCCCATTGAAGTTATTTGTGGCGTTAATGTGGCTGTTCATGATCACCCCTAGACGTTTGTTTCCGTGGGCCCAAGACGACGATTCCAGTGAAGTCTAAGTTTAGCAGGAGAAAGTTGACTACTCTCTTCCCTGCTCTTCTCTCTGTCAACGAGCCTGTCTCCCGGCTCTGTGTTGTCTGTATGTGCTCGCTTGTGTGATTGATGTAGCTGTGGGGTATAGAGTGTAGCCCTGAGGGGGAGCTGCCTGCACCCCCCCGACTGCTGCTGCTACTGCCTCACAGAGATCCAACTTCTCAGACTCTTATTATCCTCCACCTATATCGTAGACGACCAAACCTGTGCAATCTCCACTGACACCACACGCTGTCAGAACAGAGAGCGGTGATGACACGATCTCCTGACCCCGCTCTGAAAAGCAGAAATGCTCGAAATAGGAAAAGGTTTACAGCTCCATTTCTTTCCTCTGACAAACGCAGTTTGAGTGAAAGATCATACAGAAGCAGCAAAGATAAAGCTGTGCGCGTTGGCGATCTTTTGTAAAAGTATGGCGTCCGGGCCGGAGACACAAATCGCTACTACTTTTTTACTGACACATTTTTTAATTTACCACCACACCTGATATCCACAGCGTCTTGTTCAAAAATGCTTCTCGACACCGCCTCAGTCTGAGCACTGACTTGCATCGAATGCTGTTTTTCGACATGGTACACTTCAACCCAGCACTGTTCGGCCGCACTGGACGAGGATGGTTTTTCACGTTAAGCATTTTCACTGCCAACTGACCGCAGTTGTTATGGGCGGTGCTCCCACGGACATGTACGCTAGAATACACATTACTGAAGGTACAACAGAATGGCAATGAAAAGTTTTGTAAACCACGATGAGAACAATGTGGACAAATAATGACGCCTTGGCGTTAATTCAACCTTGGGGACCAAGTTCAGCCTACCTCCAGGCAATGATCGCTTCCATGAGGGCCACACCTCCACCTCAGCCCATCAGCGAAGAGGTGCATCTCCGTGACAGCCAATCATCTACCTCGATTCTGCTTTTAAACCTCCAGCATCATGGTTCATTCGCTTCCCAGCTGCGCTGCTCCAGTAACGTTGATACGCATACTATGTCCGATTTTGATTCTGATGAACCCCTCGGGTCGGTGCTTCTCCTCCCGGAGGACCCCGGCCTTGCTCCGCCTGTCCGCAAGAGTGCTTGTCTTGTGGCCCGGATCGACCCCATTTCCCCGTGCTCCTTGCTGGATGTCGCCTGGCCCTGGACTCGACGCCTCTCTGTCCGCACTCCTGCCCCACGATGATTCCTCTCCTTTGCACGGGTCAGCGTGGATTTAAACTCCCTTACATGCCTGATCGCCGGCATCAATTTCTTGTCAAAGTGCCATCAACCTCAGTCCCCTAGTCTCTTTTCTAAACGCTAAACGTTCACCAGTTTCTCCCGACAGCAGGCAGCCCATTACTCTCCCGATACTACATCAATTGCTTACAACAGTGCGTAACGGGCCCTTCACCTCCTACGTCAGATCACTCCTCTCCAGTGCCTTTCTTTTAGCTTTCTACGGGCTCCTAAGAATAGGAGAATTTACATCCCCCAATTCTCAGTTCATACTAGCTAGAGAATTGACCTTTTCCGATCTGCTCTTTTATCCAGATCATTTCAGTGTATTTCTCAAACATTCATTTCTCATTAATTCAGCTCATAGAGTCACGTGTACTGCACCAGATTAGAGCTAAATAGCTAGTTTCCATCTGTAGTCCTTGGCCCTCAGGCACAGCGGTCCCTCGTCCCTCTTCATATGGAAGGAAAGTGAGAATAATATTCCTAGTGTTTCATGTATCAACAATACACAGGGCCATTGTCCTCCGCAAAATGCTTACATTGTCAGTGCCTTTTGTGGTAAAGTGTTTGCAATAAGATGAATAAGGGGTTGAGTCCACTGACCTTAAGGTTAGGGCCAGTGGTTGTATATGGCTCTCTAATCCACAACACAACTGGGTTAGAGATGTCGGACCTCTGCTCAGTGGTACATTTTTGGAATAATGAGATGTCCGACTCATGGGTTGTCGGACTAATGGCATGGCACCCCGGTAGTCCGCATCATTCAGTGTTCCCTGAGTGAGAATGAACCTGTCCTCAGACCGTAGCTGCGCGGCCTGCACCTTTGTCTGTAGATCTGTCTCGCACATCTGACTGTCCCTGGGGCAGAGCGCAAGACACACGGACACAAGTGTATCAGTTCCTCGTGTATCTCCAACCCCATCAAACCCCAAGTGTTGCAAATTAGGATTTTTCTTATAACACTAAAAACAATGTTTCTGGTTTGTCCA
This sequence comes from Proterorhinus semilunaris, assembly GCA_021464625.1. Classification (NCBI taxonomy): domain Eukaryota; kingdom Metazoa; phylum Chordata; class Actinopteri; order Gobiiformes; family Gobiidae; genus Proterorhinus; species Proterorhinus semilunaris. The sequence continues at coordinate 8,419,093 of CM038348.1, forward strand.
ATGCAGTTGTCATGTCCATATCAAATAAACAAATAATAATCCCCACAGCGCTGTCTGTGCACCGGTGCAGAGCAGAATCGAGTTGGTGATCATTGGTCAGTAGCGTTGGAAACTTTTTAACCCAAAGATGCAGATGTGGCGATGGAAGTTCAGACTTTGTGTGAGACTAGTGAGGAGACAAGGTGGTTGTGCTGCTCCGGCGCCTTTGCAGTGACAAAGGATGTAGAGATGTTCAGGAAGAATGGGCTGAGACCTTCTCCAGAGGTGAAAGAAATCCTACATTTTTGCATATGTCAGGTTCAAGACTAGTTGGAGCAGTAGTGGAGTATTGCGGACGGCATCTTCTTGCTGTGAGGTGAGCGCCCGACCTGCCCACCTTTGGCTTGGTATAATTCCACAATAACCAACACGTCTACAGTCCTGCATTGCATACGGAAGGTCAACAGATGTGAAACAATGGGTGTCATCCATTACAGCGAACAGGCCTACCTCAAGTGGCGCCGAGGTGCGCTGGAACCCATTTAGGTTCATTATGGAAGTAAATCCTCCGGGTGTGCACCGGCGAATTCCAAATTAGCCCAGCTTTAATTAATCTTGATTAAAAGTGCCTTAACTGTGATTATGCTGCGGGGCACATCGGGGAGTAAATGAAGGTGGAATAGATTGATACATTATTAATTATGTCCAATGCTGTGCGTCAAGTGCCCGTTACCAATGTTTGATTGCCACGCTAATGATGTGTGTAAAGTCTGGAGTCACTGGGAGCAGGACTAATAGTCAAGTTAATTGTTGAGTTGATGGTCAGATACCTTTTGACTTGTCAGCACATATTCATATATTTCTCAGTTTGGTGTTGATCCAAGCAGAACTTATCTCCAGAACTTCTTTCACCTCTTGAGTATTTGGTGCAGTGCCTGTTGTTGATTCAGCAGCTTTTTCTCTTTTTCTGTAATTGCTAATATAGTTTTCTAACATTAGCAGCCATGTTTAGGCCCTGTCCAAACGAAGTCAAGCTCTTCTGTACATCGTAAATCCATGAATCCGTTTCATTTTCACTGTTTACATTCCACAAAGGTTTTACTGCGCATGCGCCGTATACATCGTGTTCTATTCTCTGTGTTAGCGTCACAGCGCCACACACAGGCCTGGCAGATGAATCACGCCGTTTTCACAGACCTGAGTCAACCCATGTGGACGCACATTGAGCTGACTTTGTGCTTACAAAGAAAGTTTCTGAAAATATAAGCGTTTTGTCTTTGTGTGGATATAGCTTTATTTGAATGATGTGTTTCACTGAAAGGTCCGACAATCATGCCCATCAGAACTTGGGGAGATTGGAAATGTTCCAGCCTGATCTTTGTATTGAAAAGGACAACCATTTTATTCATTGCTGGTCAGAGGACATTGTGGAATGGTTCATTAACACAGGATGGCAGAGAGCAGGGCTTGGGAAATTAATCGAAATATTATGAAAGCAAAGATTGTTGTGTGTGTTAAGTGAAACTGGAGGAAAGCATTTGAATGTAATGCTTTTTCATGCCCAAATACTATATTTTCTAATGCCACAAACAAATATGACACAACAAGCAACTTTTGAGGAAAAAGTAGCGTATCATTAAAGGGACTATACAGAAGTTTAACCACAAATACATTTATACAAATTTAAAATGTATTCCTCATACTTGCTCCAGCAATGCCTTGGTGAGTAGAATGAGCCCTGGCCTTTTCACCTCGATTGCCTCTATATGTCTGTAAAGTCACTTAAATAGTCTATGTTCGGGGCGAACAAGCAAACAGCGTAATGTAGCGTTAGCTGTATCTCCTCTATACTGACGCTGCTGAGCTACCAAAAAGAACCGAAGACTTTATTCGAGTTTGACAAAAAAGGCAAAAGTCGGGTCTGATCGGCGTAGGCAAAGAACCAGAGTAAACATCGGAAAATGTGGAGAGAATCTCTCAAAAGACCTGTAGCTTATTTTTGCTTGAAAGGTAAGAAATTATGACTAAATACGTGGGGGAAAAGTGTTGATGCTTTCAAAACAACGGTGTCCGACTGTCCGTGCATGTTGTACAAACTTCAGTGAAACAAGTCATAAAATAATCATATTTGGAAGTTTCCAAAATAGTCGATCTAATAGTTTTATACCTACAGAGAAGTTGTGTAGTATTAGTAGCAGACGAGTAGTGTCAGTAATAACAGTAATTGTGCTGTACCTACAAAACATTTGAGTAGTAACGGTGGTAATGGTGCTGTATTTACAATGGCAAAAATAATGCTGCTAATGTTAGCTTTTCTTGCATACCCGTCGCTATGGGCGGGCCATAGGGGGCCGTGCCCATCCCCAAGATGCTTGTGCCCCCCCAGACAGCGGTGTAGTCTACGTGATACGCAGGTATACGCCGTATAACCACTAGAAGGCCTGCAGAATTACCGTATAACCACCACAAATTGAGCAAAGATATGTATCACTAATTTGCGCAGCGTTATTTTTGCGCTTTCTGCTCGATTAGAGACCAGCCCAAACTCCACAAGTAGCTATTTCCTCCCCTGAAACAGAGAGGGGACATTTCATCCCTCTCTCTCTCTCTCTCTCTCTCTTTCTCTTTCTCTTTCTCTACAGAAACAGTTCCCTCTCTCGTGCACTCATGCATAATTGCGTACGGCTCCCGTGTTGTCTGCTCACAAATAAAACCCGACCGGAGACTGTATGTCTCACGGTCAGCTCAGCGTCTCCCTGTCATGGACACTTTCCCTGTTCATCCCCTGCTCTGAGAGTCCACAGTCCCTTTATCCGTCCCTCTGCAGCGGCTCGTGAGCATCTTTGGGCAAAGGCAGTGACAGGTGCGGGCAAGTGTGCGTTTTACAGTTGAAGGCTTGAACAAGACTGGAAAGTGGATTGCTCAAGTGTCGCATGTTATACACTCTAAATATGTTACAAAACAGTTGAAGTCACGCCTGCAAATCTGTAATTTGACCAGGACGGGACTGTGATTTCTGGAGCTCGTAAAGCCTGAGCGTCTCATGCACGAGCTTATCATCGAGGCTGCAGTTACGCGTTTGGCCTGAGGGGGCAATTGCGAGTACAAAACTGTCAAACTCAACATAGCCCCTTTAAAGCCAAAACTGCAGCTGAATGTGTTTTAGACCAGATGAGTGGAAGTTTTCCAGAAATTTATAATAATCGTGATTCATTTTCTTTGCCCTACCTTCCAACCCTAGTAGAGAGAGCATCTTTAAGTTACACCATTAATATGTCAAATTAAAGTGTAACTTGGCACATATACATAGAAAATCATTGAAGTCATGCTCGCAGCATTGGCATAGGGAGCGGTGTGCTGAGGGGACTACAACTTCTCCAGACAGGACCTCAGCTCCCTTGATTAGACCGCAGATGAATCATTGCCCTTAAAAACTATGCAAAATCTGTGAAGGCCGAGTGTTTCTTACTAATTAAAGTTATATTCAGCACAGACCGTCGGCTTTCCACACTTTGCCCAATTTTATTGTCTAACCTTGCATTATCTTGTGGCCTAGAGCTTAAAGCAATGGTGTCTCTTAACTGGCCCGTACAGTGATCAAACCCCGCAGCCTCAATGTTATTAGCACCGCACGCTAACCGGTCATGTGGAGCTGCATTAACATCGACAATCCAGTTAGTTCCTAAAGGTTCAAGAACATGTGATCTTGAACTCTAGAGATCGTGGTCCAAGAAACACTGAGAGACCGAGCTGCTGTAACATGATTACACTAAGTAAAGATGAATATTCTGCGTTTCAAGTGATCATCAGTGAGTTTGTTAACATGCACTCGAGTTTCTTGGTTATTATCGGGGGGAACAAAAGGAATATAGTTTCCCTAATTATAGACATCCGAAAATAGCAGTTTTCCAGGAATGAGAAACCCGGATTTTCCAACAGTAACCAGGATATAACTGCATGTATGCTATTTCCCAGTTATACACAACTTCTTTCTTGCGTACATGCCTTAAGGTCCGCACACACACTACACGATTTGTCTAGTCTTAAATGATTTTATATAGAATGGGGGGTCCACACTACACGACTGGATTCAATGCGATTATAGAACGTCTGGGGGTTCACACTTAACGACTGAGAATCGTAAGAGCGAACACACTACACGATTCGGACAAACAGCTGATGTTTGATAACACAGCACGTCTGTCCTCTCAACCGCTTCATTTCTCCTCCGGTGTCAAAAACTGACGCAAATCCGCAAAGATAGGCCGTGTTTGTGAGCATGCGAAAACATGTGCGTGTCCCAGTTTGGTCAGCAGTGTCAACAGTGTCACAACATCGCAGTGCAAGGCTCCTACTGCTACGAAGCCTTCAACTTGGCTATAGTTCTGTCAAATGGAGATAAAAGTCGGCGACACGAAGAAGCGGGACGTATTTCAGTGGATTTAATAAGAAAAGGAGACGGGCCTCCGCTCCAAGATGGAGGAGGCGGACGAGACAGCGGAGAAAGCGGAGAAAGGGGAGAGGCGAGTCGCTAGCGGCGAGGTGAAGCTGAACAGTCCGTCTCCAAACTCAGTAAGTGCCGCTAAACTCTGTTCGCGGTTGAAATGTAGCTTGAAAAGGTGGTTCTCGTGAACGTTTGGTGATATAAAGTTGTGCCTTTTCGTGTGGGGCTGTGGCCGTGAAATGAGCTGCTTGTGCCACTGTTTTTACGTTGAAATGAAAATGAGGGGAGTTTTTCTGGCTTTATTTCACTCTGTCATTGGCCGCTGCTTTCTGTGTGCTCATTTTGGGGAGCGTAAAATCACCCACGTTTCTCCTGTGCGTCCAAAATCGGGCATAAAAATCGTGTAGTGTGTGCGGACCTTTAATCGTAGACAAAAATTGCAGCGGCGAGCCCAGAGAGCTCTTATTTCTGGAATCAAGAGACAACTTATTTTTTTTCTCATTTTATTTTAACCATAAAACAACTAAAAGTAGTGAATATTTTAAATGGTAAGAAGCATCGTAATTTATGTAAAACTGTGGTTTCCTTTGGACTAGAAACACAAAGGCGGCTTGAGGAGGACCGGCTCATCCTTCCACTCACTATCGACGAACTCCATCAGCTCCACTCTTTCCCACCAGTCCTGGTAAAGGTAACGAATTACCAACAATCTGCCGCCGCTGTCGGCTCAGGCTGTAGATGAGAAAAACCTTTAGCAAAAGTGGACATTCAAAAGAACAAGCCCCCCAAAAAATATGCCACAGTGTTTCTGCATATTTTTGCCGTATTGTGCTCAAAGATATAATTGATGTGCCTGCACAGATGTCGCCTCAATACGAGAAGCCGGGATACTTTATTTGATCATGCAAACGGCGGATTTGAGTTTCCTCATTTCATCATTTACATACAGTATAATCAAGCGCCCTAAACCGTAAATATAGCGCTCATAACCGGGAAACTTGGATACGCTCACAAAGACAGACAGCAGGTTTCTGGTCCATCAAAGCCGTGTCGTTTTGTTCTTTGTGGGATTATCACTGGTTGTGTTGGGGCATCTCCGCTGTACGTCTCTCTCGTTTCCTGTCAAGACATTTCTTTTAAATGCCGAGTTTGAAATTAAAATGTATATTGTTTAGCCCAGTGTTTTTCAACCTTCTTTGAGCCAAGGCACATTTCTTTCATTGAAAAAATCACGAGGCACACCATGCACCAGAAAATGTTAAAACATTTAACTCTCTATAGCCTATATTCACAATATAAAGTGCATCCATGCATCACTAATTCTCTTGTCTCAAAGAATTTAGCGGCCACTTTCTGATATGGAAGAGTTTTACATGGTTACTCCGCCGATCACTAGACAGCACAGAGACGTGACAATGGCGCACTATTTGCAGATAATTATTGATTTGTTTTCAAAAAATATTTTTTTGGGAAATTGGATAATTTTCCCAAGGCACACCAGACAATATCTCACGGCACACAGGTGTGCCCCGGCACAGTGGTTGAAAAACACTGGTTTAGCCATCTCATGTGAAGCAAAAAAAACAAAAAAATGAATAATGCCGCATTGTTAATCAATATCTATTTGGCCCAAACCAATTTTGGTTTGGTACCAAACAGTGAAGGTGACAACGGTTCAAGATGTATTGAATTGAGCCAGGGACCTTCAAGAGTGTTAACCACAAAGCGTCTTAGTTGTGTCAGCTACGAACAGGCTACTTCTCTTGTTAAACTCGTATTCCATCATCACATCATTCACCCTTGCAGTATGTGTGTTGTATATTTCCTTTAAATATCAAAGGCTGCTTCGGTTGGCTGCCAACTCAGACTGTTTATTCCACAAATCTGTTGAGTATCTTTAAACATATCTCCCTTGCATTCCTTCTGCTTTCAACTCCGTGGTTTACATAAGATCTGAGCGTCTCCACAACAACGGCGGCATAAAGCAAATGTGTTTAGTTGAAACAAAACTTTTATTCCTTTTGCATTCTGCGTCTTTGCACACAGCCTGGCAATTATTCTGGGCCTGTGCCGGCATTAAAGCGGAGAGAACAAAGTGCTCAGTTGGGTTCGGGACGTGGCGGTTGATTCATGAGGCGTTGTTTGTGTGCGGTAGAGGCTTGTGTTTCCTCGCGCTGCAGACAGAAGGCATTGCGACGGAGGTATGCAGGATGAGTCGGAAGAAGATTAACAGATGACTAGAGACCGGCGGAGCACAAAATGAGAAAATGCCAAACGAGAAGGTTGGACCCAACCCAAGTGGTGCCCCCACTTGTCTCCGCTGTGAAGGTTTCGGAAGCAGACGAGCAACCAAACTTTGTCACTTTGGTACGTTTGCCCTTCTGCTACTAAAGCATCTGGATTTCCTGAATTTTTTTTTTTTTTTGTACAATAGATAGCATCCAAAAATGTCCCCTGCATTTTCAAAAGCCCATACTATTTATAATTTAAATGATAAAATGTGAAATATTAATGCCGGTTTTATCAATTAAAAGGAAAACTCACCCCCAAATCCACTTTTTTTGCTGATAAACTGTATAAATGAGTGTCCAATAGTGGTCATAATTTTGGCACTTTAGAGCAAATTAGTTGAAAGATCAACTGTATGCCTAAAACCGTCAGTGAGGCGCCATCTACATGCGATCGGTCTTTACTGCATTTGATTTTGGAGTTTGGCGCAACTATTTACCCAGGCCCAGTCTCGCTCACGCCCCCGTAGCGAGTTGGAGAACACCCCCCACGCCCCTTAGTCCTCCAGGAAACGGCCCTTTTCTGTTGAGATTTTAAAATCTGATGCTCTGGCTGAGGCCCTGTAAGGGGCGGGGAGGGGGTTAGTAACTCTTTAAGTACAGTCACTGCTTTAGGCCATGGAGTTGCATGGAAGTATGTCCTATTCTTGGTAGATTTAACCATGTTTTTCCCTCATCAAAAAACTGAAAACAAAAGAAAAGCTTTAGTTTCATCTGTAAGTTAGTTATGCTGTGTGATAAATGGTCTGAATTGATGGGGTTGGGGAAAATATCTTAACACGGCTACTCTGTGATACGCATGTCCCATAAAGGTGCACCGGTCTGACATACACGGACATAATTAAAAGTATTTTAAAAAGGGTTTTTCATGCTTTTTTTATGTCACAGGTGCATCATCAAAACTCAGTTACAGAGAAAAGAAAAAGAAAAGTTCAAGGCAGGCGTCAGTGTTGTTAGTACTAGCTTTAGTGTTGATTGGTTAAAACAAAAGGGGGAAAGGCTTGTATTAACAACTAAACCATACTTCTTTGTAACTTTGCACTTTTCAGAAATATTTCTTACAAAGGCTGGCTGACTGACTAATCCACATTTGGTTAATAATTTGATGGCGCAGTGGTTAGCGCTCGTAGAAGGTCCCGGGTTTGATTCCTGCCGGCAGGGGCCTTTCTGTGGAGTTTTCATGTTCTGCGTATAGTAAGGGGTGTCCAGGGGCCAACTGCGGCCCTCAGACCAAGTTTTGTTGACCCTCGGCCTTCTTGCTGAATTGGTACACATTATCAGAGATGGTCCTTTTTATTTTATTTGAAATGTAATAATTTTACACAGTTCTAACCCAACAGCTAACATTTTATTGTGAGAAAGAGCTGGCATGAAGGTTTTAAGCATAAATAAAAGGTGTGGGGCACAATTTAAACCTCTGCCAGTCAAAGGTTTCGTGGCACTAACCACCGATCTATGGCTCTTCACCCCGTGTACGCTTCAATATGCGGCCCCCAATTTAAAAAAAAGTTGTATCGTAACTGGTGCAATGTGACAACCCGGCAAACGGACAAGTGGAAGAAAATGGATGGATGGATGTATCGTAACATGAGCATCAACACAGCCTTAGTTGAGCAACTTTAGCACGTAAGCAGCCTTTTCTCTTTCTCTTGCGTTTTTTCCGTTGGTTAGCGTTCAAGTTTGTATCTGTGAATCCTTCACTGCTTTTAACGGACAAATGCTCCCATATGGCATCATAATCACTTCTCATAATCATCTCGGTTGCAGGAGAGACCTTTTTTAAACATATTAATCACAAACATTGAGGAGCAGAGGGTTTGTTGCGTCTCTGGTGTCAAATACAGTTTAAAATGGAAGGAGCCCATTTCTTATTTTTAAATGTTATTACTGTCATCCCTTTTCTATTTTGTGTCATATAACGGTTGCTTAATTTTAGTTTTAAAGAGTCAAGTGCTTCACGGCAAATGCCAAATGCCTCAAAATGTCGGCATAACGTGTGTTTTCAGTTTTAGGGTAAATCTGCCCATTAGGACTTTAATAATGCCCTCCTTAACATCTATTTGAACCTTTGCAATCTGAAATACTGGAATCTCCACGACGAAATGTGTCTTGATAATCGGAATCGCTCTCAGAAATATAGACCAAATGATCACATGTAAATATTAGTAACAAAACAGTGAAGTAGTAGTTTTCAAAGTCATCAACTCTACTGTGTTCCAGTTGAAGTTTGTTTGTTTATTGGTTTATTGGGTCGGGACAGTGCATGTTAATGAACAAGCCACACCGGATTGTAGCCTTGGGGTAATTTCCATCCATCGTCCCCATGCACCCTCTCATTCATCCTGGCCTATTGTACATGTTTTTAGTGGTAGGGGAAACAGGAGTACCAGGAGGAAACCTACACAGACACAGGGAGAACATGCAAACTCCACACAGAAAGGCTCCGTCCAGGTGGGAATCGAACCCAAACCTTCTAGCTGTGAAGCACGAGCGCTAACCACTGTACAACTTAAATCTCAACCAAAAGCATAATACAATTTTGCAATTCCCATTTCCATTTTCCAGTTTAAAAATTGTGTCTGTATAGTTGAGTTTTGATTTCAGTTACAATAAATTGCCATAGGAGAGTAGCATTATTCAACCACTTACCGTCAGATTCCACATTCTCGCCCCGTTCCACTCTACCGCTACCTTTGCAGCAAATACGTTGCTATTTTAATTGTTAGGAAACATCCTCACACCTCTTTCGAGGTCTCTGTTTACACAGTACAACTTTGATATTTCCACTGTGTAGGAGTTTGTTATCACAAGAACATGTATTTGTCTCCCATGTATTTGCATTTGGCGCATGCATTCACTACATGTTGTGCCATGCTGTTCTGCCTTTGATGTGTTCACCTATATAACTCGAGGAGAAAGCTGACTTCTCCAGAACTCTGGAGCAATTCGGACTCACCGCCGCCGTGTTTGTTTACGATTAACTACGCATGCGCAGTAAATGGGAAGTTTCTTAAAACCGGAAAATAGCGTTTACATGAAGTTATATCCCGGTTACTGACAGAAAATCCCAGCCAGAAAATCCGGGTTTATCAAAATTGGGAGAAATTGCTATTTTCCGTTTTTTTTAAACGGAAAATGATCAAAGACAAAACCGGAATATTAAAAACTCCCGATTATAACCGGGAATTTCGAGCCCTTGTAAACGCACTCCTAGACCAGCCTGTGTTACATTCTCCGCATGCATGTGGAACCTAATAAACGTCACACTTGATCGGACAACATTTCTTCAGATTGGTAAGACTATCCACAACACAACGCACCATGTCCCGCTGTAAAGAATACCTCTGCATCATTGGCTGCTATGGGCATAAAAGGAGAGAAACTCGTGATGTGGACCCCATCCTCCCCTGACCTCAACCCTATTGAGAACCTTTGGAGCCTCAAGCAAAACATCTGGGAGGCAGTTCACATCCAAACAGCAGTTCTGGGGAGGCTATTCTGACATCCTGCAAAGAAATCCAAGCAGAAACTCTAGAAAGTTTAATGGATTTAAGACTGTTGAAGCTGCTATCAAAGAAGGGCACCTATGTTAAAATATAAAATGACAAAACGCTGCTGTGCATAATCATTTGGAACAGTACATTTTAAGTTGTTATATTTATTTTTGAAAAATGTACTGCTATCATTGGGAGGTTTTTTACATCACATTCAAATGATTGAACAGTTCAAGACTTGAAAATTAGGCTGACTGTCATTTGAGTTGACAATTTATCAAATCTGAGAACTTTTTTATTTGCATAATAATTTGAAATGCAGTGTAAACCCAGGACTAAACCAGGACTGAAAAAGAAACTTGATATGGGGTAGGCACTTATAAGCTTTCTTGCTTCGGCCTACTCCTTTTGAGCTTTTTGTTATTTTATTTCATTTCGGCACTGCAACGGTGCTAATGTGAATGGTGATTGCTCAAATAAACAAACAAATCAAAAATCAAATCAAATCAATTCTTAGACTAAGAGAAGAGCACAACATAGCAGTGACAACAAGAAAGACATCTTTACCTTTAGCGCACAGGCAGACCAGTGAAGTTCATTGAGCCAGTACATTTTAATGCTTTTAACATGAGTTTGATTTACTTTGAAGGATATTTGTGCCACACATAAATTATTAGTGACAGAGTGAGCGCTCTCACTGTGTAACAGATCTTTGACATGTGGAGTTGTTTTAATTTTGACAGTGCAGCTCATGTTGAGAAAACTTTAGCTGAAAGAAAACATTGCCATGATGTGGATCTGATCTGTCCCTGAACCTCAGGAGGGAAAAAATGTCCTTTCTCTCTTTTTATTGCTGCTTAAATGGAAATTCTTGTCAAAACATTAAGTGTCAGGTGACACTGCTGAGGCTTGTGTTGCTTTCTGTTGTGCTTTTATGACATCTAGAATGATACTTTTATCCCCTTGTTATTTTAATTAAATTAAATTAACACAGATATTGAAACAAGTACCGTTACGGCACCGGCACTGAAAAGCAGGTATCATTAAAGTAGCGGTATCGAAAAAATACATTAAAACTAATTGTACTCAGCCCTAGAGAGGACCGGGCCGGACTGAAGAGGCGGTAGTGGGCATTGATGCCGCTGCCCTTTGGAGGCGTCTGGAGTGGAGTCGAGCTGAGCAAACAGGCGGAAGATGTAGAATCTGGGCCTAAGGTTAAGAGCATTAAGCACAAGATGGCAATTACATAGTATATAGAGATTTTAAGACTACCCACACACGTCAGTGTTAAAAGCACATGTAAATATAGGCTTCTCTGTTCCATAATTATATCTTGACATCTGCAATTGACGTGAAGTCTCTGAGAAGAAAGAAAATAAGCTGTTTGCAAAGGTTTGCTTATCTCTAGAAGTTCACCATGTCTAACTTTGTATATAATGCTTTCAAGAGCATACTGCTATTGTGCCACTGGGCAGGACTATTCATTCCCTCCGCCTCCGTCAACCACAGTTTGAGGGACAAGAGGGAAACAAATGAATTCATTTATTGGAACAGTATTTATTCCCTGTAATGCGGCTATTTCAGCGCCACTACTTACATCCATTTTAGTTTGCTAATATACACTACAGCGTGACAGGCAACAGGAGAGTAAACGCCGCCGCCTCCAGTGGCTTAGACATGTCGTGGACTTGTCTTTCCTAGATAAGACTCAAGGAAAAAGAGGAAACAGGATCGCCCAAGAACAACATGGTGGTGTTCTATAATGGCTAAACAGCTTAATCAATCGATCAACATTCATTTGTAGAGCGCCTTTCAACAACCAAACGGAGACCAGTCTAAATGATTGTGTCTTCAGCCATGATTTAAAGACAGATTTGTCAGAGATGGTCCACAGCTCAGGGGGAAGTGCAGTCCAGAGCTTGGGTCCTTAAATGATCGATTGCCCAACTTCTGATATTTGGACCTGGGCACCACCAGAGATGTTAGACCAGAGGAAAGCAGCGCTCTGACGGGATGGTGCAGATGGATACAGTATGACACCTTTCATGATCCTAAAGACGAACATGAAGAATTAAGAAGATGGTACATGGGACGAAGCACAGCACACTGCCCAAGACAGGACCAAATGGAAGCAACTCATGGTCGTCTTTTGCCCCAGAGGAGATGAAGACAATTCGACCTGGATGGACTCAAACAGTGAATATTAACGCAAAAAATAACACAAAACCCACTAATAACACCACATCAACAGCAGACGCCCGCCCTTCGCTGTTTGGTTTACTCCGCTTCCTGTTTGCTTGCGTATCTACCGCTGTGGGAAATGGAATCGACGCAGCGGTGACCAGACTCACTCGCTGGTACAGTGGTGAGTCTGGATTTTTCCAGGTTCCACGTCCCTTTTGAATCATTTCTGCAGAAGCTTCAAGCATTACTCAAACGTGCATGCTTGTGTTGATAAAGAAACACCCAGCACGCAATGTTTCGAAAGACTTTTTACATGGAATAGTCCTTTGAAAATTAAGGCTTTTTCGAAATAATGTGACAGGAAAAATTACAATGCAGGAAAAGTGCCTTGTTTATCTGTTTTCCCACAAATCCCTGAGATACAACAGAACAAATTGGCACAAATCTTAACCATGACATAAGAAGGCTTACACATTAATCCAAATGTTAAAAAAATATGCTTTCATCAACCACGAAATTCACTGTTCACTATTCACCCCTCTCCCCTCAGGCAGGAGGCTACGGTCTATCCAGACCCATACCTCCCGCCACTTGAACAGTTTTTTCCCCTCCGCCATCAGACTCATGAACAATAACAAGTCTCTGTAGCTTAGTTACAGACTCATGGATGTTTCTGCACTTGCACTGTGTGGTGTGTCCACACTTAGACCCGCTGCTATCACTTTATAACACTTAATATCACTTTATATGCCTACACATCTGTAAATACAATCCCGCTGTTGTTCAATGTCAAATTGTTGTTGTCTTACCACACGTCACACTTTATTATATCTTATTTATTTAAAAAAATTTATGCATGCCCCTATAGCCTTATAGTTTAACGTTCTTTAGCTTATTTTTTATCTTAATTCTGTGTTATATGTTTTATGTCGCACATTTGCACCGAGAAAAATTCCTAGTTTGTGAACCCTGTTCTGAAACAATGGCAATAAACCTATTCTGATTCTGATTCTGACGAAATGCTTGCGAAACACTATGTGGAGGATATTAAACCCGGCCCAAATATTAATGATGCAAGTGTGGCTTGCCAGGGTAATGTAAAAGCAGAAACTTGTTAAATGTTCCTATTAATAATGAGTTCTTAGTTGGAGTCAGTTTTTCAGGCTGCGATAGTCATCTTTACACCTTTCAACCTTGGGAAATCATCTGGCAATCTCTTATGCAACCATTTCAACTCCAAACACAATAAGCACCCAATTACGCAAATCGTGAACGCGTCAATCTTTTGTTTGTCCGTCTTCCTAACTCATTCCAACTCCCGACCTCGTCGCCTGATTGGCTGATGCCCTTATTGCAGCGTTGGTTCATAAATATAAGTCTCGGAAAGCTGTGAATTGTTCGCGGAGAATTCTATTATTGAACATTCCGGTCCCTCATTGGCGTTATTGGGCTTTTGGTAATGTGCGTTTAGTTGCGTCATTATCCTGCTGTTTTGCATTTGTATTCATTGGGGCGCCGGAACAAACAACCCCATCAGCGCTGGTCGTAATGTTCGCAGGGACATTTACAAGATGTCTGCGCTCTCCATTAACTGCTCAGATGTGCTACTCTGTGATTAAACCGCGCTGCTCCTCCAAGCCACGGGACCGGAGATGACTTGTACGTTTGAGTTTATTTTTTGTTTGTGTGTGTCTTTGGAATGCAGTTCCATAGAGGGCCACTGATTGCCTCTGGTCATGTAAAGCGCACAATGCACCGCGTTGGGCTGATTGAAGGGGCTAGGGGCTCGCTGAATGGAGCGTGATGAAGGCCGAAAGGATCTCGTCAACATTTGGCCATTTCACAGTCTTGATTGTGCGGGCGTCCTCAATGCATTTTGATTAGGCCAAATATTTGATGGAAGAAATTGTCAAGTGGAAGTAGTAGTGCATGCCATATTCCCTCAATAACCTGTCATCACTGTTAACACCTTGTTTGGGGTAGAGGATGTAAATGAACCATCAATTTTACAATTTCCATCAAAATAGTAAAAGTGTAGCTTGGGGGAATTAGAATCGAGCAGATTCGTGATAATACCGGAGCGTTGGCAAACGCAGGTGTCTCACTAGAGAGAGGCTCTTCAGAATAACAGAAAAACATTTATTGTTGCCTACTTCTGTTTGTGAAGGACAAAACCTGGCAGTCCTCTTCAAAAGTTCTAAAATGAGGTTTTGCAGTTGCAGCCTGGCACAGTCAGACTGCTTGTTGTCAAATAAAGACCGTTTCTGTCGACAGGTGAACCAGTGACAAAAATAAATAAGACAACAAACACTCACGGCTCTTGCAAGGCAACACAATAATGCTGAGAAATGAATCCTGGGTCTCCCATGCAACATAATTGAGCAAGCCTAATATACTGTAAATGTGGTAATAAAAAATAACAGAAAAGAGAAAGAGAAAATTCGAACAAAGGTCATTGATGACACAGTGACATCATGATTGCTGTGAACAACTATCAGCCAGTAGATCAATAGATCAGCCAATAAGCTGAGCTACCTGTGACGCATTAGTGGAAATTAAATTTGGAGCCTTAAAGGAGATGGAGGGTGGGATGTTCAGACCTTTCTCTGGATAGAATAGAAAGATTATTGATAAAACTTTGCCCCTAAATAGGTACACATATGGCTTATAGCCATAGGCTGATTTGCAGAACCGGTCCCTTATTAGGTTTATCAAAGTGTTCTTAAGAGTATGACGATACACAACAACAGGTTAGTAAAATGCATCACAACAATATAGATAAAGAAAGAAAATAAGTTATATCTGGCCACTTCACATCCCAGACCCAAGCTTTCATGAGAAAAGTCTGATTGGGAACGCAGATTGACCCATCCTCACTCTGTCAGTCGCCACTGTCCCCCGCTCTGGTCCTCACACCTCCTTTGGAATATTTTTGTACCAACTGACACATTACAGTTGGACCAATAATCTATTATTTACAAAAGAGAATCTGATTGTTGAAAGTTTTAAAATCTCATCGTTTTATATTTTAAATTACAGTGCCATGCCAGCTGTCTCGACTTGTACTGAAGGGAACAAACAGACCACATCACATTTGTCTGACTCGCAATCCCACCCCAGCAGTACTGGACGGGTTTCTCTGTAGAAAACAACAGGACATTTGCACGTTTATACAAGCTAGAATCAGACATAAACTGCTTTCATGTGGATACATTTTTTTGTTGCACTTTTCACTGACATTCCGTGTCTCCTGACTTACTGCACACAGTCCATACACTGCGCTGGCGTCGACGCTCTTCTAAGTCTTCGAAAACCACCGGAGGCCTCCCTCGATTTCTCCCCGCACCAATTAGTCATATAGGCTTTCCCTCTAACTCCGATTCATGTTTGATTTCTTTGAGGCGGATGTTGATGAAAAATTCATGCCTGGTCCCTGGATAAGAGTGGGATCATTATGCAGCGGGGCTCAGCGCTCAGAAATGGACAGTCTGTTCATGTGGGGACAGAAGGGAGAAGATCCCGGAGGTGCACAGTCACCGGGCGATTTCTGCCACGTTTCAACTGAGAATCCGGCTGACCTTGAACTCAGGACTCGGGGGAGTAGCTGTGGAGCTGGAAGTAGTTATGAAATACAATGAATAATCCAGTGACATGGAGGAAAAGTGAACAGAGGGGTGACATGCTTTAATATAAAGTTTTTCTAATAATGCATCAGTTTTATATAGCGCTTTTCTGGACACTCAAAGGCGCTTTACATTGCACTATTCATTCACTCCATACCTGGTGGTGGTAGTAAGCTACTATTGTAGCCACAGCTGCCCTGAGGGACTGGTAGACTGAGGGAAGCGAGGCAACTAGTCTGCGCTATCTGCCCCTCTGACCACCACCAACCATTCGCTCACACTGCACTTTTAAACAGTTTTGACTTATATTTCTATTTTCCCAAAAGTTTCAATATGGCAGATAGTGGTAAGTGGAAAGTTGGGGCTGTATGGGACTTTCACAGTACTTTTCGCTGTACCAAGAAACTCGAAATGAGTTGATGATTGAAAGTAAAGTTTCTGGTACTCATAGGCTTTTAAAACATGTTTACATCTCAATTCTAACTAGGTTGTGTGACTGACCTTGGGGACAATACATTATAATACTAATTGAGATGAAAAGAAGGCCGTTAATTCCTCACGTCTGCAATATGGGCTTGGTCATTGTTGAGTGGAGTTGCGCATGTGCAAACACGGGGGCGATACCACGAGTTGTGACAGTGACAGTATTACACAGCATTTGAAGCCCCTTTAAACACCACTGCAGCATATGCAGTATTATGGCCCTCCCAGTGACAGACATATGCTATTTTATTCCTGTTGGCGTCTGTTGTATTAGTTTGAAGGCCTGAGTTACACCAAGAGCACATGGCTACTTGATAACAAAAAGGACATACTTTAGCTCCGAATACAGTTTGGGCTCGATTCTACTAAAGAGGTGACATGGAAGCACTTTCCTTACAACAATGCTTTTAGCTGGAGCAGACCCTCCTCAGAGAGTGCATTTATAAGCTGCTGTGGACGTTAGCACTAGCCACGTTAGCATTAGTGAGTGTATTTGCCTATACTGCAATTGGAATGAAGGATTCTTTCCTAAGTATCGCCTGTACTGTTTGCAGAGGCCTGGTTGAGGGGGAAGTAAGCCTCGCTTTTCGAGTGCACTATAAACATATTTAACACACCGCTAAAATCAAGCCAAAATCGGGTCCATATGGATGTTTTATTTTCCCAGTAAATTGTCCAGTAAAAGCAAAAAACTGCATTTGTTGCTAACGTTAGCATATGTAGCATGAAGCTAACGTTAGTTTCCTGTTTAGCATTGTCTGTTTTTGTATGTATTTATGGGCTGTTGAACCACTTTGCTCCCCTCCATGTCTCTGTATCTTAAAGGGACTAGATGCAAGTTGACATTTTTATACTCGCTACTGCCACCTCAGGTCTTAAGTGTAACTGCAGCTTCTATATTAAGCTCGTGCATGACTGTACTTCGGACCCAAATTCCCTTTTACAGTGACAGTGGAGGATTTTAGAGGCAGTTGTGGTGAATAGGAATGGGCTCATTCTACACATTAGAACATTGATGGAACATATAGGGGGAGGACAATATATAATTTTAGCATTTTTAAACTCTCTCCATTCAGCGAGCCCCTTGCCCCTTCCATCAGCCCATCACGGTGCATTACATGACCAGATGCAATCATTAAAGGGAACAACAAAAAGTTGACTGATAGTTATTTTGATAATATAAATAATCGTAATTATTATAACCAAGATAATAGTGAGAAATAATTTTAACACCATCCGACAACCCATTAGTCCGACGTCTCATTATTCTGAAAATGTCCCATTGAGTAGGGGTTGAAAATAAAATTAGGTACAGGCAAGAGTCAACTGTAGGGTGTATGTCCCGATCCGATCACGTAATCGGAAATCGGGCCCGATCGCGTGGTTACAGACTCGATCAGGATCGGACATTACCTCCCGATCAGGACTCGGATATACAGTTTACGCATGTCCACTCTCATTACTTTTGATCAGATTTCGAGCTATGGCGAACCACTTTCTGTCCTCTCCCCCGGGCCCGGCGCCGCTGTCACTCACTCCACCTGGCTGCGTCAAAACGCTCGCACCATCCGCTCAGTCCGTGTCCCCCCATCGTCTGAGAAATCACCAAATCCACACAAGTGCCAGCGCAGGAGAACAATAACAACGTCCCCTATAACCCGTGCAGAGTCTACTGTGGGCTAAGCGAGGAGCGAGGAGTGAGGCCGGGCGGGGAGAGAGCGGTAAGAATTAGGCTAACAAACAGCTGTTTTTATCGCTATTACACCTCCACATGTGACTGAACCGTGGCTACTCAGACCCGCGCTGAGGGGAGATGTTTAAAAGTCCGTGATGGACAGAAACCAGAGCCCGGCCCGCTGCGCTCATACGTGCGCAAATACGCCGAAAGACGAGGGGAAACTTGTGTCTCTATTAATCACACATCCCCGCGCAGTAGGTGAAGTGAGAAGAAGCGCTTGTTTTCACTCCTCTGGTTGTGTTAAGCCTTTAGTAAAACACACACACTCTGTACACGCCCACAGTAGAGGACACGCGCTCACGCTCAGTGGACGGTGCAACGTGCACGCGGACCTCAACCCCGTCCCGGTTTTCAGCCTGGAAATGTGGCCACCCTATTACTTATTAAGGAGACTATAATCAAGTTAACATGGCACCTTTAACTTTGTGTAATTTAACTGTTTGGCCAAACTACTGCTGTGTTTTTTTCTGTACTGCCAGACAGTTTTGTACATTGCAGTGCACAAAAAAGTTATTGCCCAAGTTTTGTTTTCATTGCCAATCAACAAACACATTTAATAAAGAATGGGATTTAGATCACCCTCTCTGTGTAAAATTATAACACACTGTAAAGACTAATAGTCTTACTTACTTGAGAAAAAACAGAACAGAGTTACTCTCTACGACCACATTAGTCCAGTGCTCCGGTCTCTGCACTGGCTTCCTGTTGCTCAGAGAATAGAGTTTAAAACAGCTCTGCTTGTGTATAAGTCTCTTCATGGTCGGACACCAAAGTACATCTCTGATATGTTAGAGCCGTATGAACCACCTCGGGCCCTCAGGAGGTCTCCTGGTGGTTCCCAGAGTCACCACCAAACATGGTGAGGCTGCGTTTCAATTTCATGCAGCAAAGGTCTGGAACAGCCTCAGTGAGGACGTGAGACAGGCCTCAACCCTGAATATTTTTAAGTCCAGGCTGAAAGGACACCTTTTACTGTTGCCTACGGTGATTGATTTTTTATTTTTTTATTTTAACGAATTTTAGTATATACGTATGCGTGCATGTGTATGTGCACGCATGTGTATGTATATATATATGTATGTGTGTGTATATGTGTGTATGTATATATTTTATGTAATTTTATCAATTAATTTGTTGATTTTTGATTGTGTTTTTAAATGTTTTTTTTTGTGTTTGGTCATGCTGTGAGGCACATTGAGTTGTCATGTACATGAAATGTGCCATACAAATAAACTTGCCTTGCCTCTATATCCAAAACCATGAATGAAAACAAGTTGAATAATATCCATCCATCCATCCATTTTCTTCCACTTGTCCGTTGCCGGGTCGTGGGGGCAGCTGTTGTAGTTGCCCAAATCACATAGCACCAGCCCCCATGGCTCCTCCTGCAGGTTAGGGTTAGGGTTAGGGTCATGTGTATGTGCACATGTATATATATATATATATATGCATATGTATGTGTGTGTATATGTGTGTATGTATATATTTTATGTAATTTTATCAATTAATTTGTTGATTTTTGATTGTGTTTTTAATGCTTTTTATTGTGTTTTTAAATGTTTTTTTTGTGTTTGGTGTTGCTGTGAGGCACATTGAGTTGTCATGTACATGAAATGTGCCATACAAATAAACTTGCCTTGCCTTGCCTCTATATCCAAAACCATGAATGAAAACAAGTTGAATAATATATCCATCCATCCATTTTCTTCCACTGCTCCGTTGCCGGGTCGTGGCTCGTCCTGCAGGTGGTGGGTCCATAGAAGGACGGCCTCATGGTTCTAACCGGGCCTGTTAGTCTCTCATAAGGGGCTTCTGAACCGCTCTTTGTCTGACCCGTCACCTAAGACCTGTTTGCCATGGGAGACCCTACCAGGGGCACGAAGCCCCCGGCAACAGAGCCCCCAGGATCATTCGGGCGCTCAAACCCCTCCACCACGTTAAGGTGGCGGTTCCAGGAGGGGTTGAATAATATAGTTTTTCTTAATTTTTAAAACAATATATTAGGTATTGGATCGGGACTAGAGATGTTGGACTAATGGCACCTCTGCTCAATGGGACATTTTCGGATTAATGGGTTGTCGGACCAATGGCGTGGCACCGCCTTCTCGTACCTGTGGCGTTCCGCGTGTCGGGCTCGGCCATATCATCTAGACTATAATGTGGAGCAGCTCTTCGTAATGCTGGTGTTTACTATCCACACAATTTGCTCCAACGGGGGACATGTTTCCATACATTGCTCCCTAACTGTGTCATTTATGCGTGACGCGAGCTACTTTCACATGCAAAACGGCGAACACAGGCCTGCGACGGGAACTTTGCTCACAGAAGGGCTTGCCATTTGCATAATCAGCGTGACACATTAACATTCCCAATCACAGTAATGAGCGGAATGAGATTATCCGATAATGAATGTGGAATTGTAAAACATGTCTTCATCTGCACACGCAGTTTCTGCAGGCATGGGGAGTGAGGGGTAGCGCACCGATATTTTCCGCTCAGAGTGGAAATTGATAAAGAGTGTTAATCTAATCGGATCGTTTACAAAAGTGGGATACGGTTCTGGATCGCTCTCGAGAGCTTTTGTATAATTGTGCATGGAAGTAAACAAAGAATAGTGAGCAGCGACGGTATTGTTGCCAGCCGATTTGAGTAGTTTAGCTTAAAACAATAACAGTCAGATATTAGCCAGATTTGTGACCCTATTTTTACCCAAAATTATTCCAATTTTTTTTTTCACATTTCTTGATAATGGAGATTAACCTGATATTGTAAATCTGCAGATCTTCAGCACATTATCGTTCTATTTCTGGTTCTAGATGGCAAATATTTTAGTATAGGTATCGGAAAAAGTATCGATCAGGTATCGGTATTGAATAAAAATGAACACAGCCCTATGACCTAATTGGGTGTTCTGTTTGGAAAGAATTGACTGTATTTTGCACATTCTTAGAGTACAATAACGGAATTTGATCTCAGATTTGTGTAAAAATATAATCTTCAAAATCATTTAAAACACCCTGAGGGCCAGAGGTTCTGTGCTGAAGGGCCGGATTTGGCCCTCAGGCCTAAGGTTGCCTACCCCTGCCTTAGACCGAGGCCCTCGTCTGTGGGAACCACTGGTTATTGGGCTGCAGTCGGCTCCAGTAACGGCCTTAATGTGGATTGAGCCGTTTAGTTTGTCTGGCTCAGTGCTGGGGAAATTTTCTGGGACTTTTTTTGTTCCATAACCCTCAAGATCTTTTCAGAAATTCAAAACGACTGTCTTACTCTGTCCCACCTCAGCAGCTCAACAACCCGACCACGGTCTAAACAAGCATTTTGGATTTTGTGATCCAAAATGCTAATTTTTGCTCTATTTCCAATTGTTCTTTTGGTCGGGATTGAATGTCTCACAGGGACATTGATGGGGTAATCCAGGTTATGTTGGCCACAGTTACCTTTGAAAAAAATATTGTTTAACAATCCATGTAAGGCTTAATTCTTCAATTGCCCGATTCTATTCTTTATGGCTCCTTATTTTAGCCCAGGCTGGTGAGGAAACCTGTAGTAATGGCCTAAAGAAATTTGACTTTTCATGTCGCATTTCAAGAAAAACATTTTTGACACATTTTTTAACACTGCATGCGTTTGCCTCTGATTGATCACAATCATTAATTACACATTTAAACAGCCTAACTCGGATTGAGGACTTTATCAGGATGTTTCTCAGCCGCCCATGGGCGGCAATTTTAGCCAAATAAAAACTCATAGAAATGGTAAAATCTCAACAGTTTCAATCTTTCCATGGGAATCGCTCCGCTTTGTCAAAACGTGCTTCACAGAGCGAGAGAGAAGAGTCGGCTCCACAGCTGTTCACTGCGTAACGTCACACCTCTTCGGATGAAATGCTTTATTAACAAATTAATCTTTGAATGTATTCCTTCATGCAGAAAACCATTTAAATGAGGATCTCACTGGGTTACAGACACATTCCAACAATTAAATGTATCCTCCATCCATCCATTTTCTTCCGCTTTATCCGGGGCCGGGTCGCGGGGGCAGCAGTCTCAGCAGAGATGCCCAGACTTCCCGATCCACGCACACCTCCTCCAGCTGTTCTGGGGGGACCCCGAGGCGACACCAGGTCAGCTCGGAGACATAGTCCCACCAGCGTGTCCTGCTCCTTCCACGGGGCCTCCTCCCAGTGGGACATGCCTGGAGCACCTCCCGAGGGAGGCGACCAGGAGGCATCCGGAACAGATGCCCTAGCCACCTCAGCTGGCTTCTTTCCTCTGCTTTAAACACTTAATCTAATATTTTTTTTCGTGTCTGTGTCTGGAAATCTCTCCTAAAATTGAAAATGATATAAAATGCAAAATTATTGGGGTGTGACAATGTTGACAGCTTCAGCTTTCTAAACACACATTTGAAGTTACAAATGAATGGTTTATTTATAACAAGCACAAAACAATAGTATTAGTTTTGTAAACTGTAATAACGCTGGACTGAATCATTTATACACAATAATTACACTAAGATCTGCTCAAATAACTCATGATTCATGAATGCAAAGATTCCACCTTCATAATAAACAACTGTAATGAAAGCCCAGCCTTACCTTTAGAAGACAGACTATTTAAGCTAAACTGTTATGTTGGACCTTTTCTTTTGAATGAACTTACAATTATGTTTTGTATTTCTTGAATTAACCTGAAATGCATGAAAGTAATTACTTTGAATGGGGGCACTAATAAGCTTTCTTGCTTTTTGCTTACTCCTTTTGAGTTTTTATTATACCTTGCAATCTATGTTTGTAAATTGCTCAAATAAACCAACTAAACTAAAAACTCTTGCAGATGGATGTCTCTGAAGCCCTGGTAACCACAGATACACAGATGTGGTTCTTTAATGTCTGTGCTTTCCAGAGTGTCTAGCAAACACTACCATGTTGTGGAGCCTATGCCTATGCTGTCTCCTGTCCGCCTCATCTCAGGGCGCCGAAGTTTGTTTCAATCCATATTTACCCCCTTTGTTTTGTTTTTATCGCATCTACGAGGCCAAATGGGGCACAAACCTGAGCTGAATGCGCCGCTGCTCGTGTTTACTCCCGCCTGCTAATAATAACCTATGGCCGCGGGAGTAAAGAGGGACTTGATAAACAGCAGGAGAAGAGTGTGGTGCCATGTCATTGGTCCGACGTCTCATTATTCCAAACATTTCCCATTGAGCACAGGTGCCATTAGTCGACATTTAGTCAGAAAAAAACAGGGCCATCGGTCCGAAGTCCCGTTGGTCCGACCATAAACACCCAAACCCTAATATTAATGAGCATTACAAACAATCAAACGAGCTGCGGCGGTTCTAGTGTTGAATAAATGTCATGTGGAAGAGCTATTCTCTTCTCTTCAGCGGACTTGGAGCAGGCGTAATGGTAAACAAATGGTAAATCATTTAAGTCACTTCAGTGGTGATGTTTATACTTTTCGTTTCAGATAATGTAGCTACAGTACCAATAAATCCTATATTGAAACGTAACAGCTAATGCATGATTTCTGCACCTGCCCTGGATCCAGTACAGATAAATGCTGTATAAAAACAATACTTCAAATTATACTAATGATGATGTAATATCTTTTGTAGTGCTCCTTCTTTGTATGTCAGCCAAACAATTCTAGTGGTGATGTTATACTAGCAAATACAGTGAAGTAAAAACTAGATTTTTATCATTTCTATCGCAATATGAAGACGGCCAGCACTTACGAAACTTCTCAGAAAAGTGGCCGAGCGAGAGTACATTAGCGCGGCGACGTACGTTCGAAGGGCCGCTGCTACGGTTGTTGTAAAGAGCGGGGCTATCTAGCTTATTAAGCCCCACACTGACAAACTGACCCCCCAAGTCATCTTAACATAGTAGCTTATTCGCCTGAAATGGCCTTAAACATTCATTTTGTATTTAAAGAACGATGATATTAAGAGATTTGATTTACAGCGCAAGCGAAGATGACAGCTTGGTTTTATCAGCCACGTGGGAGTGTTAAACGAATGGACGGTCTGCTTGTCCGTTTACACCGCATCCACTTGCATTAATCAAAAGTGCACTTCAAATCTTTGGGCTTATTAAACCGCCCGGATCTCTGGGCTCTTGAGTCACTTATGAACGGTGTGCCAGCTTGTAAATATTTTCTTTTCCTGGTTTGGTTTTTGGGGTATTTTTTCAGTCGGCACTGCCAGGCCCTGCGGCTAAAGGCAGCGCTCCAGTGGTACTAAGTATTCAGGAGGCTGCCACTTGGCAATTTGAAGAGCCAAAAGCACGAACTGGCCATTTTAGATTATGTTTAATAGAGAGGCATGACTAGCAAGTGCTGTGACGAGTCAATTGAAAATGGTCACATTGGGCTATCTGTTGATTCAAAGGGTTGCTAATAAATAATAATAAATAATTAATATATTTTCGATGATTTTCTTTTATGTACTTCTTGACACTTGAGCTGTAATTATTTACTGTCCCATATCACGGTCAGGCAACATCAGGCCCGGGAGCCAAATCTGGCTGTTGGGCACAAATCTGAGAGAAAATTTGAGAAAATATATCCCTATTTATTACAGGTGAATAGGAAATAAAATATCCAAAAGATATCAATCTGGAACTGTTGCTACAGATTACTGACATAAATAAGTGGGAAAAGTGGAACGCAAGTTTTTCATGTACAAAATATTTCCAGCATTGCCTACATTCAAATAATGCAAAGTAGATGCAAAAGTGGTTTTCCAGAGGGTTTTTGTAAATATTGTTTTCTCTGTCTGAAAACTCCAAAAACATCAGTTTTATTTCGCGTCTGAGCAGAGACGCTCAGACTTTGCTCTCCACGCACACCTCCTCCAGCTGTTCTGGGGGGACCCCGAGGCGACACCAGGCCAGCTCGGAGACATAGTCCCTCCAGCGTGTCCTGGGCCTGGAGCACCTCCCGAGGGAGGCGACCAGGAGGCATCCGGAACAGATGCCCTAGCCACCTCAGCTGGCTCCTTTCAACGTGAAGGAGCAGCGACTCGACTCCGAGTTCCTCCCGGGTGACATTTCTACAAAGTCTTGTTGGGGCGGTTCTGTGCGTCACAAGGACAACTTTGTGATTGAATGAACGACGGAGACGAGCTGGAGCGTGGCCGTGTAGTAGTAGTAGTTTCTGACATGAAACGTTGACTAAGTGTCATAAAACAAGCATTGTAAAGGGTTTCTATTTTTTATTTTGACATTAAAACAAAGATAAAACTGGCCAAACTAGAGTGCCTAAATCTGTTGCTGCTAATTATTAGCGAGGGAGAATCCCAATTTGGTGAGCATGGCACAACTTCATAACACCAGTGAGTGGAACGGCAAGTTCTGCCGTGTGACTGTGTAATCAACAACACTTGAAATGATTCACCACCAAATCTACTATATCTGATGGGACTTTACATCTTTGTAAACGTCGGGCAACTATGTATGAAAATGTCCAGTTGAATTGATTTCAAGATTTTTTATTTGTCAAATCATGTGACTGATTTGGAATGATATTTCTCTCATCCTTGATTGTGGAGCAGTGGGTGGGGGAAGAGAGGTGGGAGGGAGGGCAGGGAGTTCAGCTAATCACACCATTTTCTCGCTGCTTCGCGCTCTGATGCCCTGATCACAGGTCCCTCACCTCCGACTGGAGGTCTCTGCCTCCACAGAGAGGAAGGTGAGCCGTGTGCTGCTTTGTGGCGGGGCTTGTATGTTATTAATGGCGTAACCAGGTACTATGTGTTTAGAACACCATCTTTTTATTTTCACAAAGTACAACGACGTTCCCAAACATGCGACCCAACGGTGTATACTACAACATAACAAAACAAACTCTCATAATTACCTTCCTTGTCGGCAGACCAACGCAGACTGGAGAGAGGGCGCCCCTCTTTTATACTCATTGGCCCCTCTCCTCAGCCAATCACCACAACATTACTGTTTACTACCTTAAAACAGTATCTGACCGTCATACATGATTTATTACAAAAACAAAATAGACGCTTAAACTAAACTAGTATGTCCCCGAGCTCTGAGAATGGGTTGGGCGTGATGACGTCACACACCGGCGTCCCGGTGTGACGCAATATATCCGGAAGTACACAGGCGCTCGGCTTGGGTAGAACAGAGTGTGGGGAAATGTTTGTTAGACAACAGAGTTATGGAGGGAAGATGGTTCAGCGGCGGCCCAGTGTGCACTCAAGACCCCCGCGATGGATGTTTGAAAGGTAACGTTTGCAAACGCGGAGCAGACGGAGGGGAAACGGGAACGTGAATCAGCAACAGGTGAGTGTGGGTGTGTGCGTGTGGGTTTAGGTGGGTGGCGGCAGTTTTCCCGCGGGCTTGGATGGGGTCACCCCGTCACATGCTTGTAAAAAGAGTCGCTCAGTTGGGACTTTTTAGAACCTAAAAGGAGGCTTATGTTTGGGAATGTTTTGGCTAAAGATGAGAAATTATGTCTGTGTAAGCTCTTAGTCGTACAGGAGTTGTCCATCTTCAGTGAAGGTACTTGAGTCATCTTCTGTACTCAGGTCGCTGACGAAGCCTTTTGGATGAGAGGCAAAACGTTTGAGACTTCAACTACTAAGGTTCAGCTCAGCCTGCAGCTTAGATAAAGACCACAGGGAGGATCTGGGGTAGGCCCGGCTCCTCCCCCTCAAATCACCGCTACTCTCACCTGTGGGTAAACACCTTTAAAGTAGAGCGTCTCTAACGACCTGCTCACCTCAGTGTATCAATCTGTCATGTTTTTCCCTAAAGGAGATTGGAGTAAAGTGACGGAAGATTAAATCTGAGCCCACTAGGGATGGGACAAATAACCGATTTGTATCGATACACTTATTTGCACACGAGAGATGCGAGTGCATCGGCAGAGAATCCACAGATCGATGCAGTTCAGAGGATAAACACAAGATGCATCGGATTTTACGCGCTCATATCGATTTAATCTAGATACGTTACGCTGCAAAGCCCCTCGGGCCACTGTGCGCGTCATTTGCGTGCGTGTGTGACGCTCCCTCCTCCTACGAGGAGCGCGTGTGTTCTACCGGTAACTTCAGGCTGAGAGCGACAGAAACACATTCGCGGCGGTGTGGAGTTGGGTTGGCCGCAGCGCTGTGTTGAATCAAGGACGTCTTGTGTGCAGAACGCGATGAAAAGTAGCAGTAAGCCAAACGCAGATAAATATTCCAAACATCGCCATGATCTGACTGCCCTCGTCATTGTGTCCACTTACAAGCGTAAAGAGTCCAGAAAGAGTTAAAAAATCCACTTTACTGCACTGTATTTGAGCCTGGTGGGAGGACACGTGTGACTGCGCTGAGGCAAAGGAAGCCCCGCCCAATAATTAGCATAACCATTTGAGCTTTTCTGTGTGTGTTATTAATGTGGAAATAATTCACACAATCGCCTTTTTAATTTTAACAAGACTGTTCATAGATTAATAATAATTGTCCAACAAAAATGTTGAAAAAACTAAAAACAATCTTAAGGTGGATAAACTCATAGAATATATAGGATACAAAACATTAAAAAAAGATATCAATTCAAGGCCTCAATAATTGTGATTTATTTGAGGTGGTTCTATTGAGTCATTGCATCAAGCATAGAGTGGAAGGCGAAACATCGAGATGCATCGTGATAATTGTCCTAAATCGAATCGTATCGGGCTGGTGGAGGTCACAGATGTGTGGATCGAGATGCATCGTGATAATTGTCCTAAATCGAATCGCATCGCAGCTCTGGTGTCGCAAGATGTATCTTAAATGAATCGGATCGTGGCAGGTGTATCGAGATGCGAATCGTATCGGACAGAGGCCTAAGATTCCCATCCCTAGAGCCCACCATTCCGGTTCATGGAGGGATTTTCTTTCCTGACAAAAATAGCTTCTTTAACTCCTCTTTCAAACCAACGTTCTTCTTTAGCTACAATGTTGACCTCCCCGTCCTCAAAGGAGTGGTTGGAGGCTTTGAGGTGGAGGTGCACCGCCGACTGAGGGCTGCTTGTGCTTTCTCTTTGGTGTTTATAAAGTCTCTTCTGTAAAACTTGTTTCGTTTCTCCAATATAATGTTGTTTGCATTCTTCTTCTTGGGATTAACTAATGTTTGTCTCAGTGTGTTCACCGGTTTGTGGAACACTGGAATCCTGTGCTGCCTAAAGATTCTCTGAAGTTTCTCTGAGACCCCGGCTACATACGGCACTACAACTCCCTTTCTTCTGGGCTCTGTAGTCTGTCTGTCTTGTTCTTTGCTGCATTCACTGGAAACAAATTCCACGTGTCTTGTGCTGGGCAAACTACAAATTATTCTAACCGCTAGCAACAAAGTGTTTAGCTGCGGGCAGGGCTGTGTCACGGAAATATAATTTCATCTCAGAGCGGGTGGCCAAAAAAGCCAATGGACACTTTGGAAACAGGGTAGCTATATGTACTGTGACTTTGGGCCTTGTTGAAACTGCTCAAAAGCCTGGCTCCGAAGAGTTTTACTTTTTTTGAATTGCTATGACCCATAAGACAACGCAATACAACCGCTCTACTGTCCAAAAACAATGTAAAACTCCAGGTGTTTGCCACGAAATAACAACATTTGAACATAAAAGCTAAAAAAGTAGAATTTGTTGGTAGGCTTGACATGCAGAGTCATTTTTCTTCCTTTTTCAGATAAGAAGGGAAGCCTCTGATTGTAGCAGCAATAAGCTAATCTAAGTCCTTGAAGTCTCTCCCATTACCTGATGAGGCAGAATAATGAGTTAACATTTAGAAAGGCGCGTTAGCAGATGGTGCTGTGATTTATACCAGTGCGTTTTCGAGTCGTGCATATGTTTTATGAAAGCCTGGATGGCTACCGTAGATGTCACTTTCTTTATAGATTTGTTTACAACAGGCATTTCCTGTAGCATCATTTCCATATGATTATGTGATGTTTCTGTTCTTATTTGCACTTCAGAAAGCAAAAAATCTTTTATGTATTGATTCATTTTGTGGAGTTGGCACTGATGATGAATTCACTGTTTAAGATGAAAGGGCAAAAAGTTAGACTCATTTTTCACCAGAACAAAGTTGACAGAATGTATTTAATATATAATGTTTATGGAGATCTCTGATGTGGTGTTCAAAAGTAAAGTTATTTTCCAAGGTGAGTCCGAGATATTTCAATTTCCGTTGATGGAAATAGGGTTCAGACTTGGAGTGAGTTGAAAACTATTTCCTTTATTTTCTCAGAGTTGATGTGAAGATGATGATGTGTGCGCCATTGTATGGAGTGGGTGACTGATCTCTGATCAGCAGTGATGGAGAGCTGATTGTTGAGGGGGACCAGAATTGCAGTGACATCGGAGCGATGGTGGTGCAGATGGTAGAGCGGGTCGTCTCATGATCAGAAGGTCGGGGGCTCGAATCCTGCCTCCTGAAGGTGCACGCTGTTGTTGTGTCCTTGGGCAAGACGCTTCACCCACCTTGCCTCCAGTGTCTGCGTACATTGGTGTATGAATGGGTGAGTGGATCCTTGCTGTAAAGTGCTTTGAGTGCCTAATGTAGGTGGAAAAGAGCTATATAAGTTGAGACAATTTATTTGTAGTATGTGGCAAAATACTACAAACTAGTGAATTTCTCCATTGTGAGGTCAATAAAGTATCTTATCTTTGGGGCTTGTCATTATCTCCTCAATATTGACTGGATGCTATAACGTTAATTAAGGAAACAGACCATAGTAATGCCCTTCTTTGCCTCCTATTAAAGGTAACCAGCCAACATTTGCGACTTTGCGGTAACGTCATATTTCATTGGTGGGCTCATAATCATAACCCAGCAGACTGTTAAAGTGGCGTTTCAGACAGTTGTCATTCAGTCATGTTGTGTCCAGTTCAAATCCTGTCATTGTCCCTTGTAATGCACCGTGGACTATATTGACCCGTTTAGTGCCCATTGACGTTCACTCCTTTTCAAGATGCATTGTGTGAAATGCTTTAGTCCATTTCGTTTTTCACCAGCTGAAAAGCTTAAAAAGCCACTCATTTCTGCGGATGTGCCGACCCCGGGTAAGTGTTTTAACTACTTTGTTATTCAGCCCCATTCACCACAGCTTTGAGTGCCACTGGGAACTTGGCTGACAAACTGAAGTCACTAAAGCTAAAATAGGGTGTGGGTAAAGGTGCGTGTGGCAGTAGTAAAAGCTTGATGACACAAATGCAGCCTCTGCAATGAGCAGTAGCAGTGGAATGGCCGTAAACACGCAGGAGTAGTTACGGTTAAAGTTTGTAAATCGAACATTATTTCACCAGCGGAGAGAATGACTTTATTGGCCATAGTTTTAAGGCAATTTTCTCAACTCTGGGGACGACATATCCACTTAAAGATGGGTCATTTTTGTAAATATTTCATAGACATGTTGGCCTAGATGAGCATGTTCACGTTCCGCCTCTCTCCTACTTTCACAGTCCCAGCTTCTGACCCCAATCGAGGTTTCGTTGGCACTTGTGAGTAGAGATGCACAGATCCAGCTTTTTGCTTCCGATACCGATACTGGGGGTGTGAGTATCTAAGAGACTTTCTATACTCTTTGTCTGCCAAGCCTTTTCTCGGACTCATCCCCCCCAGCCTGCCAGGATTTCTGCTCATTTTCAACATTCTTCACTGTGTACTTTTCTGAAAACCACATGCTATAAAGCGGAATAAAGATCCGAGTCTCTACTTTCATTTTATTAAAGGTTTATCAGTTTGTTTTTAATTGGCAAATGAACAACAACAAAAAACGATTTTGGCAAAAAGTGGAGTTATAATTTTGTATCACATTTTATTCAAGCAACTTTTAATAACATTTTGTCAAGTATTTAAAACATCCCAAACACAAATTACAACTCCCTATTTCTAAATGTGACTTTTAAATACGTTCAACCTGTTACACCCCCGCCTTAACTGAGCGGTTTTACCCAAATCCGAAAGCCTACAAAGGCCCTCTAAAACTGATTGTGCCTTTTTTGTTGCCTTCTCCGTCCCTTTTTTCGTCTTGCTCTTTCGTCACGTCTTTGTAACTTTTTAATTGTATCGTTACTTTTCTGGTACGTTTCCGTTGCTTCTTTGAGGCTTTTTTTTTGTCGTCACTTTCTTGTTGTACTTTCATCCTCGTTTTCTGCGCTATTTTTGATACTTTGTTCATGAAGCTTTTAGATTTGGGTAACGCCTAGCTGGAGAAAATGTGGCGGTTCGGTTGGGGGTTAAGTGATTAAAGGAACAGACCACCGCTTTTTCCACACTGAGATATGTTCTTACCTGAGCTTAGACGAGTTGGTACTTACCTGTCTGGTCTCTGTGCGTGCGCTCAGTCACACAAAACGACCAATGATGTTGTTAGCATTTGGCCTCTCCTGATGTATTCCTATAGCTCCAAACGAGGTGAAGTTAGAAGCGACCAAGCTCTTCCACGGGCACAAAGACCAGACTGGTACAAATCAACTCGTCTGAGCTCAGGTAAGAACATATCTCTGTATGGACAAACGGTGGCCTGTTCCTTAAACAACTGTAGAGCTGTGCATCTGAAAAAAACATTTCAGAGCTATAGGCACCCATTTCGCTGCCTTTTCCTTGATGTGATACATTATCCCATGTGAAATGGGACACACATCGCTGACGGTCATAGCACGTCTCTTTAGGCAGCCCCTTTCTGAAACATACTCGCCGCCTCTTGGATTGTCGTCCGTGTCTTCAAAATGATCTGACTCTGATCCCGTCTCATTGACTCTTTATTTCTTACTGGACTTTAATGGGATGAGCCTTCGGTGTGGAGCAGAGACCAGAGGTCCACAGGTGGAGTGTTTTTCCCAGTGCTCCACCTCCTGTTGTCAGAAGCCATGTCCAGGCTCGTTTTTAGTGTGGCTGGTACTGGCACAAGTGTACAAGTATAGCAGACCCCACCCTATTATGTCATGTTAAAAAGTCTAAATTACAAAAATGACCTACTGTGGCAACGGTTGGCATTTTTATGAAGGTCATTATTGTCAGTGGCAGACAACGAGTTAACAGAAGCTTGCTGTGAGTAGAAAAGTGCAATGGTTGTCTTCCACTTACAATTTTCTCATAGATAGTGTTTATTAAACGTTATATGTGGAACCTATGACATTAAAGATAAATATTTCAGTGTTGTGAACAAGAATGATAGAGGAATTGTTGTAAGATTGAAAGAGCGAGGAGGCCCATGGTTTGGATGCAAAACGGGGCGCGAGTGCATTTATATGAATGCTCTGAGAGGTAATTGGTTTAAAGCGTTACGGCAGCAGAGCAGCTGTGTGTGACGTGACAAGTGACAGGTCTTTCTGCTTGGATTTACTCTTCAGATTCATCATATAGGCGCTGCCTCAAACACAGTCTTCAAATCTTTTCTCAGCGCCTAACCACTCTCCTGCCAGATCTGCTGCTAAATTCGCTCTCTCTCCTCAGCCCCCTGAATCCCTGCCTGCGGTGTCACATATTCCGCTCCACATGAATTTTACATGATGGCTGGTCTGTGCAGTTAAAAGACCCCTCTCCTTCCCTTCCTCCCCCGCCTCACACCCGCCCACGCAAGCCACAAAGTCACAGAAGACATTAATATTTCAGTTTTCGCCTGCCTTTTAACTAGCACCTCATTGGTCTCCATAGGAATGCCTTGTAAATAGAGACTGTTTTCCGTGTCATCGGTGGAACTAATGAACTATGCCACTATTTTGAGAGTCTTGCACCAATATGTGTGTTGTTATAGTCATTCAAATATGTCCCAAATCGTGCAGATAAGTGGATGTAAATATAATTGTCAGACGGTAAGGTTCATGGCAAGCTGATTTTTAGAGCACAATTTGTAGAAAAGGCAATTCAAAGAGCTTTACTGCTACATGAAAGTGCACACACGTCATGTGCAGCTAAACAGAACTGTTTTCAGCCTGTGTTTAGTCCTGACTCTGGGACCAATGGGAGACCTCTCCCTGAGGTTCTCACTGTGTTTAGTCCTGACTCTGGGACCAATGGGGGACCTCTCCCTGAGATTCTCACTGTGTTTAGTCCTGACTCCGGGACCAACGGGAGACCTCTCCCTGAAGTTCTCACTGTGTATAGTCCTGACTCTGGGACCAACGGGAGACCTCTCCCTGAGGTTCTCACTGTGTATAGTCCTGACTCTGGGACCAACGGGAGACCTCTCCCTGAGGTTCTCAATGTGTATAGTCTTGACTCTGGGACCAATGGGAGACCTCTCCCTGAGGTTCTCACTGTGTTTAGTCCTGACTCTGGGACCAATGGGAGACCTCTCCCTGAAGTTCTCACTGTGTATAGTCCTGACTCTGGGACCAACGGGAGACCTCTCCCTGAGGTTCTCACTGTGTATAGTCCTGACTCTGGGACCAACGGGAGACCTCTCCCTGAGGTTCTCACTGTGTATAGTCCTGACTCTGGGACCAACGGGAGACCTCTCCCTGAGGTTCTCACTGTGTATAGTCCTGACTCTGGGACCAACGGGAGACCTCTCCCTGAGGTTCTCACTGTGTATAGTCCTGACTCTGGGACCAACGGGAGACCTCTCCCTGAGGTTCTCAATGTGTATAGTCTTGACTCTGGGACCAAGAGACCTCTTCCTGAGGTTCTCACCGTTTTTAGTCCTGACTCTGGGACCAGCATAAGACCTCGCCCTAAGGTTCTCAGAGCTGAGAATGGTGTTAGACCATGAAGAGCCATGTACACAAGCCAGGCTGTTTTCAAGTATTTTCCCTGAAACCTGAGCACTGGACTAATATGGTTCATATGTTGATATTAGTGGGCAGTTAAAACAATCCAGAATGTCCTCCCACTAAAAAGGGACAAAGAGAACAGTCTCCTCTTTGTGCAGTGGATGGACACAAAGGTTGTTAATGTGTGCAGTACATTTCACAGTGCCTATAGCGGAGACACTGCCCTCAGGAGAGGGAGGGGGCAGACGGACAGAGACGCGGAACGGCTGTGGACCAGGATTACAATGTCCACATGGGAGGAGTCCACTTGCCGCCTGTTGCCCTGATTCAGTACTACATAATCCAAGAGCATGAGTTGGGACAAGACTTTCTTTTATCATTTCATAGACATAGCGGTAGTCTGAGCGGAGATGATAGTATATTTCCGGACTCCTTGCCCCGCCCTGAGCAGCACATGCATGCCAGTGCTCAGAGGAGACAGCTTATCGAAGCGGAGAAAGTGCGTGCTATAGGCAAAGCAGACGCCAGGCTCTAAAGTACAGAACATGAAGACACAAATGTACTGCTCCAACTGTAATGAGTCTCTCTGCTCTGTTTTGTGGAATATCATGGTTTTGAACTGTAAGTCCTCAAAGCATTTTCTCCATCCTTTTACACTGACTGTAAAAAGTTACATTTGTTGAAACGGTTACATATATGTATGTTGCTTTTATTAACCTATCATTTCTGTCTATAGTATGAGATGGTTCCGCAGTTATATGAGCCGCAAATTCCGGCTTCCCATGAGTTTTCCTTCACAAAAACAAATTTCCTTTCTGGGAGACAGAAAGGCAAAATTTGAATTATTATTCTTGCTTATTGAAAAACTAACCAAGACAAATTATTTATATGTCGTTGCTGAAAATATCTGCAATTCAATTTTATCAATTTTTATTCATAAAGTAAAATAAAAAAGTGACTGTCATAAAATGACAGAACATTTTGAATACTTTTTTTCACCTCAGTTCACCTCAAAAGTTTCAAATTGATATCTTTTACCAAAAAAAAGTGTCCCTATTCCCAGAGTCAACAGCAAAATCTGGTAAAGTGCGCTCTTGTATGGAGCCCAGCAACATGTACTAAAATGTATATAGGCCTTTACACAGGAACTAACGCACAATGTGCTTGAAGCTGGAGTAACCGGTTCATTTTTTGTGCGATAGAGTATGTTTCTTTTGCCACCAAAGGCCTACATTTTTAATTATTATATGTGGATTTTCTTGCCCTTCTTTTTATCTAATTATAGCATATTTCTATCAATAACTAAAGCAGTCAACTCTAAATTTAAAGTCTTCGAGGTGACCCACGGGAATGTGCCAGCAACTAATCCGGGCAGAAGTTTATAGTTTCTGCTCAACTCAGCTTCGACTTTCGCAGCTTGAAAACCAATGATAAAGAGCACACAACCAAAGACAATGTCATTATTAATATTGGGGGGGGGGGGGGGTGGAGTGTGTTTTCAGGTGCTTGTGAATAGACAGACTCAGCAGTACTCTTCGCTCTCAGGGGAGTGTATTCCTTTATCAGAGAGGAGCAGTCTCAAAATAACAATCCCCCAGGTTTTACACTTTGCGTGCCCATTCATAGCGAGCCTCCGTCCCCGTGGTACCCCCGTACACAATGGTTTACCAAGTTTTTTGTGTGCGTTTCCTATAGGCCTGCCTCTAATGAGACCCACCCCCCGCCGCGCGCCAAAGTAGATAGGGCATTGTGGCTGTGATTAAAGAAAATGTTGTTTGTGAATGCTAATGAGCCGACGTCGAGGAACAACAGCACAACAAAGCGGGTCGGGATGAAAGGGCTGATCAAAAGCAGGTGCTCCACGGAGGAAGGGATTTTTTCCAGAGAACAAGGCCAGGTTTAATGTCGGCTGACTGCGGATAATGTGCGTGGTGACATGTGACGGAGAGCTAAGCCATGTTAAGATCTAAGTCTGGAGGTCTGACGAATGGTTAGCTGAGTCACCAGGGCACCGTTTGAACAAAGCACCAGGCACAAGAGAGATTTAGGATTTAGGAAAATCAGGTTCCATCGTATTTTTCCTCCTCAGAGTTAGGGTTAGAATCAATCGGCAAGGTTAACGTGTATTGCCATCATCATCCATAATGATGATGACATGACATGCAGTCTGTGTTGTCATGGCAACCGCTCTCTCCAGGTGCAGCTGAGTTTTTTGCCTTTTTCTGCGACCTGCATTTGTGGTTTTTGTGTTCCACATTGTTTTTCTGGATAGTTGTGGACGTCTT
Organism: Proterorhinus semilunaris; assembly: GCA_021464625.1. NCBI lineage: Eukaryota > Metazoa > Chordata > Actinopteri > Gobiiformes > Gobiidae > Proterorhinus > Proterorhinus semilunaris. The sequence continues at coordinate 8,455,315 of CM038348.1, forward strand.
TGCCGTGTTTTTGAGGAGGTTTGGGGGATTTGTTTACTTGGAGAGTCCATAATGGTCCTGAAGAAAGCAGCTTTTTAAAGGTAAACAAAATGCTATCTTATCAGCTAAACCCATTTGAGACCTACACATTTCTTCTTCTGAATCATTGAAGAGGCACCAAGAGCCCCCACAGCTGCAGCACAGGGGAGGCGTCACAAGAGGAGCTACAGGAAACAAAAAAAACTAGAGATGGTAAAAGACTGTTGTGGAGCGGAGGGATTGGAGGGAGGAAGAGGAAGAAGGAGGTGAGTCTGACCAGTGCAGGACACCACGCTCTGAAACAGGGACAAACCCAGGAGGATCAGAGGAGACAGAGGGCAGCCAGCCAGGTTTCTTCCGAGTGCTACAGTTTCCCCGACCTCCAAGGTCATGCGGGTCAGGTTGACACAGTGGCTCAGGACTAACACCTGAAAACTATTTCGTTGTACGCTTGTACAATGACAATAAAGCACTTACTTGGGTCGTGGCTTGTCATTATAAGTAAGAATGAAATGTGCATATCAATCATGTAAAATACTGTATTTTTCTACAAGGCATTGTGGAATGAGCTTTAAATTACCCAATAATAAGTCATGATCAAAAGAACTCATTTGAACAGATTTTGAAAAAGCACACACACAAAAAAACAGTGGATAAATATTCACAAACTGAAAATGGTTCCGTGATCCCTTTTGGGTCCCGACCTGCAATAGCACCCCCCAGTGGATAGGTTTGACTTCATATTTACACGTGCATGTTTAGTATTTAAATTTATCGACTGTGCAAATTGACCTTTTTATGTCTTTTCCCGAGTGCCGGAAGTCAAAATCTCATTCATTTAATGCACACAAAGTTATAAAAGCATTTTGTGGTATTTTCAAGTATTGCCGGGTTTCAGGTTCTAGAATGTGATGATGTCACCGGACCCAGCGGGGGGCAGGACACAGTTCTTCCTATTAACAACATTACACACTTTCACAAGTCATAGCTCAAAAGAAAGAGTATGAATTACAAAAATGATCATTAATATCAGTCACTGGGTCCATGATCTCTCTGTACAAGACCAAAAATATCCTCAAAAACAAAATAATTTTCCTCCATATAATAGTATTGGCCTTTGGAATGCTGTGATGTCACCTGCAACCCAGCAATTTAGTGTTTTCTCTCTTATAAAATGTCCATGTGATGGTTGGTAGCTACCACATAGCTGATTCGTCGTGTTGTTAAACTCTTCATTTTAGATTTTGTTTTATTTTTTAAGTCAATGCATAAAAATAATGGGATTTTTACCTTCGGCGTTCACCAAATAGCCGGAAGTGGGCGGAACTGTTGAGCTCCGTTAGGGCATTAAAGCAGAACTAAGTAACGTATGCGCCTCGAGGCCATAAGCACCACTGTAGGTGTCGTAGCATGTCACTTTTTTTTTTTTACTCATTAATTGTCCGTGAGACCCAATAAAGGCGGTAATAAAGTATGTTATGCACGTGTTTTAATGATAATGAGAGTGGATCTGTGCCATGGGTCGTTCTGAGCAGTGACTCTGGCTGTCGTGGCTCACAGATCGTGAGCCACGACTCATAGGCTGTGAGTTGCGTGAGTCACCAGAAGTAGGTCGGAGGTGTTTGCGGCGCTTGCTGTCTCTCCACAAGAGACCGTAAGTCTCTATCACTTTCTGTTCCCAAGTTACGTCTGAAAATCGGCGATGTTGTAGGTGGCAGCAGCATGGACCTGATGGGGTTCAAAAATGTAATTGAAATTTGGTTGGCCCGCCAGCAGATGGAGCCCTAGGTGTTTACCTAGGTAGCCTATGCCTATGCCCAGACTGATACAATATATAGAAGGACTAAAATATACATTCTGGACTTGCCAGGCTAGACGGAAGCGAGGCTGCCCTTCTGAGCCATCGGCCCCTGAACTGATACAATATATCTGTCTGTGAACGTGAACTACTTTCATAGACAGCCAAGGAGGGTGCAGTGCCCTTGCCCTAGGGCATGACGACAGGCTTCACGTGATTTGCACCACCATCCTCCTAGTTATTGGACGGCCTGCGCTATCGCCTGAGCCTATATCTTACACTGACCACATTTACTTTTCAAAACATTGAGGTATCACTATACTCAGTTCTTAATAAAAATCATTTAAATAAGTAAGTACAAGCGTACAACGAAATAGTGTTCAGGTGTTAGTCCTGAGCTGCTTCGGCTGCCACTGTGTCAACCTGACCCGCATGACCTTGGAGCTCCGGGAAAGTGTAGCACCCGGAGGAAACCTGGCTCTCCTCTGATCCTCTAAAACGGTGCAGCGCCTCCTGGGCCCGTCCCTGACAGCACGGTGTCCTGTACTGGTCAGCTCCTCCACCTCCTCCTTCCTCTTCCTCCTGCAGCTCCATCCGCTCCACAACAGTCTTTCACCATCTCCTCGTTTGTCTCTTCCGTGTTTCCTGTAGCTCCTCTTGTGACGCCTCCACTGTGCTGCAGCTGTGGGGGCTCTTGGTGCCTCTTCAGCGTCTCAGAAGAAGAAATGTGTAGGTCTCAAATACGTTTGTTAAGTGTGACGTCACGACTTCCGCTTCCGGGTCCTGGCAGACCGGCAAATATGCGAGAAAAAAAACATGACAAACTCTTAAAAACAACCATCGATATTTCGTAAACTCAACGGAGAGTTACTGAACCTACTTATTTCTCTGTCTCATTAGCCAAAAATGCCGCAACTACTGCTAAAAAAGTCATATTTACTCAAGTCGGTACTTCCGGGGTTAGCGTAGCTGCTGCGCCGTTAACATTTTTCTCCGCTAACCCTGATGTAGCGATTTTGGTAAATATTACTTTTATAGCAGTAGGTACAGCATTTTTGGCTAATGGGCCTGATACATAAGAATGTTCAGTAACTCTCTGTTGAGTTTAAGAAATATTGATTGTGGTATTAAAGAGTTTTTTGTAGTTTCTCGCACATCTGCCAGACCCGGAAGTAGAGCTGTGACGTCACCACTTAACAAACATATGGGTTTAGCTGATAAGCTAGCATTTGTTTACCGTTTAAAAAGCTGCTTTCTTCAGGACCTTCAGGATCTTTTGGACTTTCAAAGTAAACAAATCCACCGACCCTCCACAGAAACACGCCAAAGACAAAAGTACAAAAGTATCCAGTAAAACCATGCGGAACACAGAACCCCCAAATGCAGTCCGCAGAAAAAGGCAAAAAATTCAGCTGCACAAGGAGAGAGGGAGGTTGCTTTCACATCGCCATGACAACAGTCATAATAAGTCATAATAATTTATTCTATAAACATTTTTAAAACTTGCAAATGTGTATGGCTTTCTATGCACATTGTTCGGCAGAGGCCTTAGCAATGGACTTATGTTGGTTGCAACAATTGAAACATCGACTCTTGTTTTTCCACGGACCTTCTCTGCCAACGCTCTCTTCGTTTCCAACTCCAGGCGTTTCCGTCTCCACTTCTGCTCGATCGCCCTCGCCCACTCACATCTCCCCTTGATGAAATTGCGACCGTTGTCCCATCGCTCCGTCGTATTTTATTGTATTGACTCCACCATAAACACCTGCCTTTTGTGCGAGCCAAAAGCGCGGCGGCTCATATCCAAAGCACATTCGCTCAGAGTGCACCGGACGGCGTGGGCCAAGCGCGGAGCCAACTGTGCCAAACCCAGTGTGCTTCTGGAGCAGCCAGTGCCACCACCGCGGGCACAAGTAAAGTGGAGGACGCGCCAGAGCAACAGGCAAGGTGCTGGTTTTCCTCTCTATTGCTAACAGTCCAAAACAACATGCATGCACCAAAATATACAGTTATGTAACCCACTTCAGAGTATGTACACGCCTAGGTTCGTGGGAACTGAGAAGTAGAGTAATAACCAAGCAACACAGGTGTAACGTTTTGAAATGTGTAAACTCTTTAGTCAACAATATTGTAACAGCTTACAAAAATTGTGTACACACTACCTATGGGCCCAAAATAAAATTAGAATAAAATGAAATAAAATAAAATAAAATAAAATAAAATGTCCTTTTTTTGGTGGAAATGTTCCTTATGGAAATTGTTCTTAAAAGAGTTCAATCCAGAGTTCAAGTCAATTAGTCAAAAGGGGAATAGTCAAAGTCAAGGGTAAGTGTTTCGAAGGTCTTGTTGGTGCCGGTTTGTTGAACTGACACAATCCTACCACACGATTCCAGAGAGGCGTGGTGGAGGTTCACAGTTCACTGAGAAGGCTCGCCATCTATGGATCAATGGTTCACCTGGTATGATTCAGGGACTGGAGCTTCTTGGTCTTTTTCTAGCCTCATAAAAAGACCTGACCTGCATATATATATATATATAGGTATACAGGTTCAGTCCAAGATCTATACAATATCAACTAGGTCTAGTGTTGTACAACATTATACTTCTGTTCTCAATTTTTTCCATATAGCTTAGTTCACATAAAGAACAATAGCTATTTAACAATGAAGTCAGCATATACTATTTTAACTTTGTTATTACAATGAAATCTAATTATGTTGTCACATTTTTCTAATGAACTCTCTTCTATCTGTTTTAAACCATTTTTACATAGGATTTTTAGATTTCAAATAAAAATAAATGAAATACAATTTTTTAATTGAAAAACATTTCCATGAATTGCAGCATAGCTGCTCTTATCCACTTTAAATAACTTAAAATTATATTTTATATGTCTACTGTATGTAACTTGAACCTTTAGTCTCACAACGTAAGAATGTTACAAAGCATATTTTTGTAATACATGCCAATCAGTTTATAATTCTCCTTAACCATGAAAGAAATTTCTTTTCTCATGTTATTTCTTTAAAACAACAGAAAACAGAATATTCTCTAATTGGAGCTAGCATGGTCACCTCGTGGTTTTCACACACACACAATCATTGAACACATTAGCTTACCAAGAGAGGTTTTCAATAGGAGAAGCCAGGACAGATAACAATGGTTTTGCGATGGCTCTCCCACTTCTAATACAAAATATACATGTGTTTACATAACGGACTAAATCATATTCAACTGTCAATAAAAACAGACATGTTTTCATACCTTTTTTCTCCGCTTTTTTTTCCCTCATGGGAGAACCCAAAGCAGCGCTCCTTCCACGTTTTAGCGATGTTAAGCTAACGGAGGTATTTTAGCGAACTACTTCCGGTTTCCCACAAAATAAAATGTAATTTCAAAATAAAACCCACATTACTTATAAACGTAAAATAGGAATAAATAATGATGCAAAATTAATACAAATAACAGGTTAACCCCTTTTTTTAGGCGGGTTACAGTTATGACCAATAAAAGGGAATAGTCTGTGTGTACTAACCAAAGAAGGGATTGATTTTAGATTATACTACAGTACAAATCAAATTAGCGCAGTAATATTCATTTGGAGACGCCGCAGTTGAATCGTTAGTGAAGACGACAGATTTGTACTGGTTTTAGGCCAGACACGGCAGGTGGAAATATCGATGTTTCGCTCATTGGTCAATGTGGAGCTTTTTAGCTAGTTTTCTCCCTAAGACTAACATCGTAGTTTACCGGCTAGTTAGGGATGGGAATTTAACAGATGTGCATTGATACACAAATGTGTGCTCAAGAGAGCCACATATTGGTGCAGTTCAGAGGAAAACATGGAGGAAAACCATTTGTCCCGTGCTCTTATTGGTCTTATCTAGATACGTTATGCCTGCAAAGCCCTTAGGCAGGCTGTGCGTGTCATGTAATGTATGCACTTTACATAGAAATATCTCAAAGTGCTACAAAAGAGAGAAGGTTTGTGTTTGTGGTCTGGAGTCGTCTGGTTGTGATGAGTTGGGTGCATGTGCATCATGTGCTCCAACGGGGAGCGCAGCGTGTGTCTTACCAGTAAACTTCAGGTTGAGAGCAGAGAGACTTGAATCCGCGGTGTGGAGTCAGGTTGGCCGCTGCACTGTGGTGAATGAAGGACGTCATGTAAGGTTGCAGGAAGCCAAACACAGATGAATATTCCAAACATCGGTATAATCAGCCATCTACATTTGCCCAAGTCATTATGTCCATTTACAGGTGTAAAGAGTCCAAAAAGAGTCCAAAAATCCACTTTACTGCACTGCATTTGAGCCAGGTGGGAGAACATGCCTTAGGACCAGACACTGCAGGCGATTAGGGGAAAAATAATGTAGTGATATGAAGTTGAATTTCCGCCCCAGCCTCAATTCTCTTGCTGACTCCAGCAGGTTTTCCTCCAATATGTCCCTGTATTTGGCTCCATCCATCTTCCCAACTATTCTTACAATCTTCCCAGTCCCCACTGAGGAAAAGCAGCCCCATAGCATGATGCTCCCCCCACCATATTTGACACTGGGGATGGTGCACTCAGGACGATGAGCAGTGTTAGGTTTGCTCCATACATAATGTTTTGCATTTGGACCAAAAAATTAAATTTTTGTCTCATCTGACCAAAGCACCTTCTTCCACATGGTAGCTGTGTCCTCCATATGACTTCTAGCAAACTTCAAACGGGATTTCTTATGGCCTCCTTTCAATAATGGCTTTCTTCTTGCCACTCGTCCATGAAGGCCAGATTTGTGTAGAGTACGACTTATAGTTGTCCCATGTACAGATTCCCCCAGCTCAGCGGCAGTACGTCGCAGCTCCTCCAGAGTTATCTTGGGGCACTTGGTTGCATTTCTGACCAGTGCTCTCCTTGTTCGGTCTGTTAGTTTAGGTGGACGGCCGTGTCTTGGTAAGTTCGCAGTGGTGCTATACTCTTTCCATTTCCGAATGATGGATTGAACAGTGCTCCGTGAGATGTTCAAATGTTGGGAAATCTTTGTATAACTTAAAACTGCTTTAAACTTCTCCACAGCTTTATCCCTGACCTCTCTGGTGAGCTCCTTGGCCTTCATGATGTTGCTTAGGGACCAATACACTCTGACCATAGCTCTGAGGCCCTCACAAAACAGCTGGAATTATACTGAGAGTAGATTACACACAGGTGGCCTCTATTTAATGGTTAGGGCAAGGTGTGAACATTCTTGTTATAAAGACAACGTAATGCTCTCAGAAAATTCTGTATGAATACTTATGCACGCCCCACTTTTCACTTTTCTATTTTTGTAAAATAACAGAATCATGTATCATTTTAATTTCACTGTCTGTTACTTGTGAGTGAACTTTCAGTAAAAAATTCAAAATAACATCTTTATGTTTAGGGTTGTAAACATGACAAAATGTGCAAAAGTTCAAGGTGTATTAGTACTTTCGAGAGGCACTGTATATTGTGTTTATTTGCCGTTATGCGTTTCTATAAATCGATGTTGTGGAAAATATTACTATACATATTTTTGTCATATTAGGCTTTAGTGATTATATATAAAACTGTGTTGATGTAATCTGTGCTTTAATACAACTGACAGGCCATTCCATTATACTGCCCCATTGTTGTATTTACGGTTGGATCCACTGGGGGGCAGTATGCTAAAAAGAGGAGTCGGATTGCGCAGAAGAAGAACGTTCCAAGAGCACTGATTGGTTCGACAAGGAGACGCCTACTTCCTGTTACTATAAATTACTCACGCACAGAAGGTGCGGCCCCTCTCTTCTCCTCGCTGGCCGACCACTATGCTAAGATGTAGCTCTGATTACTTGTGTGCTTTAGTTTGTAATATAGGGAATAAAACAATGATTTTGATTTTTAATAGATCTAGTCTTCGTCTTTTGTCCATAGTAAAGAATATGCCGACGATGTCAAGTCCCAGTCATCCAGATGAATTACATTTTCAACTAACTGGAACCAGGTTTCTAGATAGAAAGGTTCTATACTGCCACATTCTTCTGCAATATAAAACAAGATGTGTCTTTCTCACACGCTTGCAACACCTTGATTTCCAGTGGTTTAGCCTCACACTCATGCAGCGATTAACATTTAACAGAGACTCCATTAAAATGTCTCATCTGCAACAAAACCGCACAAGTGCCTCCAATTTGTTTCCACCCTTTCCCCTTTGCGTAATACTAGCAGGCCTCAGGGACACCGTAAAAAACCCTCGCTACCATGCCTGATATTTGTTTAATAGCACTCCCTACAAATGACGGGATGATATCGAGTCAGGAGGCAGGCTGTCAGAGGGCAGGACTTTTAGAACAATTGCCTTTCAGAGCGGCCGGTGTGTGTGAGTGGCGCTCATGTAATCGGCCGCGGTCCGAACACACGGGCTGTTGTTGGGCTTGTCAGGGGAAACGTGCCAGGGGCTGCATACAGAGAGGCACGTTCACAGGGCTGATGAATGAGCCACTTAAACAGAAAGGTGAGGAGACGTCACGGGGAATCCTAATGGTGTTTGAGGAAGGGGTTTCATTCAAAGGGCAAGGGGGGGGAGCCGGAGTGGGTAGTCCATAAATACCGAACAAAGGAAACCACACTTAAGGCGAGACACTGCAGGGGAATGTGGGAAAAATGAACATTTGGATCAATTTGAAACTTTTGTTGTACATTGCTGATACACATATGTTTCCAATGACATCACGCTACGTCCAGCGGCCATTTTGAATACCGAAGTAGAATTATGCAGTACTACAACATGTAACAATATCTCTACTCAGGATATAAATGAAAGACAACTGATTGACAGTGGCATTTTTATGAACACGGCCCCAGAGACGCACGTTTGTGTGATATAACCAGCATGTGGCACAGACGTAGCAGCTCTGTCTGTCGAGCTACAGCAGGAGTTACTAAAGATCATGCTACCGTTTATCAATGGCTTCAAGATGATAAACACATGTGTGGCTCACATCTATGGAAGAGGAGAGACACGCACATCCGACGTTCTAAACCAGTGTGCCGGATCCAAAATAGCACATGATAAGAAAAGGAAAAGATCCGCACAACTGAGGTTTGCTCACCGATTTATTGTTCACCGAAGGTGGTGGTTACGTTTCGGGTCTAGCCCTTCATCAGACATGAAAGTTAGCTCTGACACACCTGTTATATATACACATACTAATTTGTGTCACGTGATACAGAGGGGTCACATGATAGGTGTGTACAGGCACAGTTGAAAACAAAAACAAACAGTGGACCAATAAAACCACAACATAGTGCCATGAAACTCACATCTATGAACACGGAGGAAATACTACAGTAACAGCTCTGACCTCTGTCGCATGTTGTAGCCAACACAGAAACCCCAAATGCAGTCAAAGGTTTGGATTGTGGTTCAGGGCTTTCTCTAGGAGAGGTCGGAGCTGAGCTGTTAAAGCTAAATGCTAACCGGTAGCATGCTAACATCTTTAACATGACTCACTGGTTGTCTGGCTCTGCCATATTATTCCCTGTCCAGTCCACGCAGGGAAGTCAGTCTGGTCACGGAGCAATTTGAATGGGCACAGATTGTCAGTGAAATAAACCAATTAGCAATTAACGGACATGACGACAGCTGTAGTCCAAATCACAAAATACGTGAATTGTCCACTCCACAGACACGCTTTTTGCCCAGCTAGGCCACAACAACACAATCTATGCACCAATGTCACATCTGGCCAATTCTTTAAATGTAGAGGAGTACAATCAGTTCCCATCCCAAGAAACATGAAAGCGTTCCTGGGTGGGCTTGAACCACCAACCTCTCGGTTAACAGCCGAGCACGCTGACCAATTGCGCCACAGAGACACAGAGTGGATAGCAGTACATACTTTTAACATCACAAACTTCATGAGTAAAGTTGATTTTATGATTCACGTTTGCCTTGGGCTTCTTACTAAAGTAATTGTGAGTCCCAGACAGTTAGAAACTGTGGAGAATGAGGGCATCGATCCCTCTACCTCTCGCATGCTAAGCAAGCGCTCTACCATTTGAGCTAATTCCCCTCTGCTTACGGTATTCAAAAAAGTAACATCAGCTGGTATGTTGTACGGCCCAAAAAAAAAACACATTGGGACACATGGCCCACTTAATCAAGTAAAGTTATTTTGGGCTTGTACTTTTGTCTGGAGGTAAGTACAGTGACATGAGAATGTCATTGGTTTGCTGTCTAATGTTTCATATCGCCCTCCTCAATTTCAGTGCACGCACAGTTTTCAGAACAATTACTGAAAAGGCACTGCTGGGATTTGAACCCAGGATCTCCTGTTTACAAGACAGGCGCTTTGACCAACTAAGCCACAGCACCTCAAGGCTCAGCAAATGCTCCCATCGTTGAGGGAGTAAATACAAAGAAGTGGGCCAACGTCCCATTTTGCAGTTTCCACGTTAGCTCATAGGTTCACCTTGCGGAGTCTTATTACAAAAACAAAACAAAAAAACAAGGATTCAATTGTCAATACTCTATCAACTACAGTGGAAAATGGTCTTGATGTTGTGCTTGTACAGTTACTTTTCCTGGGCTGCTTTTAGTCCAATGGGTTCCGACTGCACTGGCATTATTTGTTCATATAAAATGCAATTGTTAAGAAGACACTTTTGGAACACAAAACGTGAATTGCCCACTCCACAGACACGCTTTTTGCCCAGCTAGGCCACAACAACACAATCTATGCACCAATGTCACATCTGGCCAATTCTTTAAATGTAGAGGAGTACAATCAGTTCCCATCCCAAGGAACAAGGAATCGTCCCTGGGTGGGCTTGAACCACCAACCTCTCGGTTAACAGCCGAGCGCGCTGACCAATTGCGCCACAGAGACACAGAGTGGATACCAGTACATACTTTTAACATCACAAACTTCATGAGTAAAGTTGATTTTATGATTCACGTTTGCCTTGGGCTTCTTACTAAAGTAATTGTGAGTCCCAGACAGTTAGAAACTGTGGAGAATGAGGGCATCGATCCCTCTACCTCTCGCATGCTAAGCAAGCTCTCTACCATTTGAGCAAATTCCCCTCTGCTTACGGTATTCAAAAAAGTAACATCAGCTGGTATGTTGTAGGGCCCAAAAAAAAACACATCGGGACACATGGCCCACTTAATCAAGTAAAGTTATTTTGGGCTTGTACTTTTGTCTGGAGGTAAGTACAGTGACATGAGAATGTCATTGGTTTGCTGTCTAATGTTTCATATCGCCCTCCTCAATTTCAGAGCACACACAGTTTTCAGAACAATTACTGAAAAGGCACTGCTGGGATTTGAACCCAGGATCTCCTGTTTACAAGACAGGCGCTTTGACCAACTAAGCCACAGCACCTCAAGGCTCAGCAAATGCTCCCATCGTTGAGCGAGTAAATACAAAGAAGTGGGCCAACGTCCCATTTTGCAGTTTCCACGTTAGCTCATAGGTTCACCTTGCGGAGTCTTATTACAAAAACAAAACAAAAAAGCAAGGATTGAATTGTCAATACTCTATCAACTACAGTGGAAAATGGTCTTGATGTTGTGCTTGTACAGTTACTTTTCCTGGGCTGCTTTTAGTCCAATGGGTTCCGACTGCACTGGCATTATTTGTTCATATAAAATGCAATTGTTAAGAAGACACTTTTGGAACACAAAACGTGAATTGTCCACTCCACAGACACGCTTTTTGCCCAGCTAGGCCACAACAACACAATCTATGCACCAATGTCACATCTGGCCAATTCTTTAAATGTAGAGGAGTACAATCAGTTCCCATCCCAAGAACCATGGGAAACAAGGAATCGTCCCTGGGTGGGCTTGAACCACCAACCTCTCGGTTAACAGCCGAGCGCGCTGACCAATTGCGCCACAGAGACACAGAGTGGATAGCAGTACATACTTTTAACATCACAAACTTCATGAGTAAAGTTGATTTCATGATTCACGTTTGCCTTGGGCTTCTTACTAAAGTAATTGTGAGTCCCAGACAGTTAGAAACTGTGGAGAATGAGGGCATCGATCCCTCTACCTCTCGCATGCTAAGCAAGCGCTCTACCATTTGAGCTAATTCCCCTCTGCTTACGGTATTCAAAAAAGTAACATCAGCTGGTATGTTGTACGGCCCAAAAAAAAAACACATTGGGACACATGGCCCACTTAATCAAGTAAAGTTATTTTGGGCTTGTACTTTTGTCTGGAGGTAAGTACAGTGACATGAGAATGTCATTGGTTTGCTGTCTAATGTTTCATATCGCCCTCCTCAATTTCAGTGCACGCACAGTTTTCAGAACAATTACTGAAAAGGCACTGCTGGGATTTGAACCCAGGATCTCCTGTTTACAAGACAGGCGCTTTGACCAACTAAGCCACAGCACCTCAAGGCTCAGCAAATGCTCCCATCGTTGAGGGAGTAAATACAAAGAAGTGGGCCAACGTCCCATTTTGCAGTTTCCACGTTAGCTCATAGGTTCACCTTGCGGAGTCTTATTACAAAAACAAAACAAAAAAACAAGGATTCAATTGTCAATACTCTATCAACTACAGTGGAAAATGGTCTTGATGTTGTGCTTGTACAGTTACTTTTCCTGGGCTGCTTTTAGTCCAATGGGTTCCGACTGCACTGGCATTATTTGTTCATATAAAATGCAATTGTTAAGAAGACACTTTTGGAACACAAAACGTGAATTGCCCACTCCACAGACACGCTTTTTGCCCAGCTAGGCCACAACAACACAATCTATGCACCAATGTCACATCTGGCCAATTCTTTAAATGTAGAGGAGTACAATCAGTTCCCATCCCAAGGAACAAGGAATCGTCCCTGGGTGGGCTTGAACCACCAACCTCTCGGTTAACAGCCGAGCGCGCTGACCAATTGCGCCACAGAGACACAGAGTGGATACCAGTACATACTTTTAACATCACAAACTTCATGAGTAAAGTTGATTTTATGATTCACGTTTGCCTTGGGCTTCTTACTAAAGTAATTGTGAGTCCCAGACAGTTAGAAACTGTGGAGAATGAGGGCATCGATCCCTCTACCTCTCGCATGCTAAGCAAGCTCTCTACCATTTGAGCAAATTCCCCTCTGCTTACGGTATTCAAAAAAGTAACATCAGCTGGTATGTTGTAGGGCCCAAAAAAAAACACATCGGGACACATGGCCCACTTAATCAAGTAAAGTTATTTTGGGCTTGTACTTTTGTCTGGAGGTAAGTACAGTGACATGAGAATGTCATTGGTTTGCTGTCTAATGTTTCATATCGCCCTCCTCAATTTCAGAGCACACACAGTTTTCAGAACAATTACTGAAAAGGCACTGCTGGGATTTGAACCCAGGATCTCCTGTTTACAAGACAGGCGCTTTGACCAACTAAGCCACAGCACCTCAAGGCTCAGCAAATGCTCCCATCGTTGAGCGAGTAAATACAAAGAAGTGGGCCAACGTCCCATTTTGCAGTTTCCACGTTAGCTCATAGGTTCACCTTGCGGAGTCTTATTACAAAAACAAAACAAAAAAGCAAGGATTGAATTGTCAATACTCTATCAACTACAGTGGAAAATGGTCTTGATGTTGTGCTTGTACAGTTACTTTTCCTGGGCTGCTTTTAGTCCAATGGGTTCCGACTGCACTGGCATTATTTGTTCATATAAAATGCAATTGTTAAGAAGACACTTTTGGAACACAAAACGTGAATTGTCCACTCCACAGACACGCTTTTTGCCCAGCTAGGCCACAACAACACAATCTATGCACCAATGTCACATCTGGCCAATTCTTTAAATGTAGAGGAGTACAATCAGTTCCCATCCCAAGAACCATGGGAAACAAGGAATCGTCCCTGGGTGGGCTTGAACCACCAACCTCTCGGTTAACAGCCGAGCGCGCTGACCAATTGCGCCACAGAGACACAGAGTGGATAGCAGTACATACTTTTAACATCACAAACTTCATGAGTAAAGTTGATTTCATGATTCACGTTTGCCTTGGGCTTCTTACTAAAGTAATTGTGAGTCCCAGACAGTTAGAAACTGTGGAGAATGAGGGCATCGATCCCTCTACCTCTCGCATGCTAAGCAAGCGCTCTACCATTTGAGCTAATTCCCCTCTGCTTACGGTATTCAAAAAAGTAACATCAGCTGGTATGTTGTACGGCCCAAAAAAAAACACATCGGGACACATGGCCCACTTAATCAAGTAAAGTTATTTTGGGCTTGTACTTTTGTCTGGAGGTAAGTACAGTGACATGAGAATGTCATTGGTTTGCTGTCTAATGTTTCATATCGCCCTCCTCAATTTCAGAGCACACACAGTTTTCAGAACAATTACTGAAAAGGCACTGCTGGGATTTGAACCCAGGATCTCCTGTTTACTAGACAGGCGCTTTGACCAACTAAGCCACAGCACCTCAAGGCTCAGCAAATGCTCCCATCGTTGAGCGAGTAAATACAAAGAAGTGGGCCAACGTCCCATTTTGCAGTTTCCACGTTAGCTCATAGGTTCACCTTGCGGAGTCTTATTACAAAAACAAAACAAAAAAGCAAGGATTGAATTGTCAATACTCTATCAACTACAGTGGAAAATGGTCTTGATGTTGTGCTTGTACAGTTACTTTTCCTGGGCTGCTTTTAGTCCAATGGGTTCCGACTGCACTGGCATTATTTGTTCATATAAAATGCAATTGTTAAGAAGACACTTTTGGAACACAAAACGTGAATTGTCCACTCCACAGACACACTTTTTGCCCAGCTAGGCCACAACAACACAATCTATGCACCAATGTCACATCTGGCCAATTCTTTAAATGTAGAGGAGTACAATCAGTTCCCATCCCAAGGAACATGGAATCGTCCCTGGGTGGGCTTGAACCACCAACCTCTCGGTTAACAGCCGAGCGCGCTGACCAATTGCGCCACAGAGACACAGAGTGGATTGCAGTACATACTTTTAACATCACAAACTTCATGAGTAAAGTTGATTTTATGATTCACGTTTGCCTTGGGCTTCTTACTAAAGTAATTGTGAGTCCCAGACAGTTAGAAACTGTGGAGAATGAGGGCATCGATCCCTCTACCTCTCGTATGCTAAGCAAGCGCTCTACCATTTGAGCTAATTCCCCTCTGCTTACTATTTTCAAAAAAGTAAAATGAGCTGGTATGTTGTACGCCCCCAAAAAAAACACATTGAGACACATGGCCCACTTAATCAAGTAAAGTTATTTTGGGCTTGTACTTTTGTCTGGAGGTAAGTACAGTGACATGAGAATGTCATTGGTTTGCTGTCTAATGTTTCATATCGCCCTCCTCAATTTCAGAGCACGCACAGTTTTCAGAACAATTACTGAAAAGGCACTGCCGGGATTTGAACCCAGGATCTCCTGTTTACTAGACAGGCGCTTTGACCAACTAAGCCACAGCACCTTGAAGAGATATAATATTTTTATACGATGTTTTGTTCCTTTGGCTATTTAGCAAACTAACCAAAAGTTGTCATTCAGTGCAGAAAGGTGTGGTTTCCTCAGAATCCTTTGTTTCAAGGAAAGATTAAAAGACACAGCAACCCCCACCCGGTCCACTGGCCACTTGGACAGAAGGGGTCAAATTACGACGGAACTGAATGGACAGCTTTGGGGAGCCAATGGGAACGATGACAACACTACATGTGGTCTTAGACTCATAAATCTTGTGGACAATGGAATGTGTAAAAATACTGTGCTTCCCCAGGGAAGAGTCAGTCTGCCCATTGGCAGGGCGGCTGGCAGACTCACATTTGATAGGGAACTGGGGAAGACAGAATTCTGTATTAAGATGACATGTTAAGGGAATAAAACTTCTAATTTTAACTCCTTGATGTGTCATCAATTCCTGGTATTTAATTATTAGTTTATGTAGAGTAGTTTTTGACGACTCTCAACTCCTCCTCCAGTTTGAATATGCGGTGTTGTCAATTAAAGGTAATGTTAAATAGGGAAAAAGTAACCTCCGTCGTAGCGATACTATTTTATGGTGTACAACGACAACACAGGAAAACGGCTGTTTTCTTTATGTGGTGACCCCGGGAGAACTGCAGGGGGTGCTGAAGAGCCGTCAAACGGAGACGCGACGAGGTTCGGTCTTGGAGAAAAAAAACCCACTCTGCGTTAGAAATACCAGGTTCTTTCTTCCACCTCATACAACAACAATTTCATGGACGTCATTCTAGCTTAAGGTAAGACTGCTTTTGACCTCTACTATTGTGTGAGTCTCAAAGTACGTCTAGTTGGCATATTTTTCCAAATTTTAGATTACTTTTTAACGGAGTTGGCTGTTGTGTGGTGTAATCTGTGAATTGATGGTGGAACTAAGGGTAGGAACGTTATAATTTGATATCTTAGATACCACAAAAAAAAATAAAAATAGTGGGATAAACTGAAATTATGAGTAATTAACGGGCTGCGCGTTGGGATTTTACCCCTGTAAAAGCTGAAAGGCACGTAGGTTGACCCCCCAAGGCCGTGGACGCACGGTCTGAAATACAACGTTGAAATAATCGTTGACAGTCTTGGGGTCTGTCTAAAAGAAAAGGTTGAAGGCCTTAGAAACGGGGTTTCTTAAATTATACATTAAACAGGTTGAAGGCCTTAGAAACGGGGTTTCTTAAATTCTATTTATATTAGCCTTTGTTAGCTTTCGTTAGCTTAGTGCGCTAGCATACAGCATGGTTAGCTTAGTGCGTTAGCATACAGCATATTGTTGATAAACGTGTACTAAACCCACAAATGTGTTAAACCCAGCTCAGTGTGTGGACACTGAAGGCTGTTCTGTGTAGTAGTGTAGGATTTTATTGAAGTGTGGCGCATGGTTTGTTTTCAATATGATCTGTTTGCTGTTGGTGTGCGAGGTTGCTAAGTTAGCTCTGAGAACAAAGGATTAGCTTTAGCATTTAGTTTTTTCCATGTGGTACTGTTATTTGGCTGTTATTTTGTAATACCGGAGTTTCTGGCCGCCATCGCTGTAGTGCAACCGTATGGCCTCTAGGTTTTCATTGAAAGGCATCGGACTTTAGGCACATTATACTATTTAACGCGTGTTTTTATTTTTATACACTTATCTGATTTTGTTGATCGGAGGGGGAGAATACAAAATTGTTTTGGTTGTTCTTGTTAGTCTGTTTGGTTTTTTGTTAACTGTTGTTTTGTTTGTGGAAATTATTGTGTCTTGTTGTCTCTTTGTGTAATGTTCTTTTTATTGAGTGACTGAGTGTGTCCGGAGTGAAACTAAAAGTGCATTTGCTGTGTCTGCATTTGTGTAGACGCAGCAAAGGACTGATTAAACGGGAAGTGATGGACGCATTGGGAAAGTGGCCATTTTCCTTTGTGCCCAGACATCCGTGTAGGAGGGTAAGTGGAGAAATTGCTCCGCCCCTCATTACAAAAAAAATAAGATGAAAAAAGAACATTTTTGACCGAAGATATTGTTTTAAAAGTTATTTTTGTTTTGTTTTTATAGAGAAACATTTCTGCTGGTGGTAGAGTTATGTCTCCACAGCATACATTTGAAGAACAAGTATCCAAAATTAGTGTGAGACAAATGCTATTTTTTTAAGCCTGTGATTAACGGAGCATTTAGGGCTCTGAGAGATGTTGCTGAACGAATTAGAACCTCTCTCCATACGGTGGCGCCGTGGAATGAAAACTGAAGCAGAGAAGACCTGTCGTGGGTTTGGATACATTGATTGAAAGTACAAACCACTATTAATTTAGAGTTTAAGTTGATCTTTATGCGCCATTTTGGACGCATTACCAAAAGTTATGAAGGAGCAATTATGCAAAATTCAAATTATTGTTAAAGAAAACCAAATAAATTAATGAATACATTTTGAGAATATGGAGAACGCCCTTGACCAGAGGCGAGAGCAAAATTGAACTGAAGGTAATGAGTGCAACTTTTAAAGGTGCAGCTTAAAGGAGCGAGTAATGAAAGTAATAATGAAAGAGAGTTATAATGAGTCTACTTAAATGTGCAGTGACTTATGGGTGTGGTGTTGATAATTGTGGCCAAGGATTGTTTCAGAGGAGGACCAACAACGTTCGAGGAGATCGAGGCGTTTACAACAACGCTGATGGGGACAATACAATGCTGAGACTGCTGCTGAGTGCAGAGGCATGGGAGTACAGAACTCTGTTACCTGTGAAGGTGAACGGACAGACTCTTGACATGCTGGTGGATAAAGGTGAACAACACTCATCTGTCAACTTTGAGACTGTGATCATTAACGGACACCATCTACTGGGTGGATACAGGAAGACCACCCAAAACCTTTCACCAAGCCAGTGCCTAGTCAGCTCACAGGACTGAATCTGACACGCCAACTCAGACTCCTGTTTCTCTCCTCGGATGTGATATGCTGATGACAGTGAGAGCAACAGTTTTGTGCTCTCTGAATGGACTAACAGTGACTTTTCCCTGATTGGACAAACACCTTGCTGTCTGACAGTGGTTGCTGAATGCAGATATATCTACTGGGAAGAGCTGAAGGACTGTACAACTGACGTTTGACCTTGGATCAAACATTCACTTTGCCAAAGCCACCCACCCATTGATCACTGTACTTTAATATGATATGGAAAAGCTTTTAAGGCTAACCTTAGTGGACATGAATGGTCCTTTTAAAATAACAAAATTAATTAGGCAAACGAGGTGTGACTGTGAACTGTTTACACCCTATAGAACAATAATATGATGTGTTTATAACTCGTTTGCTCTCTCTCCTGGACAATAGGCTACAGAATTTGTTCCATGACCAAAGCGTGAGTGAAACAAAAGATTGGTAAGAAATTGAAGTTTCTGAAATGTCCTGTACTCTCCATCCATGTATGCCTACTCTATAGACATTGATGCTATACTTATGTCCGTTTTGGAACATCATTCCACGACACCATGATAGAGAATTACGTGTTTATGAACTGACTGAAAATATCTTAATGCACCAGATAAAGATGGTCTTTAGGACCTACTGATGCTGGTTTATTTACTAAATTGAATCGATAATCTTTAAGTTACAACTAAATGCATTTGTCTGAATGTTTTAATACAAAATTTGAATTTGAAGCCTTAGAGGGCATTGACATGTGATAGAACTGTGAGAAAAAAAAAAAAAAAGCTGAAGTGAATTGGGTTTCGATCCTTTCTCTTGCTCTGCTCCTGGCGTCAATCCGTGAGCAGATCGAGAGGAAACTTTTATGAACTTGACAGGCCATTTTGGGGCCTGAGATCAGACTCCTCTTTGATTCCACGGGAATCCAGTGGACACTGATCTTGAAAATGTATGTTATAATCCCTATTAAACCCATCTACACTCATTAGTTTGTGTACTCAGGTTGGAGGTGACTGTTATTCTCACTTTGGGAGCCGCTGTGAGCTCCTTCCCAAGCCTGTCTGACGGTCCTCTGCCGCGATTGGACTGAACCAGTGCTGGTCTGATCCCTTTTGAGGACACTCCCAGGACCTCACATGCTGTCCAGGTCGCGAACCTGACGAGTGGTGTCACACCTCTCACTCGCCATGTCGACCCAATTCTTCCCACTTTCAACCTCCCTGGTCTGCACCTGACATTTGTTATTTTGCTATTGTTTTCTTTGTGTTATGTAGGTGCCGGAGGTATTAATCTCCAGTGAAATTTGAGTTGGTTTGTTGTGTTTCCTGTACAAGGATTGAGGTCTCACTTGTTTATGCATGTTACGTGACTCTTTTTTGGACTGAGTGTCCTCAGTCCAAGAGGGGGTGTTACTTATGTGGGGAAATTATTATAATTTGGTTTATTTTGGCATGAGAAGGAACTGATACACATATATCTAAATGACAAGACAAACGAAAACATAAAGTGACGAATTGACAAATGTTATGGTCAACTAAGATTTCGGTTTCAGATAGGTAAATCAATTTATAATACTCTGTTTTTTACGTTTGCTGTGATTCTGAAGTGCACACAGAATCTGTGGTAAATGTGGGAAACGGAAGCTAAAAGAGAGTTTTTCTCTGTAGATTGATGAAACCTGAATTTCTGAATTTTCCAGATAAAATTGACCCTAGCATTCCAACAGACAAATTAAGTTAAATAGGTTTTTGAGTCCAGCCATAATTTGCAAGATTAGCTGGCATGGTCGTTCTAACGGTGAGCGGCCCTGATGAGAATTTTTGTTTTTGTAATTTTCGTCTGTTCTTTTGTGTTTCTGTTACAGATCTCTGTTGGTTCCTTGTCTCGGTGGGTGCTTGTGAGTGGTCGTCATTGTGAGAGTTTTTGACCCAAATTAATCAATCAAGTTTTATTTCTAAAGCGCCTTACAATAATCAAAGTTGACCAAAGCATAATGATGTAGAAAATATAGTGGACGCCGAGGGAGCATGAACCGAGACAACGACCTGACAGAATCAATACGGGGAGGAATTCGAGAGCCCCTCCCGAGAGGAGGAGCTCCCGCTTTGGCCCCATCGGCCCCTCCTCCATATGTACAGAGCGGGGCGTCCAGCTCCACTTTTTACCCCCAGTTAATAACCCTTCATGGACTGGTGGATGTGGACGTGGCGGCTGCGACCTTGTTATCAGCGGAAGAGCATAAAAATGGCCATGCCCGGGTGCCCGCCTAAGTCTAACTCAGCGACCTTGCCTGAGCGGACTTACCATCGAGGGTCTACATTAAAAAAACCACACCAGGACCTGATGGAACGCTCCCAGATACTTAGGACCTTTTGACGTGACTCGAAGGACCGCCACCGCAGTTAAGGTAGAGGGGCGTGACAACTGGTACCACTGGTCACACTTGAAGCCCTGTTCTGAGAAAACAGGCTGACATTGGACTCATACGCATCCCAGACGGTTGACACATCCTGACGAATATGGTAGTGGGTCTAACAGCCCCACTGAAGGGGGTGGGGGACACCAACCCCTACCCAGACGGTCACAAAGACATAAAAAAAGACTAACAAATATGGACTTAAGGCCTGGGTTTTAAAACCAGGACCTTTTAAGGTGTCCATACGGGGTGTGGGGCCTGACACTTGCTCTTTGCTTGCTCATCATACCAACAGTAATAAAAATAGACGATCCACATAGTTGTGAGGGACGGGTCAGAGGACACCCTATCAAAGAATTGAAATTGGCCCTCTACAAGGTATACAAAGACGTAGGTAAAACACCTGGAGAAAATCTGGCCATCTACTGCAACAATGTTGGTGAAAATGGGAGAAGCAGTGTCGGACCAACACACCCTAGACTGGATCACCCATTGTACAGAGAGAAGAAAAAAAATGATAAAAACATGGGAAAACAAAGAAGGAACAAATTACGCTGTTTTGAAACCTGTGATTTATGATGTATCTAACATGTCTGTTTCCACAGAGGGAGATGGATCTAGGAAGCGACGGTCTTTCAATACGGGGGGGTCATACACCAGGAGAGAATAAATGGGTAAAATTAGCTAAGCACACGGCCATGATTACCAACTCAACCCTGCAGGTGGGAAACCGTACCCTCGGTCAATCATACGTACCTTTCTCTGATGACGGCGGCCGTAAGCCCCTGTTCGGAGATGGGAAAGGATTTATCGCCACGCTGATCCCTATGATCGGTGTGGCGTCCTCCATGCAGCGTATAAATGAGGTATGGTGGATCCTGGAGGACCTAACTGAGGTAATAGGCGACATCTTGGACCAAATGGAACGGAGTCCAGAACTTAAGGCAGTGGCTGTTGTGGCTATGCAAAATAGAGTGGCGTTAGACGCCATGTACGCTGAACAGGGTGGTATGTGCGCAGCAGTGGGCCTTGACCACTGCTGTACATATATTCCCAACGACACTGGCAATTGGACAGCCATTAAAAATAAAGTAAAGGAACTCAAAGACTTCCTCGCGTCTCAAGAAGACCAGGGTCCTCAGTGGACCTGGCTAAATTGGTTGAATTCCGGTTCCTGGATCCATATCCTTCAAAAGGTGGGTATTCTTATAAATGTAATACTCTTGTTTTGTTGTGTTTTGTTGTGTTGTGCCTCTCATTCGCAGCATGGTCTCCAGGGCTCTGGGTTCCACTGGGGGCATCTATACGATGGGTGATGCGTCCCAGGGGGACACGGAGCTCGGGACAAGGGAAACGCCAGAAGGGGGTGGTCCCAGCCTGTACTTGGAAAGAGTACGGAAGGCTTTGAAATATGAATGGAACGACCCCCGACAAGGCTGTGATGGAGAATATTGTGGTGGAGATAATATCTAAACAACACTGTTCGGTGTTGTTGCGCTTGCTGTGTTTTGTGTGCAGGAATGTTTATTTTTGTGTCAGAGACGGTCCCAGGGGGACGTAAAAGTTGACATGTACCGTTGACACGGAATAAAAACCAGCCAAGTTCCGCCTGGAAAGATAGTAAGCGGAAGTTACACATGGAGAGAGAGAGATGATTTTGAAACCACTCAGCGGCTGGTTGAGTATGCCCTACATAAAGTGAACATGTTTTTTTGGTGTTATAATATGTGAAATTGTACTGTGATTTTTGATACAGGCTGTACTTTTGTGAACTTAAAAATATTATGGTTTTGTTGTCCTCCTTTGGGAGGTCAAAAAGGGGGTCTGAAGAGATATAATATTTTTATACGATGTTTTGTTCCTTTGGCTATTTAGCAAACTAACCAAAAGTTGTCATTCAGTGCAGAAAGGTGTGGTTTCCTCAGAATCCTTTGTTTCAAGGAAAGATTAAAAGACACAGCAACCCCCACCCGGTCCACTGGCCACTTGGACAGAAGGGGTCAAATTACGACGGAACTGAATGGACAGCTTTGGGGAGCCAATGGGAACGATGACAACACTACATGTGGTCTTAGACTCATAAATCTTGTGGACAATGGAATGTGTAAAAATACTGTGCTTCCCCAGGGAAGAGTCAGTCTGCCCATTGGCAGGGCGGCTGGCAGACTCACATTTGATAGGGAACTGGGGAAGACAGAATTCTGTATTAAGATGACATGTTAAGGGAATAAAACTTCTAATTTTAACTCCTTGATGTGTCATCAATTCCTGGTATTTAATTATTAGTTTATGTAGAGTAGTTTTTGACGACTCTCAACTCCTCCTCCAGTTTGAATACGCGGTGTTGTCAATTAAAGGTAATGTTAAATAGGGAAAAAGTAACCTCCGTCGTAGCGATACTATTTTATGGTGTACAACGACAACACAGGAAAACGGCTGTTTTCTTTAACCTCAAGTATCAGCAAATGTTCCCATCGTTGAGGGAGTAAAAACAAAGAAGTGGGCCAACGTCCCATTTTGCAGTTTCCACGTTAGCTCATAGGTTCACCTTGCGGAGTCTTATTACAAAAACAAAACAAAAAAACAAGGATTCAATTGTCAATACTCTATCAACTACAGTGGAAAATGGTCTTGATGTTGTGCTTGTACAGTTACTTTTCCTGGGCTGCTTTTAGTCCAATGGGTTCCGACTGCACTGGCATTATTTGTTCATATAAAATGCAATTGTTAAGAAGACACTTTTGGAACACAAAACGTGAATTGTCCACTCCACAGACACGCTTTTTGCCCAGCTAGGCCACAACAACACAATCTATGCACCAATGTCACATCTGGCCAATTCTTTAAATGTAGAGGAGTACAATCAGTTCCCATCCCAAGGAACATGGAATCGTGCCTGGGTGGGCTTGAACCACCAACCTCTCGGGACACATGGCCCACTTAATCAAGTAAAGTTATTTTGGGCTTGTACTTTTGTCTGGAGGTAAGTACAGTGACATGAGAATGTCATTGGTTTGCTGTCTAATGTTTCATATCGCCCTCCTCAATTTCAGAGCACGCACACTTTTCAGAACAATTACTGAAAAGGCACTGCTGGGATTTGAACCCAGGATCTCCTGTTTACTAGGCAGGCGCTTTGACCAACTAAGCCACAGCACCTCAAGTCTCAGCAAATGTTCTCATCGTTGAGGGAGTAAATACAAAGAAGTGGGCCAACGTCCCATTTTGCAGTTTCCACGTTAGCTCATAGGTTCACCTTGCGGAGTCTTATTACAAAAACAAAACAAAAAAACAAGGATTGAATTGTCAATACTCTATCAACTACAGTGGAAAATGGTCTTGATGTTGTGCTTGTACAGTTACTTTTCCTGGGCTGCTTTTAGTCCAATGGGTTCCGACTGCACTGGCATTATTTGTTCATATAAAATGCAATTGTTAAGAAGACACTTTTGGAACACAAAACGTGAATTGTCCACTCCACAGACACGCTTTTTGCCCAGCTAGGCCACAACAACACAATCTATGCACCAATGTCACATCTGGCCAATTCTTTAAATGTAGAGGAGTGCAATCAGTTCCCATCCCAAGAAACATGGGAAACAAGGAATCGTCCCTGGGTGGGCTTGAACCACCAACCTCTCGGTTAACAGCCCAGCGCGCTGACCAATTGCGCCACAGAGACACAGAGTGGATACCAGTACATACTTTTAACATCACAAACTTCATGAGTAAAGTTGATTTTATGATTCACGTTTGCCTTGGGCTTCTTACTAAAGTAATTGTGACTCCCAGACAGTTAGAAACTGTGGAGAATGAGGGCATCGATCCCTCTACCTCTCTAATGCTAAGCAAGCTCTCTACCATTTGAGCAAATTCCCCTCTGCTTACGGTATTCAAAAAAGTAACATCAGCTGGTATGTTGTACGGCCCAAAAAAAAAACACATCGGGACACATGGCCCACTTAATCAAGTAAAGTTATTTTGGGCTTGTACTTTTGTCTGGAGGTAAGTACAGTGACATGAGAATGTCATTGGTTTGCTGTCTAATGTTTCATATCGCCCTCCTCAATTTCAGAGCACGCACAGTTTTCAGAACAATTACTGAAAAGGCACTGCTGGGATTTGAACCCAGGATCTCCTGTTTACTAGACAGGCGCTTTGACCAACTAAGCCACAGCACCTCAAGTCTCAGCAAATGTTCCCATCGTTGAGGGAGTAAATACAAAGAAGTGGGCCAACGTCCCATTTTGCAGTTTCCACGTTAGCTCATAGGTTCACCTTGCGGAGTCTTATTACAAAAACAAAACAAAAAAACAAGGATTGAATTGTCAATACTCTATCAACTACAGTGGAAAATGGTCTTGATGTTGTGCTTGTACAGTTACTTTTCCTGGGCTGCTTTTAGTCCAATGGGTTCCGACTGCACTGGCATTATTTGTTCATATAAAATGCAATTGTTAAGAAGACACTTTTGGAACACAAAACGTGAATTGTCCACTCCACAGACACGCTTTTTGCCCAGCTAGGCCACAACAACACAATCTATGCACCAATGTCACATCTGGCCAATTCTTTAAATGTAGAGGAGTACAATCAGTTCCCATCCCAAGAACCATGGGAAACAAGGAATCGTCCCTGGGTGGGCTTGAACCACCAACCTCTCGGTTAACAGCCGAGCGCGCTGACCAATTGCGCCACAGAGACACAGAGTGGATAGCAGTACATACTTTTAACATCACAAACTTCATGAGTAAAGTTGATTTCATGATTCACGTTTGCCTTGGGCTTCTTACTAAAGTAATTGTGAGTCCCAGACAGTTAGAAACTGTGGAGAATGAGGGCATCGATCCCTCTACCTCTCGCATGCTAAGCAAGCGCTCTACCATTTGAGCTAATTCCCCTCTGCTTACGGTATTCAAAAAAGTAACATCAGCTGGTATGTTGTACGGCCCAAAAAAAAACACATCAGGACACATGGCCCACTTAATCAAGTAAAGTTATTTTGGGCTTGTACTTTTGTCTGGAGGTAAGTACAGTGACATGAGAATGTCATTGGTTTGCTGTCTAATGTTTCATATCGCCCTCCTCAATTTCAGAGCACACACAGTTTTCAGAACAATTACTGAAAAGGCACTGCTGGGATTTGAACCCAGGATCTCCTGTTTACTAGACAGGCGCTTTGACCAACTAAGCCACAGCACCTCAAGGCTCAGCAAATGCTCCCATCGTTGAGCGAGTAAATACAAAGAAGTGGGCCAACGTCCCATTTTGCAGTTTCCACGTTAGCTCATAGGTTCACCTTGCGGAGTCTTATTACAAAAACAAAACAAAAAAGCAAGGATTGAATTGTCAATACTCTATCAACTACAGTGGAAAATGGTCTTGATGTTGTGCTTGTACAGTTACTTTTCCTGGGCTGCTTTTAGTCCAATGGGTTCCGACTGCACTGGCATTATTTGTTCATATAAAATGCAATTGTTAAGAAGACACTTTTGGAACACAAAACGTGAATTGTCCACTCCACAGACACACTTTTTGCCCAGCTAGGCCACAACAACACAATCTATGCACCAATGTCACATCTGGCCAATTCTTTAAATGTAGAGGAGTACAATCAGTTCCCATCCCAAGGAACATGGAATCGTCCCTGGGTGGGCTTGAACCACCAACCTCTCGGTTAACAGCCGAGCGCGCTGACCAATTGCGCCACAGAGACACAGAGTGGATAGCAGTACATACTTTTAACATCACAAACTTCATGAGTAAAGTTGATTTTATGATTCACGTTTGCCTTGGGCTTCTTACTAAAGTAATTGTGACTCCCAGACATTTAGAAACTGTGGAGAATGAGGGCATCGATCCCTCTACCTCTCGCATGCTAAGCAAGCGCTCTACCATTTGAGCTAATTCCCCTCTGCTTACGGTATCCAAAAAAGTAACATCAGCTGGTATGTTGTACGGCCCAAAAAAAACGACATCGGGACACATGGCCCACTTAATCAAGTAAAGTTATTTTGGGCTTGTACTTTTGTCTGGAGGTAAATACAGTGACATGAGAATGTCATTGGTTTGCTGTCTAATGTTTCATATCGCCCTCCTCAATTTCAGAGCACGCACAGTTTTCAGAACAATTACTGAAAAGGCACTGCTGGGATTTGAACCCAGGATCTCCTGTTTACAAGACAGGCGCTTTGACCAACTAAGCCACAGCACCTCAAGTCTCAGCAAATGTTTTCATCGTTGAGAGAGTAAATACAAAGAAGTGGGCCAACGTCCCATTTTGCAGTTTCCACGTTAGCTCATAGGTTTACCTTGCGGAGTCTTATTACAAAAACAAAACAAAAAAACAAGGATTGAATTGTCAATACTCTATCAACTACAGTGGAAAATTGTCTTGATGTTGTTCTTGTACAGTTACTTTTCCTGGGCTGCTTTTAGTCCAATGGGTTCCGACTGCACTGGCATTATTTGTTCATATAAAATGCAATTGTTAAGAAGACACTTTTGGAACACAAAACGTGAATTGTCCACTCCACAGACACGCTTTTTGCCCAGCTAGGCCACAACAACACAATCTATGCACCAATGTCACATCTGGCCAATTCTTTAAATGTAGAGGAGTACAATCAGTTCCCATCCCAAGAAACAAGGAATCGTCCCTGGGTGGGCTTGAACCACCAACCTCTCAGTTAACAGCCGAGCGCACTGACCAATTGCGCCACAGAGACACAGAGTGGATAGCAGTACATACTTTTAACATCAAAAACTTCATGAGTAAAGTTGATTTTATGATTCACGTTTGCCTTGGGCTTCTTACTAAAGTAATTGTGAGTCCCAGACAGTTAGAAACTGTGGAGAATGAGGGCATCGATCCCTCTACCTGTCGCATGCTAAGCAAGCGCTCTACCATTTGAGCTAATTCCCCTCTGCTTACGGTATTCAAAAAAGTTACATCAGCTGGTATGTTGTAGGGCCCAAAAAAAAACACATCGGGACACATGGCCCACTTAATCAAGTAAAGTTATTTTGGGCTTGTACTTTTGTCTGGAGGTAAGTACAGTGACATGAGAATGTCATTGGTTTGCTGTCTAATGTTTCATATCGCCCTCCTCAATTTCAGAGCACACACAGTTTTCAGAACAATTACTGAAAAGGCACTGCTGGGATTTGAACCCAGGATCTCCTGTTTACTAGACAGGCGCTTTGACCAACTAAGCCACAGCACCTCAAGGCTCAGCAAATGCTCCCATCGTTGAGCGAGTAAATACAAAGAAGTGGGCCAACGTCCCATTTTGCAGTTTCCACGTTAGCTCATAGGTTCACCTTGCGGAGTCTTATTACAAAAACAAAACAAAAAAGCAAGGATTGAATTGTCAATACTCTATCAACTACAGTGGAAAATGGTCTTGATGTTGTGCTTGTACAGTTACTTTTCCTGGGCTGCTTTTAGTCCAATGGGTTCCGACTGCACTGGCATTATTTGTTCATATAAAATGCAATTGTTAAGAAGACACTTTTGGAACACAAAACGTGAATTGTCCACTCCACAGACACGCTTTTTGCCCAGCTAGGCCACAACAACACAATCTATGCACCAATGTCACATCTGGCCAATTCTTTAAATGTAGAGGAGTACAATCAGTTCCCATCCCAAGAACCATGGGAAACAAGGAATCGTCCCTGGGTGGGCTTGAACCACCAACCTCTCGGTTAACAGCCGAGCGCGCTGACCAATTGCGCCACAGAGACACAGAGTGGATAGCAGTACATACTTTTAACATCACAAACTTCATGAGTAAAGTTGATTTCATGATTCACGTTTGCCTTGGGCTTCTTACTAAAGTAATTGTGAGTCCCAGACAGTTAGAAACTGTGGAGAATGAGGGCATCGATCCCTCTACCTCTCGCATGCTAAGCAAGCGCTCTACCATTTGAGCTAATTCCCCTCTGCTTACGGTATTCAAAAAAGTAACATCAGCTGGTATGTTGTACGGCCCAAAAAAAAACACATCAGGACACATGGCCCACTTAATCAAGTAAAGTTATTTTGGGCTTGTACTTTTGTCTGGAGGTAAGTACAGTGACATGAGAATGTCATTGGTTTGCTGTCTAATGTTTCATATCGCCCTCCTCAATTTCAGAGCACACACAGTTTTCAGAACAATTACTGAAAAGGCACTGCTGGGATTTGAACCCAGGATCTCCTGTTTACTAGACAGGCGCTTTGACCAACTAAGCCACAGCACCTCAAGGCTCAGCAAATGCTCCCATCGTTGAGCGAGTAAATACAAAGAAGTGGGCCAACGTCCCATTTTGCAGTTTCCACGTTAGCTCATAGGTTCACCTTGCGGAGTCTTATTACAAAAACAAAACAAAAAAGCAAGGATTGAATTGTCAATACTCTATCAACTACAGTGGAAAATGGTCTTGATGTTGTGCTTGTACAGTTACTTTTCCTGGGCTGCTTTTAGTCCAATGGGTTCCGACTGCACTGGCATTATTTGTTCATATAAAATGCAATTGTTAAGAAGACACTTTTGGAACACAAAACGTGAATTGTCCACTCCACAGACACACTTTTTGCCCAGCTAGGCCACAACAACACAATCTATGCACCAATGTCACATCTGGCCAATTCTTTAAATGTAGAGGAGTACAATCAGTTCCCATCCCAAGGAACATGGAATAGTCCCTGGGTGGGCTTGAACCACCAACCTCTCGGTTAACAGCCGAGCGCGCTGACCAATTGCGCCACAGAGACACAGAGTGGATAGCAGTACATACTTTTAACATCACAAACTTCATGAGTAAAGTTGATTTTATGATTCACGTTTGCCTTGGGCTTCTTACTAAAGTAATTGTGACTCCCAGACAGTTAGAAACTGTGGAGAATGAGGGCATCGATCCCTCTACCTCTCGCATGCTAAGCAAGCGCTCTACCATTTGAGCTAATTCCCCTCTGCTTACGGTATCCAAAAAAGTAACATCAGCTGGTATGTTGTACGGCCCAAAAAAAACGACATCGGGACACATGGCCCACTTAATCAAGTAAAGTTATTTTGGGCTTGTACTTTTGTCTGGAGGTAAATACAGTGACATGAGAATGTCATTGGTTTGCTGTCTAATGTTTCATATCGCCCTCCTCAATTTCAGAGCACGCACAGTTTTCAGAACAATTACTGAAAAGGCACTGCTGGGATTTGAACCCAGGATCTCCTGTTTACTAGACAGGCGCTTTGACCAACTAAGCCACAGCACCTCAAGGCTCAGCAAATGCTCCCATCGTTGAGCGAGTAAATACAAAGAAGTGGGCCAACGTCCCATTTTGCAGTTTCCACGTTAGCTCATAGGTTCACCTTGCGGAGTCTTATTACAAAAACAAAACAAAAAAGCAAGGATTGAATTGTCAATACTCTATCAACTACAGTGGAAAATGGTCTTGATGTTGTGCTTGTACAGTTACTTTTCCTGGGCTGCTTTTAGTCCAATGGGTTCCGACTGCACTGGCATTATTTGTTCATATAAAATGCAATTGTTAAGAAGACACTTTTGGAACACAAAACGTGAATTGTCCACTCCACAGACACACTTTTTGCCCAGCTAGGCCACAACAACACAATCTATGCACCAATGTCACATCTGGCCAATTCTTTAAATGTAGAGGAGTACAATCAGTTCCCATCCCAAGGAACATGGAATCGTCCCTGGGTGGGCTTGAACCACCAACCTCTCGGTTAACAGCCGAGCGCGCTGACCAATTGCGCCACAGAGACACAGAGTGGATAGCAGTACATACTTTTAACATCACAAACTTCATAAGTAAAGTTGATTTTATGATTCACGTTTGCCTTGGGCTTCTTACTAAAGTAATTGTGACTCCCAGACAGTTAGAAACTGTGGAGAATGAGGGCATCGATCCCTCTACCTCTCGCATGCTAAGCAAGCGCTCTACCATTTGAGCTAATTCCCCTCTGCTTACGGTATCCAAAAAAGTAACATCAGCTGGTATGTTGTACGGCCCAAAAAAAACGACATCGGGACACATGGCCCACTTAATCAAGTAAAGTTATTTTGGGCTTGTACTTTTGTCTGGAGGTAAATACAGTGACATGAGAATGTCATTGGTTTGCTGTCTAATGTTTCATATCGCCCTCCTCAATTTCAGAGCACGCACAGTTTTCAGAACAATTACTGAAAAGGCACTGCTGGGATTTGAACCCAGGATCTCCTGTTTACTAGACAGGCGCTTTGACCAACTAAGCCACAGCACCTCAAGGCTCAGCAAATGCTCCCATCGTTGAGCGAGTAAATACAAAGAAGTGGGCCAACGTCCCATTTTGCAGTTTCCACGTTAGCTCATAGGTTTACCTTGCGGAGTCTTATTACAAAAACAAAACAAAAAAACAAGGATTGAATTGTCAATACTCTATCAACTACAGCGGAAAATGGTCTTGATGTTGTGCTTGTACAGTTAGTTTTCCTGGGCTGCTTTTAGTCCAATGGGTTCCGACTGCACTGGCATTATTTGTTCATATAAAATGCAATTGTTAAGAAGACACTTTTGGAACACAAAACGTGAATTGTCCACTCCACAGACACGCTTTTTGCCCAGCTAGGCCACAACAACACAATCTATGCACCAATGTCACATCTGGCCAATTCTTTAAATGTAGAGGAGTACAATCAGTTCCCATCCCAAGAACCATGGGAAACAAGGAATCGTCCCTGGGTGGGCTTGAACCACCAACCTCTCGGTTAACAGCCGAGCGCGCTGACCAATTGCGCCACAGAGACACAGAGTGGATAGCAGTACATACTTTTAACATCACAAACTTCATGAGTAAAGTTGATTTCATGATTCACGTTTGCCTTGGGCTTCTTACTAAAGTAATTGTGAGTCCCAGACAGTTAGAAACTGTGGAGAATGAGGGCATCGATCCCTCTACCTCTCGCATGCTAAGCAAGCGCTCTACCATTTGAGCTAATTCCCCTCTGCTTACGGTATTCAAAAAAGTAACATCAGCTGGTATGTTGTACGGCCCAAAAAAAAACACATCAGGACACATGGCCCACTTAATCAAGTAAAGTTATTTTGGGCTTGTACTTTTGTCTGGAGGTAAGTACAGTGACATGAGAATGTCATTGGTTTGCTGTCTAATGTTTCATATCGCCCTCCTCAATTTCAGAGCACACACAGTTTTCAGAACAATTACTGAAAAGGCACTGCTGGGATTTGAACCCAGGATCTCCTGTTTACTAGACAGGCGCTTTGACCAACTAAGCCACAGCACCTCAAGGCTCAGCAAATGCTCCCATCGTTGAGCGAGTAAATACAAAGAAGTGGGCCAACGTCCCATTTTGCAGTTTCCACGTTAGCTCATAGGTTCACCTTGCGGAGTCTTATTACAAAAACAAAACAAAAAAGCAAGGATTGAATTGTCAATACTCTATCAACTACAGTGGAAAATGGTCTTGATGTTGTGCTTGTACAGTTACTTTTCCTGGGCTGCTTTTAGTCCAATGGGTTCCGACTGCACTGGCATTATTTGTTCATATAAAATGCAATTGTTAAGAAGACACTTTTGGAACACAAAACGTGAATTGTCCACTCCACAGACACACTTTTTGCCCAGCTAGGCCACAACAACACAATCTATGCACCAATGTCACATCTGGCCAATTCTTTAAATGTAGAGGAGTACAATCAGTTCCCATCCCAAGGAACATGGAATAGTCCCTGGGTGGGCTTGAACCACCAACCTCTCGGTTAACAGCCGAGCGCGCTGACCAATTGCGCCACAGAGACACAGAGTGGATAGCAGTACATACTTTTAACATCACAAACTTCATGAGTAAAGTTGATTTTATGATTCACGTTTGCCTTGGGCTTCTTACTAAAGTAATTGTGACTCCCAGACAGTTAGAAACTGTGGAGAATGAGGGCATCGATCCCTCTACCTCTCGCATGCTAAGCAAGCGCTCTACCATTTGAGCTAATTCCCCTCTGCTTA
Source organism: Proterorhinus semilunaris (assembly GCA_021464625.1). Classification (NCBI taxonomy): domain Eukaryota; kingdom Metazoa; phylum Chordata; class Actinopteri; order Gobiiformes; family Gobiidae; genus Proterorhinus; species Proterorhinus semilunaris. Next base: position 8,487,935 of record CM038348.1, read on the forward strand.
CGGTATCCAAAAAAGTAACATCAGCTGGTATGTTGTACGGCCCAAAAAAAACGACATCGGGACACATGGCCCACTTAATCAAGTAAAGTTATTTTGGGCTTGTACTTTTGTCTGGAGGTAAATACAGTGACATGAGAATGTCATTGGTTTGCTGTCTAATGTTTCATATCGCCCTCCTCAATTTCAGAGCACGCACAGTTTTCAGAACAATTACTGAAAAGGCACTGCTGGGATTTGAACCCAGGATCTCCTGTTTACTAGACAGGCGCTTTGACCAACTAAGCCACAGCACCTCAAGGCTCAGCAAATGCTCCCATCGTTGAGCGAGTAAATACAAAGAAGTGGGCCAACGTCCCATTTTGCAGTTTCCACGTTAGCTCATAGGTTCACCTTGCGGAGTCTTATTACAAAAACAAAACAAAAAAGCAAGGATTGAATTGTCAATACTCTATCAACTACAGTGGAAAATGGTCTTGATGTTGTGCTTGTACAGTTACTTTTCCTGGGCTGCTTTTAGTCCAATGGGTTCCGACTGCACTGGCATTATTTGTTCATATAAAATGCAATTGTTAAGAAGACACTTTTGGAACACAAAACGTGAATTGTCCACTCCACAGACACACTTTTTGCCCAGCTAGGCCACAACAACACAATCTATGCACCAATGTCACATCTGGCCAATTCTTTAAATGTAGAGGAGTACAATCAGTTCCCATCCCAAGGAACATGGAATCGTCCCTGGGTGGGCTTGAACCACCAACCTCTCGGTTAACAGCCGAGCGCGCTGACCAATTGCGCCACAGAGACACAGAGTGGATAGCAGTACATACTTTTAACATCACAAACTTCATGAGTAAAGTTGATTTTATGATTCACGTTTGCCTTGGGCTTCTTACTAAAGTAATTGTGACTCCCAGACAGTTAGAAACTGTGGAGAATGAGGGCATCGATCCCTCTACCTCTCGCATGCTAAGCAAGCGCTCTACCATTTGAGCTAATTCCCCTCTGCTTACGGTATCCAAAAAAGTAACATCAGCTGGTATGTTGTACGGCCCAAAAAAAACGACATCGGGACACATGGCCCACTTAATCAAGTAAAGTTATTTTGGGCTTGTACTTTTGTCTGGAGGTAAATACAGTGACATGAGAATGTCATTGGTTTGCTGTCTAATGTTTCATATCGCCCTCCTCAATTTCAGAGCACGCACAGTTTTCAGAACAATTACTGAAAAGGCACTGCTGGGATTTGAACCCAGGATCTCCTGTTTACAAGACAGGCGCTTTGACCAACTAAGCCACAGCACCTCAAGTCTCAGCAAATGTTTTCATCGTTGAGAGAGTAAATACAAAGAAGTGGGCCAACGTCCCATTTTGCAGTTTCCACGTTAGCTCATAGGTTTACCTTGCGGAGTCTTATTACAAAAACAAAACAAAAAAACAAGGATTGAATTGTCAATACTCTATCAACTACAGTGGAAAATTGTCTTGATGTTGTTCTTGTACAGTTACTTTTCCTGGGCTGCTTTTAGTCCAATGGGTTCCGACTGCACTGGCATTATTTGTTCATATAAAATGCAATTGTTAAGAAGACACTTTTGGAACACAAAACGTGAATTGTCCACTCCACAGACACGCTTTTTGCCCAGCTAGGCCACAACAACACAATCTATGCACCAATGTCACATCTGGCCAATTCTTTAAATGTAGAGGAGTACAATCAGTTCCCATCCCAAGAAACAAGGAATCGTCCCTGGGTGGGCTTGAACCACCAACCTCTCAGTTAACAGCCGAGCGCGCTGACCAATTGCGCCACAGAGACACAGAGTGGATAGCAGTACATACTTTTAACATCAAAAACTTCATGAGTAAAGTTGATTTTATGATTCACGTTTGCCTTGGGCTTCTTACTAAAGTAATTGTGACTCCCAGACAGTTAGAAACTGTGGAGAATGAGGGCATCGATCCCTCTACCTCTCGCATGCTAAGCAAGCGCTCTACCATTTGAGCTAATTCCCCTTTGCTTACGATTTTCAAAAAAGTAACATCAGCTGGTATGTTGTACGGCCCAAAAAAAAACACATCGGGACACATGGCCCACTTAATCAAGTAAAGTTATTTTGGGCTTGTACTTTTGTCTGGAGGTAAGTACAGTGACATGAGAATGTCATTGGTTTGCTGTCTAATGTTTCATATCGCCCTCCTCAATTTCAGAGCACGCACAGTTTTCAGAACAATTACTGAAAAGGCACTGCTGGGATTTGAACCCAGGATCTCCTGTTTACTAGACAGGCGCTTTGACCAACTAAGCCACAGCACCTCAAGGCTCAGCAAATGCTCCCATCGTTGAGCGAGTAAATACAAAGAAGTGGGCCAACGTCCCATTTTGCAGTTTCCACGTTAGCTCATAGGTTCACCTTGCGGAGTCTTATTACAAAAAGAAAACAAAAAAACAAGGATTGAATTGTCAATACTCTATCAACTACAGCGGAAAATGGTCTTGATGTTGTGCTTGTACAGTTAGTTTTCCTGGGCTGCTTTTAGTCCAATGGGTTCCGACTGCACTGGCATTATTTGTTCATATAAAATGCAATTGTTAAGAAGACACTTTTGGAACACAAAACGTGAATTGTCCACTCCACAGACACGCTTTTTGCCCAGCTAGGCCACAACAACACAATCTATGCACCAATGTCACATCTGGCCAATTCTTTAAATGTAGAGGAGTACAATCAGTTCCCATCCCAAGAAACAAGGAATCGTCCCTGGGTGGACTTGAACCACCAACCTCTCGGTTAACAGCCGAGCGCGCTGACCAATTGCGCCACAGAGACACAGAGTGGATTGCAGTACATACCTTTAACATCACAAACTTCATGAGTAAAGTTGATTTTATGATTCACGTTTGCCTTGGGCTTCTTACTAAAGTAATTGTGACTCCCAGACAGTTAGAAACTGTGGAGAATGAGGGCATCGATCCCTCTACCTCTCGCATGCTAAGCAAGCGCTCTACCATTTGAGCTAATTCCCCTCTGCTTACGGTATTCAAAAAAGTTACATCAGCTGGTATGTTGTAGGGCCCAAAAAAAAACACATCGGGACACATGGCCCACTTAATCAAGTAAAGTTATTTTGGGCTTGTACTTTTGTCTGGAGGTAAGTACAGTGACATGAGAATGTCATTGGTTTGCTGTCTAATGTTTCATATCGCCCTCCTCAATTTCAGAGCACACACAGTTTTCAGAACAATTACTGAAAAGGCACTGCTGGGATTTGAACCCAGGATCTCCTGTTTACTAGACAGGCGCTTTGACCAACTAAGCCACAGCACCTCAAGGCTCAGCAAATGCTCCCATCGTTGAGCGAGTAAATACAAAGAAGTGGGCCAACGTCCCATTTTGCAGTTTCCACGTTAGCTCATAGGTTCACCTTGCGGAGTCTTATTACAAAAACAAAACAAAAAAGCAAGGATTGAATTGTCAATACTCTATCAACTACAGTGGAAAATGGTCTTGATGTTGTGCTTGTACAGTTACTTTTCCTGGGCTGCTTTTAGTCCAATGGGTTCCGACTGCACTGGCATTATTTGTTCATATAAAATGCAATTGTTAAGAAGACACTTTTGGAACACAAAACGTGAATTGTCCACTCCACAGACACACTTTTTGCCCAGCTAGGCCACAACAACACAATCTATGCACCAATGTCACATCTGGCCAATTCTTTAAATGTAGAGGAGTACAATCAGTTCCCATCCCAAGGAACATGGAATCGTCCCTGGGTGGGCTTGAACCACCAACCTCTCGGTTAACAGCCGAGCGCGCTGACCAATTGCGCCACAGAGACACAGAGTGGATAGCAGTACATACTTTTAACATCACAAACTTCATGAGTAAAGTTGATTTTATGATTCACGTTTGCCTTGGGCTTCTTACTAAAGTAATTGTGACTCCCAGACAGTTAGAAACTGTGGAGAATGAGGGCATCGATCCCTCTACCTCTCGCATGCTAAGCAAGCGCTCTACCATTTGAGCTAATTCCCCTCTGCTTACGGTATCCAAAAAAGTAACATCAGCTGGTATGTTGTACGGCCCAAAAAAAACGACATCGGGACACATGGCCCACTTAATCAAGTAAAGTTATTTTGGGCTTGTACTTTTGTCTGGAGGTAAATACAGTGACATGAGAATGTCATTGGTTTGCTGTCTAATGTTTCATATCGCCCTCCTCAATTTCAGAGCACGCACAGTTTTCAGAACAATTACTGAAAAGGCACTGCTGGGATTTGAACCCAGGATCTCCTGTTTACAAGACAGGCGCTTTGACCAACTAAGCCACAGCACCTCAAGTCTCAGCAAATGTTTTCATCGTTGAGAGAGTAAATACAAAGAAGTGGGCCAACGTCCCATTTTGCAGTTTCCACGTTAGCTCATAGGTTTACCTTGCGGAGTCTTATTACAAAAACAAAACAAAAAAACAAGGATTGAATTGTCAATACTCTATCAACTACAGTGGAAAATTGTCTTGATGTTGTTCTTGTACAGTTACTTTTCCTGGGCTGCTTTTAGTCCAATGGGTTCCGACTGCACTGGCATTATTTGTTCATATAAAATGCAATTGTTAAGAAGACACTTTTGGAACACAAAACGTGAATTGTCCACTCCACAGACACGCTTTTTGCCCAGCTAGGCCACAACAACACAATCTATGCACCAATGTCACATCTGGCCAATTCTTTAAATGTAGAGGAGTACAATCAGTTCCCATCCCAAGAACCATGGGAAACAAGGAATCGTCCCTGGGTGGGCTTGAACCACCAACCTCTCGGTTAACAGCCGAGCGCGGTGACCAATTGCGCCACAGAGACACAGAGTGGATAGCAGTACATACTTTTAACATCAAAAACTTCATGAGTAAAGTTGATTTTATGATTCACGTTTGCCTTGGGCTTCTTACTAAAGTAATTGTGACTCCCAGACAGTTAGAAACTGTGGAGAATGAGGGCATCGGTCCCTCTACCTCTCGCATGCTAAGCAAGCGCTCTACCATTTGAGCTAATTCCCCTTTGCTTACGATTTTCAAAAAAGTAACATTAGCTGGTATGTTGTACGGCCCAAAAAAAAACACATCGGGACACATGGCCCACTTAATCAAGTAAAGTTATTTTGGGCTTGTACTTTTGTCTGGAGGTAAGTACAGTGACATGAGAATGTCATTGGTTTGCTGTCTAATGTTTCATATCGCCCTCCTCAATTTCAGAGCACGCACAGTTTTCAGAACAATTACTGAAAAGGCACTGCTGGGATTTGAACCCAGGATCTCCTGTTTACTAGACAGGCGCTTTGACCAACTAAGCCACAGCACCTCAAGGCTCAGCAAATGCTCCCATCGTTGAGCGAGTAAATACAAAGAAGTGGGCCAACGTCCCATTTTGCAGTTTCCACGTTAGCTCATAGGTTCACCTTGCGGAGTCTTATTACAAAAAGAAAACAAAAAAACAAGGATTGAATTGTCAATACTCTATCAACTACAGCGGAAAATGGTCTTGATGTTGTGCTTGTACAGTTACTTTTCCTGGGCTGGTTTTAGTCCAATGGGTTCCGACTGCACTGGCATTATTTGTTCATATAAAATGCAATTGTTAAGAAGACACTTTTGGAACACAAAACGTGAATTGTCCACTCCACAGACACGCTTTTTGCCCAGCTAGGCCACAACAACACAATCTATGCACCAATGTCACATCTGGCCAATTCTTTAAATGTAGAGGAGTACAATCAGTTCCCATCCCAAGAAACAAGGAATCGTCCCTGGGTGGACTTGAACCACCAACCTCTCGGTTAACAGCCGAGCGCGCTGACCAATTGCGCCACAGAGACACAGAGTGGATAGCAGTACATACTTTTAACATCACAAACTTCATGAGTAAAGTTGATTTTATGATTCACGTTTGCCTTGGGCTTCTTACTAAAGTAATTGTGAGTCCCAGACAGTTAGAAACTGTGGAGAATGAGGGCATCGATCCCTCTACCTGTCGCATGCTAAGCAAGCGCTCTACCATTTGAGCTAATTCCCCTCTGCTTACGGTATTCAAAAAAGTTACATCAGCTGGTATGTTGTAGGGCCCAAAAAAAAACACATCGGGACACATGGCCCACTTAATCAGGTAAAGTTATTTTGGGCTTGTACTTTTGTCTGGAGGTAAATACAGTGACATGAGAATGTCATTGGTTTGCTGTCTAATGTTTCATATCGCCCTCCTCAATTTCAGAGCACGCACAGTTTTCAGAACAATTACTGAAAAGGCACTGCTGGGATTTGAACCCAGGATCTCCTGTTTACTAGACAGGCGCTTTGACCAACTAAGCCACAGCACCACAAGTCTCAGCAAATGCTCCCATCGTTGAGGGAGTAAATACAAAGAAGTGGGCCAACGTCCCATTTTGCAGTTTCCACGTTAGCTCATAGGTTCACCTTGCGGAGTCTTATTACAAAAACAAAACAAAAAAACAAGGATTGAATTGTCAATACTCTATCAACTACAGTGGAAAATGGTCTTGATGTTGTGCTTGTACAGTTACTTTTCCTGGGCTGCTTTTAGTCCAATGGGTTCCGACTGCACTGGCATTATTTGTTCATATAAAATGCAATTGTTAAGAAGACACTTTTGGAACACAAAACGTGAATTGTCCACTCCACAGACACGCTTTTTGCCCAGCTAGGCCACAACAACACAATCTATGCACCAATGTCACATCTGGCCAATTCTTTAAATGTAGAGGAGTACAATCAGTTCCCATCCCAAGAAACATGGGAAACAAGGAATCGTCCCTGGGTGGGCTTGAACCACCAACCTCTCGGTTAACAGCCCAGCGCGCTGACCAATTGCGCCACAGAGACACAGAGTGGATAGCAGTACATACTTTTAACATCACAAACTTCATGAGTAAAGTTGATTTTATGATTCACGTTTGCCTTGGGCTTCTTACTAAAGTAATTGTGAGTCCCAGACAGTTAGAAACTGTGGAGAATGAGGGCATCGATCCCTCTACCTCTCGCATGCTAAGCAAGCGCTCTACCATCTGAGCTAATTCCCCTCTGCTTACGGCATTCAAAAAAGTAACATCAGCTGGCATGTTGTACGGCCCAAAAAAAACCACATCGGGACACATGGCCCACTTAATCAAGTAAAGTTATTTTGGGCTTGTACTTTTGTCTGGAGGTAAATACAGTGACATGAGAATGTCATTGGTTTGCTGTCTAATGTTTCATATCGCCCTCCTCAATTTCAGAGCACGCACAGTTTTCAGAACAATTACTGAAAAGGCACTGCTGGGATTTGAACCCAGGATCTCCTGTTTACTAGACAGGCGCTTTGACCAACTAAGCCACAGCACCTCAAGTCTCGGCAAATGTTCCCATCGTTGAGGGAGTAAATACAAAGAAGTGGGCCAACGTCCCATTTTGCAGTTTCCACGTTAGCTCATAGGTTCACCTTGCGGAGTCTTATTACAAAAACAAAACAAAAAAACAAGGATTCAATTGTCAATACTCTATCAACTACAGTGGAAAATGGTCTTGATGTTGTGCTTGTACAGTTACTTTTCCTGGGCTGCTTTTAGTCCAATGGGTTCCGACTGCACTGGCATTATTTGTTCATATAAAATGCAATTGTTAAGAAGACACTTTTGGAACACAAAACGTGAATTGTCCACTCCACAGACACGCTTTTTGCCCAGCTAGGCCACAACAACACAATCTATGCACCAATGTCACATCTGGCCAATTCTTTAAATGTAGAGGAGTACAATCAGTTCCCATCCCAAGGAACATGGAATCGTCCCTGGGTGGGCTTGAACCACCAACCTCTCGGTTAACAGCCGAGCGCGCTGACCAATTGCGCCACAGAGACACAGAGTGGATAGCAGTACATACTTTTAACATCACAAACTTCATGAGTAAAGTTGATTTTATGATTCACGTTTGCCTTGGGCTTCTTACTAAAGTAATTGTGAGTCCCAGACAGTTAGAAACTGTGGAGAATGAGGGCATCGATCCCTCTACCTCTCGCATGCTAAGCAAGCGCTCTACCATTTGAGCTAATTCCCCTCTGCTTACAGTATTCAAAAAAGTAACATCAGCTGGTATGTTGTACGGCCCAAAAAAAAACACATCGGGACACATGGCCCACTTAATCAAGTAAAGTTATTTTGGGCTTGTACTTTTGTCTGGAGGTAAGTACAGTGACATGAGAATGTCATTGGTTTGCTGTCTAATGTTTCATATCGCCCTCATCAATTTCAGAGCACGCACAGTTTTCAGAACAATTACTGAAAAGGCACTGCTGGGATTTGAACCCAGGATCTACTGTTTACTAGACAGGCGCTTTGACCAACTAAGCCACAGCACCTCAAGTCTCAGCAAATGTTTTCATCGTTGAGAGAGTAAATACAAAGAAGTGGGCCAACGTCCCATTTTGCAGTTTCCACGTTAGCTCATAGGTTCACCTTGCGGAGTCTTATTACAAAAACAAAACAAAAAAACAAGGATTGAATTGTCAATACTCTATCAACTACAGTGGAAAATGGTCTTGATGTTGTGCTTGTACAGTTACTTTTCCTGTGCTGCTTTTAGTCCAATGGGTTCCGACTGCACTGGCATTATTTGTTCATATAAAATGCAATTGTTAAGAAGACACTTTTGGAACACAAAACGTGAATTGTCCACTCCACAGACACGCTTTTTGCCCAGCTAGGCCACAACAACACAATCTATGCACCAATGTCACATCTGGCCAATTCTTTAAATGTAGAGGAGTACAATCAGTTCCCATCCCAAGAAACAATTAATCGTCCCTGGGTGGGCTTGAACCACCAACCTCTCGGTTAACAGCCGAGCGCGCTGACCAATTGCGCCACAGAGACACAGAGTGGATACCAGTACATACTTTTAACATCACAAACTTCATGAGTAAAGTTGATTTAATGATTCACGTTTGCCTTGGGCTTCTAACTAAAGTAATTGTGAGTCCCAGACAGTTAGAAACTGTGGAGAATGAGGGCATCGATCCCTCTACCTCTCTAATGCTAAGCAAGCTCTCTACCATTTGAGCAAATTCCCCTCTGCTTACGGTATTCAAAAAAGTAACATCAGCTGGTATGTTGTACGGCCCAAAAAAAAAAAACACATCGGGACACATGGCCCACTTAATCAAGTAAAGTTATTTTGGGCTTGTACTTTTGTCTGGAGGTAAGTACAGTGACATGAGAATGTCATTGGTTTGCTGTCTAATGTTTCATATCGCCCTCCTCAATTTCAGAGCACACACAGTTTTCAGAACAATTACTGAAAAGGCACTGCTGGGATTTGAACCCAGGATCTCCTGTTTACAAGACAGGCGCTTTGACCAACTAAGCCACAGCACCTCAAGTCTCAGCAAATGTTTTCATCGTTGAGAGAGTAAATACAAAGAAGTGGGCCAACGTCCCATTTTGCAGTTTCCACGTTAGCTCATAGGTTTATCTTGCGGAGTCTTATTACAAAAACAAAACAAAAAAACAAGGATTGAATTGTCAATACTCTATCAACTACAGTGGAAAATGGTCTTGATGTTGTTCTTGTACAGTTACTTTTCCTGGGCTGCTTTTAGTCCAATGGGTTCCGACTGCACTGGCATTATTTGTTCATATAAAATGCAATTGTTAAGAAGACACTTTTGGAACACAAAACGTGAATTGCCCACTCCACAGACACGCTTTTTGCCCAGCTAGGCCACAACAACACAATCTATGCACCAATGTCACATCTGGCCAATTCTTTAAATGTAGAGGAGTACAATCAGTTCCCATCCCAAGGAACATGGAATCGTCACTGGGTGGGCTTGAACCACCAACCTCTCGGTTAACAGCCGAGCGCGCTGACCAATTGCGCCACAGAGACACAGAGTGGATAGCAGTACATACTTTTAACATCAAAAACTTCATGAGTAAAGTTGATTTTATGATTCACGTTTGCCTTGGGCTTCTTACTAAAGTAATTGTGACTCCCAGACAGTTAGAAACTGTGGAGAATGAGGGCATCGATCCCTCTACCTCTCGCATGCTTAAGCAAGCGCTCTACCATTTGAGCTAATTCCCCTTTGCTTACGATTTTCAAAAAAGTAACATCAGCTGGTATGTTGTACGGCCCAAAAAAAAACACATCGGGACACATGGCCCACTTAATCAAGTAAAGTTATTTTGGGCTTGTACTTTTGTCTGGAGGTAAGTACAGTGACATGAGAATGTCATTGGTTTGCTGTCTAATGTTTCATATCGCCCTCCTCAATTTCAGAGCACGCACAGTTTTCAGAACAATTACTGAAAAGGCACTGCTGGGATTTGAACCCAGGATCTCCTGTTTACTAGACAGGCGCTTTGACCAACTAAGCCACAGCACCTCAAGGCTCAGCAAATGCTCCCATCGTTGAGCGAGTAAATACAAAGAAGTGGGCCAACGTCCCATTTTGCAGTTTCCACGTTAGCTCATAGGTTCACCTTGCGGAGTCTTATTACAAAAACAAAACAAAAAAACAAGGATTGAATTGTCAATACTCTATCAACTACAGCGGAAAATGGTCTTGATGTTGTGCTTGTACAGTTACTTTTCCTGGGCTGGTTTTAGTCCAATGGGTTCCGACTGCACTGGCATTATTTGTTCATATAAAATGCAATTGTTAAGAAGACACTTTTGGAACACAAAACGTGAATTGTCCACTCCACAGACACGCTTTTTGCCCAGCTAGGCCACAACAACACAATCTATGCACCAATGTCACATCTGGCCAATTCTTTAAATGTAGAGGAGTACAATCAGTTCCCATCCCAAGAAACAAGGAATCGTCCCTGGGTGGGCTTGAACCACCAACCTCTCGGTTAACAGCCGAGCGCGCTGACCAATTGCGCCACAGAGACACAGAGTGGATACCAGTACATACTTTTAACATCACAAACTTCATGAGTAAAGTTGATTTTATGATTCACGTTTGCCTTGGGCTTCTTACTAAAGTAATTGTGACTCCCAGACAGTTAGAAACTGTGGAGAATGAGGGCATCGATCCCTCTACCTCTCGCATGCTAAGCAAGCGCTCTACCATTTGAGCTAATTCCCCTCTGCTTACGGTATTCAAAAAAGTAACATCAGCTGGCATGTTGTACGGCCCAAAAAAAACCACATCGGGACACATGGCCCACTTAATCAAGTAAAGTTATTTTGGGCTTGTACTTTTGTCTGGAGGTAAGTACAGTGACATGAGAATGTCATTGGTTTGCTGTCTAATGTTTCATATCGCCCTCCTCAATTTCAGAGCACACACAGTTTTCAGAACAATTACTGAAAAGGCACTGCTGGGATTTGAACCCAGGATCTCCTGTTTACTAGACAGGCGCTTTGACCAACTAAGCCACAGCACCTCAAGTCTCAGCAAATGTTCCCATAGTTGAGGGAGTAAATACAAAGAAGTGGGCCAACGTCCCATTTTGCAGTTTCCACGTTAGCTCATAGGTTCACCTTGCGGAGTCTTATTACAAAAACAAAACAAAAAAACAAGGATTCAATTGTCAATACTCTATCAACTACAGTGGAAAATGGTCTTGATGTTGTGCTTGTACAGTTACTTTTCCTGGGCTGGTTTTAGTCCAATGGGTTCCGACTGCACTGGCATTATTTGTTCATATAAAATGCAATTGTTAAGAAGACACTTTTGGAACACAAAACGTGAATTGTCCACTCCACAGACACGCTTTTTGCCCAGCTAGGCCACAACAACACAATCTATGCACCAATGTCACATCTGGCCAATTCTTTAAATGTAGAGGAGTACAATCAGTTCCCATCCCAAGGAACCGTCCCTGGGTGGGCTTGAACCACCAACCTCTCGGTTAACAGCCGAGCGCGCTGACCAATTGCGCCACAGAGACACAGAGTGGATAGCAGTACATACTTTTAACATCACAAACTTCATGAGTAAAGTTGATTTTATGATTCACGTTTGCCTTGGGCTTCTTACTAAAGTAATTGTGAGTCCCAGACAGTTAGAAACTGTGGAGAATGAGGGCATCGATCCCTCTACCTCTCGCATGCTAAGCAAGCGCTCTACCATTTGAGCTAATTCCCCTCTGCTTACGGTATTCAAAAAAGTAACATCAGCTGGCATGTTGTACGGCCCAAAAAAAACCACATCGGGACACATGGCCCACTTAATCAAGTAAAGTTATTTTGGGCTTGTACTTTTGTCTGGAGGTAAGTACAGTGACATGAGAATGTCATTGGTTTGCTGTCTAATGTTTCATATCGCCCTCCTCAATTTCAGAGCACGCACAGTTTTCAGAACAATTACTGAAAAGGCACTGCTGGGATTTGAACCCAGGATCTCCTGTTTACTAGACAGGCGCTTTGACCAACTAAGCCACAGCACCTCAAGTCTCAGCAAATGTTCCCATCGTTGAGGGAGTAAATACAAAGAAGTGGGCCAACGTCCCATTTTGCAGTTTCCACGTTAGCTCATAGGTTCACCTTGCGGAGTCTTATTACAAAAACAAAACAAAAAAACAAGGATTCAATTGTCAATACTCTATCAACTACAGTGGAAAATGGTCTTGATGTTGTGCTTGTACAGTTACTTTTCCTGGGCTGCTTTTAGTCCAATGGGTTCCGACTGCACTGGCATTATTTGTTCATATAAAATGCAATTGTTAAGAAGACACTTTTGGAACACAAAACGTGAATTGTCCACTCCACAGACACGCTTTTTGCCCAGCTAGGCCACAACAACACAATCTATGCACCAATGTCACATCTGGCCAATTCTTTAAATGTAGAAGAGTACAATCAGTTCCCATCCCAAGAAACATGGGAAACAAGGAATCGTCCCTGGGTGGGCTTGAACCACCAACCTCTCGGTTAACAGCGGAGCGCGCTGACCAATTGCGCCACAGAGACACAGAGTGGATAGCAGTACATACTTTTAACATCACAAACTTCATGAGTAAAGTTGATTTTATGATTCACGTTTGCCTTGGGCTTCTTACTAAAGTAATTGTGAGTCCCAGACAGTTAGAAACTGTGGAGAATGAGGGCATCGATCCCTCTACCTCTCGCATGCTAAGCAAGCGCTCTACCATTTGAGCTAATTCCCCTCTGCTTACAGTATTCAAAAAAGTAACATCAGCTGGTATGTTGTACGGCCCAAAAAAAAACACATCGGGACACATGGCCCACTTAATCAAGTAAAGTTATTTTGGGCTTGTACTTTTGTCTGGAGGTAAGTACAGTGACATGAGAATGTCATTGGTTTGCTGTCTAATGTTTCATATCGCCCTCATCAATTTCAGAGCACGCACAGTTTTCAGAACAATTACTGAAAAGGCACTGCTGGGATTTGAACCCAGGATCTCCTGTTTACTAGACAGGCGCTTTGACCAACTAAGCCACAGCACCTCAAGTCTCAGCAAATGTTTTCATCGTTGAGAGAGTAAATACAAAGAAGTGGGCCAACGTCCCATTTTGCAGTTTCCACGTTAGCTCATAGGTTCACCTTGCGGAGTCTTATTACAAAAACAAAACAAAAAAACAAGGATTGAATTGTCAATACTCTATCAACTACAGTGGAAAATGGTCTTGATGTTGTGCTTGTACAGTTACTTTTCCTGGGCTGCTTTTAGTCCAATGGGTTCCGACTGCACTGGCATTATTTGTTCATATAAAATGCAATTGTTAAGAAGACACTTTTGGAACACAAAACGTGAATTGCCCACTCCACAGACACGCTTTTTGCCCAGCTAGGCCACAACAACACAATCTATGCACCAATGTCACATCTGGCCAATTCTTTAAATGTAGAGGAGTACAATCAGCTCCCATCCCAAGAACCATGGGAAACAAGGAATCGTCCCTGGGTGGGCTTGAACCACCAACCTCTCGGTTAACAGCCGAGCGCGCTGACCAATTGCGCCACAGAGACACAGAGTGGATAGCAGTACATACTTTTAACATCAAAAACTTCATGAGTAAAGTTGATTTTATGATTCACGTTTGCCTTGGGCTTCTTACTAAAGTAATTGTGACTCCCAGACAGTTAGAAACTGTGGAGAATGAGGGCATCGATCCCTCTACCTCTCGCATGCTAAGCAAGCACTCTACCATTTGAGCTAATTCCCCTTTGCTTACGATTTTCAAAAAAGTAACATCAGCTGGTATGTTGTACGGCCCAAAAAAAAACACATCGGGACACATGGCCCACTTAATCAAGTAAAGTTATTTTGGGCTTGTACTTTTGTCTGGAGGTAAGTACAGTGACATGAGAATGTCATTGGTTTGCTGTCTAATGTTTCATATCGCCCTCCTCAATTTCAGAGCACGCACAGTTTTCAGAACAATTACTGAAAAGGCACTGCTGGGATTTGAACCCAGGATCTCCTGTTTACTAGACAGGCGCTTTGACCAACTAAGCCACAGCACCTCAAGGCTCAGCAAATGCTCCCATCGTTGAGCGAGTAAATACAAAGAAGTGGGCCAACGTCCCATTTTGCAGTTTCCACGTTAGCTCATAGGTTCACCTTGCGGAGTCTTATTACAAAAACAAAACAAAAAAACAAGGATTGAATTGTCAATACTCTATCAACTACAGCGGAAAATGGTCTTGATGTTGTGCTTGTACAGTTACTTTTCCTGGGCTGGTTTTAGTCCAATGGGTTCCGACTGCACTGGCATTATTTGTTCATATAAAATGCAATTGTTAAGAAGACACTTTTGGAACACAAAACGTGAATTGTCCACTCCACAGACACGCTTTTTGCCCAGCTAGGCCACAACAACACAATCTATGCACCAATGTCACATCTGGCCAATTCTTTAAATGTAGAGGAGTACAATCAGTTCCCATCCCAAGGAACCGTCCCTGGGTGGGCTTGAACCACCAACCTCTCGGTTAACAGCCGAGCGCGCTGACCAATTGCGCCACAGAGACACAGAGTGGATAGCAGTACATACTTTTAACATCACAAACTTCATGAGTAAAGTTGATTTTATGATTCACGTTTGCCTTGGGCTTCTTACTAAAGTAATTGTGAGTCCCAGACAGTTAGAAACTGTGGAGAATGAGGGCATCGATCCCTCTACCTCTCGCATGCTAAGCAAGCGCTCTACCATTTGAGCTAATTCCCCTCTGCTTACGGTATTCAAAAAAGTAACATCAGCTGGCATGTTGTACGGCCCAAAAAAAACCACATCGGGACACATGGCCCACTTAATCAAGTAAAGTTATTTTGGGCTTGTACTTTTGTCTGGAGGTAAGTACAGTGACATGAGAATGTCATTGGTTTGCTGTCTAATGTTTCATATCGCCCTCCTCAATTTCAGAGCACACACAGTTTTCAGAACAATTACTGAAAAGGCACTGCTGGGATTTGAACCCAGGATCTCCTGTTTACTAGACAGGCGCTTTGACCAACTAAGCCACAGCACCTCAAGTCTCAGCAAATGTTCCCATCGTTGAGGGAGTAAATACAAAGAAGTGGGCCAACGTCCCATTTTGCAGTTTCCACGTTAGCTCATAGGTTCACCTTGCGGAGTCTTATTACAAAAACAAAACAAAAAAACAAGGATTCAATTGTCAATACTCTATCAACTACAGTGGAAAATGGTCTTGATGTTGTGCTTGTACAGTTACTTTTCCTGGGCTGCTTTTAGTCCAATGGGTTCCGACTGCACTGGCATTATTTGTTCATGTAAAATGCAATTGTTAAGAAGACACTTTTGGAACACAAAACGTGAATTGTCCACTCCACAGACACGCTTTTTGCCCAGCTAGGCCACAACAACACAATCTATGCACCAATGTCACATCTGGCCAATTCTTTAAATGTAGAGGAGTACAATCAGTTCCCATCCCAAGAAACATGGGAAACAAGGAATCGTCCCTGGGTGGGCTTGAACCACCAACCTCTCGGTTAACAGCCGAGCGCGCTGACCAATTGCGCCACAGAGACACAGAGTGGATACCAGTACATACTTTTAACATCACAAACTTCATGAGTAAAGTTGATTTTATGATTCACGTTTGCCTTGGGCTTCTTACTAAAGTAATTGTGAGTCCCAGACAGTTAGAAACTGTGGAGAATGAGGGCATCGATCCCTCTACCTCTCGCATGCTAAGCAAGCGCTCTACCATTTGAGCTAATTCCCCTCTGCTTACGGTATTCAAAAAAGTAACATCAGCTGGCATGTTGTACGGCCCAAAAAAAACCACATCGGGACACATGGCCCACTTAATCAAGTAAAGTTATTTTGGGCTTGTACTTTTGTCTGGAGGTAAATACAGTGACATGAGAATGTCATTGGTTTGCTGTCTAATGTTTCATATCGCCCTCCTCAATTTCAGAGCACGCACAGTTTTCAGAACAATTACTGAAAAGGCACTGCTGGGATTTGAACCCAGGATCTCCTGTTTACTAGACAGGCACTTTGACCAACTAAGCCACAGCACCTCAAGTCTCAGCAAATGCTCCCATCGTTGAGCGAGTAAATACAAAGAAGTGGGCCAACGTCCCATTTTGCAGTTTCCACGTTAGCTCATAGGTTCACCTTGCGGAGTCTTATTACAAAAACAAAACAAAAAAACAAGGATTCAATTGTCAATACTCTATCAACTACAGTGGAAAATGGTCTTGATGTTGTGCTTGTACAGTTACTTTTCCTGGGCTGCTTTTAGTCCAATGGGTTCCGACTGCACTGGCATTATTTGTTCATATAAAATGCAATTGTTAAGAAGACACTTTTGGAACACAAAACGTGAATTGTCCACTCCACAGACACGCTTTTTGCCCAGCTAGGCCACAACAACACAATCTATGCACCAATGTCACATCTGGCCAATTCTTTAAATGTAGAGGAGTACAATCAGTTCCCATCCCAAGGAACCGTCCCTGGGTGGGCTTGAACCACCAACCTCTCGGTTAACAGCCGAGCGCGCTGACCAATTGCGCCACAGAGACACAGAGTGGATAGCAGTACATACTTTTAACATCACAAACTTCATGAGTAAAGTTGATTTTATGATTCACGTTTGCCTTGGGCTTCTTACTAAAGTAATTGTGAGTCCCAGACAGTTAGAAACTGTGGAGAATGAGGGCATCGATCCCTCTACCTCTCGCATGCTAAGCAAGCGCTCTACCATTTGAGCTAATTCCCCTCTGCTTACGGTATTCAAAAAAGTAACATCAGCTGGCATGTTGTACGGCCCAAAAAAAACCACATCGGGACACATGGCCCACTTAATCAAGTAAAGTTATTTTGGGCTTGTACTTTTGTCTGGAGGTAAGTACAGTGACATGAGAATGTCATTGGTTTGCTGTCTAATGTTTCATATCGCCCTCCTCAATTTCAGAGCACACACAGTTTTCAGAACAATTACTGAAAAGGCACTGCTGGGATTTGAACCCAGGATCTCCTGTTTACTAGACAGGCGCTTTGACCAACTAAGCCACAGCACCTCAAGTCTCAGCAAATGTTCCCATCGTTGAGGGAGTAAATACAAAGAAGTGGGCCAACGTCCCATTTTGCAGTTTCCACGTTAGCTCATAGGTTCACCTTGCGGAGTCTTATTACAAAAACAAAACAAAAAAACAAGGATTCAATTGTCAATACTCTATCAACTACAGTGGAAAATGGTCTTGATGTTGTGCTTGTACAGTTACTTTTCCTGGGCTGCTTTTAGTCCAATGGGTTCCGACTGCACTGGCATTATTTGTTCATGTAAAATGCAATTGTTAAGAAGACACTTTTGGAACACAAAACGTGAATTGTCCACTCCACAGACACGCTTTTTGCCCAGCTAGGCCACAACAACACAATCTATGCACCAATGTCACATCTGGCCAATTCTTTAAATGTAGAGGAGTACAATCAGTTCCCATCCCAAGGAACATGGAATCGTCCCTGGGTGGGCTTGAACCACCAACCTCTCGGTTAACAGCCGAGCGCGCTGACCAATTGCGCCACAGAGACACAGAGTGGATAGCAGTACATACTTTTAACATCACAAACTTCATGAGTAAAGTTGATTTTATGATTCACGTTTGCCTTGGGCTTCTTACTAAAGTAATTGTGAGTCCCAGACAGTTAGAAACTGTGGAGAATGAGGGCATCGATCCCTCTACCTCTCGCATGCTAAGCAAGCGCTCTACCATTTGAGCTAATTCCCCTCTGCTTACGGTATTCAAAAAAGTAACATCAGCTGGCATGTTGTACGGCCCAAAAAAAACCACATCGGGACACATGGCCCACTTAATCAAGTAAAGTTATTTTGGGCTTGTACTTTTGTCTGGAGGTAAGTACAGTGACATGAGAATGTCATTGGTTTGCTGTCTAATGTTTCATATCGCCCTCCTCAATTTCAGAGCACACACAGTTTTCAGAACAATTACTGAAAAGGCACTGCTGGGATTTGAACCCAGGATCTCCTGTTTACTAGACAGGCGCTTTGACCAACTAAGCCACAGCACCTCAAGTCTCAGCAAATGTTCCCATCGTTGAGGGAGTAAATACAAAGAAGTGGGCCAACGTCCCATTTTGCAGTTTCCACGTTAGCTCATAGGTTCACCTTGCGGAGTCTTATTACAAAAACAAAACAAAAAAACAAGGATTCAATTGTCAATACTCTATCAACTACAGTGGAAAATGGTCTTGATGTTGTGCTTGTACAGTTACTTTTCCTGGGCTGCTTTTAGTCCAATGGGTTCCGACTGCACTGGCATTATTTGTTCATGTAAAATGCAATTGTTAAGAAGACACTTTTGGAACACAAAACGTGAATTGTCCACTCCACAGACACGCTTTTTGCCCAGCTAGGCCACAACAACACAATCTATGCACCAATGTCACATCTGGCCAATTCTTTAAATGTAGAGGAGTACAATCAGTTCCCATCCCAAGAAACATGGGAAACAAGGAATCGTCCCTGGGTGGGCTTGAACCACCAACCTCTCGGTTAACAGCCGAGCGCGCTGACCAATTGCGCCACAGAGACACAGAGTTGATACCAGTACATACTTTTAACATCACAAACTTCATGAGTAAAGTTGATTTTATGATTCACGTTTGCCTTGGGCTTCTTACTAAAGTAATTGTGACTCCCAGACAGTTAGAAACTGTGGAGAATGAGGGCATCGATCCCTCTACCTCTCGCATGCTAAGCAAGCGCTCTACCATTTGAGCTAATTCCCCTCTGCTTACGGTATTCAAAAAAGTAACATCAGCTGGCATGTTGTACGGCCCAAAAAAAACCACATCGGGACACATGGCCCACTTAATCAAGTAAAGTTATTTTGGGCTTGTACTTTTGTCTGGAGGTAAATACAGTGACATGAGAATGTCATTGGTTTGCTGTCTAATGTTTCATATCGCCCTCCTCAATTTCAGAGCACGCACAGTTTTCAGAACAATTACTGAAAAGGCACTGCTGGGATTTGAACCCAGGATCTCCTGTTTACTAGACAGGCACTTTGACCAACTAAGCCACAGCACCTCAAGTCTCAGCAAATGCTCCCATCGTTGAGCGAGTAAATACAAAGAAGTGGGCCAACGTCCCATTTTGCAGTTTCCACGTTAGCTCATAGGTTCACCTTGCGGAGTCTTATTACAAAAACAAAACAAAAAAACAAGGATTCAATTGTCAATACTCTATCAACTACAGTGGAAAATGGTCTTGATGTTGTGCTTGTACAGTTACTTTTCCTGGGCTGCTTTTAGTCCAATGGGTTCCGACTGCACTGGCATTATTTGTTCATATAAAATGCAATTGTTAAGAAGACACTTTTGGAACACAAAACGTGAATTGTCCACTCCACAGACACGCTTTTTGCCCAGCTAGGCCACAACAACACAATCTATGCACCAATGTCACATCTGGCCAATTCTTTAAATGTAGAAGAGTACAATCAGTTCCCATCCCAAGAACCATGGGAAACAAGCAATCGTCCCTGGGTGGGCTTGAACCACCAACCTCTCGGTTAACAGCCGAGCGCGCTGACCAATTGCGCCACAGAGACACAGAGTGGATAGCAGTACATACTTTTAACATCACAAACTTCATGAGTAAAGTTGATTTTATGATTCACGTTTGCCTTGGGCTTCTTACTAAAGTAATTGTGAGTCCCAGACAGTTAGAAACTGTGGAGAATGAGGGCATCGATCCCTCTACCTCTCGCATGCTAAGCAAGCGCTCTACCATTTGAGCTAATTCCCCTCTGCTTACAGTATTCAAAAAAGTAACATCAGCTGGTATGTTGTACGGCCCAAAAAAAAACACATCGGGACACATGGCCCACTTAATCAAGTAAAGTTATTTTGGGCTTGTACTTTTGTCTGGAGGTAAGTACAGTGACATGAGAATGTCATTGGTTTGCTGTCTAATGTTTCATATCGCCCTCCTCAATTTCAGAGCACACACAGTTTTCAGAACAATTACTGAAAAGGCACTGCTGGGATTTGAACCCAGGATCTCCTGTTTACTAGACAGGCGCTTTGACCAACTAAGCCACAGCACCTCAAGTCTCAGCAAATGTTCCCATCGTTGAGGGAGTAAATACAAAGAAGTGGGCCAACGTCCCATTTTGCAGTTTCCACGTTAGCTCATAGGTTCACCTTGCGGAGTCTTATTACAAAAACAAAACAAAAAAGCAAGGATTCAATTGTCAATACTCTATCAACTACAGTGGAAAATGGTCTTGATGTTGTGCTTGTACAGTTACTTTTCCTGGGCTGCTTTTAGTCCAATGGGTTCCGACTGCACTGGCATTATTTGTTCATATAAAATGCAATTGTTAAGAAGACACTTTTGGAACACAAAACGTGAATTGTCCACTCCACAGACACGCTTTTTGCCCAGCTAGGCCACAACAACACAATCTATGCACCAATGTCACATCTGGCCAATTCTTTAAATGTAGAAGAGTACAATCAGTTCCCATCCCAAGAAACATGGGAAACAAGGAATCGTCCCTGGGTGGGCTTGAACCACCAACCTCTCGGTTAACAGCGGAGCGCGCTGACCAATTGCGCCACAGAGACACAGAGTGGATACCAGTACATACTTTTAACATCACAAACTTCATGAGTAAAGTTGATTTTATGATTCACGTTTGCCTTGGGCTTCTTACTAAAGTAATTGTGAGTCCCAGACAGTTAGAAACTGTGGAGAATGAGGGCATCGATCCCTCTACCTCTCGCATGCTAAGCAAGCGCTCTACCATTTGAGCTAATTCCCCTCTGCTTACGGTATCCAAAAAAGTAACATCAGCTGGTATGTTGTACGGCCCAAAAAAAACCACATCGGGACACATGGCCCACTTAATCAAGTAAAGTTATTTTGGGCTTGTACTTTTGTCTGGAGGTAAGTACAGTGACATGAGAATGTCATTGGTTTGCTGTCTAATGTTTCATATCGCCCTCCTCAATTTCAGAGCACACACAGTTTTCAGAACAATTACTGAAAAGGCACTGCTGGGATTTGAACCCAGGATCTCCTGTTTACTAGACAGGCGCTTTGACCAACTAAGCCACAGCACCTCAAGGCTCAGCAAATGCTCCCATCGTTGAGCGAGTAAATACAAAGAAGTGGGCCAACGTCCCATTTTGCAGTTTCCACATTAGCTCATAGGTTCACCTTGCGGAGTCTTATTACAAAAACAAAACAAAAAAGCAAGGATTGAATTGTCAATACTCTATCAACTACAGTGGAAAATGGTCTTGATGTTGTGCTTGTACAGTTACTTTTCCTGGGCTGCTTTTAGTCCAATGGGTTCCGACTGCACTGGCATTATTTGTTCATATAAAATGCAATTGTTAAGAAGACACTTTTGGAACACAAAACGTGAATTGCCCACTCCACAGACACGCTTTTTGCCCAGCTAGGCCACAACAACACAATCTATGCACCAATGTCACATCTGGCCAATTCTTTAAATGTAGAAGAGTACAATCAGTTCCCATCCCAAGAAACATGGGAAACAAGGAATCGTCCCTGGGTGGGCTTGAACCACCAACCTCTCGGTTAACAGCCGAGCGCGCTGACCAATTGCGCCACAGAGACACAGAGTGGATACCAGTACATACTTTTAACATCACAAACTTCATGAGTAAAGTTGATTTTATGATTCACGTTTGCCTTGGGCTTCTTACTAAAGTAATTGTGACTCCCAGACAGTTAGAAACTGTGGAGAATGAGGGCATCGATCCCTCTACCTCTCGCATGCTAAGCAAGCGCTCTACCATTTGAGCAAATTCCCCTCTGCTTACGGTATCCAAAAAAGTAACATCAGCTGGTATGTTGTACGGCCCAAAAAAAACGACATCGGGACACATGGCCCACTTAATCAAGTAAAGTTATTTTGGGCTTGTACTTTTGTCTGGAGGTAAATACAGTGACATGAGAATGTCATTGGTTTGCTGTCTAATGTTTCATATCGCCCTCCTCAATTTCAGAGCACGCACAGTTTTCAGAACAATTACTGAAAAGGCACTGCTGGGATTCGAACCCAGGATCTCCTGTTTACAAGACAGGCGCTTTGACCAACTAAGCCACAGCACCTCAAGTCTCAGCAAATGTTTTCATCGTTGAGAGAGTAAATACAAAGAAGTGGGCCAACGTCCCATTTTGCAGTTTCCACGTTAGCTCATAGGTTTACCTTGCGGAGTCTTATTACAAAAACAAAACAAAAAAACAAGGATTGAATTGTCAATACTCTATCAACTACAGTGGAAAATTGTCTTGATGTTGTTCTTGTACAGTTACTTTTCCTGGGCTGCTTTTAGTCCAATGGGTTCCGACTGCACTGGCATTATTTGTTCATATAAAATGCAATTGTTAAGAAGACACTTTTGGAACACAAAACGTGAATTGCCCACTCCACAGACACGCTTTTTGCCCAGCTAGGCCACAACAACACAATCTATGCACCAATGTCACATCTGGCCAATTCTTTAAATGTAGAGGAGTACAATCAGTTCCCATCCCAAGGAACATGGAATCGTCACAGGGTGGGCTTGAACCACCAACCTCTCGGTTAACAGCCGAGCGCGCTGACCAATTGCGCCACAGAGACACAGAGTGGATACCAGTACATACTTTTAACATCACAAACTTCATGAGTAAAGTTGATTTTATGATTCACGTTTGCCTTGGGCTTCTTACTAAAGTAATTGTGAGTCCCAGACAGTTAGAAACTGTGGAGAATGAGGGCATCGATCCCTCTACCTCTCGCATGCTAAGCAAGCGCTCTACCATTTGAGCTAATTCCCCTCTGCTTACGGTTTTCAAAAAAGTAACATCAGCTGGCATGTTGTACGGCCCAAAAAAAACACATCGGGACACATGGCCCACTTAATCAAGTAAAGTTATTTTGGGCTTGTACTTTTGTCTGGAGGTAAGTACAGTGACATGAGAATGTCATTGGTTTGCTGTCTAATGTTTCATATCACCCTCCTCAATTTCAGAGCACGCACAGTTTTCAGAACAATTACTGAAAAGGCACTGCTGGGATTTGAACCCAGGATCTCCTGTTTACAAGACAGGCGCTTTGACCAACTAAGCCACAGCACCTCAAGTCTCAGCAAATGTTTTCATCGTTGAGAGAGTAAATACAAAGAAGTGGGCCAACGTCCCATTTTGCAGTTTCCACGTTAGCTCATAGGTTTATCTTGCGGAGTCTTATTACAAAAACAAAACAAAAAAACAAGGATTGAATTGTCAATACTCTATCAACTACAGTGAAAAATGGTCTTGATGTTGTTCTTGTACAGTTACTTTTCCTGGGCTGCTTTTAGTCCAATGGGTTCCGACTGCACTGGCATTATTTGTTCATATAAAATGCAATTGTTAAGAAGACACTTTTGGAACACAAAACGTGAATTGCCCACTCCACAGACACGCTTTTTGCCCAGCTAGGCCACAACAACACAATCTATGCACCAATGTCACATCTGGCCAATTCTTTAAATGTAGAGGAGTACAATCAGCTCCCATCCCAAGAACCATGGGAAACAAGGAATCGTCCCTGGGTGGGCTTGAACCACCAACCTCTCGGTTAACAGCCGAGCGCGCTGACCAATTGCGCCACAGAGACACAGAGTGGATACCAGTACATACTTTTAACATCACAAACTTCATGAGTAAAGTTGATTTTATGATTCACGTTTGCCTTGGGCTTCTTACTAAAGTAATTGTGAGTCCCAGACAGTTAGAAACTGTGGAGAATGAGGGCATCGATCCCTCTACCTCTCGCATGCTAAGCAAGCGCTCTACCATTTGAGCAAATTCCCCTCTGCTTACGGTATCCAAAAAAGTAACATCAGCTGGTATGTTGTACGGCCCAAAAAAAACACATCGGGACACATGGCCCACTTAATCAAGTAAAGTTATTTTGGGCTTGTACTTTTGTCTGGAGGTAAATACAGTGACATGAGAATGTCATTGGTTTGCTGTCTAATGTTTCATATCGCCCTCCTCAATTTCAGAGCACGCACAGTTTTCAGAACAATTACTGAAAAGGCACTGCTGGGATTTGAACCCAGGATCTCCTGTTTACAAGACAGGCGCTTTGACCAACTAAGCCACAGCACCTCAAGTCTCAGCAAATGTTTTCATCGTTGAGAGAGTAAATACAAAGAAGTGGGCCAACGTCCCATTTTGCAGTTTCCACGTTAGCTCATAGGTTTACCTTGCGGAGTCTTATTACAAAAACAAAACAAAAAAACAAGGATTGAATTGTCAATACTCTATCAACTACAGTGGAAAATTGTCTTGATGTTGTTCTTGTACAGTTACTTTTCCTGGGCTGCTTTTAGTCCAATGGGTTCCGACTGCACTGGCATTATTTGTTCATATAAAATGCAATTGTTAAGAAGACACTTTTGGAACACAAAACGTGAATTGCCCACTCCACAGACACGCTTTTTGCCCAGCTAGGCCACAACAACACAATCTATGCACCAATGTCACATCTGGCCAATTCTTTAAATGTAGAGGAGTACAATCAGTTCCCATCCCAAGGAACATGGAATCGTCACAGGGTGGGCTTGAACCACCAACCTCTCGGTTAACAGCCGAGCGCGCTGACCAATTGCGCCACAGAGACACAGAGTGGATACCAGTACATACTTTTAACATCACAAACTTCATGAGTAAAGTTGATTTTATGATTCACGTTTGCCTTGGGCTTCTTACTAAAGTAATTGTGAGTACCAGACAGTTAGAAACTGTGGAGAATGAGGGCATCGATCCCTCTACCTCTCGCATGCTAAGCAAGCGCTCTACCATTTGAGCTAATTCCCCTCTGCTTACGGTTTTCAAAAAAGTAACATCAGCTGGCATGTTGTACGGCCCAAAAAAAACACATCGGGACACATGGCCCACTTAATCAAGTAAAGTTATTTTGGGCTTGTACTTTTGTCTGGAGGTAAGTACAGTGACATGAGAATGTCATTGGTTTGCTGTCTAATGTTTCATATCACCCTCCTCAATTTCAGAGCACGCACAGTTTTCAGAACAATTACTGAAAAGGCACTGCTGGGATTTGAACCCAGGATCTCCTGTTTACAAGACAGGCGCTTTGACCAACTAAGCCACAGCACCTCAAGTCTCAGCAAATGTTTTCATCGTTGAGAGAGTAAATACAAAGAAGTGGGCCAACGTCCCATTTTGCAGTTTCCACGTTAGCTCATAGGTTTATCTTGCGGAGTCTTATTACAAAAACAAAACAAAAAAACAAGGATTGAATTGTCAATACTCTATCAACTACAGTGAAAAATGGTCTTGATGTTGTTCTTGTACAGTTACTTTTCCTGGGCTGCTTTTAGTCCAATGGGTTCCGACTGCACTGGCATTATTTGTTCATATAAAATGCAATTGTTAAGAAGACACTTTTGGAACACAAAACGTGAATTGCCCACTCCACAGACACGCTTTTTGCCCAGCTAGGCCACAACAACACAATCTATGCACCAATGTCACATCTGGCCAATTCTTTAAATGTAGAGGAGTACAATCAGCTCCCATCCCAAGAACCATGGGAAACAAGGAATCGTCCCTGGGTGGGCTTGAACCACCAACCTCTCGGTTAACAGCCGAGCGCGCTGACCAATTGCGCCACAGAGACACAGAGTGGATACCAGTACATACTTTTAACATCACAAACTTCATGAGTAAAGTTGATTTTATGATTCACGTTTGCCTTGGGCTTCTTACTAAAGTAATTGTGAGTCCCAGACAGTTAGAAACTGTGGAGAATGAGGGCATCGATCCCTCTACCTCTCGCATGCTAAGCAAGCGCTCTACCATTTGAGCAAATTCCCCTCTGCTTACGGTATCCAAAAAAGTAACATCAGCTGGTATGTTGTACGGCCCAAAAAAAACACATCGGGACACATGGCCCACTTAATCAAGTAAAGTTATTTTGGGCTTGTACTTTTGTCTGGAGGTAAATACAGTGACATGAGAATGTCATTGGTTTGCTGTCTAATGTTTCATATCGCCCTCCTCAATTTCAGAGCACGCACAGTTTTCAGAACAATTACTGAAAAGGCACTGCTGGGATTTGAATCCAGGATCTCCTGTTTACAAGACAGGCGCTTTGACCAACTAAGCCACAGCACCTCAAGTCTCAGCAAATGTTTTCATCGTTGAGAGAGTAAATACAAAGAAGTGGGCCAACGTCCCATTTTGCAGTTTCCACGTTAGCTCATAGGTTTACCTTGCGGAGTCTTATTACAAAAACAAAACAAAAAAACAAGGATTGAATTGTCAATACTCTATCAACTACAGTGGAAAATTGTCTTGATGTTGTTCTTGTACAGTTACTTTTCCTGGGCTGCTTTTAGTCCAATGGGTTCCGACTGCACTGGCATTATTTGTTCATATAAAATGCAATTGTTAAGAAGACACTTTTGGAACACAAAACGTGAATTGCCCACTCCACAGACACGCTTTTTGCCCAGCTAGGCCACAACAACACAATCTATGCACCAATGTCACATCTGGCCAATTCTTTAAATGTAGAGGAGTACAATCAGTTCCCATACCAAGGAACATGGAATCGTCACAGGGTGGGCTTGAACCACCAACCTCTCGGTTAACAGCCGAGCGCGCTGACCAATTGCGCCACAGAGACACAGAGTGGATACCAGTACATACTTTTAACATCACAAACTTCATGAGTAAAGTTGATTTTATGATTCACGTTTGCCTTGGGCTTCTTACTAAAGTAATTGTGAGTACCAGACAGTTAGAAACTGTGGAGAATGAGGGCATCGATCCCTCTACCTCTCGCATGCTAAGCAAGCGCTCTACCATTTGAGCTAATTCCCCTCTGCTTACGGTTTTCAAAAAAGTAACATCAGCTGGCATGTTGTACGGCCCAAAAAAAACACATCGGGACACATGGCCCACTTAATCAAGTAAAGTTATTTTGGGCTTGTACTTTTGTCTGGAGGTAAGTACAGTGACATGAGAATGTCATTGGTTTGCTGTCTAATGTTTCATATCACCCTCCTCAATTTCAGAGCACGCACAGTTTTCAGAACAATTACTGAAAAGGCACTGCTGGGATTTGAACCCAGGATCTCCTGTTTACAAGACAGGCGCTTTGACCAACTAAGCCACAGCACCTCAAGTCTCAGCAAATGTTTTCATCGTTGAGAGAGTAAATACAAAGAAGTGGGCCAACGTCCCATTTTGCAGTTTCCACGTTAGCTCATAGGTTTATCTTGCGGAGTCTTATTACAAAAACAAAACAAAAAAACAAGGATTGAATTGTCAATACTCTATCAACTACAGTGAAAAATGGTCTTGATGTTGTTCTTGTACAGTTACTTTTCCTGGGCTGCTTTTAGTCCAATGGGTTCCGACTGCACTGGCATTATTTGTTCATATAAAATGCAATTGTTAAGAAGACACTTTTGGAACACAAAACGTGAATTGCCCACTCCACAGACACGCTTTTTGCCCAGCTAGGCCACAACAACACAATCTATGCACCAATGTCACATCTGGCCAATTCTTTAAATGTAGAGGAGTACAATCAGCTCCCATCCCAAGAACCATGGGAAACAAGGAATCGTCCCAGGGTGGGCTTGAACCACCAACCTCTCGGTTAACAGCCGAGCGCGCTGACCAATTGCGCCACAGAGACACAGAGTGGATAGCAGTACATACTTTTAACATCACAAACTTCATGAATAAAGTTGATTTTATGATTCACGTTTGCCTTGGGCTTCTTACTAAAGTAATTGTGAGTCCCAGACAGTTAGAAACTGTGGAGAATGAGGGCATCGATCCCTCTACCTCTCGCATGCTAAGCAAGCACTCTACCATTTGAGCTAATTCCCCTCTGCTTAGGGTATTCAAAAAAGTAACATCAGCTGGCATGTTGTACGGCCCAAAAAAAACACATCGGGACACATGGCCCACTTAACCAAGTAAAGTTATTTTGGGCTTGTACTTTTGTCTGGAGGTAAGTACAGTGACATGAGAATGTCATTGGTTTGCTGTCTAATGTTTCATATCGCCCTCCTCAATTTCAGAGCACACACAGTTTTCAGAACAATTACTGAAAAGGCACTGCTGGGATTTGAACCCAGGATCTCCTGTTTACTAGACAGGCGCTTTGACCAACTAAGCCACAGCACCACAAGTCTCAGCAAATGTTCCCATCGTTGAGGGAGTAAATACAAAGAAGTGGGCCAACGTCCCATTTTGCAGTTTCCACGTTAGCTCATAGGTTTACCTTGCGGAGTCTTATTACAAAAACAAAACAAAAAAACAAGGATTCAATTGTCAATACTCTTATCAACTACAGTGGAAAATGGTCTTGATGTTGTGCTTGTACAGTTACTTTTCCTGGGCTGCTTTTAGTCCAATGGGTTCCGACTGCACTGGCATTATTTGTTCATATAAAATGCAATTGTTAAGAAGACACTTTTGGAACACAAAACGTGAATTGTCCACTCCACAGACACGCTTTTTGCCCAGCTAGGCCACAACAACACAATCTATGCACCAATGTCACATCTGGCCAATTCTTTAAATGTAGAAGAGTACAATCAGTTCCCATCCCAAGAACCATGGGAAACAAGGAATCGTCCCTGGGTGGGCTTGAAGCACCAACCTCTCGGTTAACAGCCGAGCGCGCTGACCAATTGCGCCACAGAGACACAGGGTGGATAGTCCCTCCACTCGATCCCTCTACCTCTCGCATGCTAAGCAAGCGCTCTACCATTTGAGCTAATTCCCCTCTGCTTACGGTATTCAAAAAAGTAACATCAGCTGGCATGTTGTACGGCCCAAAAAAAACACATCGGGACACATGGCCCACTTAATCAAGTAAAGTTATTTTGGGCTTGTACTTTTGTCTGGAGGTAAGTACAGTGACATGATAATGTCATTGGTTTGCTGTCTAATGTTTCATATCGCCCTCCTCAATTTCAGAGCACGCACAGTTTTCAGAACAATTACTGAAAAGGCACTGCTGGGATTTGAACCCAGGATCTCCTGTTTACAAGACAGGCGCTTTGACCAACTAAGCCACAGCACCACAAATCTCAGCAAATGCTCCCATCGTTGAGGGAGTAAATACAAAGAAGTGGGCCAACGTCCCATTTTGCAGTTTCCACGTTCGCTCATAGGTTTACCTTGCGGAGTCTTATTACAAAAACAAAACAAAAAAACAAGGATTGAATTGTCAATACTCTATCAACTACAGTGGAAAATGGTCTTGATGTTGTGCTTGTACAGTTACTTTTCCTGGGCTGCTTTTAGTCCAATGGGTTCCGACTGCACTGGCATTATTTGTTCATATAAAATGCAATTGTTAAGAAGACACTTTTGGAACACAAAACGTGAATTGTCCACTCCACAGACACGCTTTTTGCCCAGCTAGGCCACAACAACACAATCTATGCACCAATGTCACATCTGGCCAATTCTTTAAATGTAGAGGAGTACAATCAGTTCCCATCCCAAGAACCATGGGAAACAAGGAATCGTCCCTGGGTGGGCTTGAACCACCAACCTCTCGGTTAACAGCCGAGCGCGCTGACCAATTGCGCCACAGAGACACAGAGTGGATAGCAGTACATACTTTTAACATCACAAACTTCATAAGTAAAGTTGATTTTATGATTCACGTTTGCCTTGGGCTTCTTACTAAAGTAATTGTGAGTCCCAGACAGTTAGAAACTGTGGAGAATGAGGGCATCGATCCCTCTACCTCTCGCATGCTAAGCAAGCGCTCTACCATTTGAGCTAATTCCCCTCTGCTTACGGTATTCAAAAAAGTAACATCAGCTGGTATGTTGTACGGCCCAAAAAAAAACACATCGGGACACATGGCCCACTTAATCAAGTAAAGTTATTTTGGGCTTGTACTTTTGTCTGGAGGTAAGTACAGTGACATGAGAATGTCATTGGTTTGCTGTCTAATGTTTCATATCGCCCTCCTCAATTTCAGAGCACGCACAGTTTTCAGAACAATTACTGAAAAGGCACTGCTGGGCTGCTTTTAGTCCAATGGGTTCCGACTGCACTGGCATTATTTGTTCATATAAAATGCAATTGTTAAGAAGACACTTTTGGAACACAAAACGTGAATTGCCCACTCCACAGACACGCTTTTTGCCCAGCTAGGCCACAACAACACAATCTATGCACCAATGTCACATCTGGCCAATTCTTTAAATGTAGAGGAGTACAATCAGTTCCCATACCAAGGAACATGGAATCGTCACAGGGTGGGCTTGAACCACCAACCTCTCGGTTAACAGCCGAGCGCGCTGACCAATTGCGCCACAGAGACACAGAGTGGATACCAGTACATACTTTTAACATCACAAACTTCATGAGTAAAGTTGATTTTATGATTCACGTTTGCCTTGGGCTTCTTACTAAAGTAATTGTGAGTACCAGACAGTTAGAAACTGTGGAGAATGAGGGCATCGATCCCTCTACCTCTCGCATGCTAAGCAAGCGCTCTACCATTTGAGCTAATTCCCCTCTGCTTACGGTTTTCAAAAAAGTAACATCAGCTGGCATGTTGTACGGCCCAAAAAAAACACATCGGGACACATGGCCCACTTAATCAAGTAAAGTTATTTTGGGCTTGTACTTTTGTCTGGAGGTAAGTACAGTGACATGAGAATGTCATTGGTTTGCTGTCTAATGTTTCATATCACCCTCCTCAATTTCAGAGCACGCACAGTTTTCAGAACAATTACTGAAAAGGCACTGCTGGGATTTGAACCCAGGATCTCCTGTTTACAAGACAGGCGCTTTGACCAACTAAGCCACAGCACCTCAAGTCTCAGCAAATGTTTTCATCGTTGAGAGAGTAAATACAAAGAAGTGGGCCAACGTCCCATTTTGCAGTTTCCACGTTAGCTCATAGGTTTATCTTGCGGAGTCTTATTACAAAAACAAAACAAAAAAACAAGGATTGAATTGTCAATACTCTATCAACTACAGTGAAAAATGGTCTTGATGTTGTTCTTGTACAGTTACTTTTCCTGGGCTGCTTTTAGTCCAATGGGTTCCGACTGCACTGGCATTATTTGTTCATATAAAATGCAATTGTTAAGAAGACACTTTTGGAACACAAAACGTGAATTGCCCACTCCACAGACACGCTTTTTGCCCAGCTAGGCCACAACAACACAATCTATGCACCAATGTCACATCTGGCCAATTCTTTAAATGTAGAGGAGTACAATCAGCTCCCATCCCAAGAACCATGGGAAACAAGGAATCGTCCCAGGGTGGGCTTGAACCACCAACCTCTCGGTTAACAGCCGAGCGCGCTGACCAATTGCGCCACAGAGACACAGAGTGGATAGCAGTACATACTTTTAACATCACAAACTTCATGAATAAAGTTGATTTTATGATTCACGTTTGCCTTGGGCTTC
Source organism: Proterorhinus semilunaris (assembly GCA_021464625.1). Lineage (NCBI taxonomy): Eukaryota > Metazoa > Chordata > Actinopteri > Gobiiformes > Gobiidae > Proterorhinus > Proterorhinus semilunaris. Next base: position 8,519,918 of record CM038348.1, read on the forward strand.
TTACTAAAGTAATTGTGAGTCCCAGACAGTTAGAAACTGTGGAGAACGAGGGCATCGATCCCTCTACCTCTCGCATGCTAAGCAAGCACTCTACCATTTGAGCTAATTCCCCTCTGCTTAGGGTATTCAAAAAAGTAACATCAGCTGGCATGTTGTACGGCCCAAAAAAAACACATCGGGACACATGGCCCACTTAACCAAGTAAAGTTATTTTGGGCTTGTACTTTTGTCTGGAGGTAAGTACAGTGACATGAGAATGTCATTGGTTTGCTGTCTAATGTTTCATATCGCCCTCCTCAATTTCAGAGCACACACAGTTTTCAGAACAATTACTGAAAAGGCACTGCTGGGATTTGAACCCAGGATCTCCTGTTTACTAGACAGGCGCTTTGACCAACTAAGCCACAGCACCACAAGTCTCAGCAAATGTTCCCATCGTTGAGGGAGTAAATACAAAGAAGTGGGCCAACGTCCCATTTTGCAGTTTCCACGTTAGCTCATAGGTTTACCTTGCGGAGTCTTATTACAAAAACAAAACAAAAAAACAAGGATTCAATTGTCAATACTCTTATCAACTACAGTGGAAAATGGTCTTGATGTTGTGCTTGTACAGTTACTTTTCCTGGGCTGCTTTTAGTCCAATGGGTTCCGACTGCACTGGCATTATTTGTTCATATAAAATGCAATTGTTAAGAAGACACTTTTGGAACACAAAACGTGAATTGTCCACTCCACAGACACGCTTTTTGCCCAGCTAGGCCACAACAACACAATCTATGCACCAATGTCACATCTGGCCAATTCTTTAAATGTAGAAGAGTACAATCAGTTCCCATCCCAAGAACCATGGGAAACAAGGAATCGTCCCTGGGTGGGCTTGAAGCACCAACCTCTCGGTTAACAGCCGAGCGCGCTGACCAATTGCGCCACAGAGACACAGAGTGGATAGTCCCTCCACTCGATCCCTCTACCTCTCGCATGCTAAGCAAGCGCTCTACCATTTGAGCTAATTCCCCTCTGCTTACGGTATTCAAAAAAGTAACATCAGCTGGCATGTTGTACGGCCCAAAAAAAACACATCGGGACACATGGCCCACTTAATCAAGTAAAGTTATTTTGGGCTTGTACTTTTGTCTGGAGGTAAGTACAGTGACATGATAATGTCATTGGTTTGCTGTCTAATGTTTCATATCGCCCTCCTCAATTTCAGAGCACGCACAGTTTTCAGAACAATTACTGAAAAGGCACTGCTGGGATTTGAACCCAGGACCTCCTGTTTACAAGACAGGCGCTTTGACCAACTAAGCCACAGCACCACAAATCTCAGCAAATGCTCCCATCGTTGAGGGAGTAAATACAAAGAAGTGGGCCAACGTCCCATTTTGCAGTTTCCACGTTCGCTCATAGGTTTACCTTGCGGAGTCTTATTACAAAAACAAAACAAAAAAACAAGGATTGAATTGTCAATACTCTATCAACTACAGTGGAAAATGGTCTTGATGTTGTGCTTGTACAGTTACTTTTCCTGGGCTGCTTTTAGTCCAATGGGTTCCGACTGCACTGGCATTATTTGTTCATATAAAATGCAATTGTTAAGAAGACACTTTTGGAACACAAAACGTGAATTGTCCACTCCACAGACACGCTTTTTGCCCAGCTAGGCCACAACAACACAATCTATGCACCAATGTCACATCTGGCCAATTCTTTAAATGTAGAGGAGTACAATCAGTTCCCATCCCAAGAACCATGGGAAACAAGGAATCGTCCCTGGGTGGGCTTGAACCACCAACCTCTCGGTTAACAGCCGAGCGCGCTGACCAATTGCGCCACAGAGACACAGAGTGGATAGCAGTACATACTTTTAACATCACAAACTTCATAAGTAAAGTTGATTTTATGATTCACGTTTGCCTTGGGCTTCTTACTAAAGTAATTGTGAGTCCCAGACAGTTAGAAACTGTGGAGAATGAGGGCATCGATCCCTCTACCTCTCGCATGCTAAGCAAGCGCTCTACCATTTGAGCTAATTCCCCTCTGCTTACGGTATTCAAAAAAGTAACATCAGCTGGTATGTTGTACGGCCCAAAAAAAAACACATCGGGACACATGGCCCACTTAATCAAGTAAAGTTATTTTGGGCTTGTACTTTTGTCTGGAGGTAAGTACAGTGACATGAGAATGTCATTGGTTTGCTGTCTAATGTTTCATATCGCCCTCCTCAATTTCAGAGCACGCACAGTTTTCAGAACAATTACTGAAAAGGCACTGCTGGGATTTGAACCCAGGATCTCCTGTTTACAAGACAGGCGCTTTGACCAACTAAGCCACAGCACCACAAGTCTCAGCAAATGCTCCCATCGTTGAGGGAGTAAATACAAAGAAGTGGGCCAACGTCCCATTTTGCAGTTTCCACGTTAGCTCATAGGTTTACCTTGCGGAGTCTTATTACAAAAACAAAACAAAAAAACAAGGATTGAATTGTCAATACTCTATCAACTACAGTGGAAAATGGTCTTGATGTTGTGCTTGTACAGTTACTTTTCCTGGGCTGCTTTTAGTCCAATGGGTTCCGACTGCACTGGCATTATTTGTTCATATAAAATGCAATTGTTAAGAAGACACTTTTGGAACACAAAACGTGAATTGTCCACTCCACAGACACGCTTTTTGCCCAGCTAGGCCACAACAACACAATCTATGCACCAATGTCACATCTGGCCAATTCTTTAAATGTAGAAGAGTACAATCAGTTCCCATCCCAAGAAACATGGGAAACAAGGAATCGTCCCTGGGTGGGCTTGAACCACCAACCTCTCGGTTAACAGCCGAGCGCTCTGACCAATTGCGCCACAGAGACACAGAGTGGATACCAGTACATACTTTTAACATCACAAACTTCATGAGTAAAGTTGATTTTATGATTCACGTTTGCCTTGGGCTTCTTACTAAAGTAATTGTGAGTCCCAGACAGTTAGAAACTGTGGAGAATGAGGGCATCGATCCCTCTACCTCTCGCATGCTAAGCAAGCGCTCTACCATTTGAGCTAATTCCCCTCTGCTTACGGTATCCAAAAAAGTAACATCAGCTGGTATGTTGTACGGCCCAAAAAAAACCACATCGGGACACATGGCCCACTTAATCAAGTAAAGTTATTTTGGGCTTGTACTTTTGTCTGGAGGTAAGTACAGTGACATGAGAATGTCATTGGTTTGCTGTCTAATGTTTCATATCGCCCTCCTCAATTTCAGAGCACACACAGTTTTCAGAACAATTACTGAAAAGGCACTGCTGGGATTTGAACCCAGGATCTCCTGTTTACAAGACAGGCGCTTTGACCAACTAAGCCACAGCACCTCAAGTCTCAGCAAATGTTTTCATCGTTGAGAGAGTAAATACAAAGAAGTGGGCCAACGTCCCATTTTGCAGTTTCCACGTTAGCTCATAGGTTTACCTTGCGGAGTCTTATTACAAAAACAAAACAAAAAAACAAGGATTGAATTGTCAATACTCTATCAACTACAGTGGAAAATTGTCTTGATGTTGTTCTTGTACAGTTACTTTTCCTGGGCTGCTTTTAGTCCAATGGGTTCCGACTGCACTGGCATTATTTGTTCATATAAAATGCAATTGTTAAGAAGACACTTTTGGAACACAAAACGTGAATTGCCCACTCCACAGACACGCTTTTTGCCCAGCTAGGCCACAACAACACAATCTATGCACCAATGTCACATCTGGCCAATTCTTTAAATGTAGAGGAGTACAATCAGTTCCCATCCCAAGGAACATGGAATCGTCACTGGGTGGGCTTGAACCACCAACCTCTCGGTTAACAGCCGAGCGCGCTGACCAATTGCGCCACAGAGACACAGAGTGGATACCAGTACATACTTTTAACATCACAAACTTCATGAGTAAAGTTGATTTTATGATTCACGTTTGCCTTGGGCTTCTTACTAAAGTAATTGTGAGTCCCAGACAGTTAGAAACTGTGGAGAATGAGGGCATCGATCCCTCTACCTCTCGCATGCTAAGCAAGCGCTCTACCATTTGAGCTAATTCCCCTCTGCTTACGGTATTCAAAAAAGTAACATCAGCTGGCATGTTGTACGGCCCAAAAAAAAAACACATCGGGACACATGGCCCACTTAATCAAGTAAAGGTATTTTGGGCTTGTACTTTTGTCTGGAGGTAAGTACAGTGACATGAGAATGTCATTGGTTTGCTGTCTAATGTTTCATATCGCCCTCCTGAATTTCAGAGCACGCACAGTTTTCAGAACAATTACTGAAAAGGCACTGCTGGGATTTGAACCCAGGATCTCCTGTTTACTAGACAGGCGCTTTGACCAACTAAGCCACAGCACCTCAAGTCTCAGCAAATGTTTTCATCGTTGAGAGAGTAAATACAAAGAAGTGGGCCAACGTCCCATTTTGCAGTTTCCACGTTAGCTCATAGGTTTACCTTGCGGAGTCTTATTACAAAAACAAAACAAAAAAACAAGGATTGAATTGTCAATACTCTATCAACTACAGTGGAAAATGGTCTTGATGTTGTGCTTGTACAGTTACTTTTCCTGGGCTGCTTTTAGTCCAATGGGTTCCGACTGCACTGGCATTATTTGTTCATATAAAATGCAATTGTTAAGAAGACACTTTTGGAACACAAAACGTGAATTGTCCACTCCACAGACACGCTTTTTGCCCAGCTAGGCCACAACAACACAATCTATGCACCAATGTCACATCTGGCCAATTCTTTAAATGTAGAGGAGTACAATCAGTTCCCATCCCAAGAACCATGGGAAACAAGGAATCGTCCCTGGGTGGGCTTGAACCACCAACCTCTCGGTTAACAGCCGAGCGCGCTGACCAATTGCGCCACAGAGACACAGAGTGGATAGCAGTACATACTTTTAACATCACAAACTTCATGAGTAAAGTTGATTTTATGATTCACGTTTGCCTTGGGCTTCTTACTAAAGTAATTGTGAGTCCCAGACAGTTAGAAACTGTGGAGAATGAGGGCATCGATCCCTCTACCTCTCGCATGCTAAGCAAGCGCTCTACCATTTGAGCTAAATCCCCTCTGCTTACGGTATTCAAAAAAGTAACATCAGCTGGTATGTTGTACGGCCCAAAAAAAAACACATCGGGACACATGGCCCACTTAATCAAGTAAAGTTATTTTGGGCTTGTACTTTTGTCTGGAGGTAAGTACAGTGACATGAGAATGTCATTGGTTTGCTGTCTAATGTTTCATATCGCCCTCCTCAATTTCAGAGCACACACAGTTTTCAGAACAATTACTGAAAAGGCACTGCTGGGATTCTAACCCAGGATCTCCTGTTTACTAGACAGGCGCTTTGACCAACTAAGCCACAGCACCTCAAGGCTCAGCAAATGCTCCCATCGTTGAGCGAGTAAATACAAAGAAGTGGGCCAACGTCCCATTTTGCAGTTTCCACGTTAGCTCATAGGTTCACCTTGCGGAGTCTTATTACAAAAACAAAACAAAAAAGCAAGGATTGAATTGTCAATACTCTATCAACTACAGTGGAAAATGGTCTTGATGTTGTGCTTGTACAGTTACTTTTCCTGGGCTGCTTTTAGTCCAATGGGTTCCGACTGCACTGGCATTATTTGTTCATATAAAATGCAATTGTTAAGAAGACACTTTTGGAACACAAAACGTGAATTGTCCACTCCACAGACACGCTTTTTGCCCAGCTAGGCCACAACAACACAATCTATGCACCAATGTCACATCTGGCCAATTCTTTAAATGTAGAAGAGTACAATCAGTTCCCATCCCAAGAAACATGGGAAACAAGGAATCGTCCCTGGGTGGGCTTGAACCACCAACCTCTCGGTTAACAGCCGAGCGCGCTGACTAATTGCGCCACAGAGACACAGAGTGGATACCAGTACATACTTTTAACATCACAAACTTCATGAGTAAAGTTGATTTTATGATTCACGTTTGCCTTGGGCTTCTTACTAAAGTAATTGTGAGTCCCAGACAGTTAGAAACTGTGGAGAATGAGGGCATCGATCCCTCTACCTCTCGCATGCTAAGCAAGCGCTCTACCATTTGAGCTAAATCCCCTCTGCTTACGGTATTCAAAAAAGTAACATCAGCTGGTATGTTGTACGGCCCAAAAAAAAACACATCGGGACACATGGCCCACTTAATCAAGTAAAGTTATTTTGGGCTTGTACTTTTGTCTGGAGGTAAGTACAGTGACATGAGAATGTCATTGGTTTGCTGTCTAATGTTTCATATCGCCCTCCTCAATTTCAGAGCACACACAGTTTTCAGAACAATTACTGAAAAGGCACTGCTGGGATTCTAACCCAGGATCTCCTGTTTACTAGACAGGCGCTTTGACCAACTAAGCCACAGCACCTCAAGGCTCAGCAAATGCTCCCATCGTTGAGCAAGTAAATACAAAGAAGTGGGCCAACGTCCCATTTTGCAGTTTCCACGTTAGCTCATAGGTTCACCTTGCGGAGTCTTATTACAAAAACAAAACAAAAAAGCAAGGATTGAATTGTCAATACTCTATCAACTACAGTGGAAAATGGTCTTGATGTTGTGCTTGTACAGTTACTTTTCCTGGGCTGCTTTTAGTCCAATGGGTTCCGACTGCACTGGCATTATTTGTTCATATAAAATGCAATTGTTAAGAAGACACTTTTGGAACACAAAACATGAATTGTCCACTCCACAGACACACTTTTTGCCCAGCTAGGCCACAACAACACAATCTATGCACCAATGTCACATCTGGCCAATTCTTTAAATGTAGAGGAGTACAATCAGTTCCCATCCCAAGAAACATGGGAAACAAGGAATCGTCCCTGGGTGGGCTTGAACCACCAACCTCTCGGTTAACAGCCGAGCGCGCTGACCAATTGCGCCACAGAGACACAGAGTGGATACCAGTACATACTTTTAACATCACAAACTTCATGAGTAAAGTTGATTTTATGATTCACGTTTGCCTTGGGCTTCTTACTAAAGTAATTGTGAGTCCCAGACAGTTAGAAACTGTGGAGAATGAGGGCATCGATCCCTCTACCTCTCGCATGCTAAGCAAGCTCTCTACCATTTGAGCAAATTCCCCTCTGCTTACGGTATTCAAAAAAGTAACATCAGCTGGTATGTTGTACGGCCCAAAAAAAAAACACATCGGGACACATGGCCCACTTAATCAAGTAAAGTTATTTTGGGCTTGTACTTTTGTCTGGAGGTAAGTACAGTGACATGAGAATGTCATTGGTTTGCTGTCTAATGTTTCATATCGCCCTCCTGAATTTCAGAGCACGCACAGTTTTCAGAACAATTACTGAAAAGGCACTGCTGGGATTTGAACCCAGGATCTCCTGTTTACAAGACAGGCGCTTTGACCAACTATGCCACAGCACCTCAAGTCTCAGCAAATTTTCTCATCGTTGAGAGAGTAAATACAAAGAAGTGGGCCAACGTCCCATTTTGCAGTTTCCACGTTAGCTCATAGGTTTACCTTGCGGAGTCTTATTACAAAAACAAAACAAAAAAACAAGGATTGAATTGTCAATACTCTATCAACTACAGTGGAAAATGGTCTTGATGTTGTGCTTGTACAGTTACTTTTCCTGGGCTGCTTTTAGTCCAATGGGTTCCGACTGCACTGGCATTATTTGTTCATATAAAATGCAATTGTTAAGAAGACACTTTTGGAACACAAAACGTGAATTGTCCACTCCACAGACACGCTTTTTGCCCAGCTAGGCCACAACAACACAATCTATGCACCAATGTCACATCTGGCCAATTCTTTAAATGTAGAGGAGTACAATCAGTTCCCATCCCAAGAACCATGGGAAACAAGGAATCGTCCCTGGGTGGGCTTGAACCACCAACCTCTCGGTTAACAGCCGAGCGCGCTGACCAATTGCGCCACAGAGACACAGAGTGGATAGCAGTACATACTTTTAACATCACAAACTTCATAAGTAAAGTTGATTTTATGATTCACGTTTGCCTTGGGCTTCTTACTAAAGTAATTGTGAGTCCCAGACAGTTAGAAACTGTGGAGAATGAGGGCATCGATCCCTCTACCTCTCGCATGCTAAGCAAGCGCTCTACCATTTGAGCTAATTCCCCTCTGCTTACGGTATTCAAAAAAGTAACATCAGCTGGTATGTTGTACGGCCCAAAAAAAAACACATCGGGACACATGGCCCACTTAATCAAGTAAAGTTATTTTGGGCTTGTACTTTTGTCTGGAGGTAAGTACAGTGACATGAGAATGTCATTGGTTTGCTGTCTAATGTTTCATATCGCCCTCCTCAATTTCAGAGCACGCACAGTTTTCAGAACAATTACTGAAAAGGCACTGCTGGGATTTGAACCCAGGATCTCCTGTTTACAAGACAGGCGCTTTGACCAACTAAGCCACAGCACCACAAGTCTCAGCAAATGCTCCCATCGTTGAGGGAGTAAATACAAAGAAGTGGGCCAACGTCCCATTTTGCAGTTTCCACGTTAGCTCATAGGTTTACCTTGCGGAGTCTTATTACAAAAACAAAACAAAAAAACAAGGATTGAATTGTCAATACTCTATCAACTACAGTGGAAAATGGTCTTGATGTTGTGCTTGTACAGTTACTTTTCCTGGGCTGCTTTTAGTCCAATGGGTTCCGACTGCACTGGCATTATTTGTTCATATAAAATGCAATTGTTAAGAAGACACTTTTGGAACACAAAACGTGAATTGTCCACTCCACAGACACGCTTTTTGCCCAGCTAGGCCACAACAACACAATCTATGCACCAATGTCACATCTGGCCAATTCTTTAAATGTAGAAGAGTACAATCAGTTCCCATCCCAAGAAACATGGGAAACAAGGAATCGTCCCTGGGTGGGCTTGAACCACCAACCTCTCGGTTAACAGCCGAGCGCTCTGACCAATTGCGCCACAGAGACACAGAGTGGATACCAGTACATACTTTTAACATCACAAACTTCATGAGTAAAGTTGATTTCATGATTCACGTTTGCCTTGGGCTTCTTACTAAAGTAATTGTGAGTCCCAGACAGTTAGAAACTGTGGAGAATGAGGGCATCGATCCCTCTACCTCTCGCATGCTAAGCAAGCGCTCTACCATTTGAGCTAATTCCCCTCTGCTTACGGTATCCAAAAAAGTAACATCAGCTGGTATGTTGTACGGCCCAAAAAAAACCACATCGGGACACATGGCCCACTTAATCAAGTAAAGTTATTTTGGGCTTGTACTTTTGTCTGGAGGTAAGTACAGTGACATGAGAATGTCATTGGTTTGCTGTCTAATGTTTCATATCGCCCTCCTCAATTTCAGAGCACACACAGTTTTCAGAACAATTACTGAAAAGGCACTGCTGGGATTTGAACCCAGGATCTCCTGTTTACAAGACAGGCGCTTTGACCAACTAAGCCACAGCACCTCAAGTCTCAGCAAATGTTTTCATCGTTGAGAGAGTAAATACAAAGAAGTGGGCCAACGTCCCATTTTGCAGTTTCCACGTTAGCTCATAGGTTTACCTTGCGGAGTCTTATTACAAAAACAAAACAAAAAAACAAGGATTGAATTGTCAATACTCTATCAACTACAGTGGAAAATTGTCTTGATGTTGTTCTTGTACAGTTACTTTTCCTGGGCTGCTTTTAGTCCAATGGGTTCCGACTGCACTGGCATTATTTGTTCATATAAAATGCAATTGTTAAGAAGACACTTTTGGAACACAAAACGTGAATTGCCCACTCCACAGACACGCTTTTTGCCCAGCTAGGCCACAACAACACAATCTATGCACCAATGTCACATCTGGCCAATTCTTTAAATGTAGAGGAGTACAATCAGTTCCCATCCCAAGGAACATGGAATCGTCACTGGGTGGGCTTGAACCACCAACCTCTCGGTTAACAGCCGAGCGCGCTGACCAATTGCGCCACAGAGACACAGAGTGGATACCAGTACATACTTTTAACATCACAAACTTCATGAGTAAAGTTGATTTTATGATTCACGTTTGCCTTGGGCTTCTTACTAAAGTAATTGTGAGTCCCAGACAGTTAGAAACTGTGGAGAATGAGGGCATCGATCCCTCTACCTCTCGCATGCTAAGCAAGCGCTCTACCATTTGAGCTAATTCCCCTCTGCTTACGGTATTCAAAAAAGTAACATCAGCTGGCATGTTGTACGGCCCAAAAAAAAAACACATCGGGACACATGGCCCACTTAATCAAGTAAAGGTATTTTGGGCTTGTACTTTTGTCTGGAGGTAAGTACAGTGACATGAGAATGTCATTGGTTTGCTGTCTAATGTTTCATATCGCCCTCCTGAATTTCAGAGCACGCACAGTTTTCAGAACAATTACTGAAAAGGCACTGCTGGGATTTGAACCCAGGATCTCCTGTTTACTAGACAGGCGCTTTGACCAACTAAGCCACAGCACCTCAAGTCTCAGCAAATGTTTTCATCGTTGAGAGAGTAAATACAAAGAAGTGGGCCAACGTCCCATTTTGCAGTTTCCACGTTAGCTCATAGGTTTACCTTGCGGAGTCTTATTACAAAAACAAAACAAAAAAACAAGGATTGAATTGTCAATACTCTATCAACTACAGTGGAAAATGGTCTTGATGTTGTGCTTGTACAGTTACTTTTCCTGGGCTGCTTTTAGTCCAATGGGTTCCGACTGCACTGGCATTATTTGTTCATATAAAATGCAATTGTTAAGAAGACACTTTTGGAACACAAAACGTGAATTGTCCACTCCACAGACACGCTTTTTGCCCAGCTAGGCCACAACAACACAATCTATGCACCAATGTCACATCTGGCCAATTCTTTAAATGTAGAGGAGTACAATCAGTTCCCATCCCAAGAACCATGGGAAACAAGGAATCGTCCCTGGGTGGGCTTGAACCACCAACCTCTCGGTTAACAGCCGAGCGCGCTGACCAATTGCGCCACAGAGACACAGAGTGGATAGCAGTACATACTTTTAACATCACAAACTTCATGAGTAAAGTTGATTTTATGATTCACGTTTGCCTTGGGCTTCTTACTAAAGTAATTGTGAGTCCCAGACAGTTAGAAACTGTGGAGAATGAGGGCATCGATCCCTCTACCTCTCGCATGCTAAGCAAGCGCTCTACCATTTGAGCTAAATCCCCTCTGCTTACGGTATTCAAAAAAGTAACATCAGCTGGTATGTTGTACGGCCCAAAAAAAAACACATCGGGACACATGGCCCACTTAATCAAGTAAAGTTATTTTGGGCTTGTACTTTTGTCTGGAGGTAAGTACAGTGACATGAGAATGTCATTGGTTTGCTGTCTAATGTTTCATATCGCCCTCCTCAATTTCAGAGCACACACAGTTTTCAGAACAATTACTGAAAAGGCACTGCTGGGATTCTAACCCAGGATCTCCTGTTTACTAGACAGGCGCTTTGACCAACTAAGCCACAGCACCTCAAGGCTCAGCAAATGCTCCCATCGTTGAGCGAGTAAATACAAAGAAGTGGGCCAACGTCCCATTTTGCAGTTTCCACGTTAGCTCATAGGTTCACCTTGCGGAGTCTTATTACAAAAACAAAACAAAAAAGCAAGGATTGAATTGTCAATACTCTATCAACTACAGTGGAAAATGGTCTTGATGTTGTGCTTGTACAGTTACTTTTCCTGGGCTGCTTTTAGTCCAATGGGTTCCGACTGCACTGGCATTATTTGTTCATATAAAATGCAATTGTTAAGAAGACACTTTTGGAACACAAAACGTGAATTGTCCACTCCACAGACACGCTTTTTGCCCAGCTAGGCCACAACAACACAATCTATGCACCAATGTCACATCTGGCCAATTCTTTAAATGTAGAAGAGTACAATCAGTTCCCATCCCAAGAAACATGGGAAACAAGGAATCGTCCCTGGGTGGGCTTGAACCACCAACCTCTCGGTTAACAGCCGAGCGCGCTGACTAATTGCGCCACAGAGACACAGAGTGGATACCAGTACATACTTTTAACATCACAAACTTCATGAGTAAAGTTGATTTTATGATTCACGTTTGCCTTGGGCTTCTTACTAAAGTAATTGTGAGTCCCAGACAGTTAGAAACTGTGGAGAATGAGGGCATCGATCCCTCTACCTCTCGCATGCTAAGCAAGCGCTCTACCATTTGAGCTAAATCCCCTCTGCTTACGGTATTCAAAAAAGTAACATCAGCTGGTATGTTGTACGGCCCAAAAAAAAACACATCGGGACACATGGCCCACTTAATCAAGTAAAGTTATTTTGGGCTTGTACTTTTGTCTGGAGGTAAGTACAGTGACATGAGAATGTCATTGGTTTGCTGTCTAATGTTTCATATCGCCCTCCTCAATTTCAGAGCACACACAGTTTTCAGAACAATTACTGAAAAGGCACTGCTGGGATTCTAACCCAGGATCTCCTGTTTACTAGACAGGCGCTTTGACCAACTAAGCCACAGCACCTCAAGGCTCAGCAAATGCTCCCATCGTTGAGCAAGTAAATACAAAGAAGTGGGCCAACGTCCCATTTTGCAGTTTCCACGTTAGCTCATAGGTTCACCTTGCGGAGTCTTATTACAAAAACAAAACAAAAAAGCAAGGATTGAATTGTCAATACTCTATCAACTACAGTGGAAAATGGTCTTGATGTTGTGCTTGTACAGTTACTTTTCCTGGGCTGCTTTTAGTCCAATGGGTTCCGACTGCACTGGCATTATTTGTTCATATAAAATGCAATTGTTAAGAAGACACTTTTGGAACACAAAACATGAATTGTCCACTCCACAGACACACTTTTTGCCCAGCTAGGCCACAACAACACAATCTATGCACCAATGTCACATCTGGCCAATTCTTTAAATGTAGAGGAGTACAATCAGTTCCCATCCCAAGAAACATGGGAAACAAGGAATCGTCCCTGGGTGGGCTTGAACCACCAACCTCTCGGTTAACAGCCGAGCGCGCTGACCAATTGCGCCACAGAGACACAGAGTGGATACCAGTACATACTTTTAACATCACAAACTTCATGAGTAAAGTTGATTTTATGATTCACGTTTGCCTTGGGCTTCTTACTAAAGTAATTGTGAGTCCCAGACAGTTAGAAACTGTGGAGAATGAGGGCATCGATCCCTCTACCTCTCGCATGCTAAGCAAGCTCTCTACCATTTGAGCAAATTCCCCTCTGCTTACGGTATTCAAAAAAGTAACATCAGCTGGTATGTTGTACGGCCCAAAAAAAAAACACATCGGGACACATGGCCCACTTAATCAAGTAAAGTTATTTTGGGCTTGTACTTTTGTCTGGAGGTAAGTACAGTGACATGAGAATGTCATTGGTTTGCTGTCTAATGTTTCATATCGCCCTCCTGAATTTCAGAGCACGCACAGTTTTCAGAACAATTACTGAAAAGGCACTGCTGGGATTTGAACCCAGGATCTCCTGTTTACAAGACAGGCGCTTTGACCAACTATGCCACAGCACCTCAAGTCTCAGCAAATTTTCTCATCGTTGAGAGAGTAAATACAAAGAAGTGGGCCAACGTCCCATTTTGCAGTTTCCACGTTAGCTCATAGGTTTACCTTGCGGAGTCTTATTACAAAAACAAAACAAAAAAACAAGGATTGAATTGTCAATACTCTATCAACTACAGTGGAAAATGGTCTTGATGTTGTGCTTGTACAGTTACTTTTCCTGGGCTGCTTTTAGTCCAATGGGTTCCGACTGCACTGGCATTATTTGTTCATATAAAATGCAATTGTTAAGAAGACACTTTTGGAACACAAAACGTGAATTGTCCACTCCACAGACACGCTTTTTGCCCAGCTAGGCCACAACAACACAATCTATGCACCAATGTCACATCTGGCCAATTCTTTAAATGTAGAGGAGTACAATCAGTTCCCATCCCAAGGAACATGGAATCGTCACTGGGTGGGCTTGAACCACCAACCTCTCGGTTAACAGCCGAGCGCGCTGACCAATTGCGCCACAGAGACACAGAGTGGATACCAGTACATACTTTTAACATCACAAACTTCATGAGTAAAGTTGATTTTATGATTCACGTTTGCCTTGGGCTTCTTACTAAAGTAATTGTGAGTCCCAGACAGTTAGAAACTGTGGAGAATGAGGGCATCGATCCCTCTACCTCTCGCATGCTAAGCAAGCGCTCTACCATTTGAGCTAATTCCCCTCTGCTTACGGTATTCAAAAAAGTAACATCAGCTGGCATGTTGTACGGCCCAAAAAAAAAACACATCGGGACACATGGCCCACTTAATCAAGTAAAGGTATTTTGGGCTTGTACTTTTGTCTGGAGGTAAGTACAGTGACATGAGAATGTCATTGGTTTGCTGTCTAATGTTTCATATCGCCCTCCTGAATTTCAGAGCACGCACAGTTTTCAGAACAATTACTGAAAAGGCACTGCTGGGATTTGAACCCAGGATCTCCTGTTTACAAGACAGGCGCTTTGACCAACTAAGCCACAGCACCTCAAGTCTCAGCAAATGTTTTCATCGTTGAGAGAGTAAATACAAAGAAGTGGGCCAACGTCCCATTTTGCAGTTTCCACGTTAGCTCATAGGTTTACCTTGCGGAGTCTTATTACAAAAACAAAACAAAAAAACAAGGATTGAATTGTCAATACTCTATCAACTACAGTGGAAAATGGTCTTGATGTTGTGCTTGTACAGTTACTTTTCCTGGGCTGCTTTTAGTCCAATGGGTTCCGACTGCACTGGCATTATTTGTTCATATAAAATGCAATTGTTAAGAAGACACTTTTGGAACACAAAACGTGAATTGTCCACTCCACAGACACGCTTTTTGCCCAGCTAGGCCACAACAACACAATCTATGCACCAATGTCACATCTGGCCAATTCTTTAAATGTAGAGGAGTACAATCAGTTCCCATCCCAAGAACCATGGGAAACAAGGAATCGTCCCTGGGTGGGCTTGAACCACCAACCTCTCGGTTAACAGCCGAGCGCGCTGACCAATTGCGCCACAGAGACACAGAGTGGATAGCAGTACATACTTTTAACATCACAAACTTCATAAGTAAAGTTGATTTTATGATTCACGTTTGCCTTGGGCTTCTTACTAAAGTAATTGTGAGTCCCAGACAGTTAGAAACTGTGGAGAATGAGGGCATCGATCCCTCTACCTCTCGCATGCTAAGCAAGCGCTCTACCATTTGAGCTAATTCCCCTCTGCTTACGGTATTCAAAAAAGTAACATCAGCTGGTATGTTGTACGGCCCAAAAAAAAACACATCGGGACACATGGCCCACTTAATCAAGTAAAGTTATTTTGGGCTTGTACTTTTGTCTGGAGGTAAGTACAGTGACATGAGAATGTCATTGGTTTGCTGTCTAATGTTTCATATCGCCCTCCTCAATTTCAGAGCACACACAGTTTTCAGAACAATTACTGAAAAGGCACTGCTGGGATTCTAACCCAGGATCTCCTGTTTACTAGACAGGCGCTTTGACCAACTAAGCCACAGCACCTCAAGGCTCAGCAAATGCTCCCATCGTTGAGCGAGTAAATACAAAGAAGTGGGCCAACGTCCCATTTTGCAGTTTCCACGTTAGCTCATAGGTTCACCTTGCGGAGTCTTATTACAAAAACAAAACAAAAAAGCAAGGATTGAATTGTCAATACTCTATCAACTACAGTGGAAAATGGTCTTGATGTTGTGCTTGTACAGTTACTTTTCCTGGGCTGCTTTTAGTCCAATGGGTTCCGACTGCACTGGCATTATTTGTTCATATAAAATGCAATTGTTAAGAAGACACTTTTGGAACACAAAACGTGAATTGTCCACTCCACAGACACGCTTTTTGCCCAGCTAGGCCACAACAACACAATCTATGCACCAATGTCACATCTGGCCAATTCTTTAAATGTAGAAGAGTACAATCAGTTCCCATCCCAAGAAACATGGGAAACAAGGAATCGTCCCTGGGTGGGCTTGAACCACCAACCTCTCGGTTAACAGCCGAGCGCGCTGACTAATTGCGCCACAGAGACACAGAGTGGATACCAGTACATACTTTTAACATCACAAACTTCATGAGTAAAGTTGATTTTATGATTCACGTTTGCCTTGGGCTTCTTACTAAAGTAATTGTGAGTCCCAGACAGTTAGAAACTGTGGAGAATGAGGGCATCGATCCCTCTACCTCTCGCATGCTAAGCAAGCGCTCTACCATTTGAGCTAAATCCCCTCTGCTTACGGTATTCAAAAAAGTAACATCAGCTGGTATGTTGTACGGCCCAAAAAAAAACACATCGGGACACATGGCCCACTTAATCAAGTAAAGTTATTTTGGGCTTGTACTTTTGTCTGGAGGTAAGTACAGTGACATGAGAATGTCATTGGTTTGCTGTCTAATGTTTCATATTGCCCTCCTCAATTTCAGAGCACACACAGTTTTCAGAACAATTACTGAAAAGGCACTGCTGGGATTCTAACCCAGGATCTCCTGTTTACTAGACAGGCGCTTTGACCAACTAAGCCACAGCACCTCAAGGCTCAGCAAATGCTCCCATCGTTGAGCGAGTAAATACAAAGAAGTGGGCCAACGTCCCATTTTGCAGTTTCCACGTTAGCTCATAGGTTCACCTTGCGGAGTCTTATTACAAAAACAAAACAAAAAAGCAAGGATTGAATTGTCAATACTCTATCAACTACAGTGGAAAATGGTCTTGATGTTGTGCTTGTACAGTTACTTTTCCTGGGCTGCTTTTAGTCCAATGGGTTCCGACTGCACTGGCATTATTTGTTCATATAAAATGCAATTGTTAAGAAGACACTTTTGGAACACAAAACGTGAATTGTCCAATCCACAGACACGCTTTTTGCCCAGCTAGGCCACAACAACACAATCTATGCACCAATGTCACATCTGGCCAATTCTTTAAATGTAGAGGAGTACAATCAGTTCCCATCCCAAGAAACATGGGAAACAAGGAATCGTCCCTGGGTGGGCTTGAACCACCAACCTCTCGGTTAACAGCCGAGCGCGCTGACCAATTGCGCCACAGAGACACAGAGTGGATACCAGTACATACTTTTAACATCACAAACTTCATGAGTAAAGTTGATTTTATGATTCACGTTTGCCTTGGGCTTCTTACTAAAGTAATTGTGAGTCCCAGACAGTTAGAAACTGTGGAGAATGAGGGCATCGATCCCTCTACCTCTCGCATGCTAAGCAAGCTCTCTACCATTTGAGCAAATTCCCCTCTGCTTACGGTATTCAAAAAAGTAACATCAGCTGGTATGTTGTACGGCCCAAAAAAAAAACACATCGGGACACATGGCCCACTTAATCAAGTAAAGTTATTTTGGGCTTGTACTTTTGTCTGGAGGTAAGTACAGTGACATGAGAATGTCATTGGTTTGCTGTCTAATGTTTCATATCGCCCTCCTGAATTTCAGAGCACGCACAGTTTTCAGAACAATTACTGAAAAGGCACTGCTGGGATTTGAACCCAGGATCTCCTGTTTACAAGACAGGCGCTTTGACCAACTATGCCACAGCACCTCAAGTCTCAGCAAATTTTCTCATCGTTGAGAGAGTAAATACAAAGAAGTGGGCCAACGTCCCATTTTGCAGTTTCCACGTTAGCTCATAGGTTTACCTTGCGGAGTCTTATTACAAAAACAAAACAAAAAAACAAGGATTGAATTGTCAATACTCTATCAACTACAGCGGAAAATGGTCTTGATGTTGTGCTTGTACAGTTACTTTTCCTGGGCTGCTTTTAGTCCAATGGGTTCCGACTGCACTGGCATTATTTGTTCATATAAAATGCAATTGTTAAGAAGACACTTTTGGAACACAAAACGTGAATTGCCCACTCCACAGACACGCTTTTTGCCCAGCTAGGCCACAACAACACAATCTATGCACCAATGTCACATCTGGCCAATTCTTTAAATGTAGAGGAGTACAATCAGTTCCCATCCCAAGAAACATGGGAAACAAGGAATCGTCCCTGGGTGGGCTTGAACCACCAACCTCTCGGTTAACAGCCGAGCGCGCTGACCAATTGCGCCACAGAGACACAGAGTGGATACCAGTACATACTTTTAACATCACAAACTTCATGAGTAAAGTTGATTTTATGATTCACGTTTGCCTTGGGCTTCTTACTAAAGTAATTGTGAGTCCCAGACAGTTAGAAACTGTGGAGAATGAGGGCATCGATCCCTCTACCTCTCGCATGCTAAGCAAGCTCTCTACCATTTGAGCAAATTCCCCTCTGCTTACGGTATTCAAAAAAGTAACATCAGCTGGTATGTTGTACGGCCCAAAAAAAAAACACATCGGGACACATGGCCCACTTAATCAAGTAAAGTTATTTTGGGCTTGTACTTTTGTCTGGAGGTAAGTACAGTGACATGAGAATGTCATTGGTTTGCTGTCTAATGTTTCATATCGCCCTCCTGAATTTCAGAGCACGCACAGTTTTCAGAACAATTACTGAAAAGGCACTGCTGGGATTTGAACCCAGGATCTCCTGTTTACAAGACAGGCGCTTTGACCAACTATGCCACAGCACCTCAAGTCTCAGCAAATTTTCTCATCGTTGAGAGAGTAAATACAAAGAAGTGGGCCAACGTCCCATTTTGCAGTTTCCACGTTAGCTCATAGGTTTACCTTGCGGAGTCTTATTACAAAAACAAAACAAAAAAACAAGGATTGAATTGTCAATACTCTATCAACTACAGTGGAAAATGGTCTTGATGTTGTGCTTGTACAGTTACTTTTCCTGGGCTGCTTTTAGTCCAATGGGTTCCGACTGCACTGGCATTATTTGTTCATATAAAATGCAATTGTTAAGAAGACACTTTTGGAACACAAAACGTGAATTGTCCACTCCACAGACACGCTTTTTGCCCAGCTAGGCCACAACAACACAATCTATGCACCAATGTCACATCTGGCCAATTCTTTAAATGTAGAGGAGTACAATCAGTTCCCATCCCAAGAAACATGGGAAACAAGGAATCGTCCCTGGGTGGGCTTGAACCACCAACCTCTCGGTTAACAGCCCAGCGCGCTGACCAATTGCGCCACAGAGACACAGAGTGGATACCAGTACATACTTTTAACATCACAAACTTCATGAGTAAAGTTGATTTTATGATTCACGTTTGCCTTGGGCTTCTTACTAAAGTAATTGTGACTCCCAGACAGTTAGAAACTGTGGAGAATGAGGGCATCGATCCCTCTACCTCTCTAATGCTAAGCAAGCTCTCTACCATTTGAGCAAATTCCCCTCTGCTTACGGTATTCAAAAAAGTAACATCAGCTGGTATGTTGTACGGCCCAAAAAAAAAACACATCGGGACACATGGCCCACTTAATCAAGTAAAGTTATTTTGGGCTTGTACTTTTGTCTGGAGGTAAGTACAGTGACATGAGAATGTCATTGGTTTGCTGTCTAATGTTTCATATCGCCCTCCTGAATTTCAGAGCACGCACAGTTTTCAGAACAATTACTGAAAAGGCACTGCTGGGATTTGAACCCAGGATCTCCTGTTTACTAGACAGGCGCTTTGACCAACTAAGCCACAGCACCTCAAGTCTCAGCAAATGTTCCCATCGTTGAGGGAGTAAATACAAAGAAGTGGGCCAACGTCCCATTTTGCAGTTTCCACGTTAGCTCATAGGTTCACCTTGCGGAGTCTTATTACAAAAACAAAACAAAAAAACAAGGATTCAATTGTCAATACTCTATCAACTACAGTGGAAAATGGTCTTGATGTTGTGCTTGTACAGTTACTTTTCCTGGGCTGCTTTTAGTCCAATGGGTTCCGACTGCACTGGCATTATTTGTTCATATAAAATGCAATTGTTAAGAAGACACTTTTGGAACACAAAACGTGAATTGTCCACTCCACAGACACGCTTTTTGCCCAGCTAGGCCACAACAACACAATCTATGCACCAATGTCACATCTGGCCAATTCTTTAAATGTAGAGGAGTACAATCAGTTCCCATCCCAAGAACCATGGGAAACAAGGAATCGTCCCTGGTTGGGCTTGAACCACCAACCTCTCGGTTAACAGCCGAGCGCGCTGACCAATTGCGCCACAGAGACACAGAGTGGATAGCAGTACATACTTTTAACATCACAAACTTCATGAGTAAAGTTGATTTTATGATTCACGTTTGCCTTGGGCTTCTTACTAAAGTAATTGTGAGTCCCAGACAGTTAGAAACTGTGGAGAATGAGGGCATCGATCCCTCTACCTCTCGCATGCTAAGCAAGCGCTCTACCATTTGAGCTAATTCCCCTCTGCTTACGGTATTCAAAAAAGTAACATCAGCTGGTATGTTGTACGGCCCCAAAAAAACCACATCGGGACACATGGCCCACTTAATCAAGTAAAGTTATTTTGGGCTTGTACTTTTCTCTGGAGGTAAGTACAGTGACATGAGAATGTCATTGGTTTGCTGTCTAATGTTTCATATCGCCCTCCTCAATTTCAGAGCACACACAGTTTTCAGAACAATTACTGAAAAGGCACTGCTGGGATTTGAACCCAGGATCTCCTGTTTACAAGACAGGCGCTTTGACCAACTAAGCCACAGCACCTCAAGTCTCAGCAAATGTTTTCATCGTTGAGAGAGTAAATACAAAGAAGTGGGCCAACGTCCCATTTTGCAGTTTCCACGTTAGCTCATAGGTTTACCTTGCGGAGTCTTATTACAAAAACAAAACAAAAAAACAAGGATTGAATTGTCAATACTCTATCAACTACAGTGGAAAATTGTCTTGATGTTGTTCTTGTACAGTTACTTTTCCTGGGCTGCTTTTAGTCCAATGGGTTCCGACTGCACTGGCATTATTTGTTCATATAAAATGCAATTGTTAAGAAGACACTTTTGGAACACAAAACGTGAATTGCCCACTCCACAGACACGCTTTTTGCCCAGCTAGGCCACAACAACACAATCTATGCACCAATGTCACATCTGGCCAATTCTTTAAATGTAGAGGAGTACAATCAGTTCCCATCCCAAGGAACATGGAATCGTCACTGGGTGGGCTTGAACCACCAACCTCTCGGTTAACAGCCGAGCGCGCTGACCAATTGCGCCACAGAGACACAGAGTGGATACCAGTACATACTTTTAACATCACAAACTTCATGAGTAAAGTTGATTTTATGATTCACGTTTGCCTTGGGCTTCTTACTAAAGTAATTGTGAGTCCCAGACAGTTAGAAACTGTGGAGAATGAGGGCATCGATCCCTCTACCTCTCGCATGCTAAGCAAGCGCTCTACCATTTGAGCTAATTCCCCTCTGCTTACGGTATTCAAAAAAGTAACATCAGCTGGCATGTTGTACGGCCCAAAAAAAAAACACATCGGGACACATGGCCCACTTAATCAAGTAAAGGTATTTTGGGCTTGTACTTTTGTCTGGAGGTAAGTACAGTGACATGAGAATGTCATTGGTTTGCTGTCTAATGTTTCATATCGCCCTCCTGAATTTCAGAGCACGCACAGTTTTCAGAACAATTACTGAAAAGGCACTGCTGGGATTTGAACCCAGGATCTCCTGTTTACAAGACAGGCGCTTTGACCAACTAAGCCACAGCACCTCAAGTCTCAGCAAATGTTTTCATCGTTGAGAGAGTAAATACAAAGAAGTGGGCCAACGTCCCATTTTGCAGTTTCCACGTTAGCTCATAGGTTTACCTTGCGGAGTCTTATTACAAAAACAAAACAAAAAAACAAGGATTGAATTGTCAATACTCTATCAACTACAGTGGAAAATGGTCTTGATGTTGTTCTTGTACAGTTACTTTTCCTGGGCTGCTTTTAGTCCAATGGGTTCCGACTGCACTGGCATTATTTGTTCATATAAAATGCAATTGTTAAGAAGACACTTTTGGAACACAAAACGTGAATTGTCCACTCCACAGACACGCTTTTTGCCCAGCTAGGCCACAACAACACAATCTATGCACCAATGTCACATCTGGCCAATTCTTTAAATGTAGAGGAGTACAATCAGTTCCCATCCCAAGAACCATGGGAAACAAGGAATCGTCCCTGGGTGGGCTTGAACCACCAACCTCTCGGTTAACAGCCGAGCACGCTGACCAATTGCGCCACAGAGACACAGAGTGGATAGCAGTACATACTTTTAACATCACAAACTTCATGAGTAAAGTTGATTTTATGATTCACGTTTGCCTTGGGCTTCTTACTAAAGTAATTGTGAGTCCCAGACAGTTAGAAACTGTGGAGAATGAGGGCATCGATCCCTCTACCTCTCGCATGCTAAGCAAGCGCTCTACCATTTGAGCTAAATCCCCTCTGCTTACGGTATTCAAAAAAGTAACATCAGCTGGTATGTTGTACGGCCCAAAAAAAAACACATCGGGACACATGGCCCACTTAATCAAGTAAAGTTATTTTGGGCTTGTACTTTTGTCTGGAGGTAAGTACAGTGACATGAGAATGTCATTGGTTTGCTGTCTAATGTTTCATATCGCCCTCCTCAATTTCAGAGCACACACAGTTTTCAGAACAATTACTGAAAAGGCACTGCTGGGATTCTAACCCAGGATCTCCTGTTTACTAGACAGGCGCTTTGACCAACTAAGCCACAGCACCTCAAGGCTCAGCAAATGCTCCCATCGTTGAGCGAGTAAATACAAAGAAGTGGGCCAACGTCCCATTTTGCAGTTTCCACGTTAGCTCATAGGTTCACCTTGCGGAGTCTTATTACAAAAACAAAACAAAAAAGCAAGGATTGAATTGTCAATACTCTATCAACTACAGTGGAAAATGGTCTTGATGTTGTGCTTGTACAGTTACTTTTCCTGGGCTGCTTTTAGTCCAATGGGTTCCGACTGCACTGGCATTATTTGTTCATATAAAATGCAATTGTTAAGAAGACACTTTTGGAACACAAAACGTGAATTGTCCACTCCACAGACACGCTTTTTGCCCAGCTAGGCCACAACAACGCAATCTATGCACCAATGTCACATCTGGCCAATTCTTTAAATGTAGAGGAGTACAATCAGTTCCCATCCCAAGAAACATGGGAAACAAGGAATCGTCCCTGGGTGGGCTTGAACCACCAACCTCTCGGTTAACAGCCGAGCGCGCTGACCAATTGCGCCACAGAGACACAGAGTGGATACCAGTACATACTTTTAACATCACAAACTTCATGAGTAAAGTTGATTTTATGATTCACGTTTGCCTTGGGCTTCTTACTAAAGTAATTGTGAGTCCCAGACAGTTAGAAACTGTGGAGAATGAGGGCATCGATCCCTCTACCTCTCGCATGCTAAGCAAACTCTCTACCATTTGAGCAAATTCCCCTCTGCGTACGGTATTCAAAAAAGTAACATCAGCTGGTATGTTGTACGGCCCAAAAAAAAAACACATCGGGACACATGGCCCACTTAATCAAGTAAAGTTATTTTGGGCTTGTACTTTTGTCTGGAGGTAAGTACAGTGACATGAGAATGTCATTGGTTTGCTGTCTAATGTTTCATATCGCCCTCCTGAATTTCAGAGCACGCACAGTTTTCAGAACAATTACTGAAAAGGCACTGCTGGGATTTGAACCCAGGATCTCCTGTTTACAAGACAGGCACTTTGACCAACTATGCCACAGCACCTCAAGTCTCAGCAAATTTTCTCATCGTTGAGAGAGTAAATACAAAGAAGTGGGCCAACGTCCCATTTTGCAGGTTCCAAGTTAGCTCATAGGTTTACCTTGCGGAGTCTTCTTACAAAAACAAAACAAAAAAACAAGGATTGAATTGTCAATACTCTATCAACTACAGTGGAAAATGGTCTTGATGTTGTGCTTGTACAGTTACTTTTCCTGGGCTGCTTTTAGTCCAATGGGTTCCGACTGCACTGGCATTATTTGTTCATATAAAATGCAATTGTTAAGAAGACACTTTTGGAACACAAAACGTGAATTGTCCACTCCACAGACACGCTTTTTGCCCAGCTAGGCCACAACAACACAATCTATGCACCAATGTCACATCTGGCCAATTCTTTAAATGTAGAGGAGTACAATCAGTTCCCATCCCAAGAAACATGGGAAACAAGGAATCGTCCCTGGGTGGGCTTGAACCACCAACCTCTCGGTTAACAGCCCAGCGCGCTGACCAATTGCGCCACAGAGACACAGAGTGGATACCAGTACATACTTTTAACATCACAAACTTCATGAGTAAAGTTGATTTTATGATTCACGTTTGCCTTGGGCTTCTTACTAAAGTAATTGTGACTCCCAGACAGTTAGAAACTGTGGAGAATGAGGGCATCGATCCCTCTACCTCTCTAATGCTAAGCAAGCTCTCTACCATTTGAGCAAATTCCCCTCTGCTTACGGTATTCAAAAAAGTAACATCAGCTGGTATGTTGTACGGCCCAAAAAAAAAACACATCGGGACACATGGCCCACTTAATCAAGTAAAGTTATTTTGGGCTTGTACTTTTGTCTGGAGGTAAGTACAGTGACATGAGAATGTCATTGGTTTGCTGTCTAATGTTTCATATCGCCCTCCTCAATTTCAGAGCACGCACAGTTTTCAGAACAATTACTGAAAAGGCACTGCTGGGATTTGAACCCAGGATCTCCTGTTTACTAGACAGGCGCTTTGACCAACTAAGCCACAGCACCTCAAGTCTCAGCAAATGTTCCCATCGTTGAGGGAGTAAATACAAAGAAGTGGGCCAACGTCCCATTTTGCAGTTTCCACGTTAGCTCATAGGTTCACCTTGCGGAGTCTTATTACAAAAACAAAACAAAAAAACAAGGATTCAATTGTCAATACTCTATCAACTACAGTGGAAAATGGTCTTGATGTTGTGCTTGTACAGTTACTTTTCCTGGGCTGCTTTTAGTCCAATGGGTTCCGACTGCACTGGCATTATTTGTTCATATAAAATGCAATTGTTAAGAAGACACTTTTGGAACACAAAACGTGAATTGTCCACTCCACAGACACGCTTTTTGCCCAGCTAGGCCACAACAACACAATCTATGCACCAATGTCACATCTGGCCAATTCTTTAAATGTAGAGGAGTACAATCAGTTCCCATCCCAAGAACCATGGGAAACAAGGAATCGTCCCTGGTTGGGCTTGAACCACCAACCTCTCGGTTAACAGCCGAGCGCGCTGACCAATTGCGCCACAGAGACACAGAGTGGATAGCAGTACATACTTTTAACATCACAAACTTCATGAGTAAAGTTGATTTTATGATTCACGTTTGCCTTGGGCTTCTTACTAAAGTAATTGTGAGTCCCAGACAGTTAGAAACTGTGGAGAATGAGGGCATCGATCCCTCTACCTCTCGCATGCTAAGCAAGCGCTCTACCATTTGAGCTAATTCCCCTCTGCTTACGGTATTCAAAAAAGTAACATCAGCTGGTATGTTGTACGGCCCAAAAAAAAACACATCGGGACACATGGCCCACTTAATCAAGTAAAGTTATTTTGGGCTTGTACTTTTGTCTGGAGGTAAGTACAGTGACATGAGAATGTCATTGGTTTGCTGTCTAATGTTTCATATCGCCCTCCTCAATTTCAGAGCACACACAGTTTTCAGAACAATTACTGAAAAGGCACTGCTGGGATTTGAACCCAGGATCTCCTGTTTACTAGACAGGCGCTTTCGCCAACTAAGCCACAGCACCTCAAGGCTCAGCAAATGCTCCCATCGTTGAGCGAGTAAATACAAAGAAGTGGGCCAACGTCCCATTTTGCAGTTTCCACGTTAGCCCATAGGTTCACCTTGCGGAGTCTTATTACAAAAACAAAACAAAAAAGCAAGGATTGAATTGTCAATACTCTATCAACTACAGTGGAAAATGGTCTTGATGTTGTGCTTGTACAGTTACTTTTCCTGGGCTGCTTTTAGTCCAATGGGTTCCGACTGCACTGGCATTATTTGTTCATATAAAATGCAATTGTTAAGAAGACACTTTTGGAACACAAAACGTGAATTGTCCACTCCACAGACACACTTTTTGCCCAGCTAGGCCACAACAACACAATCTATGCACCAATGTCACATCTGGCCAATTCTTTAAATGTAGAAGAGTACAATCAGTTCCCATCCCAAGAAACATGGGAAACAAGGAATCGTCCCTGGGTGGGCTTGAACCACCAACCTCTCGGTTAACAGCCGAGCGCGCTGACCAATTGCGCCACAGAGACACAGAGTGGATACCAGTACATACTTTTAACATCACAAACTTCATGAGTAAAGTTGATTTTATGATTCACGTTTGCCTTGGGCTTCTTACTAAAGTAATTGTGAGTCCCAGACAGTTAGAAACTGTGGAGAATGAGGGCATCGATCCCTCTACCTCTCGCATGCTAAGCAAGCGCTCTACCATTTGAGCTAATTCCCCTCTGCTTACGGTATCCAAAAAAGTAACATCAGCTGGTATGTTGTACGGCCCAAAAAAAACACATCGGGACACATGGCCCACTTAATCAAGTAAAGTTATTTTGGGCTTGTACTTTTGTCTGGAGGTAAGTACAGTGACATGAGAATGTCATTGGTTTGCTGTCTAATGTTTCATATCACCCTCCTCAATTTCAGAGCACGCACAGTTTTCAGAACAATTACTGAAAAGGCACTGCTGGGATTTGAACCCAGGATCTCCTGTTTACAAGACAGGCGCTTTGACCAACTAAGCCACAGCACCTCAAGTCTCAGCAAATGTTTTCATCGTTGAGAGAGTAAATACAAAGAAGTGGGCCAACGTCCCATTTTGCAGTTTCCACGTTAGCTCATAGGTTCACCTTGCGGAGTCTTATTACAAAAAACAAAAAACAAAAAAACAAGGATTGAATTGTCAATACTCTATCAACTACAGTGGAAAATGGTCTTGATGTTGTGCTTGTACAGTTACTTTTCCTGGGCTGCTTTTAGTCCAATGGGTTCCGACTGCACTGGCATTATTTGTTCATATAAAATGCAATTGTTAAGAAGACACTTTTGGAACACAAAACGTGAAATGCCCACTCCACAGACACGCTTTTTGCCCAGCTAGGCCACAACAACACAATCTATGCACCAATGTCACATCTGGCCAATTCTTTAAATGTAGAAGAGTACAATCAGTTCCCATCCCAAGAAACATGGGAAACAAGGAATCGTCCCTGGGTGGGCTTGAACCACCAACCTCTCGGTTAACAGCCGAGCGCGCTGACCAATTGCGCCACAGAGACACAGAGTGGATACCAGTACATACTTTTAACATCACAAACTTCATGAGTAAAGTTGATTTTATGATTCACGTTTGCCTTGGGCTTCTTACTAAAGTAATTGTGAGTCCCAGACAGTTAGAAACTGTGGAGAATGAGGGCATCGATCCCTCTACCTCTCGCATGCTAAGCAAGCGCTCTACCATTTGAGCTAATTCCCCTCTGCTTACGGTATTCAAAAAAGTAACATCAGCTGGCATGTTGTACGGCCCAAAAAAAACACATCGGGACACATGGCCCACTTAATCAAGTAAAGTTATTTTGGGCTTGTACTTTTGTCTGGAGGTAAGTACAGTGACATGAGAATGTCATTGGTTTGCTGTCTAATGTTTCATATCACCCTCCTCAATTTCAGAGCACGCACAGTTTTCAGAACAATTACTGAAAAGGCACTGCTGGGATTTGAACCCAGGATCTCCTGTTTACAAGACAGGCGCTTTGACCAACTAAGCCACAGCACCTCAAGTCTCAGCAAATGTTTTCATCGTTGAGAGAGTAAATACAAAGAAGTGGGCCAACGTCCCATTTTGCAGTTTCCACGTTAGCTCATAGGTTCACCTTGCGGAGTCTTATTACAAAAAACAAAAAACAAAAAAACAAGGATTGAATTGTCAATACTCTATCAACTACAGTGGAAAATGGTCTTGATGTTGTGCTTGTACAGTTACTTTTCCTGGGCTGCTTTTAGTCCAATGGGTTCCGACTGCACTGGCATTATTTGTTCATATAAAATGCAATTGTTAAGAAGACACTTTTGGAACACAAAACGTGAAATGCCCACTCCACAGACACGCTTTTTGCCCAGCTAGGCCACAACAACACAATCTATGCACCAATGTCACATCTGGCCAATTCTTTAAATGTAGAAGAGTACAATCAGTTCCCATCCCAAGAAACATGGGAAACAAGGAATCGTCCCTGGGTGGGCTTGAACCACCAACCTCTCGGTTAACAGCCGAGCGCGCTGACCAATTGCGCCACAGAGACACAGAGTGGATACCAGTACATACTTTTAACATCACAAACTTCATGAGTAAAGTTGATTTTATGATTCACGTTTGCCTTGGGCTTCTTACTAAAGTAATTGTGAGTCCCAGACAGTTAGAAACTGTGGAGAATGAGGGCATCGATCCCTCTACCTCTCGCATGCTAAGCAAGCGCTCTACCATTTGAGCTAATTCCCCTCTGCTTACAGTATTCAAAAAAGTAACATCAGCTGGCATGTTGTACGGCCCAAAAAAAACACATCGGGACACATGGCCCACTTAATCAAGTAAAGTTATTTTGGGCTTGTACTTTTGTCTGGAGGTAAGTACAGTGACATGAGAATGTCATTGGTTTGCTGTCTAATGTTTCATATCACCCTCCTCAATTTCAGAGCACGCACAGTTTTCAGAACAATTACTGAAAAGGCACTGCTGGGATTTGAACCCAGGATCTCCTGTTTACAAGACAGGCGCTTTGACCAACTAAGCCACAGCACCTCAAGTCTCAGCAAATGTTTTCATCGTTGAGAGAGTAAATACAAAGAAGTGGGCCAACGTCCCATTTTGCAGTTTCCACGTTAGCTCATAGGTTCACCTTGCGGAGTCTTATTACAAAAACAAAACAAAAAAACAAGGATTGAATTGTCAATACTCTATCAACTACAGTGGAAAATGGTCTTGATGTTGTGCTTGTACAGTTACTTTTCCTGGGCTGCTTTTAGTCCAATGGGTTCCGACTGCACTGGCATTATTTGTTCATATAAAATGCAATTGTTAAGAAGACACTTTTGGAACACAAAACGTGAATTGCCCACTCCACAGACACGCTTTTTGCCCAGCTAGGCCACAACAACACAATCTATGCACCAATGTCACATCTGGCCAATTCTTTAAATGTAGAGGAGTACAATCAGTTCCCATCCCAAGAAACAATTAATCGTCCCTGGGTGGGCTTGAACCACCAACCTCTCGGTTAACAGCCGAGCGCGCTGACCAATTGCGCCACAGAGACACAGAGTGGATACCAGTACATACTTTTAACATCACAAACTTCATGAGTAAAGTTGATTTAATGATTCACGTTTGCCTTGGGCTTCTAACTAAAGTAATTGTGAGTCCCAGACAGTTAGAAACTGTGGAGAATGAGGGCATCGATCCCTCTACCTCTCTAATGCTAAGCAAGCTCTCTACCATTTGAGCAAATTCCCCTCTGCTTACGGTATTCAAAAAAGTAACATCAGCTGGTATGTTGTACGGCCCAAAAAAAAACACATCGGGACACATGGCCCACTTAATCAAGTAAAGTTATTTTGGGCTTGTACTTTTGTCTGGAGGTAAGTACAGTGACATGAGAATGTCATTGGTTTGCTGTCTAATGTTTCATATCGCCCTCCTGAATTTCAGAGCACGCACAGTTTTCAGAACAATTACTGAAAAGGCACTGCTGGGATTTGAACCCAGGATCTCCTGTTTACAAGACAGGCGCTTTGACCAACTATGCCACAGCACCTCAAGTCTCAGCAAATGTTCTCATCGTTGAGGGAGTAAATACAAAGAAGTGGGCCAACGTCCCATTTTGCAGTTTCCACGTTAGCTCATAGGTTTACCTTGCGGAGTCTTATTACAAAAACAAAACAAAAAAACAAGGATTGAATTGTCAATACTCTATCAACTACAGTGGAAAATGGTCTTGATGTTGTGCTTGTACAGTTACTTTTCCTGGGCTGCTTTTAGTCCAATGGGTTCCGACTGCACTGGCATTATTTGTTCATATAAAATGCAATTGTTAAGAAGACACTTTTGGAACACAAAACGTGAATTGTCCACTCCACAGACACGCTTTTTGCCCAGCTAGGCCACAACAACACAATCTATGCACCAATGTCACATCTGGCCAATTCTTTAAATGTAGAGGAGTACAATCAGTTCCCATCCCAAGAAACATGGGAAACAAGGAATCGTCCCTGGGTGGGCTTGAACCACCAACCTCTCGGTTAACAGCCCAGCGCGCTGACCAATTGCGCCACAGAGACACAGAGTGGATAGCAGTACATACTTTTAACATCACAAACTTCATGAGTAAAGTTGATTTTATGATTCACGTTTGCCTTGGGCTTCTTACTAAAGTAATTGTGACTCCCAGACAGTTAGAAACTGTGGAGAATGAGGGCATCGATCCCTCTACCTCTCGCATGCTAAGCAAGCGCTCTACCATTTGAGCTAATTCCCCTCTGCTTACGGTATTCAAAAAAGTAACATCAGCTGGCATGTTGTACGGCCCAAAAAAAACCACATCGGGACACATGGCCCACTTAATCAAGTAAAGTTATTTTGGGCTTGTACTTTTGTCTGGAGGTAAATACAGTGACATGAGAATGTCATTGGTTTGCTGTCTAATGTTTCATATCGCCCTCCTCAATTTCAGAGCACGCACAGTTTTCAGAACAATTACTGAAAAGGCACTGCTGGGATTTGAACACAGGATCTCCTGTTTACTAGACAGGCGCTTTGACCAACTAAGCCACAGCACCTCAAGTCTCAGCAAATGCTCCCATCGTTGAGGGAGTAAATACAAAGAAGTGGGCCAACGTCCCATTTTGCAGTTTCCACGTTAGCTCATAGGTTCACCTTGCGGAGTCTTATTACAAAAACAAAACAAAAAAACAAGGATTCAATTGTCAATACTCTATCAACTACAGTGGAAAATGGTCTTGATGTTGTGCTTGTACAGTTACTTTTCCTGGGCTGCTTTTAGTCCAATGGGTTCCGACTGCACTGGCATTATTTGTTCATATAAAATGCAATTGTTAAGAAGACACTTTTGGAACACAAAACGTGAATTGTCCACTCCACAGACACGCTTTTTGCCCAGCTAGGCCACAACAACACAATCTATGCACCAATGTCACATCTGGCCAATTCTTTAAATGTTGAGGAGTACAATCAGTTCCCATCCCAAGGAACATGGAATCGTCCCTGGGTGGGCTTGAACCACCAACCTCTCGGTTAACAGCCGAGCGCGCTGACCAATTGCGCCACAGAGACACAGAGTGGATAGCAGTACATACTTTTAACATCACAAACTTCATGAGTAAAGTTGATTTTATGATTCACGTTTGCCTTGGGCTTCTTACTAAAGTAATTGTGACTCCCAGACAGTTAGAAACTGTGGAGAATGAGGGCATCGATCCCTCTACCTCTCGCATGCTAAGCAAGCGCTCTACCATTTGAGCTAATTCCCCTCTGCTTACGGTATTCAAAAAAGTAACATCAGCTGGCATGTTGTACGGCCCAAAAAAAACCACATCGGGACACATGGCCCACTTAATCAAGTAAAGTTATTTTGGGCTTGTACTTTTGTCTGGAGGTAAATACAGTGACATGAGAATGTCATTGGTTTGCTGTCTAATGTTTCATATCGCCCTCCTCAATTTCAGAGCACGCACAGTTTTCAGAACAATTACTGAAAAGGCACTGCTGGGATTTGAACACAGGATCTCCTGTTTACTAGACAGGCGCTTTGACCAACTAAGCCACAGCACCTCAAGTCTCAGCAAATGCTCCCATCGTTGAGGGAGTAAATACAAAGAAGTGGGCCAACGTCCCATTTTGCAGTTTCCACGTTAGCTCATAGGTTCACCTTGCGGAGTCTTATTACAAAAACAAAACAAAAAAACAAGGATTCAATTGTCAATACTCTATCAACTACAGTGGAAAATGGTCTTGATGTTGTGCTTGTACAGTTACTTTTCCTGGGCTGCTTTTAGTCCAATGGGTTCCGACTGCACTGGCATTATTTGTTCATATAAAATGCAATTGTTAAGAAGACACTTTTGGAACACAAAACGTGAATTGTCCACTCCACAGACACGCTTTTTGCCCAGCTAGGCCACAACAACACAATCTATGCACCAATGTCACATCTGGCCAATTCTTTAAATGTAGAAGAGTACAATCAGTTCCCATCCCAAGAAACATGGGAAACAAGGAATCGTCCCTGGGTGGGCTTGAACCACCAACCTCTCGGTTAACAGCCGAGCGCGCTGACCAATTGCGCCACAGAGACACAGAGTGGATACCAGTACATACTTTTAACATCACAAACTTCATGAGTAAAGTTGATTTTATGATTCACGTTTGCCTTGGGCTTCTTACTAAAGTAATTGTGAGTCCCAGACAGTTAGAAACTGTGGAGAATGAGGGCATCGATCCCTCTACCTCTCGCATGCTAAGCAAGCGCTCTACCATTTGAGCTAATTCCCCTCTGCTTACGGTATCCAAAAAAGTAACATCAGCTGGTATGTTGTACGGCCCAAAAAAAACGACATCGGGACACATGGCCCACTTAATCAAGTAAAGTTATTTTGGGCTTGTACTTTTTTCTGGAGGTAAATACAGTGACATGAGAATGTCATTGGTTTGCTGTCTAATGTTTCATATCGCCCTCCTCAATTTCAGAGCACGCACAGTTTTCAGAACAATTACTGAAAAGGCACTGCTGGGATTTGAACCCAGGATCTCCTGTTTACAAGACAGGCGCTTTGACCAACTAAGCCACAGCACCTCAAGTCTCAGCAAATGTTCCCATCGTTGAGGGAGTAAATACAAAGAAGTGGGCCAACGTCCCATTTTGCAGTTTCCACGTTAGCTCATAGGTTCACCTTGCGGAGTCTTATTACAAAAACAAAACAAAAAAACAAGGATTCAATTGTCAATACTCTATCAACTACAGTGGAAAATGGTCTTGATGTTGTGCTTGTACAGTTACTTTTCCTGGGCTGCTTTTAGTCCAATGGGTTCCGACTGCACTGGCATTATTTGTTCATATAAAATGCAATTGTTAAGAAGACACTTTTGGAACACAAAACGTGAATTGTCCACTCCACAGACACGCTTTTTGCCCAGCTAGGCCACAACAACACAATCTATGCACCAATGTCACATCTGGCCAATTCTTTAAATGTAGAAGAGTACAATCAGTTCCCATCCCAAGAACCATGGGAAACAAGGAATCGTCCCTGGGTGGGCTTGAACCACCAACCTCTCGGTTAACAGCCGAGCGCGCTGACCAATTGCGCCACAGAGACACAGAGTGGATAGCAGTACATACTTTTAACATCACAAACTTCATGAGTAAAGTTGATTTTATGATTCACGTTTGCCTTGGGCTTCTTACTAAAGTAATTGTGACTCCCTGACAGTTAGAAACTGTGGAGAATGAGGGCATCGATCCCTCTACCTCTCGCATGCTAAGCAAGCGCTCTACCATTTGAGCTAATTCCCCTCTGCTTACGATTTTCAAAAAAGTAACATCAGCTGGTATGTTGTACGGCCCAAAAAAAAACACATTGGGACACATGGCCCACTTAATCAAGTAAAGTTATTTTGGGCTTGTACTTTTGTCTGGAGGTAAGTACAGTGACATGAGAATGTCATTGGTTTGCTGTCTAATGTTTCATATCGCCCTCCTCAATTTCAGAGCACACACAGTTTTCAGAACAATTACTGAAAAGGCACTGCTGGGATTTGAACCCAGGATCTCCTGTTTACTAGACAGGCGCTTTGACCAACTAAGCCACAGCACCTCAAGGCTCAGCAAATGCTCCCATCGTTGAGCGAGTAAATACAAAGAAGTGGGCCAACGTCCCATTTTGCAGTTTCCACGTTAGCTCATAGGTTCACCTTGCGGAGTCTTATTACAAAAACAAAACAAAAAAGCAAGGATTGAATTGTCAATACTCTATCAACTACAGTGGAAAATGGTCTTGATGTTGTGCTTGTACAGTTACTTTTCCTGGGCTGCTTTTAGTCCAATGGGTTCCGACTGCACTGGCATTATTTGTTCATATAAAATGCAATTGTTAAGAAGACACTTTTGGAACACAAAACGTGAATTGTCCACTCCACAGACATGCTTTTTGCCCAGCTAGGCCACAACAACACAATCTATGCACCAATGTCACATCTGGCCAATTCTTTAAATGTAGAAGAGTACAATCAGTTCCCATCCCAAGAAACATGGGAAACAAGGAATCGTCCCTGGGTGGGCTTGAACCACCAACCTCTCGGTTAACAGCCGAGCGCGCTGACCAATTGCGCCACAGAGACACAGAGTGGATACCAGTACATACTTTTAACATCACAAACTTCATGAGTAAAGTTGATTTTATGATTCACGTTTGCCTTGGGCTTCTTACTAAAGTAATTGTGAGTCCCAGACAGTTAGAAACTGTGGAGAATGAGGGCATCGATCCCTCTACCTCTCGCATGCTAAGCAAGCGCTCTACCATTTGAGCTAATTCCCCTCTGCTTAAGGTATCCAAAAAAGTAACATCAGCTGGTATGTTGTACGGCCCAAAAAAAACGACATCTGGACACATGGCCCACTTAATCAAGTAAAGTTATTTTGGGCTTGTACTTTTGTCTGGAGGTAAATACAGTGACATGAGAATGTCATTGGTTTGCTGTCTAATGTTTCATATCGCCCTCCTCAATTTCAGAGCACGCACAGTTTTCAGAACAATTACTGAAAAGGCACTGCTGGGATTTGAACCCAGGATCTCCTGTTTACAAGACAGGCGCTTTGACCAACTAAGCCACAGCACCTCAAGTCTCAGCAAATGTTTTCATCGTTGAGAGAGTAAATACAAAGAAGTGGGCCAACGTCCCATTTTGCAGTTTCCACGTTAGCTCATAGGTTTACCTTGCGGAGTCTTATTACAAAAACAAAACAAAAAAACAAGGATTGAATTGTCAATACTCTATCAACTACAGTGGAAAATTGTCTTGATGTTGTTCTTGTACAGTTACTTTTCCTGGGCTGCTTTTAGTCCAATGGGTTCCGACTGCACTGGCATTATTTGTTCATATAAAATGCAATTGTTAAGAAGACACTTTTGGAACACAAAACGTGAATTGCCCACTCCACAGACACGCTTTTTGCCCAGCTAGGCCACAACAACACAATCTATGCACCAATGTCACATCTGGCCAATTCTTTAAATGTAGAGGAGTACAATCAGTTCCCATCCCAAGAACCATGGGAAACAAGGAATCGTCCCTGGGTGGGCTTGAACCACCAACCTCTCGGTTAACAGCCGAGCGCGCTGACCAATTGCGCCACAGAGACACAGAGTGGATACCAGTACATACTTTTAACATCAAAAACTTCATGAGTAAAGTTGATTTTATGATTCACGTTTGCCTTGGGCTTCTTACTAAAGTAATTGTGAGTCCCAGACAGTTAGAAACTGTGGAGAATGAGGGCATCGATCCCTCTACCTCTCGCATGCTAAGCAAGCGCTCTACCATTTGAGCTAATTCCCCTCTGCTTACGGTATTCAAAAAAGTAACATCAGCTGGCATGTTGTACGGCCCAAAAAAAACACATCGGGACACATGGCCCACTTAATCAAGTAAAGTTATTTTGGGCTTGTACTTTTGTCTGGAGGTAAGTACAGTGACATGAGAATGTCATTGGTTTGCTGTCTAATGTTTCATATCACCCTCCTCAATTTCAGAGCACGCACAGTTTTCAGAACAATTACTGAAAAGGCACTGCTGGGATTTGAACCCAGGATCTCCTGTTTACAAGACAGGCGCTTTGACCAACTAAGCCACAGCACCTCAAGTCTCAGCAAATGTTTTCATCGTTGAGAGAGTAAATACAAAGAAGTGGGCCAACGTCCCATTTTGCAGTTTCCACGTTAGCTCATAGGTTTATCTTGCGGAGTCTTATTACAAAAACAAAACAAAAAAACAAGGATTGAATTGTCAATACTCTATCAACTACAGTGGAAAATGGTCTTGATGTTGTTCTTGTACAGTTACTTTTCCTGGGCTGCTTTTAGTCCAATGGGTTCCGACTGCACTGGCATTATTTGTTCATATAAAATGCAATTGTTAAGAAGACACTTTTGGAACACAAAACGTGAATTGCCCACTCCACAGACACGCTTTTTGCCCAGCTAGGCCACAACAACACAATCTATGCACCAATGTCACATCTGGCCAATTCTTTAAATGTAGAGGAGTACAATCAGCTCCCATCCCAAGAACCATGGGAAACAAGGAATCGTCCCTGGGTGGGCTTGAACCACCAACCTCTCGGTTAACAGCCGAGCGCGCTGACCAATTGCGCCACAGAGACACAGAGTGGATAGCAGTACATACTTTTAACATCACAAACTTCATGAGTAAAGTTGATTTTATGATTCACGTTTGCCTTGGGCTTCTTACTAAAGTAATTGTGAGTCCCAGACAGTTAGAAACTGTGGAGAATGAGGGCATCGATCCCTCTACCTCTCGCATGCTAAGCAAGCGCTCTACCATTTGAGCTAATTCCCCTTTGCTTACGATTTTCAAAAAAGTAACATCAGCTGGTATGTTGTACGGCCCAAAAAAAAACACATCGGGACACATGGCCCACTTAATCAAGTAAAGTTATTTTGGGCTTGTACTTTTGTCTGGAGGTAAGTACAGTGACATGAGAATGTCATTGGTTTGCTGTCTAATGTTTCATATCGCCCTCCTCAATTTCAGAGCACGCACAGTTTTCAGAACAATTACTGAAAAGGCACTGCTGGGATTTGAACCCAGGATCTCCTGTTTACTAGACAGGCGCTTTGACCAACTAAGCCACAGCACCTCAAGGCTCAGCAAATGCTCCCATCGTTGAGCGAGTAAATACAAAGAAGTGGGCCAACGTCCCATTTTGCAGTTTCCACGTTAGCTCATAGGTTCACCTTGCGGAGTCTTATTACAAAAACAAAACAAAAAAACAAGGATTGAATTGTCAATACTCTATCAACTACAGCGGAAAATGGTCTTGATGTTGTGCTTGTACAGTTACTTTTCCTGGGCTGCTTTTAGTCCAATGGGTTCCGACTGCACTGGCATTATTTGTTCATATAAAATGCAATTGTTAAGAAGACACTTTTGGAACACAAAACGTGAATTGCCCACTCCACAGACACGCTTTTTGCCCAGCTAGGCCACAACAACACAATCTATGCACCAATGTCACATCTGGCCAATTCTTTAAATGTAGAGGAGTACAATCAGCTCCCATCCCAAGAACCATGGGAAACAAGGAATCGTCCCTGGGTGGGCTTGAACCACCAACCTCTCGGTTAACAGCCGAGCGCGCTGACCAATTGCGCCACAGAGACACAGAGTGGATAGCAGTACATACTTTTAACATCACAAACTTCATGAGTAAAGTTGATTTTATGATTCACGTTTGCCTTGGGCTTCTTACTAAAGTAATTGTGAGTCCCAGACAGTTAGAAACTGTGGAGAATGAGGGCATCGATCCCTCTACCTCTCGCATGCTAAGCAAGCGCTCTACCATTTGAGCTAATTCCCCTTTGCTTACGATTTTCAAAAAAGTAACATCAGCTGGTATGTTGTACGGCCCAAAAAAAAACACATCGGGACACATGGCCCACTTAATCAAGTAAAGTTATTTTGGGCTTGTACTTTTGTCTGGAGGTAAGTACAGTGACATGAGAATGTCATTGGTTTGCTGTCTAATGTTTCATATCGCCCTCCTCAATTTCAGAGCACGCACAGTTTTCAGAACAATTACTGAAAAGGCACTGCTGGGATTTGAACCCAGGATCTCCTGTTTACTAGACAGGCGCTTTGACCAACTAAGCCACAGCACCTCAAGGCTCAGCAAATGCTCCCATCGTTGAGCGAGTAAATACAAAGAAGTGGGCCAACGTCCCATTTTGCAGTTTCCACGTTAGCTCATAGGTTCACCTTGCGGAGTCTTATTACAAAAACAAAACAAAAAAACAAGGATTGAATTGTCAATACTCTATCAACTACAGCGGAAAATGGTCTTGATGTTGTGCTTGTACAGTTACTTTTCCTGGGCTGGTTTTAGTCCAATGGGTTCCGACTGCACTGGCATTATTTGTTCATATAAAATGCAATTGTTAAGAAGACACTTTTGGAACACAAAACGTGAATTGTCCACTCCACAGACACGCTTTTTGCCCAGCTAGGCCACAACAACACAATCTATGCACCAATGTCACATCTGGCCAATTCTTTAAATGTAGAAGAGTACAATCAGTTCCCATCCCAAAGAAACAAGGAATCGTCCCTGGGTGGGCTTGAACCACCAACCTCTCGGTTAACAGCCGAGCGCGCTGACCAATTGTGCCACAGAGACACAGAGTGGATAGCAGTACATACTTTTAACATCACAAACTTCATGAGTAAAGTTGATTTTATGATTCACGTTTGCCTTGGGCTTCTTACTAAAGTAATTGTGAGTCCCAGACAGTTAGAAACTGTGGAGAATGAGGGCATCGATCCCTCTACCTGTCGCATGCTAAGCAAGCGCTCTACCATTTGAGCTAATTCCCCTCTGCTTACGGTATTCAAAAAAGTAACATCAGCTGGTATGTTGTAGGGCCCAAAAAAAAACACATCGGGACACATGGCCCACTTAATCAAGTAAAGTTATTTTGGGCTTGTACTTTTGTCTGGAGGTAAATACAGTGACATGAGAATGTCATTGGTTTGCTGTCTAATGTTTCATATCGCCCTCCTCAATTTCAGAGCACGCACAGTTTTCAGAACAATTACTGAAAAGGCACTGCTGGGATTTGAACCCAGGATCTCCTGTTTACTAGACAGGCGCTTTGACCAACTAAGCCACAGCACCACAAGTCTCAGCAAATGCTCCCATCGTTGAGCGATTAAATACAAAGAAGTGGGCCAACGTCCCATTTTGCAGTTTCCACGTTAGCTCATAGGTTCACCTTGCGGAGTCTTATTACAAAAACAAAACAAAAAAACAAGGATTGAATTGTCAATACTCTATCAACTACATTGGAAAATGGTCTTGATGTTGTGCTTGTACAGTTACTTTTCCTGGGCTGCTTTTAGTCCAATGGGTTCCGACTGCACTGGCATTATTTGTTCATATAAAATGCAATTGTTAAGAAGACACTTTTGGAACACAAAACGTGAATTGTCCACTCCACAGACACGCTTTTTGCCCAGCTAGGCCACAACAACACAATCTATGCACCAATGTCACATCTGGCCAATTCTTTAAATGTAGAGGAGTACAATCAGTTCCCATCCCAAGAAACATGGGAAACAAGGAATCGTCCCTGGGTGGGTTTGAACCACCAACCTCTCGGTTAACAGCCCAGCGCGCTGACCAATTGCGCCACAGAGACACAGAGTGGATACCAGTACATACTTTTAACATCACAAACTTCATGAGTAAAGTTGATTTTATGATTCACGTTTGCCTTGGGCTTCTTACTAAAGTAATTGTGACTCCCAGACAGTTAGAAACTGTGGAGAATGAGGGCATCGATCCCTCTACCTCTCTAATGCTAAGCAAGCTCTCTACCATTTGAGCTAATTCCCCTCTGCTTACGGTATTCAAAAAAGTAACATCAGCTGGTATGTTGTACGGCCCAAAAAAAAACACATCGGGACACATGGCCCACTTAATCAAGTAAAGTTATTTTGGGCTTGTACTTTTGTCTGGAGGTAAGTACAGTGACATGAGAATGTCATTGGTTTGCTGTCTAATGTTTCATATCGCCCTCCTGAATTTCAGAGCACGCACAGTTTTCAGAACAATTACTGAAAAGGCACTGCTGGGATTTGAACCCAGGATCTCCTGTTTACTAGACAGGCGCTTTGACCAACTAAGCCACAGCACCTCAAGGCTCAGCAAATGCTCCCATCGTTGAGCGAGTAAATACAAAGAAGTGGGCCAACGTCCCATTTTGCAGTTTCCACGTTAGCTCATAGGTTCACCTTGCGGAGTCTTATTACAAAAACAAAACAAAAAAACAAGGATTGAATTGTCAATACTCTATCAACTACAGCGGAAAATGGTCTTGATGTTGTGCTTGTACAGTTACTTTTCCTGGGCTGCTTTTAGTCCAATGGGTTCCGACTGCACTGGCATTATTTGTTCATATAAAATGCAATTGTTAAGAAGACACTTTTGGAACACAAAACGTGAATTGCCCACTCCACAGACACGCTTTTTGCCCAGCTAGGCCACAACAACACAATCTATGCACCAATGTCACATCTGGCCAATTCTTTAAATGTAGAGGAGTACAATCAGCTCCCATCCCAAGAACCATGGGAAACAAGGAATCGTCCCTGGGTGGGCTTGAACCACCAACCTCTCGGTTAACAGCCGAGCGCGCTGACCAATTGCGCCACAGAGACACAGAGTGGATAGCAGTACATACTTTTAACATCACAAACTTCATGAGTAAAGTTGATTTTATGATTCACGTTTGCCTTGGGCTTCTTACTAAAGTAATTGTGAGTCCCAGACAGTTAGAAACTGTGGAGAATGAGGGCATCGATCCCTCTACCTCTCGCATGCTAAGCAAGCGCTCTACCATTTGAGCTAATTCCCCTTTGCTTACGATTTTCAAAAAAGTAACATCAGCTGGTATGTTGTACGGCCCAAAAAAAAACACATCGGGACACATGGCCCACTTAATCAAGTAAAGTTATTTTGGGCTTGTACTTTTGTCTGGAGGTAAGTACAGTGACATGAGAATGTCATTGGTTTGCTGTCTAATGTTTCATATCGCCCTCCTCAATTTCAGAGCACGCACAGTTTTCAGAACAATTACTGAAAAGGCACTGCTGGGATTTGAACCCAGGATCTCCTGTTTACTAGACAGGCGCTTTGACCAACTAAGCCACAGCACCTCAAGGCTCAGCAAATGCTCCCATCGTTGAGCGAGTAAATACAAAGAAGTGGGCCAACGTCCCATTTTGCAGTTTCCACGTTAGCTCATAGGTTCACCTTGCGGAGTCTTATTACAAAAACAAAACAAAAAAACAAGGATTGAATTGTCAATACTCTATCAACTACAGCGGAAAATGGTCTTGATGTTGTGCTTGTACAGTTACTTTTCCTGGGCTGGTTTTAGTCCAATGGGTTCCGACTGCACTGGCATTATTTGTTCATATAAAATGCAATTGTTAAGAAGACACTTTTGGAACACAAAACGTGAATTGTCCACTCCACAGACACGCTTTTTGCCCAGCTAGGCCACAACAACACAATCTATGCACCAATGTCACATCTGGCCAATTCTTTAAATGTAGAGGAGTACAATCAGTTCCCATCCCAAAGAAACAAGGAATCGTCCCTGGGTGGGCTTGAACCACCAACCTCTCGGTTAACAGCCGAGCGCGCTGACCAATTGTGCCACAGAGACACAGAGTGGATAGCAGTACATACTTTTAACATCACAAACTTCATGAGTAAAGTTGATTTTATGATTCACGTTTGCCTTGGGCTTCTTACTAAAGTAATTGTGAGTCCCAGACAGTTAGAAACTGTGGAGAATGAGGGCATCGATCCCTCTACCTGTCGCATGCTAAGCAAGCGCTCTACCATTTGAGCTAATTCCCCTCTGCTTACGGTATTCAAAAAAGTTACATCAGCTGGTATGTTGTAGGGCCCAAAAAAAAACACATCGGGACACATGGCCCACTTAATCAAGTAAAGTTATTTTGGGCTTGTACTTTTGTCTGGAGGTAAATACAGTGACATGAGAATGTCATTGGTTTGCTGTCTAATGTTTCATATCGCCCTCCTCAATTTCAGAGCACGCACAGTTTTCAGAACAATTACTGAAAAGGCACTGCTGGGATTTGAACCCAGGATCTCCTGTTTACTAGACAGGCGCTTTGACCAACTAAGCCACAGCACCACAAGTCTCAGCAAATGCTCCCATCGTTGAGCGATTAAATACAAAGAAGTGGGCCAACGTCCCATTTTGCAGTTTCCACGTTAGCTCATAGGTTCACCTTGCGGAGTCTTATTACAAAAACAAAACAAAAAAACAAGGATTGAATTGTCAATACTCTATCAACTACAGTGGAAAATGGTCTTGATGTTGTGCTTGTACAGTTACTTTTCCTGGGCTGCTTTTAGTCCAATGGGTTCCGACTGCACTGGCATTATTTGTTCATATAAAATGCAATTGTTAAGAAGACACTTTTGGAACACAAAACGTGAATTGTCCACTCCACAGACACGCTTTTTGCCCAGCTAGGCCACAACAACACAATCTATGCACCAATGTC
Organism: Proterorhinus semilunaris; assembly: GCA_021464625.1. Classification (NCBI taxonomy): domain Eukaryota; kingdom Metazoa; phylum Chordata; class Actinopteri; order Gobiiformes; family Gobiidae; genus Proterorhinus; species Proterorhinus semilunaris. Next base: position 8,562,393 of record CM038348.1, read on the forward strand.
ACATCTGGCCAATTCTTTAAATGTAGAGGAGTACAATCAGTTCCCATCCCAAGAAACATGGGAAACAAGGAATCGTCCCTGGGTGGGTTTGAACCACCAACCTCTCGGTTAACAGCCCAGCGCGCTGACCAATTGCGCCACAGAGACACAGAGTGGATACCAGTACATACTTTTAACATCACAAACTTCATGAGTAAAGTTGATTTTATGATTCACGTTTGCCTTGGGCTTCTTACTAAAGTAATTGTGACTCCCAGACAGTTAGAAACTGTGGAGAATGAGGGCATCGATCCCTCTACCTCTCTAATGCTAAGCAAGCTCTCTACCATTTGAGCAAATTCCCCTCTGCTTACGGTATTCAAAAAAGTAACATCAGCTGGTATGTTGTACGGCCCAAAAAAAAACACATCGGGACACATGGCCCACTTAATCAAGTAAAGTTATTTTGGGCTTGTACTTTTGTCTGGAGGTAAGTACAGTGACATGAGAATGTCATTGGTTTGCTGTCTAATGTTTCATATCGCCCTCCTGAATTTCAGAGCACGCACAGTTTTCAGAACAATTACTGAAAAGGCACTGCTGGGATTTGAACCCAGGATCTCCTGTTTACTAGACAGGCGCTTTGACCAACTAAGCCACAGCACCTCAAGTCTCAGCAAATGTTCCCATCGTTGAGGGAGTAAATACAAAGAAGTGGGCCAACGTCCCATTTTGCAGTTTCCACGTTAGCTCATAGGTTCACCTTGCGGAGTCTTATTACAAAAACAAAACAAAAAAACAAGGATTCAATTGTCAATACTCTATCAACTACAGTGGAAAATGGTCTTGATGTTGTGCTTGTACAGTTACTTTTCCTGGGCTGCTTTTAGTCCAATGGGTTCCGACTGCACTGGCATTATTTGTTCATATAAAATGCAATTGTTAAGAAGACACTTTTGGAACACAAAACGTGAATTGTCCACTCCACAGACACGCTTTTTGCCCAGCTAGGCCACAACAACACAATCTATGCACCAATGTCACATCTGGCCAATTCTTTAAATGTAGAGGAGTACAATCAGTTCCCATCCCAAGAAACATGGGAAACAAGGAATCGTCCCTGGGTGGGCTTGAACCACCAACCTCTCGGTTAACAGCCCAGCGCGCTGACCAATTGCGCCACAGAGACACAGAGTGGATACCAGTACATACTTTTAACATCACAAACTTCATGAGTAAAGTTGATTTTATGATTCACGTTTGCCTTGGGCTTCTTACTAAAGTAATTGTGACTCCCAGACAGTTAGAAACTGTGGAGAATGAGGGCATCGATCCCTCTACCTCTCTAATGCTAAGCAAGCTCTCTACCATTTGAGCAAATTCCCCTCTGCTTACGGTATTCAAAAAAGTAACATCAGCTGGTATGTTGTACGGCCCAAAAAAAAAACACATCGGGACACATGGCCCACTTAATCAAGTAAAGTTATTTTGGGCTTGTACTTTTGTCTGGAGGTAAGTACAGTGACATGAGAATGTCATTGGTTTGCTGTCTAATGTTTCATATCGCCCTCCTGAATTTCAGAGCACGCACAGTTTTCAGAACAATTACTGAAAAGGCACTGCTGGGATTTGAACCCAGGATCTCCTGTTTACTAGACAGGCGCTTTGACCAACTAAGCCACAGCACCTCAAGTCTCAGCAAATGTTCCCATCGTTGAGGGAGTAAATACAAAGAAGTGGGCCAACGTCCCATTTTGCAGTTTCCACGTTAGCTCATAGGTTCACCTTGCGGAGTCTTATTACAAAAACAAAACAAAAAAACAAGGATTCAATTGTCAATACTCTATCAACTACAGTGGAAAATGGTCTTGATGTTGTGCTTGTACAGTTACTTTTCCTGGGCTGCTTTTAGTCCAATGGGTTCCGACTGCACTGGCATTATTTGTTCATATAAAATGCAATTGTTAAGAAGACACTTTTGGAACACAAAACGTGAATTGTCCACTCCACAGACACGCTTTTTGCCCAGCTAGGCCACAACAACACAATCTATGCACCAATGTCACATCTGGCCAATTCTTTAAATGTAGAGGAGTACAATCAGTTCCCATCCCAAGAAACATGGGAAACAAGGAATCGTCCCTGGGTGGGCTTGAACCACCAACCTCTCGGTTAACAGCCCAGCGCGCTGACCAATTGCGCCACAGAGACACAGAGTGGATACCAGTACATACTTTTAACATCACAAACTTCATGAGTAAAGTTGATTTTATGATTCACGTTTGCCTTGGGCTTCTTACTAAAGTAATTGTGAGTCCCAGACAGTTAGAAACTGTGGAGAATGAGGGCATCGATCCCTCTACCTCTCGCATGCTAAGCAAGCGCTCTACCATTTGAGCTAATTCCCCTCTGCTTACGGTAACCAAAAAAGTAACATCAGCTGGTATGTTGTACGGCCCAAAAAAAACAACATCGGGACACATGGCCCACTTAATCAAGTAAAGTTATTTTGGGCTTGTACTTTTTTCTGGAGGTAAATACAGTGACATGAGAATGTCATTGGTTTGCTGTCTAATGTTTCATATCGCCCTCCTCAATTTCAGAGCACGCACAGTTTTCAGAACAATTACTGAAAAGGCACTGCTGGGATTTGAACCCAGGATCTCCTGTTTACAAGACAGGCGCTTTGACCAACTAAGCCACAGCACCTCAAGTCTCAGCAAATGTTCCCATCGTTGAGGGAGTAAATACAAAGAAGTGGGCCAACGTCCCATTTTGCAGTTTCCACGTTAGCTCATAGGTTCACCTTGCGGAGTCTTATTACAAAAACAAAACAAAAAAACAAGGATTCAATTGTCAATACTCTATCAACTACAGTGGAAAATGGTCTTGATGTTGTGCTTGTACAGTTACTTTTCCTGGGCTGCTTTTAGTCCAATGGGTTCCGACTGCACTGGCATTATTTGTTCATATAAAATGCAATTGTTAAGAAGACACTTTTGGAACACAAAACGTGAATTGTCCACTCCACAGACACGCTTTTTGCCCAGCTAGGCCACAACAACACAATCTATGCACCAATGTCACATCTGGCCAATTCTTTAAATGTAGAGGAGTACAATCACTTCCCATCCCAAGAAACATGGGAAACAAGGAATCGTCCCTGGGTGGGCTTGAACCACCAACCTCTCGGTTAACAGCCCAGCGCGCTGACCAATTGCGCCACAGAGACACAGAGTGGATACCAGTACATACTTTTAACATCACAAACTTCATGAGTAAAGTTGATTTTATGATTCACGTTTGCCTTGGGCTTCTTACTAAAGTAATTGTGACTCCCAGACAGTTAGAAACTGTGGAGAATGAGGGCATCGATCCCTCTACCTCTCTAATGCTAAGCAAGCTCTCTACCATTTGAGCAAATTCCCCTCTGCTTACGGTATTCAAAAAAGTAACATCAGCTGGTATGTTGTACGGCCCAAAAAAAAAACACATCGGGACACATGGCCCACTTAATCAAGTAAAGTTATTTTGGGCTTGTACTTTTGTCTGGAGGTAAGTACAGTGACATGAGAATGTCATTGGTTTGCTGTCTAATGTTTCATATCGCCCTCCTGAATTTCAGAGCACGCACAGTTTTCAGAACAATTACTGAAAAGGCACTGCTGGGATTTGAACCCAGGATCTCCTGTTTACTAGACAGGCGCTTTGACCAACTAAGCCACAGCACCTCAAGTCTCAGCAAATGTTCCCATCGTTGAGGGAGTAAATACAAAGAAGTGGGCCAACGTCCCATTTTGCAGTTTCCACGTTAGCTCATAGGTTCACCTTGCGGAGTCTTATTACAAAAACAAAACAAAAAAACAAGGATTCAATTGTCAATACTCTATCAACTACAGTGGAAAATGGTCTTGATGTTGTGCTTGTACAGTTACTTTTCCTGGGCTGCTTTTAGTCCAATGGGTTCCGACTGCACTGGCATTATTTGTTCATATAAAATGCAATTGTTAAGAAGACACTTTTGGAACACAAAACGTGAATTGTCCACTCCACAGACACGCTTTTTGCCCAGCTAGGCCACAACAACACAATCTATGCACCAATGTCACATCTGGCCAATTCTTTAAATGTAGAAGAGTACAATCAGTTCCCATCCCAAGAACCATGGGAAACAAGGAATCGTCCCTGGGTGGGCTTGAACCACCAACCTCTCGGTTAACAGCCGAGCGCGCTGACCAATTGCGCCACAGAGACACAGAGTGGATAGCAGTACATACTTTTAACATCACAAACTTCATGAGTAAAGTTGATTTTATGATTCACGTTTGCCTTGGGCTTCTTACTAAAGTAATTGTGAGTCCCAGACAGTTAGAAACTGTGGAGAATGAGGGCATCGATCCCTCTACCTCTCGCATGCTAAGCAAGCGCTCTACCATTTGAGCTAATTCCCCTCTGCTTACAGTATTCAAAAAAGTAACATCAGCTGGTATGTTGTACGGCCCAAAAAAAAACACATCGGGACACATGGCCCACTTAATCAAGTAACGTTATTTTGGGCTTGTACTTTTGTCTGGAGGTAAGTACAGTGACATGAGAATGTCATTGGTTTGCTGTCTAATGTTTCATATCGCCCTCCTGAATTTCAGAGCACGCACAGTTTTCAGAACAATTACTGAAAAGGCACTGCTGGGATTTGAACCCAGGATCTCCTGTTTACAAGACAGGCGCTTTGACCAACTATGCCACAGCACCTCAAGTCTCAGCAAATGTTCTCATCGTTGAGAGAGTAAATACAAAGAAGTGGGCCAACGTCCCATTTTGCAGTTTCCACGTTAGCTCATAGGTTCACCTTGCGGAGTCTTATTACAAAAACAAAACAAAAAAACAAGGATTCAATTGTCAATACTCTATCAACTACAGTGGAAAATGGTCTTGATGTTGTGCTTGTACAGTTACTTTTCCTGGGCTGCTTTTAGTCCAATGGGTTCCGACTGCACTGGCATTATTTGTTCATATAAAATGCAATTGTTAAGAAGACACTTTTGGAACACAAAACGTGAATTGTCCACTCCACAGACACGCTTTTTGCCCAGCTAGGCCACAACAACACAATCTATGCACCAATGTCACATCTGGCCAATTCTTTAAATGTAGAAGAGTACAATCAGTTCCCATCCCAAGAACCATGGGAAACAAGCAATCGTCCCTGGGTGGGCTTGAACCACCAACCTCTCGGTTAACAGCCGAGCGCGCTGACCAATTGCGCCACAGAGACACAGAGTGGATAGCAGTACATACTTTTAACATCACAAACTTCATGAGTAAAGTTGATTTTATGATTCACGTTTGCCTTGGGCTTCTTACTAAAGTAATTGTGAGTCCCAGACAGTTAGAAACTGTGGAGAATGAGGGCATCGATCCCTCTACCTCTCGCATGCTAAGCAAGCTCTCTACCATTTGAGCAAATTCCCCTCTGCTTACGGTATTCAAAAAAGTAACATCAGCTGGTATGTTGTACGGCCCAAAAAAAAAACACATCGGGACACATGGCCCACTTAATCAAGTAAAGTTATTTTGGGCTTGTACTTTTGTCTGGAGGTAAGTACAGTGACATGAGAATGTCATTGGTTTGCTGTCTAATGTTTCATATCGCCCTCCTGAATTTCAGAGCACGCACAGTTTTCAGAACAATTACTGAAAAGGCACTGCTGGGATTTGAACCCAGGATCTCCTGTTTACAAGACAGGCGCTTTGACCAACTATGCCACAGCACCTCAAGTCTCAGCAAATTTTCTCATCGTTGAGAGAGTAAATACAAAGAAGTGGGCCAACGTCCCATTTTGCAGTTTCCACGTTAGCTCATAGGTTTACCTTGCGGAGTCTTATTACAAAAACAAAACAAAAAAACAAGGATTGAATTGTCAATACTCTATCAACTACAGTGGAAAATGGTCTTGATGTTGTGCTTGTACAGTTACTTTTCCTGGGCTGCTTTTAGTCCAATGGGTTCCGACTGCACTGGCATTATTTGTTCATATAAAATGCAATTGTTAAGAAGACACTTTTGGAACACAAAACGTGAATTGTCCACTCCACAGACACGCTTTTTGCCCAGCTAGGCCACAACAACACAATCTATGCACCAATGTCACATCTGGCCAATTCTTTAAATGTAGAGGAGTACAATCAGTTCCCATCCCAAGAAACATGGGAAACAAGGAATCGTCCCTGGGTGGGCTTGAACCACCAACCTCTCGGTTAACAGCCCAGCGCGCTGACCAATTGCGCCACAGAGACACAGAGTGGATACCAGTACATACTTTTAACATCACAAACTTCATGAGTAAAGTTGATTTTATGATTCACGTTTGCCTTGGGCTTCTTACTAAAGTAATTGTGAGTCCCAGACAGTTAGAAACTGTGGAGAATGAAGGCATCGATCCCTCTACCTCTCGCATGCTAAGCAAGCGCTCTACCATTTGAGCTAATTCCCCTCTGCTTACGGTATCCAAAAAAGTAACATCAGCTGGTATGTTGTACGGCCCAAAAAAAAACACATCGGGACACATGGCCCACTTAATCAAGTAAAGTTATTTTGGGCTTGTACTTTTGTCTGGAGGTAAGTACAGTGACATGAGAATGTCATTGGTTTGCTGTCTAATGTTTCATATCGCCCTCCTCAATTTCAGAGCACGCACAGTTTTCAGAACAATTACTGAAAAGGCACTGCTGGGATTTGAACCCAGGATCTCCTGTTTACAAGACAGGCGCTTTGACCAACTAAGCCACAGCACCTCAAGTCTCAGCAAATGTTTTCATCGTTGAGAGAGTAAATACAAAGAAGTGGGCCAACGTCCCATTTTGCAGTTTCCACGTTAGCTCATAGGTTTACCTTGCGGAGTCTTATTACAAAAACAAAACAAAAAAACAAGGATTGAATTGTCAATACTCTATCAACTACAGTGGAAAATTGTCTTGATGTTGTTCTTGTACAGTTACTTTTCCTGGGCTGCTTTTAGTCCAATGGGTTCCGACTGCACTGGCATTATTTGTTCATATAAAATGCAATTGTTAAGAAGACACTTTTGGAACACAAAACGTGAATTGCCCACTCCACAGACACGCTTTTTGCCCAGCTAGGCCACAACAACACAATCTATGCACCAATGTCACATCTGGCCAATTCTTTAAATGTAGAGGAGTACAATCAGTTCCCATCCCAAGGAACATGGAATCGTCACTGGGTGGGCTTGAACCACCAACCTCTCGGTTAACAGCCGAGCGCGCTGACCAATTGCGCCACAGAGACACAGAGTGGATACCAGTACATACTTTTAACATCACAAACTTCATGAGTAAAGTTGATTTTATGATTCACGTTTGCCTTGGGCTTCTTACTAAAGTAATTGTGAGTCCCAGACAGTTAGAAACTGTGGAGAATGAGGGCATCGATCCCTCTACCTCTCGCATGCTAAGCAAGCGCTCTACCATTTGAGCTAATTCCCCTCTGCTTACGGTATTCAAAAAAGTAACATCAGCTGGCATGTTGTACGGCCCAAAAAAAAAACACATCGGGACACATGGCCCACTTAATCAAGTAAAGGTATTTTGGGCTTGTACTTTTGTCTGGAGGTAAGTACAGTGACATGAGAATGTCATTGGTTTGCTGTCTAATGTTTCATATCGCCCTCCTGAATTTCAGAGCACGCACAGTTTTCAGAACAATTACTGAAAAGGCACTGCTGGGATTTGAACCCAGGATCTCCTGTTTACAAGACAGGCGCTTTGACCAACTAAGCCACAGCACCTCAAGTCTCAGCAAATGTTTTCATCGTTGAGAGAGTAAATACAAAGAAGTGGGCCAACGTCCCATTTTGCAGTTTCCACGTTAGCTCATAGGTTTACCTTGCGGAGTCTTATTACAAAAACAAAACAAAAAAACAAGGATTGAATTGTCAATACTCTATCAACTACAGTGGAAAATGGTCTTGATGTTGTGCTTGTACAGTTACTTTTCCTGGGCTGCTTTTAGTCCAATGGGTTCCGACTGCACTGGCATTATTTGTTCATATAAAATGCAATTGTTAAGAAGACACTTTTGGAACACAAAACGTGAATTGTCCACTCCACAGACACGCTTTTTGCCCAGCTAGGCCACAACAACACAATCTATGCACCAATGTCACATCTGGCCAATTCTTTAAATGTAGAGGAGTACAATCAGTTCCCATCCCAAGAACCATGGGAAACAAGGAATCGTCCCTGGGTGGGCTTGAACCACCAACCTCTCGGTTAACAGCCGAGCGCGCTGACCAATTGCGCCACAGAGACACAGAGTGGATAGCAGTACATACTTTTAACATCACAAACTTCATGAGTAAAGTTGATTTTATGATTCACGTTTGCCTTGGGCTTCTTACTAAAGTAATTGTGAGTCCCAGACAGTTAGAAACTGTGGAGAATGAGGGCATCGATCCCTCTACCTCTCGCATGCTAAGCAAGCGCTCTACCATTTGAGCTAAATCCCCTCTGCTTACGGTATTCAAAAAAGTAACATCAGCTGGTATGTTGTACGGCCCAAAAAAAAACACATCGGGACACATGGCCCACTTAATCAAGTAAAGTTATTTTGGGCTTGTACTTTTGTCTGGAGGTAAGTACAGTGACATGAGAATGTCATTGGTTTGCTGTCTAATGTTTCATATCGCCCTCCTCAATTTCAGAGCACACACAGTTTTCAGAACAATTACTGAAAAGGCACTGCTGGGATTCTAACCCAGGATCTCCTGTTTACTAGACAGGCGCTTTGACCAACTAAGCCACAGCACCTCAAGGCTCAGCAAATGCTCCCATCGTTGAGCGAGTAAATACAAAGAAGTGGGCCAACGTCCCATTTTGCAGTTTCCACGTTAGCTCATAGGTTCACCTTGCGGAGTCTTATTACAAAAACAAAACAAAAAAGCAAGGATTGAATTGTCAATACTCTATCAACTACAGTGGAAAATGGTCTTGATGTTGTGCTTGTACAGTTACTTTTCCTGGGCTGCTTTTAGTCCAATGGGTTCCGACTGCACTGGCATTATTTGTTCATATAAAATGCAATTGTTAAGAAGACACTTTTGGAACACAAAACGTGAATTGTCCACTCCACAGACACGCTTTTTGCCCAGCTAGGCCACAACAACACAATCTATGCACCAATGTCACATCTGGCCAATTCTTTAAATGTAGAAGAGTACAATCAGTTCCCATCCCAAGAAACATGGGAAACAAGGAATCGTCCCTGGGTGGGCTTGAACCACCAACCTCTCGGTTAACAGCCGAGCGCGCTGACTAATTGCGCCACAGAGACACAGAGTGGATACCAGTACATACTTTTAACATCACAAACTTCATGAGTAAAGTTGATTTTATGATTCACGTTTGCCTTGGGCTTCTTACTAAAGTAATTGTGAGTCCCAGACAGTTAGAAACTGTGGAGAATGAGGGCATCGATCCCTCTACCTCTCGCATGCTAAGCAAGCGCTCTACCATTTGAGCTAAATCCCCTCTGCTTACGGTATTCAAAAAAGTAACATCAGCTGGTATGTTGTACGGCCCAAAAAAAAACACATCGGGACACATGGCCCACTTAATCAAGTAAAGTTATTTTGGGCTTGTACTTTTGTCTGGAGGTAAGTACAGTGACATGAGAATGTCATTGGTTTGCTGTCTAATGTTTCATATTGCCCTCCTCAATTTCAGAGCACACACAGTTTTCAGAACAATTACTGAAAAGGCACTGCTGGGATTCTAACCCAGGATCTCCTGTTTACTAGACAGGCGCTTTGACCAACTAAGCCACAGCACCTCAAGGCTCAGCAAATGCTCCCATCGTTGAGCGAGTAAATACAAAGAAGTGGGCCAACGTCCCATTTTGCAGTTTCCACGTTAGCTCATAGGTTCACCTTGCGGAGTCTTATTACAAAAACAAAACAAAAAAGCAAGGATTGAATTGTCAATACTCTATCAACTACAGTGGAAAATGGTCTTGATGTTGTGCTTGTACAGTTACTTTTCCTGGGCTGCTTTTAGTCCAATGGGTTCCGACTGCACTGGCATTATTTGTTCATATAAAATGCAATTGTTAAGAAGACACTTTTGGAACACAAAACGTGAATTGTCCACTCCACAGACACGCTTTTTGCCCAGCTAGGCCACAACAACACAATCTATGCACCAATGTCACATCTGGCCAATTCTTTAAATGTAGAGGAGTACAATCAGTTCCCATCCCAAGAAACATGGGAAACAAGGAATCGTCCCTGGGTGGGCTTGAACCACCAACCTCTCGGTTAACAGCCGAGCGCGCTGACCAATTGCGCCACAGAGACACAGAGTGGATACCAGTACATACTTTTAACATCACAAACTTCATGAGTAAAGTTGACTTTATGATTCACGTTTGCCTTGGGCTTCTTACTAAAGTAATTGTGAGTCCCAGACAGTTAGAAACTGTGGAGAATGAGGGCATCGATCCCTCTACCTCTCGCATGCTAAGCAAGCTCTCTACCATTTGAGCAAATTCCCCTCTGCTTACGGTATTCAAAAAAGTAACATCAGCTGGTATGTTGTACGGCCCAAAAAAAAAACACATCGGGACACATGGCCCACTTAATCAAGTAAAGTTATTTTGGGCTTGTACTTTTGTCTGGAGGTAAGTACAGTGACATGAGAATGTCATTGGTTTGCTGTCTAATGTTTCATATCGCCCTCCTGAATTTCAGAGCACGCACAGTTTTCAGAACAATTACTGAAAAGGCACTGCTGGGATTTGAACCCAGGATCTCCTGTTTACAAGACAGGCGCTTTGACCAACTATGCCACAGCACCTCAAGTCTCAGCAAATTTTCTCATCGTTGAGAGAGTAAATACAAAGAAGTGGGCCAACGTCCCATTTTGCAGTTTCCACGTTAGCTCATAGGTTTACCTTGCGGAGTCTTATTACAAAAACAAAACAAAAAAACAAGGATTGAATTGTCAATACTCTATCAACTACAGTGGAAAATGGTCTTGATGTTGTGCTTGTACAGTTACTTTTCCTGGGCTGCTTTTAGTCCAATGGGTTCCGACTGCACTGGCATTATTTGTTCATATAAAATGCAATTGTTAAGAAGACACTTTTGGAACACAAAACGTGAATTGTCCACTCCACAGACACGCTTTTTGCCCAGCTAGGCCACAACAACACAATCTATGCACCAATGTCACATCTGGCCAATTCTTTAAATGTAGAGGAGTACAATCAGTTCTCATCCCAAGAAACATGGGAAACAAGGAATCGTCCCTGGGTGGGCTTGAACCACCAACCTCTCGGTTAACAGCCCAGCGCGCTGACCAATTGCGCCACAGAGACACAGAGTGGATACCAGTACATACTTTTAACATCACAAACTTCATGAGTAAAGTTGATTTTATGATTCACGTTTGCCTTGGGCTTCTTACTAAAGTAATTGTGAGTCCCAGACAGTTAGAAACTGTGGAGAATGAGGGCATCGATCCCTCTACCTCTCGCATGCTAAGCAAGCGCTCTACCATTTGAGCTAATTCCCCTCTGCTTACGGTATCCAAAAAAGTAACATCAGCTGGTATGTTGTACGGCCCAAAAAAAACCACATCGGCACACATGGCCCACTTAATCAAGTAAAGTTATTTTGGGCTTGTACTTTTGTCTGGAGGTAAGTACAGTGACATGAGAATGTCATTGGTTTGCTGTCTAATGTTTCATATCGCCCTCCTCAATTTCAGAGCACACACAGTTTTCAGAACAATTACTGAAAAGGCACTGCTGGGATTTGAACCCAGGATCTCCTGTTTACAAGACAGGCGCTTTGACCAACTAAGCCACAGCACCTCAAGTCTCAGCAAATGTTTTCATCGTTGAGAGAGTAAATACAAAGAAGTGGGCCAACGTCCCATTTTGCAGTTTCCACGTTAGCTCATAGGTTTACCTTGCGGAGTCTTATTACAAAAACAAAACAAAAAAACAAGGATTGAATTGTCAATACTCTATCAACTACAGTGGAAAATTGTCTTGATGTTGTTCTTGTACAGTTACTTTTCCTGGGCTGCTTTTAGTCCAATGGGTTCCGACTGCACTGGCATTATTTGTTCATATAAAATGCAATTGTTAAGAAGACACTTTTGGAACACAAAACGTGAATTGCCCACTCCACAGACACGCTTTTTGCCCAGCTAGGCCACAACAACACAATCTATGCACCAATGTCACATCTGGCCAATTCTTTAAATGTAGAGGAGTACAATCAGTTCCCATCCCAAGAACCATGGGAAACAAGGAATCGTCCCTGGGTGGGCTTGAACCACCAACCTCTCGGTTAACAGCCGAGCGCGCTGACCAATTGCGCCACAGAGACACAGAGTGGATAGCAGTACATACTTTTAACATCACAAACTTCATGAGTAAAGTTGATTTTATGATTCACGTTTGCCTTGGGCTTCTTACTAAAGTAATTGTGAGTCCCAGACAGTTAGAAACTGTGGAGAATGAGGGCATCGATCCCTCTACCTCTCGCATGCTAAGCAAGCGCTCTACCATTTGAGCTAAATCCCCTCTGCTTACGGTATTCAAAAAAGTAACATCAGCTGGTATGTTGTACGGCCCAAAAAAAAACACATCGGGACACATGGCCCACTTAATCAAGTAAAGTTATTTTGGGCTTGTACTTTTGTCTGGAGGTAAGTACAGTGACATGAGAATGTCATTGGTTTGCTGTCTAATGTTTCATATCGCCCTCCTCAATTTCAGAGCACACACAGTTTTCAGAACAATTACTGAAAAGGCACTGCTGGGATTCTAACCCAGGATCTCCTGTTTACTAGACAGGCGCTTTGACCAACTAAGCCACAGCACCTCAAGGCTCAGCAAATGCTCCCATCGTTGAGCGAGTAAATACAAAGAAGTGGGCCAACGTCCCATTTTGCAGTTTCCACGTTAGCTCATAGGTTCACCTTGCGGAGTCTTATTACAAAAACAAAACAAAAAAGCAAGGATTGAATTGTCAATACTCTATCAACTACAGTGGAAAATGGTCTTGATGTTGTGCTTGTACAGTTACTTTTCCTGGGCTGCTTTTAGTCCAATGGGTTCCGACTGCACTGGCATTATTTGTTCATATAAAATGCAATTGTTAAGAAGACACTTTTGGAACACAAAACGTGAATTGTCCACTCCACAGACACGCTTTTTGCCCAGCTAGGCCACAACAACACAATCTATGCACCAATGTCACATCTGGCCAATTCTTTAAATGTAGAAGAGTACAATCAGTTCCCATCCCAAGAAACATGGGAAACAAGGAATCGTCCCTGGGTGGGCTTGAACCACCAACCTCTCGGTTAACAGCCGAGCGCGCTGACTAATTGCGCCACAGAGACACAGAGTGGATACCAGTACATACTTTTAACATCACAAACTTCATGAGTAAAGTTGATTTTATGATTCACGTTTGCCTTGGGCTTCTTACTAAAGTAATTGTGAGTCCCAGACAGTTAGAAACTGTGGAGAATGAGGGCATCGATCCCTCTACCTCTCGCATGCTAAGCAAGCGCTCTACCATTTGAGCTAAATCCCCTCTGCTTACGGTATTCAAAAAAGTAACATCAGCTGGTATGTTGTACGGCCCAAAAAAAAACACATCGGGACACATGGCCCACTTAATCAAGTAAAGTTATTTTGGGCTTGTACTTTTGTCTGGAGGTAAGTACAGTGACATGAGAATGTCATTGGTTTGCTGTCTAATGTTTCATATTGCCCTCCTCAATTTCAGAGCACACACAGTTTTCAGAACAATTACTGAAAAGGCACTGCTGGGATTCTAACCCAGGATCTCCTGTTTACTAGACAGGCGCTTTGACCAACTAAGCCACAGCACCTCAAGGCTCAGCAAATGCTCCCATCGTTGAGCGAGTAAATACAAAGAAGTGGGCCAACGTCCCATTTTGCAGTTTCCACGTTAGCTCATAGGTTCACCTTGCGGAGTCTTATTACAAAAACAAAACAAAAAAGCAAGGATTGAATTGTCAATACTCTATCAACTACAGTGGAAAATGGTCTTGATGTTGTGCTTGTACAGTTACTTTTCCTGGGCTGCTTTTAGTCCAATGGGTTCCGACTGCACTGGCATTATTTGTTCATATAAAATGCAATTGTTAAGAAGACACTTTTGGAACACAAAACGTGAATTGTCCACTCCACAGACACGCTTTTTGCCCAGCTAGGCCACAACAACACAATCTATGCACCAATGTCACATCTGGCCAATTCTTTAAATGTAGAGGAGTACAATCAGTTCCCATCCCAAGAAACATGGGAAACAAGGAATCGTCCCTGGGTGGGCTTGAACCACCAACCTCTCGGTTAACAGCCGAGCGCGCTGACCAATTGCGCCACAGAGACACAGAGTGGATACCAGTACATACTTTTAACATCACAAACTTCATGAGTAAAGTTGATTTTATGATTCACGTTTGCCTTGGGCTTCTTACTAAAGTAATTGTGAGTCCCAGACAGTTAGAAACTGTGGAGAATGAGGGCATCGATCCCTCTACCTCTCGCATGCTAAGCAAGCTCTCTACCATTTGAGCAAATTCCCCTCTGCTTACGGTATTCAAAAAAGTAACATCAGCTGGTATGTTGTACGGCCCAAAAAAAAAACACATCGGGACACATGGCCCACTTAATCAAGTAAAGTTATTTTGGGCTTGTACTTTTGTTATAACGCCGCAACCCACTGCTTCCCAGGTGCTACAGTTTCCAGGATAACACAAAAACTCCCAGGCATTTTTCAGTCCATGCACCCATCCGTCCATAGAGTGATCGTCCACGTGGGTACAAATGACGTATCGAAAAGACAATCGGAGCGTACAAAACTGGATTTTAAAGAACTCCTCAGCGTTCTGAGACCATGGATTTTTAAAGGTGTGTCTGTGTTCATCTCGGGCCCCCTCCCCACGCTGAATCGTGGCGATGAACATTTTAGCAGGACCTTCCATCTGAACTGCTGGCTTAAATCCGTATGTAGACCTCTAACCTCTTTTATTGACAATTTTAGCCTTTTTATGGACCGACCCTCTCATTTCCGAGTCGACGGCTTACATCTGAACCTGAGGGGCAGCCGTCTGCTCACAAAGAACATGTCCCTGGCAGTCCACTCCGCACCTGCGCGTGATTGACGGTTTGCCTCCAGTCAATCACGCGCAGGTGCAGCCTCCGCCAACACTCCCCCTCCTATCGTTTCCACACCCCCCTCACAAACCATCCCTGTCATCACTAGCAGAGAGCGGACACAACACAACCCTCCATGCAATTATCCCGTTAATATGGACAGGAATTATCCTGTCCATATTAACGTTTTAAAACCCCTCCCCAAAGCCCCCCCACAGTCCACAGCTAATCCATCTCAAACCACAATAAACATGGCTCTTTTAAATGTCCGCTCTCTGCAGAACAAGTCTTTTATTGTGAATGACCTGATTTTAGATAATAATCTTGATTGTTTGTTTTTAACTGAAACCTGGCTGGGTACAGATGCGACCGCGGTTCTTGCTGAGGCCTCCCCACCTAATTTTAGCAGCACCTTTTCAATAAGGAATGGGAAAAGGGGAGGTGGCACTGCTTCCATATGTACAAACACTCTTGCCACCAAACCTATTTTATTTGATCCATTCCCCACTTTTGAGCACCATGCAGTTGTTTTTAGCAATCCCCCCATTTTATGTGTCACTATTTACAGACCCCCCAAAAAATGCCCTCTTTTTGTTAAGGAATTTTCTGAGTTTTTATCACTTTTACATAGCTCTTTTAATATGATTCTTTTAACTGGTGATTTTAATCTACACATAGATAATCTTTTAGACCCTGTTGCTAGGGATTTTTTAAATGTTCTTAATTATATGGATTTTACCCAACACGTCACACAGCCAACTCACGACAGAGGACACAGTCTGGACCTGGTCATCACGTATGGCCTGTCCACAGCTGTGTCTTCTGTCATTGACTTGGCTGTTTCTGACCATTACTGTGTGTTTTTTAATATCACCAGTTTTACCCAGCGGGAGACCTCGGTAAGAGCTGTGAGGAAACGTCATCTCACCCCTGAAGTGGCTGCAAATTTTATTGATGTTTTAGAGAAATATTCTCCTATTGTTCTACCTGCCCCCTGTGATTTTATTTTTGAAAATTTTAATAGCAAACTCAAGTCAGCGCTTGATTCTATCGCTCCTTTAAAATCCAAGAAACTCCCTACAAAACCAATTACTCCATGGAGGAATGAGGAAATTAAACAACTCAAAAGACAATGCAGGGTGGCAGAGAGAAAATGGAGAAAAAACAAAATTACCATAAACTACCAAATCTTCCGTGAACAACAATCAACCTACAATAACACAGTAAGAAACACAAGAAACAACTACTTCTCAAAAATTATCAACAATAATAAAAACAATCCCAAGGTACTCTTCTCTACAATAGAACATCTAATCAATCCTGATTTTAACAAGACCAATTTTACTCCAAGTGACTCCCTTTGCGAGGCGTTTGCAGACCACTTCAGGGGAAAGATAGACACTATCAGATGTAATATTTTATCTACTCAAAGTAACACGGTTTTAAATACATCTGGTTGTCTACTTGTTCCAGAGGAAACACTGCACAGTTTTGTCCAGGTTAATGCTGAGATGCTTGATAAAGTTTTCTCCTCAGTGAGGCCCACCACATGTCCTTTAGACCCGGTCCCAACCCCGTTTTTTAAAACTTTCTATGGATCTCTTAGAGACGAGCTTTTACACATGATGAATTGCTCCCTTCAGACGGGGGTCTTCCCTGCTGCCTTTAAGGGGGCGGTGGTGAGGCCTCTGCTGAAGAAGAGCAATTTGGACCGTAATGATTTTAACAACTTTAGACCGGTATCCAACTTACCATTTTTAAGCAAAATCTTAGAAAAACTTGTTTTTACCCAACTTAGCGACTTTATAAATGCACATGACGTCCTTGAGAAATTTCAGTCTGGCTTTAGGGTAAACCACAGCACCGAGACAGCCCTTTTAAAGATTTTAAACGATTTTAGATTAAATTATGATTCCAAAAGGTTGACAGTGTTGGTTCTACTGGATCTGAGCGCTGCCTTTGATACAGTCGACCATACTATTCTTTTAACTCGTTTAAAACACATCGGCCTCTCTGGTGCTGTCCACAAATGGTTTACATCCTACCTCACAGACAGGACATTCATGGTGAGTGTGGATACCTGCTCCTCCAAGGTCCATAATATTACATGTGGTGTGCCTCAAGGTTCGATTTTAGGCCCAGTGCTTTTTAACCTGTATATGCTCCCTCTTGGTGATGTCATCAGGAGACATGGAGTCAACTTTCATAGTTACGCTGACGATACACAGTTGTACATCTCCATGTCTCCTGAGGACACCAGGCCAATGGATGCACTTTTTAACTGCATTTTAGATATCAAATCCTGGATGGCAGAAAACTTTCTCCAGCTTAACCAGGACAAAACTGAAGTTTTAGTCATCGGTCCTCAGGCCCAGAGAGAGAAACTTTTACCCAAACTACAGTCATTGTCTTTTAATCCTTCCTCACAGGTGAAGAACCTGGGTGTGATTTTTGACTCTGAGCTGACTTTAATTCCACACATTAAGAATATCACAAAGATAGGTTTTTACCATCTAAAGAACATAGCCAGAGTCCGCCCCATTCTCTCTCGGGCCAACACGGAGACGCTAATGCATGCTTTTATCACCAGTCGTATCGACTACTGTAATGCCCTGCTTTCTGGTCTTCCCAAAAAGAGTATCTCAGGTTTACAACTTTTACAAAATTCAGCAGCTCGTGTCCTGACGAAGACCAGGAGGCGGGACCACATTACACCGGTTTTAGAGTCACTGCATTGGCTCCCCGTGTGTTTCAGGATCCATTTTAAAGTTCTTTTAATGGTTTTTAAATGTCTTAATGGTCTTGGTCCTTCTTATCTTTCAGAATTGATTTTACCATATGAGCCTTCGCGGTCCCTTCGCTCCTCTGGCAGGGGTCTCCTAGTTATTCCTAAAGTCAACAGAAAGACTCACGGCGAGGCGTCTTTCCAATACTATGGCCCTCGCCTCTGGAACGACCTGCCAGAGGAGCTCAGGACCGCAGAGAACGTTCATGTTTTTAAGAGCAGGCTCAAGACCCACCTTTTTAGTTTAGCTTTTAATTAATATTTACTTATATTAACCTTATTTACCGGTTTTAGTTCTATTATTTCCTTATTTTCCCTCTTTTATCCTGTGCTATTTCACGCACAGTTTTAGCTGTTTTTAATGTATCTCTTATTAAATATTTATTTATTTATTTTTATTTATTTTATTCATTTATTTTTTATGTTCTCCTAGTGGTTCCTCTGAGGGAGCCCTCTGCCCCGGGAGTGCTGGTTGGCTGTGGCCGTGCGGGCGCTCTCCTGGGGGTGCCTGGATGGAGGTAGGACGTCTCTCCTACACCTACTCCGGGCCCCCTGGGTTGGCGCTCTGTGGCTGTGGGCGATGGGCTGCTCCTGGTGCAGACGGCTCCTTGGATGATGTTTCCTCTTTCGGTCCATCTGTACCCAGCCTTACGTACTCAACTCTATGTCCATTTTTATTTAAGACTTTTAACTGCTGGGCTGTCTGTACGTCTGTGTGTCTGTGTGTGCGGGTGGTGGGTGGTGGGGTTGTAGTTATTTATGTATATTTACTGGTGAGGACGATTTTTATTATTTTTAATGATTTTTAAGCACTGTAAAGCACTTTGTGTTACATTTTGTATGAAAAGCGCTCTATAAATAAAGTTTGATTTGATTTGATTTGATTTGATTTGTCTGGAGGTAAGTACAGTGACATGAGAATGTCATTGGTTTGCTGTCTAATGTTTCATATCGCCCTCCTGAATTTCAGAGCACGCACAGTTTTCAGAACAATTACTGAAAAGGCACTGCTGGGATTTGAACCCAGGATCTCCTGTTTACAAGACAGGCGCTTTGACCAACTATGCCACAGCACCTCAAGTCTCAGCAAATTTTCTCATCGTTGAGAGAGTAAATACAAAGAAGTGGGCCAACGTCCCATTTTGCAGTTTCCACGTTAGCTCATAGGTTTACCTTGCGGAGTCTTATTACAAAAACAAAACAAAAAAACAAGGATTGAATTGTCAATACTCTATCAACTACAGTGGAAAATGGTCTTGATGTTGTGCTTGTACAGTTACTTTTCCTGGGCTGCTTTTAGTCCAATGGGTTCCGACTGCACTGGCATTATTTGTTCATATAAAATGCAATTGTTAAGAAGACACTTTTGGAACACAAAACGTGAATTGTCCACTCCACAGACACGCTTTTTGCCCAGCTAGGCCACAACAACACAATCTATGCACCAATGTCACATCTGGCCAATTCTTTAAATGTAGAGGAGTACAATCAGTTCTCATCCCAAGAAACATGGGAAACAAGGAATCGTCCCTGGGTGGGCTTGAACCACCAACCTCTCGGTTAACAGCCCAGCGCGCTGACCAATTGCGCCACAGAGACACAGAGTGGATACCAGTACATACTTTTAACATCACAAACTTCATGAGTAAAGTTGATTTTATGATTCACGTTTGCCTTGGGCTTCTTACTAAAGTAATTGTGAGTCCCAGACAGTTAGAAACTGTGGAGAATGAGGGCATCGATCCCTCTACCTCTCGCATGCTAAGCAAGCGCTCTACCATTTGAGCCAATTCCCCTCTGCTTACGGTATCCAAAAAAGTAACATCAGCTGGTATGTTGTACGGCCCAAAAAAAACCACATCGGCACACATGGCCCACTTAATCAAGTAAAGTTATTTTGGGCTTGTACTTTTGTCTGGAGGTAAGTACAGTGACATGAGAATGTCATTGGTTTGCTGTCTAATGTTTCATATCGCCCTCCTCAATTTCAGAGCACACACAGTTTTCAGAACAATTACTGAAAAGGCACTGCTGGGATTTGAACCCAGGATCTCCTGTTTACAAGACAGGCGCTTTGACCAACTAAGCCACAGCACCTCAAGTCTCAGCAAATGTTTTCATCGTTGAGAGAGTAAATACAAAGAAGTGGGCCAACGTCCCATTTTGCAGTTTCCACGTTAGCTCATAGGTTTACCTTGCGGAGTCTTATTACAAAAACAAAACAAAAAAACAAGGATTGAATTGTCAATACTCTATCAACTACAGTGGAAAATGGTCTTGATGTTGTGCTTGTACAGTTACTTTTCCTGGGCTGCTTTTAGTCCAATGGGTTCCGACTGCACTGGCATTATTTGTTCATATAAAATGCAATTGTTAAGAAGACACTTTTGGAACACAAAACGTGAATTGTCCACTCCACAGACACGCTTTTTGCCCAGCTAGGCCACAACAACACAATCTATGCACCAATGTCACATCTGGCCAATTCTTTAAATGTAGAGGAGTACAATCAGTTCCCATCCCAAGAACCATGGGAAACAAGGAATCGTCCCTGGGTGGGCTTGAACCACCAACCTCTCGGTTAACAGCCGAGCGCGCTGACCAATTGCGCCACAGAGACACAGAGTGGATAGCAGTACATACTTTTAACATCACAAACTTCATGAGTAAAGTTGATTTTATGATTCACGTTTGCCTTGGGCTTCTTACTAAAGTAATTGTGAGTCCCAGACAGTTAGAAACTGTGGAGAATGAGGGCATCGATCCCTCTACCTCTCGCATGCTAAGCAAGCGCTCTACCATTTGAGCTAAATCCCCTCTGCTTACGGTATTCAAAAAAGTAACATCAGCTGGTATGTTGTACGGCCCAAAAAAAAACACATCGGGACACATGGCCCACTTAATCAAGTAAAGTTATTTTGGGCTTGTACTTTTGTCTGGAGGTAAGTACAGTGACATGAGAATGTCATTGGTTTGCTGTCTAATGTTTCATATCGCCCTCCTCAATTTCAGAGCACGCACAGTTTTCAGAACAATTACTGAAAAGGCACTGCTGGGATTCTAACCCAGGATCTCCTGTTTACTAGACAGGCGCTTTGACCAACTAAGCCACAGCACCTCAAGGCTCAGCAAATGCTCCCATCGTTGAGCGAGTAAATACAAAGAAGTGGGCCAACGTCCCATTTTGCAGTTTCCACGTTAGCTCATAGGTTCACCTTGCGGAGTCTTATTACAAAAACAAAACAAAAAAGCAAGGATTGAATTGTCAATACTCTATCAACTACAGTGGAAAATGGTCTTGATGTTGTGCTTGTACAGTTACTTTTCCTGGGCTGCTTTTAGTCCAATGGGTTCCGACTGCACTGGCATTATTTGTTCATATAAAATGCAATTGTTAAGAAGACACTTTTGGAACACAAAACGTGAATTGTCCACTCCACAGACACGCTTTTTGCCCAGCTAGGCCACAACAACACAATCTATGCACCAATGTCACATCTGGCCAATTCTTTAAATGTAGAAGAGTACAATCAGTTCCCATCCCAAGAAACATGGGAAACAAGGAATCGTCCCTGGGTGGGCTTGAACCACCAACCTCTCGGTTAACAGCCGAGCGCGCTGACTAATTGCGCCACAGAGACACAGAGTGGATACCAGTACATACTTTTAACATCACAAACTTCATGAGTAAAGTTGATTTTATGATTCACGTTTGCCTTGGGCTTCTTACTAAAGTAATTGTGAGTCCCAGACAGTTAGAAACTGTGGAGAATGAGGGCATCGATCCCTCTACCTCTCGCATGCTAAGCAAGCGCTCTACCATTTGAGCTAAATCCCCTCTGCTTACGGTATTCAAAAAAGTAACATCAGCTGGTATGTTGTACGGCCCAAAAAAAAACACATCGGGACACATGGCCCACTTAATCAAGTAAAGTTATTTTGGGCTTGTACTTTTGTCTGGAGGTAAGTACAGTGACATGAGAATGTCATTGGTTTGCTGTCTAATGTTTCATATCGCCCTCCTCAATTTCAGAGCACACACAGTTTTCAGAACAATTACTGAAAAGGCACTGCTGGGATTCTAACCCAGGATCTCCTGTTTACTAGACAGGCGCTTTGACCAACTAAGCCACAGCACCTCAAGGCTCAGCAAATGCTCCCATCGTTGAGCGAGTAAATACAAAGAAGTGGGCCAACGTCCCATTTTGCAGTTTCCACGTTAGCTCATAGGTTCACCTTGCGGAGTCTTATTACAAAAACAAAACAAAAAAGCAAGGATTGAATTGTCAATACTCTATCAACTACAGTGGAAAATGGTCTTGATGTTGTGCTTGTACAGTTACTTTTCCTGGGCTGCTTTTAGTCCAATGGGTTCCGACTGCACTGGCATTATTTGTTCATATAAAATGCAATTGTTAAGAAGACACTTTTGGAACACAAAATGTGAATTGTCCACTCCACAGACACGCTTTTTGCCCAGCTAGGCCACAACAACACAATCTATGCACCAATGTCACATCTGGCCAATTCTTTAAATGTAGAGGAGTACAATCAGTTCCCATCCCAAGAAACATGGGAAACAAGGAATCGTCCCTGGGTGGGCTTGAACCACCAACCTCTCGGTTAACAGCCGAGCGCGCTGACCAATTGCGCCACAGAGACACAGAGTGGATACCAGTACATACTTTTAACATCACAAACTTC
This sequence comes from Proterorhinus semilunaris, assembly GCA_021464625.1. Classification (NCBI taxonomy): domain Eukaryota; kingdom Metazoa; phylum Chordata; class Actinopteri; order Gobiiformes; family Gobiidae; genus Proterorhinus; species Proterorhinus semilunaris. The sequence continues at coordinate 8,585,087 of CM038348.1, forward strand.
ATGAGTAAAGTTGATTTTATGATTCACGTTTGCCTTGGGCTTCTTACTAAAGTAATTGTGAGTCCCAGACAGTTAGAAACTGTGGAGAATGAGGGCATCGATCCCTCTACCTCTCGCATGCTAAGCAAACTCTCTACCATTTGAGCAAATTCCCCTCTGCGTACGGTATTCAAAAAAGTAACATCAGCTGGTATGTTGTACGGCCCAAAAAAAAAACACATCGGGACACATGGCCCACTTAATCAAGTAAAGTTATTTTGGGCTTGTACTTTTGTCTGGAGGTAAGTACAGTGACATGAGAATGTCATTGGTTTGCTGTCTAATGTTTCATATCGCCCTCCTGAATTTCAGAGCACGCACAGTTTTCAGAACAATTACTGAAAAGGCACTGCTGGGATTTGAACCCAGGATCTCCTGTTTACAAGACAGGCGCTTTGACCAACTATGCCACAGCACCTCAAGTCTCAGCAAATTTTCTCATCGTTGAGAGAGTAAATACAAAGAAGTGGGCCAACGTCCCATTTTGCAGTTTCCACGTTAGCTCATAGGTTTACCTTGCGGAGTCTTATTACAAAAACAAAACAAAAAAACAAGGATTGAATTGTCAATACTCTATCAACTACAGTGGAAAATGGTCTTGATGTTGTGCTTGTACAGTTACTTTTCCTGGGCTGCTTTTAGTCCAATGGGTTCCGACTGCACTGGCATTATTTGTTCATATAAAATGCAATTGTTAAGAAGACACTTTTGGAACACAAAACGTGAATTGTCCACTCCACAGACACGCTTTTTGCCCAGCTAGGCCACAACAACACAATCTATGCACCAATGTCACATCTGGCCAATTCTTTAAATGTAGAGGAGTACAATCAGTTCCCATCCCAAGAAACATGGGAAACAAGGAATCGTCCCTGGGTGGGCTTGAACCACCAACCTCTCGGTTAACAGCCCAGCGCGCTGACCAATTGCGCCACAGAGACACAGAGTGGATACCAGTACATACTTTTAACATCACAAACTTCATGAGTAAAGTTGATTTTATGATTCACGTTTGCCTTGGGCTTCTTACTAAAGTAATTGTGACTCCCAGACAGTTAGAAACTGTGGAGAATGAGGGCATCGATCCCTCTACCTCTCTAATGCTAAGCAAGCTCTCTACCATTTGAGCAAATTCCCCTCTGCTTACGGTATTCAAAAAAGTAACATCAGCTGGTATGTTGTACGGCCCAAAAAAAAAACACATCGGGACACATGGCCCACTTAATCAAGTAAAGTTATTTTGGGCTTGTACTTTTGTCTGGAGGTAAGTACAGTGACATGAGAATGTCATTGGTTTGCTGTCTAATGTTTCATATCGCCCTCCTCAATTTCAGAGCACACACAGTTTTCAGAACAATTACTGAAAAGGCACTGCTGGGATTTGAACCCAGGATCTCCTGTTTACTAGACAGGCGCTTTGGCCAACTAAGCCACAGCACCTCAAGGCTCAGCAAATGCTCCCATCGTTGAGCGAGTAAATACAAAGAAGTGGGCCAACGTCCCATTTTGCAGTTTCCACGTTAGCCCATAGGTTCACCTTGCGGAGTCTTATTACAAAAACAAAACAAAAAAGCAAGGATTGAATTGTCAATACTCTATCAACTACAGTGGAAAATGGTCTTGATGTTGTGCTTGTACAGTTACTTTTCCTGGGCTGCTTTTAGTCCAATGGGTTCCGACTGCACTGGCATTATTTGTTCATATAAAATGCAATTGTTAAGAAGACACTTTTGGAACACAAAACGTGAATTGTCCACTCCACAGACACGCTTTTTGCCCAGCTAGGCCACAACAACACAATCTATGCACCAATGTCACATCTGGCCAATTCTTTAAATGTAGAGGAGTACAATCAGTTCCCATCCCAAGAACCATGGGAAACAAGGAATCGTCCCTGGTTGGGCTTGAACCACCAACCTCTCGGTTAACAGCCGAGCGCGCTGACCAATTGCGCCACAGAGACACAGAGTGGATAGCAGTACATACTTTTAACATCACAAACTTCATGAGTAAAGTTGATTTTATGATTCACGTTTGCCTTGGGCTTCTTACTAAAGTAATTGTGAGTCCCAGACAGTTAGAAACTGTGGAGAATGAGGGCATCGATCCCTCTACCTCTCGCATGCTAAGCAAGCGCTCTACCATTTGAGCTAATTCCCCTCTGCTTACGGTATTGTAAGGGTTGCAGCGAAATCTAAGCTCCTGATTCGTGCTTTGCTCACAGGCTGCAGAACAAGATGCCCGGTCACGATAACTGGCAACACCATAATTAGTCTGAACATAAACGTGAAGGACAGATAGAGTACACGCACATAGACCAAACAACTGATTCACTGGTAGGCTGTCCCCCTCTCTACGGAGAGGAGTGCGAGACGAAGATAAAAGAAGACGGTGGACGGAGGGCTGGACTTCACTTCTTCTCTTTCTCTGAAGTCACCAGCTGGTTATTCTGTTCTGTAACTTTGTAACTAGGAACAACGGCAATAAAGGCCTTTTTGAGACAACTTCCATCTCCAGTGTATGCTTTGGCTATATCCAAGTAACTCTCCTCGTGTGACATAAAAGAACCAAAACCTTACAAATGGTGCCGAAACCCGGGTTATCAAGGGTATGATGTCTATGTATGTGCATTCCTGACAGGGGGGCCTCGGGGTGCGATAATTGATGACAGGTGGTGCCCATATTGGAGACAGGTATTTTGGGGTACAGGCGTTCACTATGTTAGTCAGGGCTACATAACACTACACCATAATGAAAACTTTAGGGATTTACAGTTTAAGGGGGCATTGGAGAGAGGAAAATTGAATGCAGGTTCAAACAAACACAACCCATTGCTATTTACTCTACAGGGGGTGACTAGTAATCCTTTTTCGATGACGGATATTAATTGCGGTAAAGGGGGTGATAGAAGTAGTATATACTTCATCCTAGGGGTGGATGAGTCAGGGACAGATACAAAAGGTATTTTCAAAATCTCTTTATTAGATCCGCGGGAGAACTTTACACATAGACTTGAAGAGCAAGAGGACATTGTCACGGCTTATGAGACCGGTAATATTTCTCCTAGACAAATGATACAAGCTGTGACAGGTTTTGAACAGAGCAACATATGGTTGGATAATATATATAACAAGGCAAAGGAGACAGGGAAGTCAGACTGTGTGGTATGCTCAGGCCCCAGACCCAATCTTTTATTGGTGCGCACACCAATGGAGGAAAGCCCTGGTGACCTGACATGTGTAATGGACCTTATGATGAATGACAATCCATGCCCTAAATGCATAGCCTGGGATAAGGTATTTCCGTTGGCACCGAGAGAAGTTACTCCACCTGTGTTCACCCCAGGGGTTTCAAATATAACATGTTTCACCAGGAGGCGCAGCTCTGCAGGTGAATGTAAGAATTATATGGGAGGTATTGGTCGGGGCTCTTGTCGACAAATTATTGATGTATCAGGATGGGGTAATGCAACGAAGTTGACGGTGGCCAGGGCCGACATATGGTGGTATTGTGGGGAAGCCACACTGTTCAATTACCTGCCCAGTGATTGGGAAGGAACATGTGCTTTGGTCTCTTTGATATCTCCAATAGGCATTTTGGACATGACAGCGGTGGACATCATGAGGGCTGTGGAGGACAATGGTATTCAGCTAAGAGGAGAAAGACGCCAGTGGGCCAAGCGATCCATGGTGCAGCTGCCAGGCGAGTCCGCAGTATACTTCGACGCTATTGGGGTGCCAAGAGGCATACCAGATGAGTATAAACTTGTAGATGAAGTGGGGGAGGGATTTGCATCAATGGCAATTTGGGTCGTGCCGAACAAGAATGTTGCTAGAATAAATTATGTCCACTATAATGTTCAGAGAGTGGCAAATTTCACTGTTAAGGGGTTTCACGCAATCCACGAACAATTATCGGCTACCTCACTGATGACCTACCAAAATAGGGTGGCCCTCGACCTGGTATTAGCTAGAGAGGGTGGGGTTTGTGCTTGGTTCCAGGGGCAGTGCTGTACTTTTATACCCAATAACACAGCTCCGGATGGGACATTGACTATGGCATTGCACGGCCTAAGGGCATTATCTGCAGAGATGAGAGCAGTGTCTGGAGCACAATTTTGGTTATCTAAATGGCTTGGGCGCATGTTCGGTCGGTGGGCCGAGCTGGTGCAGACCATTGGGGTGCCGTGTTTAATAATTATGTTGGTATTGGGTTTTTGTGGGTGTTGCGGTATACCATTAATTAGGGGATTGACCATGAGGGCCATAGATGCGGCAGTGCATAAGAAGATAGGTGACAGACCCCCACCGTACCAGCTTAGCCAACTGGATCACACACAGTTGGATGTGAGTGGGGGGGAGTGTAGGGTGACTTCCCCATCCCCCCCCCCCCCCCCCCCCTAATTCTGTTACAGGTGTTGGTGAGATGGAGATGGAGATGGAGATCGTGAGGCTGGAAACCTCGGACGTGATAGTCTAGGGTCTACATTACTGATACACAATGTTGCTAAAGTTAGTCACACATGTTAACGCTGTGCTTTGCTAGGGATAATTGTAAGGGTTGCTTATTTGGATTTTTTGTCAGGTACACATTGTTTAGTAATAAAAATAATACACTATGTGCTTCGCAGAAAAAAAAAAAAAAAAAAAATACACTGCTACATGCTGGCATTGACTGGAACTGAAAGGGTGGCAGAGCTGAGTTGGGGGTGGTCAGCATCACGTTAAAGCCACGCCTAGCTATGGAGGTGACAGTGGAATGTCCTACACATAGGATCACACACCACACAAGCTAAATTAGTTGGTTTAGGATTGAGGGCTACTTTAGATGGCTTAGCTTTAGAACTTTATATTATACTTACTCTTGCTGAGTAAGTAACAGGGGGATTGTAAGGGTTGCAGCGAAATCTAAGCTCCTGATTCGTGCTTTGCTCACAGGCTGCAGAACAAGATGCCCGGTCACGATAACTGGCAACACCATAATTAGTCTGAACATAAACGTGAAGGACAGATAGAGTACACGCACATAGACCAAACAACTGATTCACTGGTAGGCTGTCCCCCTCTCTACGGAGAGGAGTGCGAGACGAAGATAAAAGAAGACGGTGGACGGAGGGCTGGACTTCACTTCTTCTCTTTCTCTGAAGTCACCAGCTGGTTATTCTGTTCTGTAACTTTGTAACTAGGAACAACGGCAATAAAGGCCTTTTTGAGACAACTTCCATCTCCAGTGTATGCTTTGGCTATATCCAAGTAACTCTCCTCGTGTGACATAAAAGAACCAAAACCTTACAGTATTCAAAAAAGTAACATCAGCTGGTATGTTGTACGGCCCAAAAAAAAACACATCGGGACACATGGCCCACTTAATCAAGTAAAGTTATTTTGGGCTTGTACTTTTGTCTGGAGGTAAGTACAGTGACATGAGAATGTCATTGGTTTGCTGTCTAATGTTTCATATCGCCCTCCTCAATTTCAGAGCACACACAGTTTTCAGAACAATTACTGAAAAGGCACTGCTGGGATTTGAACCCAGGATCTCCTGTTTACTAGACAGGCGCTTTGGCCAACTAAGCCACAGCACCTCAAGGCTCAGCAAATGCTCCCATCGTTGAGCGAGTAAATACAAAGAAGTGGGCCAACGTCCCATTTTGCAGTTTCCACGTTAGCCCATAGGTTCACCTTGCGGAGTCTTATTACAAAAACAAAACAAAAAAGCAAGGATTGAATTGTCAATACTCTATCAACTACAGTGGAAAATGGTCTTGATGTTGTGCTTGTACAGTTACTTTTCCTGGGCTGCTTTTAGTCCAATGGGTTCCGACTGCACTGGCATTATTTGTTCATATAAAATGCAATTGTTAAGAAGACACTTTTGGAACACAAAACGTGAATTGTCCACTCCACAGACACGCTTTTTGCCCAGCTAGGCCACAACAACACAATCTATGCACCAATGTCACATCTGGCCAATTCTTTAAATGTAGAGGAGTACAATCAGTTCCCATCCCAAGAACCATGGGAAACAAGGAATCGTCCCTGGTTGGGCTTGAACCACCAACCTCTCGGTTAACAGCCGAGCGCGCTGACCAATTGCGCCACAGAGACACAGAGTGGATAGCAGTACATACTTTTAACATCACAAACTTCATGAGTAAAGTTGATTTTATGATTCACGTTTGCCTTGGGCTTCTTACTAAAGTAATTGTGAGTCCCAGACAGTTAGAAACTGTGGAGAATGAGGGCATCGATCCCTCTACCTCTCGCATGCTAAGCAAGCGCTCTACCATTTGAGCTAATTCCCCTCTGCTTACGGTATTCAAAAAAGTAACATCAGCTGGTATGTTGTACGGCCCAAAAAAAAACACATCGGGACACATGGCCCACTTAATCAAGTAAAGTTATTTTGGACTTGTACTTTTGTCTGGAGGTAAGTACAGTGACATGAGAATGTCATTGGTTTGCTGTCTAATGTTTCATATCGCCCTCCTCAATTTCAGAGCACACACAGTTTTCAGAACAATTACTGAAAAGGCACTGCTGGGATTTGAACCCAGGATCTCCTGTTTACTAGACAGGCGCTTTGGCCAACTAAGCCACAGCACCTCAAGGCTCAGCAAATGCTCCCATCGTTGAGCGAGTAAATACAAAGAAGTGGGCCAACGTCCCATTTTGCAGTTTCCACGTTAGCCCATAGGTTCACCTTGCGGAGTCTTATTACAAAAACAAAACAAAAAAGCAAGGATTGAATTGTCAATACTCTATCAACTACAGTGGAAAATGGTCTTGATGTTGTGCTTGTACAGTTACTTTTCCTGGGCTGCTTTTAGTCCAATGGGTTCCGACTGCACTGGCATTATTTGTTCATATAAAATGCAATTGTTAAGAAGACACTTTTGGAACACAAAACGTGAATTGTCGACTCCACAGACACGCTTTTTGCCCAGCTAGGCCACAACAACACAATCTATGCACCAATGTCACATCTGGCCAATTCTTTAAATGTAGAAGAGTACAATCAGTTCCCATCCCAAGAAACATGGGAAACAAGGAATCGTCCCTGGGTGGGCTTGAACCACCAACCTCTCGGTTAACAGCCGAGCACGCTGACCAATTGCGCCACAGAGACACAGAGTGGATACCAGTACATACTTTTAACATCACAAACTTCATGAGTAAAGTTGATTTTATGATTCACGTTTGCCTTGGGCTTCTTACTAAAGTAATTGTGAGTCCCAGACAGTTAGAAACTGTGGAGAATGAGGGCATCGATCCCTCTACCTCTCGCATGCTAAGCAAGCGCTCTACCATTTGAGCTAATTCCCCTCTGCTTACGGTATCCAAAAAAGTAACATCAGCTGGTATGTTGTACGGCCCAAAAAAAACCACATCGGGACACATGGCCCACTTAATCAAGTAAAGTTATTTTGGGCTTGTACTTTTGTCTGGAGGTAAGTACAGTGACATGAGAATGTCATTGGTTTGCTGTCTAATGTTTCATATCGCCCTCCTCAATTTCAGAGCACGCACAGTTTTCAGAACAATTACTGAAAAGGCACTGCTGGGATTTGAACCCAGGATCTACTGTTTACTAGACAGGCGCTTTGACCAACTAAGCCACAGCACCTCAAGGCTCAGCAAATGCTCCCATCGTTGAGCGAGTAAATACAAAGAAGTGGGCCAACGTCCCATTTTGCAGTTTCCAAGTTAGCTCATAGGTTCAGCTTGCGGAGTCTTATTACAAAAACAAAACAAAAAAGCAAGGATTGAATTGTCAATACTCTATCAACTACAGTAGAAAATGGTCTTGATGTTGTGCTTGTACAGTTACTTTTCCTGGGCTGCTTTTAGTCCAATGGGTTCCGACTGCACTGGCATTATTTGTTCATATAAAATGCAATTGTTAAGAAGACACTTTTGGAACACAAAACGAGAATTGCCCACTCCACAGACACGCTTTTTGCCCAGCTAGGCCACAACAACACAATCTATGCACCAATGTCACATCTGGCCAATTCTTTAAATGTAGAGGAGTACAATCAGTTCCCATCCCAAGAACCATGGGAAACAAGGAATCGTCCCTGGGTGGGCTTGAACCACCAACCTCTCGGTTAACAGCCGAGCGCGCTGACCAATTGCGCCACAGAGACACAGAGTGGATAGCAGTACATACTTTTAACATCACAAACTTCATGAGTAAAGTTGATTTTATGATTCACGTTTGCCTTGGGCTTCTTACTAAAGTAATTGTGAGTCCCAGACAGTTAGAAACTGTGGAGAATGAGGGCATCGATCCCTCTACCTCGCGCATGCTAAGCAAGCGCTCTACCATTTGAGCTAATTCCCCTCTGCTTACGGTATTCAAAAAAGTAACATCAGCTGGTATGTTGTACGGCCCAAAAAAAAACACATCGGGACACATGGCCCACTTAATCAAGTAAAGTTATTTTGGGCTTGTACTTTTGTCTGGAGGTAAGTACAGTGACATGAGAATGTCATTGGTTTGCTGTCTAATGTTTCATATCGCCCTCCTCAATTTCAGAGCACGCACAGTTTTCAGAACAATTACTGAAAAGGCACTGCTGGGATTTGAACCCAGGATCTCCTGTTTACAAGACAGGCGCTTTGACCAACTAAGCCACAGCACCACAAGTCTCAGCAAATGCTCCCATCGTTGAGGGAGTAAATACAAAGAAGTGGGCCAACGTCCCATTTTGCAGTTTCCACGTTAGCTCATAGGTTTACCTTGCGGAGTCTTATTACAAAAACAAAACAAAAAAGCAAGGATTTAATTGTCAATACTCTATCAACTACAGTGGAAAATGGTCTTGATGTTGTGCTTGTACAGTTACTTTTCCTGGGCTGCTTTTAGTACAATGGGTTCCGACTGCACTGGCATTATTTGTTCATATAAAATGCAATTGTTAAGAAGACACTTTTGGAACACAAAACGTGAATTGTCCACTCCACAGACACGCTTTTTGCCCAGCTAGGCCACAACAACACAATCTATGCACCAATGTCACATCTGGCCAATTCTTTAAATGTAGAGGAGTACAATCAGTTCCCATCCCAAGAAACATGGGAAACAAGGAATCGTCCCTGGGTGGGCTTGAACCACCAACCTCTCGGTTAACAGCCGAGCGCGCTGACCAATTGCGCCACAGAGACACAGAGTGGATACCAGTACATACTTTTAACATCACAAACTTCATGAGTAAAGTTGATTTTATGATTCACGTTTGCCTTGGGCTTCTTACTAAAGTAATTGTGAGTCCCAGACAGTTAGAAACTGTGGAGAATGAGGGCATCGATCCCTCTACCTCTCTAATGCTAAGCAAGCTCTCTACCATTTGAGCTAATTCCCCTCTGCTTACTGTATTCAAAAAAGTTACATCAGCTGGTATGTTGTACGGCCCAAAAAAAAAACACATCGGGACACATGGCCCACTTAATCAAGTAAAGTTATTTTGGGCTTGTACTTTTGTCTGGAGGTAAGTACAGTGACATGAGAATGTCATTGGTTTGCTGTCTAATGTTTCATATCGCCCTCCTGAATTTCAGAGCACGCACAGTTTTCAGAACAATTACTGAAAAGGCACTGCTGGGATTTGAACCCAGGATCTCCTGTTTACAAGACAGGCGCTTTGACCAACTAAGCCACAGCACCTCAAGTCTCAGCAAATGTTCTCATCGTTGAAGGAGTAAATACAAAGAAGTGGGCCAACGTCCCATTTTGCAGTTTCCACGTTAGCTCATAGGTTCACCTTGCGGAGTCTTATTACAAAAACAAAACAAAAAAACAAGGATTGAATTGTCAATACTCTATCAACTACAGTGGAAAATGGTCTTGATGTTGTGCTTGTACAGTTACTTTTCCTGGGCTGCTTTTAGTCCAATGGGTTCCGACTGCACTGGCATTATTTGTTCATATAAAATGCAATTGTTAAGAAGACACTTTTGGAACACAAAACGTGAATTGTCCACTCCACAGACACGCTTTTTGCCCAGCTAGGCCACAACAACACAATCTATGCACCAATGTCACATCTGGCCAATTCTTTAAATGTAGAGGAGTACAATCAGTTCCCATCCCAAGAAACAAGGAATCGTCCCTGGGTGGGCTTGAACCACCAACCTCTCGGGTAACAGCCGAGCGCGCTGACCAATTGCACCACAGAGACACAGAGTGGATAGCAGTACATACTTTTAACATTACAAACTTCATGAGTAAAGTTGATTTTATGATTCACGTTTGCCTTGGGCTTCTTACTAAAGTAATTGTGAGTCCCAGACAGTTAGAAACTGTGGAGAATGAGGGCATCGATCCCTCTACCTCTCGCATGCTAAGCAAGCGCTCTACCATTTGAGCTAATTCCCCTCTGCTTACGGTATTCAAAAAAGTAACATCAGCTGGCATGTTGTACGGCCCAAAAAAAACCACATCGGGACACATGGCCCACTTAATCAAGTAAAGTTATTTTGGGCTTGTACTTTTGTCTGGAGGTAAATACAGTGACATGAGAATGTCATTGGTTTGCTGTCTAATGTTTCATATCGCCCTCCTCAATTTCAGAGCACGCACAGTTTTCAGAACAATTACTGAAAAGGCACTGCTGGGATTTGAACCCAGGATCTCCTGTTTACTAGACAGGCGCTTTGACCAACTAAGCCACAGCACCTCAAGTCTCAGCAAATGTTCCCATCGTTGAGGGAGTAAATACAAAGAAGTGGGCCAACGTCCCATTTTGCAGTTTCCACGTTAGCTCATAGGTTCACCTTGCGGAGTCTTATTACAAAAACAAAACAAAAAAGCAAGGATTGAATTGTCAATACTCTATCAACTACAGTGGAAAATGGTCTTGATGTTGTGCTTGTACAGTTACTTTTCCTGGGCTGCTTTTAGTCCAATGGGTTCCGACTGCACTGGCATTATTTGTTCATATAAAATGCAATTGTTAAGAAGACACTTTTGGAACACAAAACGTGAATTGTCGACTCCACAGACACGCTTTTTGCCCAGCTAGGCCACAACAACACAATCTATGCACCAATGTCACATCTGGCCAATTCTTTAAATGTAGAAGAGTACAATCAGTTCCCATCCCAAGAAACATGGGAAACAAGGAATCGTCCCTGGGTGGGCTTGAACCACCAACCTCTCGGTTAACAGCCGAGCACGCTGACCAATTGCGCCACAGAGACACAGAGTGGATACCAGTACATACTTTTAACATCACAAACTTCATGAGTAAAGTTGATTTTATGATTCACGTTTGCCTTGGGCTTCTTACTAAAGTAATTGTGAGTCCCAGACAGTTAGAAACTGTGGAGAATGAGGGCATCGATCCCTCTACCTCTCGCATGCTAAGCAAGCGCTCTACCATTTGAGCTAATTCCCCTCTGCTTACGGTATCCAAAAAAGTAACATCAGCTGGTATGTTGTACGGCCCAAAAAAAACCACATCGGGACACATGGCCCACTTAATCAAGTAAAGTTATTTTGGGCTTGTACTTTTGTCTGGAGGTAAGTACAGTGACATGAGAATGTCATTGGTTTGCTGTCTAATGTTTCATATCGCCCTCCTCAATTTCAGAGCACGCACAGTTTTCAGAACAATTACTGAAAAGGCACTGCTGGGATTTGAACCCAGGATCTACTGTTTACTAGACAGGCGCTTTGACCAACTAAGCCACAGCACCTCAAGGCTCAGCAAATGCTCCCATCGTTGAGCGAGTAAATACAAAGAAGTGGGCCAACGTCCCATTTTGCAGTTTCCAAGTTAGCTCATAGGTTCAGCTTGCGGAGTCTTATTACAAAAACAAAACAAAAAAGCAAGGATTGAATTGTCAATACTCTATCAACTACAGTAGAAAATGGTCTTGATGTTGTGCTTGTACAGTTACTTTTCCTGGGCTGCTTTTAGTCCAATGGGTTCCGACTGCACTGGCATTATTTGTTCATATAAAATGCAATTGTTAAGAAGACACTTTTGGAACACAAAACGAGAATTGCCCACTCCACAGACACGCTTTTTGCCCAGCTAGGCCACAACAACACAATCTATGCACCAATGTCACATCTGGCCAATTCTTTAAATGTAGAGGAGTACAATCAGTTCCCATCCCAAGAACCATGGGAAACAAGGAATCGTCCCTGGGTGGGCTTGAACCACCAACCTCTCGGTTAACAGCCGAGCGCGCTGACCAATTGCGCCACAGAGACACAGAGTGGATAGCAGTACATACTTTTAACATCACAAACTTCATGAGTAAAGTTGATTTTATGATTCACGTTTGCCTTGGGCTTCTTACTAAAGTAATTGTGAGTCCCAGACAGTTAGAAACTGTGGAGAATGAGGGCATCGATCCCTCTACCTCGCGCATGCTAAGCAAGCGCTCTACCATTTGAGCTAATTCCCCTCTGCTTACGGTATTCAAAAAAGTAACATCAGCTGGTATGTTGTACGGCCCAAAAAAAAACACATCGGGACACATGGCCCACTTAATCAAGTAAAGTTATTTTGGGCTTGTACTTTTGTCTGGAGGTAAGTACAGTGACATGAGAATGTCATTGGTTTGCTGTCTAATGTTTCATATCGCCCTCCTCAATTTCAGAGCACGCACAGTTTTCAGAACAATTACTGAAAAGGCACTGCTGGGATTTGAACCCAGGATCTCCTGTTTACAAGACAGGCGCTTTGACCAACTAAGCCACAGCACCACAAGTCTCAGCAAATGCTCCCATCGTTGAGGGAGTAAATACAAAGAAGTGGGCCAACGTCCCATTTTGCAGTTTCCACGTTAGCTCATAGGTTTACCTTGCGGAGTCTTATTACAAAAACAAAACAAAAAAGCAAGGATTTAATTGTCAATACTCTATCAACTACAGTGGAAAATGGTCTTGATGTTGTGCTTGTACAGTTACTTTTCCTGGGCTGCTTTTAGTACAATGGGTTCCGACTGCACTGGCATTATTTGTTCATATAAAATGCAATTGTTAAGAAGACACTTTTGGAACACAAAACGTGAATTGTCCACTCCACAGACACGCTTTTTGCCCAGCTAGGCCACAACAACACAATCTATGCACCAATGTCACATCTGGCCAATTCTTTAAATGTAGAGGAGTACAACCAGTTCCCATCCCAAGAACCATGGGAAACAAGGAATCGTCCCTGGGTGGGCTTGAACCACCAACCTCTCGGTTAACAGCCGAGCGCGCTGACCAATTGCGCCACAGAGACACAGAGTGGATACCAGTACATACTTTTAACATCACAAACTTCATGAGTAAAGTTGATTTTATGATTCACGTTTGCCTTGGGCTTCTTACTAAAGTAATTGTGACTCCCAGACAGTTAGAAACTGTGGAGAATGAGGGCATCGATCCCTCTACCTCTCTAATGCTAAGCAAGCGCTCTACCATTTGAGCAAATTCCCCTCTGCTTACGGTATTCAAAAAAGTAACATCAGCTGGTATGTTGTACGGCCCAAAAAAAAAACACATCGGGACACATGGCCCACTTAATCAAGTAAAGTTATTTTGGGCTTGTACTTTTGTCTGGAGGTAAGTACAGTGACATGAGAATGTCATTGGTTTGCTGTCTAATGTTTCATATCGCCCTCCTGAATTTCAGAGCACGCACAGTTTTCAGAACAATTACTGAAAAGGCACTGCTGGGATTTGAACCCAGGATCTCCTGTTTACAAGACAGGCGCTTTGACCAACTATGCCACAGCACCTCAAGTCTCAGCAAATGTTCTCATCGTTGAGAGAGTAAATACAAAGAAGTGGGCCAACGTCCCATTTTGCAGTTTCCACGTTAGCTCATAGGTTCACCTTGCGGAGTCTTATTACAAAAACAAAACAAAAAAACAAGGATTGAATTGTCAATACTCTATCAACTACAGTGGAAAATGGTCTTGATGTTGTGCTTGTACAGTTACTTTTCCTGGGCTGCTTTTAGTCCAATGGGTTCCGACTGCACTGGCATTATTTGTTCATATAAAATGCAATTGTTAAGAAGACACTTTTGGAACACAAAACGTGAATTGTCCACTCCACAGACACGCTTTTTGCCCAGCTAGGCCACAACAACACAATCTATGCACCAATGTCACATCTGGCCAATTCTTTAAATGTAGAGGAGTACAATCAGTTCCCATCCCAAGAAACATGGGAAACAAGGAATCGTCCCTGGGTGGGCTTGAACCACCAACCTCTCGGTTAACAGCCGAGCGCGCTGACCAATTGCGCCACAGAGACACAGAGTGGATAGCAGTACATACTTTTAACATCACAAACTTCATGAGTAAAGTTGATTTTATGATTCACGTTTGCCTTGGGCTTCTTACTAAAGTAATTGTGACTCCCAGACAGTTAGAAACTGTGGAGAATGAGGGCATCGATCCCTCTACCTCTCGCATGCTAAGCAAGCGCTCTACCATTTGAGCTAATTCCCCTCTGCTTACGGTATTCAAAAAAGTAACATCAGCTGGCATGTTGTACGGCCCAAAAAAAAACACATCGGGACACATGGCCCACTGAATCAAGTAAAGTTATTTTGGGCTTGTACTTTTGTCTGGAGGTAAGTACAGTGACATGAGAATGTCATTGGTTTGCTGTCTAATGTTTCATATCGCCCTCCTCAATTTCAGAGCACGCACAGTTTTCAGAACAATTACTGAAAAGGCACTGCTGGGATTTGAACCCAGGATCTCCTGTTTACTAGACAGGCGCTTTGACCAACTAAGCCACAGCACCTCAAGGCTCAGCAAATGCTCCCATCGTTGAGCGAGTAAATACAAAGAAGTGGGCCAACGTCCCATTTTGCAGTTTCCACGTTAGCTCATAGGTTCACCTTGCGGAGTCTTATTACAAAAACAAAACAAAAAAGCAAGGATTGAATTGTCAATACTCTATCAACTACAGTGGAAAATGGTCTTGATGTTGTGCTTGTACAGTTACTTTTCCTGGGCTGCTTTTAGTCCAATGGGTTCCGACTGCACTGGCATTATTTGTTCATATAAAATGCAATTGTTAAGAAGACACTTTTGGAACACAAAACGTGAATTGTCGACTCCACAGACACGCTTTTTGCCCAGCTAGGCCACAACAACACAATCTATGCACCAATGTCACATCTGGCCAATTCTTTAAATGTAGAAGAGTACAATCAGTTCCCATCCCAAGAAACATGGGAAACAAGGAATCGTCCCTGGGTGGGCTTGAACCACCAACCTCTCGGTTAACAGCCGAGCACGCTGACCAATTGCGCCACAGAGACACAGAGTGGATACCAGTACATACTTTTAACATCACAAACTTCATGAGTAAAGTTGATTTTATGATTCACGTTTGCCTTGGGCTTCTTACTAAAGTAATTGTGAGTCCCAGACAGTTAGAAACTGTGGAGAATGAGGGCATCGATCCCTCTACCTCTCGCATGCTAAGCAAGCGCTCTACCATTTGAGCTAATTCCCCTCTGCTTACGGTATCCAAAAAAGTAACATCAGCTGGTATGTTGTACGGCCCAAAAAAAACCACATCGGGACACATGGCCCACTTAATCAAGTAAAGTTATTTTGGGCTTGTACTTTTGTCTGGAGGTAAGTACAGTGACATGAGAATGTCATTGGTTTGCTGTCTAATGTTTCATATCGCCCTCCTCAATTTCAGAGCACGCACAGTTTTCAGAACAATTACTGAAAAGGCACTGCTGGGATTTGAACCCAGGATCTCCTGTTTACTAGACAGGCGCTTTGACCAACTAAGCCACAGCACCTCAAGGCTCAGCAAATGCTCCCATCGTTGAGCGAGTAAATACAAAGAAGTGGGCCAACGTCCCATTTTGCAGTTTCCACGTTAGCTCATAGGTTCACCTTGCGGAGTCTTATTACAAAAACAAAACAAAAAAGCAAGGATTGAATTGTCAATACTCTATCAACTACAGTAGAAAATGGTCTTGATGTTGTGCTTGTACAGTTACTTTTCCTGGGCTGCTTTTAGTCCAATGGGTTCCGACTGCACTGGCATTATTTGTTCATATAAAATGCAATTGTTAAGAAGACACTTTTGGAACACAAAACGTGAATTGCCCACTCCACAGACACGCTTTTTGCCCAGCTAGGCCACAACAACACAATCTATGCACCAATGTCACATCTGGCCAATTCTTTAAATGTAGAGGAGTACAATCAGTTCCCATCCCAAGAACCATGGGAAACAAGGAATCGTCCCTGGGTGGGCTTGAACCACCAACCTCTCGGTTAACAGCCGAGCGCGCTGACCAATTGCGCCACAGAGACACAGAGTGGATAGCAGTACATACTTTTAACATCACAAACTTCATGAGTAAAGTTGATTTTATGATTCACGTTTGCCTTGGGCTTCTTACTAAAGTAATTGTGAGTCCCAGACAGTTAGAAACTGTGGAGAATGAGGGCATCGATCCCTCTACCTCTCGCATGCTAAGCAAGCTCTCTACCATTTGAGCAAATTCCCCTCTGCTTACGGTATTCAAAAAAGTAACATCAGCTGGTATGTTGTACGGCCCAAAAAAAAAACACATCGGGACACATGGCCCACTTAATCAAGTAAAGTTATTTTGGGCTTGTACTTTTGTCTGGAGGTAAGTACAGTGACATGAGAATGTCATTGGTTTGCTGTCTAATGCTGCGTTTACACATAAGCACGATGCGTTACGAATGTCATTTTTCCGTCATTCGTGACGTTCGTGACGTGACTTAACGCATCTTAACGGGATTCTTAACAGAACGCATCAGCTCGTGACATTCGTGACGTTCGTGGAGAAAGTTTTTGTCTGTCAAAAAATCTTCCACGAATGTCACGAATCACCCTCTGTTCGTGGAGTTCGCAGCGGAGCGTGTCCTTTCGTGAGGAGTAGTGGCGCTTCGTAATTCAGCGTGAGAGCATTCGTAGAGCATTCGTGGAGCATTCGTAGAGCATTCGTGGAGCAGAATCACTGTTTTCACGCTCAACATTGATAGAAACACACGCTACGCCCAAAGTAAATGTTGGTACCTGCAGTAGCTATGCCAAGGAAAAGTGTCACAAAGTCGGCCAATCCGCGGTCCAAGTCACGGACAGCACCTGAAGAAACACTTTCAGCACCCCGAGCCACTGCCGCTCCTCGGGGTGCTGAAAGTGTTTCTTCCTCCTGCGGTCGTACCTGATGTTCGGGAGTTGGAGCCAGAAGAGCCCAATGACTCAGGGGAGAGCACGGCCTCTGCTCCGCCTCCAACCCGGCGGCAGAAGATCACTCCACATTCGCCCAATTCTTGACAGATTTCGGACAGAACGCGAATATTCCCAGTGACCCGTAACAGCCCGTGGCAGCGCGCAACACCACGCAGCAGCGCGCAACACCACGCAGCAGCGCGGGACGCATATTCGTGACCGTGCGTAATAATTCGTGCCATTAATCGTAACGCGTAGTAACAGGTCGCAACAGTTAGTGGCGGCGCGTGAAACCTCTGCCCCGAATCATCAAATTCGTGATCCTTGGCCACGAATGTGCATTTGTGGCATTCGTAACGCATCGTGCTTATGTGTAAACGCAGCATAATGTTTCATATCGCCCTCCTCAATTTCAGAGCACGCACAGTTTTCAGAACAATTACTGAAAAGGCACTGCTGGGATTTGAACCCAGGATCTCCTGTTTACAAGACAGGCGCCTTGACCAACTAAGCCACAGCACCTCAAGGCTCAGCAAATGTTCTCATCGTTGAGAGAGTAAATACAAAGAAGTGGGCCAACGTCCCATTTTGCAGTTTCCACGTTAGCTCATAGGTTCACCTTGCGGAGTCTTATTACAAAAACAAAACAAAAAAACAAGGATTGAATTGTCAATACTCTATCAACTACAGTGGAAAATGGTCTTGATGTTGTGCTTGTACAGTTACTTTTCCTGGGCTGCTTTTAGTCCAATGGGTTCCGACTGCACTGGCATTATTTGTTCATATAAAATGCAATTGTTAAGAAGACACTTTTGGAACACAAAACGTGAATTGTCCACTCCACAGACACGCTTTTTGCCCAGCTAGGCCACAACAACACAATCTATGCACCAATGTCACATCTGGCCAATTCTTTAAATGTAGAGGAGTACAATCAGTTCCCATCCCAAGAAACATGGGAAACAAGGAATCGTCCCTGGGTGGGCTTGAACCACCAACCTCTCGGTTAACAGCCGAGCGCGCTGACCAATTGCGCCACAGAGACACAGAGTGGATAGCAGTACATACTTTTAACATCACAAACTTCATGAGTAAAGTTGATTTTATGATTCACGTTTGCCTTGGGCTTCTTACTAAAGTAATTGTGACTCCCAGACAGTTAGAAACTGTGGAGAATGAGGGCATCGATCCCTCTACCTCTCGCATGCTAAGCAAGCGCTCTACCATTTGAGCTAATTCCCCTCTGCTTACGGTATTCAAAAAAGTAACATCAGCTGGCATGTTGTACGGCCCAAAAAAAAACACATCGGGACACATGGCCCACTGAATCAAGTAAAGTTATTTTGGGCTTGTACTTTTGTCTGGAGGTAAGTACAGTGACATGAGAATGTCATTGGTTTGCTGTCTAATGTTTCATATCGCCCTCCTCAATTTCAGAGCACACACAGTTTTCAGAACAATTACTGAAAAGGCACTGCTGGGATTTGAACCCAGGATCTCCTGTTTACTAGACAGGCGCTTTGACCAACTAAGCCACAGCACCTCAAGGCTCAGCAAATGCTCCCATCGTTGAGCGAGTAAATACAAAGAAGTGGGCCAACGTCCCATTTTGCAGTTTCCACGTTAGCTCATAGGTTCACCTTGCGGAGTCTTATTACAAAAACAAAACAAAAAAGCAAGGATTGAATTGTCAATACTCTATCAACTACAGTGGAAAATGGTCTTGATGTTGTGCTTGTACAGTTACTTTTCCTGGGCTGCTTTTAGTCCAATGGGTTCCGACTGCACTGGCATTATTTGTTCATATAAAATGCAATTGTTAAGAAGACACTTTTGGAACACAAAACGTGAATTGCCCACTCCACAGACACGCTTTTTGCCCAGCTAGGCCACAACAACACAATCTATGCACCAATGTCACATCTGGCCAATTCTTTAAATGTAGAGGAGTACAATCAGTTTCCATCCCAAGGAACATGGAATTGTCACTGGGTGGGCTTGAACCACCAACCTCTCGGTTAACAGCCGAGCGCGCTGACCAATTGCGCCACAGAGACACAGAGTGGATACCAGTACATACTTTTAACATCACAAACTTCATGAGTAAAGTTGATTTTATGATTCACGTTTGCCTTGGGCTTCTTACTAAAGTAATTGTGAGTCCCAGACAGTTAGAAACTGTGGAGAATGAGGGCATCGATCCCTCTACCTCTCGCATGCTAAGCAAGCGCTCTACCATTTGAGCTAATTCCCCTCTGCTTACGGTATTCAAAAAAGTAACATCAGCTGGCATGTTGTACGGCCCAAAAAAAACACATCGGGACACATGGCCCACTTAATCAAGTAAAGTTATTTTGGGCTTGTACTTTTGTCTGGAGGTAAATACAGTGACATGAGAATGTCATTGGTTTGCTGTCTAATGTTTCATATCGCCCTCCTCAATTTCAGAGCACGCACAGTTTTCAGAACAATTACTGAAAAGGCACTGCTGGGATTTGAACCCAGGATCTCCTGTTTACTAGACAGGCGCTTTGACCAACTAAGCCACAGCACCTCAAGTCTCAGCAAATGCTCCCATCGTTGAGCGAGTAAATACAAAGAAGTGGGCCAACGTCCCATTTTGCAGTTTCCACGTTAGCTCATAGGTTCACCTTGCGGAGTCTTATTACAAAAACAAAACAAAAAAACAAGGATTGAATTGTCAATACTCTATCAACTACAGCGGAAAATGGTCTTGATGTTGTGCTTGTACAGTTACTTTTCCTGGGCTGGTTTTAGTCCAATGGGTTCCGACTGCACTGGCATTATTTGTTCATATAAAATGCAATTGTTAAGAAAACACTTTTGGAACACAAAACGTGAATTGTCCACTCCACAGACACGCTTTTTGCCCAGCTAGGCCACAACAACACAATCTATGCACCAATGTCACATCTGGCCAATTCTTTAAATGTAGAGGAGTACAATCAGTTCCCATCCCAAGAAACAAGGAATCGTCCCTGGGTGGGCTTGAACCACCAACCTCTCGGTTAACAGCCGAGCGCGCTGACCAATTGCGCCACAGAGACACAGAGTGGATAGCAGTAACATCACAAACTTCATGAGTAAAGTTGATTTTATGATTCACGTTTGCCTTGGGCTTCTTACTAAAGTAATTGTGAGTCCCAGACAGTTAGAAACTGTGGAGAATGAGGGCATCGATCCCTCTACCTGTCGCATGCTAAGCAAGCGCTCTACCATTTGAGCTAATTCCCCTCTGCTTACGGTATTCAAAAAAGTTACATCAGCTGGTATGTTGTAGGGCCCAAAAAAAAACACATCGGGACACATGGCCCACTTAATCAAGTAAAGTTATTTTGGGCTTGTACTTTTGTCTGGAGGTAAATACAGTGACATGAGAATGTCATTGGTTTGCTGTCTAATGTTTCATATCGCCCTCCTCAATTTCAGAGCACGCACAGTTTTCAGAACAATTACTGAAAAGGCACTGCTGGGATTTGAACCCAGGATCTCCTGTTTACTAGACAGGCGCTTTGACCAACTAAGCCACAGCACCACAAGTCTCAGCAAAAGCTCCCATCGTTGAGGGAGTAAATACAAAGAAGTGGGCCAACGTCCCATTTTGCAGTTTCCACGTTAGCTCATAGGTTCACCTTGCGGAGTCTTATTACAAAAACAAAACAAAAAAACAAGGATTGAATTGTCAATACTCTATCAACTACAGTGGAAAATGGTCTTGATGTTGTGCTTGTACAGTTACTTTTCCTGGGCTGCTTTTAGTCCAATGGGTTCCGACTGCACTGGCATTATTTGTTCATATAAAATGCAATTGTTAAGAAGACACTTTTGGAACACAAAACGTGAATTGTCCACTCCACAGACACACTTTTTGCCCAGCTAGGCCACAACAACACAATCTATGCACCAATGTCACATCTGGCCAATTCTTTAAATGTAGAGGAGTACAATCAGTTCCCATCCCAAGAAACATGGGAAACAAGGAATCGTCCCTGGGTGGGCTTGAACCACCAACCTCTCGGTTAACAGCCCAGCGCGCTGACCAATTGCGCCACAGAGACACAGAGTGGATACCAGTACATACTTTTAACATCACAAACTTCATGAGTAAAGTTGATTTTATGATTCACGTTTGCCTTGGGCTTCTTACTAAAGTAATTGTGACTCCCAGACAGTTAGAAACTGTGGAGAATGAGGGCATCGATACCTCTACCTCTCTAATGCTAAGCAAGCTCTCTACCATTTGAGCAAATTCCCCTCTGCTTACGGTATTCAAAAAAGTAACATCAGCTGGTATGTTGTACGGCCCAAAAAAAAAACACATCGGGACACATGGCCCACTTAATCAAGTAAAGTTATTTTGGGCTTGTACTTTTGTCTGGAGGTAAGTACAGTGACATGAGAATGTCATTGGTTTGCTGTCTAATGTTTCATATCGCCCTCCTGAATTTCAGAGCACGCACAGTTTTCAGAACAATTACTGAAAAGGCACTGCTGGGATTTGAACCCAGGATCTCCTGTTTACTAGACAGGCGCTTTGACCAACTAAGCCACAGCACCTCAAGTCTCAGCAAATGTTCCCATCGTTGAGGGAGTAAATACAAAGAAGTGGGCCAACGTCCCATTTTGCAGTTTCCACGTTAGCTCATAGGTTCACCTTGCGGAGTCTTATTACAAAAACAAAACAAAAAAGCAAGGATTGAATTGTCAATACTCTATCAACTACAGTGGAAAATGGTCTTGATGTTGTGCTTGTACAGTTACTTTTCCTGGGCTGCTTTTAGTCCAATGGGTTCCGACTGCACTGGCATTATTTGTTCATATAAAATGCAATTGTTAAGAAGACACTTTTGGAACACAAAACGTGAATTGTCCACTCCACAGACACGCTTTTTGCCCAGCTAGGCCACAACAACACAATCTATGCACCAATGTCACATCTGGCCAATTCTTTAAATGTAGAAGAGTACAATCAGTTCCCATCCCAAGAAACATGGAATCGTCCCTGGGTGGGCTTGAACCACCAACCTCTCGGTTAACAGCCGAGCGCGCTGACCAATTGCGCCACAGAGACACAGAGTGGATACCAGTACATACTTTTAACATCACAAACTTCATGAGTAAAGTTGATTTTATGATTCACGTTTGCCTTGGGCTTCTTACTAAAGTAATTGTGACTCCCAGACAGTTAGAAACTGTGGAGAATGAGGGCATCGATCCCTCTACCTCTCGCATGCTAAGCAAGCGCTCTACCATTTGAGCTAATTCCCCTCTGCTTACGGTATCCAAAAAAGTAACATCAGCTGGTATGTTGTACGGCCCAAAAAAAACGACATCGGGACACATGGCCCACTTAATCAAGTAAAGTTATTTTGGGCTTGTACTTTTGTCTGGAGGTAAATACAGTGACATGAGAATGTCATTGGTTTGCTGTCTAATGTTTCATATCGCCCTCCTCAATTTCAGAGCACGCACAGTTTTCAGAACAATTACTGAAAAGGCACTGCTGGGATTTGAACCCAGGATCTCCTGTTTACAAGACAGGCGCTTTGACCAACTAAGCCACAGCACCTCAAGTCTCAGCAAATGTTTTCATCGTTGAGAGAGTAAATACAAAGAAGTGGGCCAACGTCCCATTTTGCAGTTTCCACGTTAGCTCATAGGTTTACCTTGCGGAGTCTTATTACAAAAACAAAACAAAAAAACAAGGATTGAATTGTCAATACTCTATCAACTACAGTGGAAAATTGTCTTGATGTTGTTCTTGTACAGTTACTTTTCCTGGGCTGCTTTTAGTCCAATGGGTTCCGACTGCACTGGCATTATTTGTTCATATAAAATGCAATTGTTAAGAAGACACTTTTGGAACACAAAACGTGAATTGCCCACTCCACAGACACGCTTTTTGCCCAGCTAGGCCACAACAACACAATCTATGCACCAATGTCACATCTGGCCAATTCTTTAAATGTAGAGGAGTACAATCAGTTCCCATCCCAAGGAACATGGAATCGTCACTGGGTGGGCTTGAACCACCAACCTCTCGGTTAACAGCCGAGCGCGCTGACCAATTGCGCCACAGAGACACAGAGTGGATACCAGTACATACTTTTAACATCACAAACTTCATGAGTAAAGTTGATTTTATGATTCACGTTTGCCTTGGGCTTCTTACTAAAGTAATTGTGAGTCCCAGACAGCTAGAAACTGTGGAGAATGAGGGCATCGATCCCTCTACCTCTCGCATGCTAAGCAAGCGCTCTACCATTTGAGCTAATTCCCCTCTGCTTACGGTATCCAAAAAAGTAACATCAGCTGGTATGTTGTACGGCCCAAAAAAAACCACATCGGGACACATGGCCCACTTAATCAAGTAAAGTTATTTTGGGCTTGTACTTTTGTCTGGAGGTAAGTACAGTGACATGAGAATGTCATTGGTTTGCTGTCTAATGTTTCATATCGCCCTCCTCAATTTCAGAGCACACACAGTTTTCAGAACAATTACTGAAAAGGCACTGCTGGGATTTGAACCCAGGATCTCCTGTTTACTAGACAGGCGCTTTGACCAACTAAGCCACAGCACCTCAAGGCTCAGCAAATGCTCCCATCGTTGAGCGAGTAAATACAAAGAAGTGGGCCAACGTCCCATTTTGCAGTTTCCACGTTAGCTCATAGGTTCACCTTGCGGAGTCTTATTACAAAAACAAAACAAAAAAGCAAGGATTGAATTGTCAATACTCTATCAACTACAGTGGAAAATGGTCTTGATGTTGTGCTTGTACAGTTACTTTTCCTGGGCTGCTTTTAGTCCAATGGGTTCCGACTGCACTGGCATTATTTGTTCATATAAAATGCAATTGTTAAGAAGACACTTTTGGAACACAAAACGTGAATTGTCCACTCCACAGACACGCTTTTTGCCCAGCTAGGCCACAACAACACAATCTATGCACCAATGTCACATCTGGCCAATTCTTTAAATGTAGAAGAGTACAATCAGTTCCCATCCCAAGAAACATGGGAAACAAGGAATCGTCCCTGGGTGGGCTTGAACCACCAACCTCTCGGTTAAAAGCCGAGCGCGCTGACCAATTGCGCCACAGAGACACAGAGTGGATACCAGTACATACTTTTAACATCACAAACTTCATGAGTAAAGTTGATTTTATGATTCACGTTTGCCTTGGGCTTCTTACTAAAGTAATTGTGACTCCCAGACAGTTAGAAACTGTGGAGAATGAGGGCATCGATCCCTCTACCTCTCTAATGCTAAGCTAGCGCTCTACCATTTGAGCAAATTCCCCTCTGCTTACGGTATTCAAAAAAGTAACATCAGCTGGTATGTTGTACGGCCCAAAAAAAAAACACATCGGGACACATGGCCCACTTAATCAAGTAAAGTTATTTTGGGCTTGTACTTTTGTCTGGAGGTAAGTACAGTGACATGAGAATGTCATTGGTTTGCTGTCTAATGTTTCATATCGCCCTCCTGAATTTCAGAGCACGCACAGTTTTCAGAACAATTACTGAAAAGGCACTGCTGGGATTTGAACCCAGGATCTCCTGTTTACAAGACAGGCGCTTTGACCAACTATGCCACAGCACCTCAAGTCTCAGCAAATGTTCCCATCGTTGAGGGAGTAAATACAAAGAAGTGGGCCAACGTCCCATTTTGCAGTTTCCACGTTAGCTCATAGGTTCACCTTGCGGAGTCTTATTACAAAAACAAAACAAAAAAACAAGGATTGAATTGTCAATACTCTATCAACTACAGTGGAAAATGGTCTTGATGTTGTGCTTGTACAGTTACTTTTCCTGGGCTGCTTTTAGTCCAATGGGTTCCGACTGCACTGGCATTATTTGTTCATATAAAATGCAATTGTTAAGAAGACACTTTTGGAACACAAAACGTGAATTGTCCACTCCACAGACACGCTTTTTGCCCAGCTAGGCCACAACAACACAATCTATGCACCAATGTCACATCTGGCCAATTCTTTAAATGTAGAAGAGTACAATCAGTTCCCATCCCAAGAAACATGGGAAACAAGGAATCGTCCCTGGGTGGGCTTGAACCACCAACCTCTCGGTTAACAGCCGAGCGCGCTGACCAATTGCGCCACAGAGACACAGAGTGGATACCAGTACATACTTTTAACATCACAAACTTCATGAGTAAAGTTGATTTTATGATTCACGTTTGCCTTGGGCTTCTTACTAAAGTAATTGTGAGTCCCAGACAGTTAGAAACTGTGGAGAATGAGGGCATCGATCCCTCTTTTCCCTTTCGCATGCTAAGCAAGCGCTCTACCATTTGAGCTAATTCCCCTCTGCTTACGGTATCCAAAAAAGTAACATCAGCTGGTATGTTGTACGGCCCCAAAAAAACCACATCGGGACACATGGCCCACTTAATCAAGTAAAGTTATTTTGGGCTTGTACTTTTCTCTGGAGGTAAGTACAGTGACATGAGAATGTCATTGGTTTGCTGTCTAATGTTTCATATCGCCCTCCTCAATTTCAGAGCACGCACAGTTTTCAGAACAATTACTGAAAAGGCACTGCTGGGATTTGAACCCAGGATCTCCTGTTTACAAGACAGGCGCTTTGACCAACTAAGCCACAGCACCTCAAGTCTCAGCAAATGTTTTCATCGTTGAGAGAGTAAATACAAAGAAGTGGGCCAACGTCCCATTTTGCAGTTTCCACGTTAGCTCATAGGTTTACCTTGCGGAGTCTTATTACAAAAACAAAACAAAAAAACAAGGATTGAATTGTCAATACTCTATCAACTACAGTGGAAAATTGTCTTGATGTTGTTCTTGTACAGTTACTTTTCCTGGGCTGCTTTTAGTCCAATGGGTTCCGACTGCACTGGCATTATTTGTTCATATAAAATGCAATTGTTAAGAAGACACTTTTGGAACACAAAACGTGAATTGCCCACTCCACAGACACGCTTTTTGCCCAGCTAGGCCACAACAACACAATCTATGCACCAATGTCACATCTGGCCAATTCTTTAAATGTAGAGGAGTACAATCAGTTTCCATCCCAAGGAACATGGAATCGTCACTGGGTGGGCTTGAACCACCAACCTCTCGGTTAACAGCCGAGCGCGCTGACCAATTGCGCCACAGAGACACAGAGTGGATACCAGTACATACTTTTAACATCACAAACTTCATGAGTAAAGTTGATTTTATGATTCACGTTTGCCTTGGGCTTCTTACTAAAGTAATTGTGAGTCCCAGACAGTTAGAAACTGTGGAGAATGAGGGCATCGATCCCTCTACCTCTCGCATGCTAAGCAAGCGCTCTACCATTTGAGCTAATTCCCCTCTGCTTACGGTATTCAAAAAAGTAACATCAGCTGGCATGTTGTACGGCCCAAAAAAAACACATCGGGACACATGGCCCACTTAATCAAGTAAAGTTATTTTGGGCTTGTACTTTTGTCTGGAGGTAAGTACAGTGACATGAGAATGTCATTGGTTTGCTGTCTAATGTTTCATATCGCCCTCCTCAATTTCAGAGCACGCACAGTTTTCAGAACAATTACTGAAAAGGCACTGCTGGGATTTGAACCCAGGATCTCCTGTTTACTAGACAGGCGCTTTGACCAACTAAGCCACAGCACCTCAAGTCTCAGCAAATGCTCCCATCGTTGAGCGAGTAAATACAAAGAAGTGGGCCAACGTCCCATTTTGCAGTTTCCACGTTAGCTCATAGGTTCACCTTGCGGAGTCTTATTACAAAAACAAAACAAAAAAACAAGGATTGAATTGTCAATACTCTATCAACTACAGCGGAAAATGGTCTTGATGTTGTGCTTGTACAGTTACTTTTCCTGGGCTGGTTTTAGTCCAATGGGTTCCGACTGCACTGGCATTATTTGTTCATATAAAATGCAATTGTTAAGAAAACACTTTTGGAACACAAAACGTGAATTGTCCACTCCACAGACACGCTTTTTGCCCAGCTAGGCCACAACAACACAATCTATGCACCAATGTCACATCTGGCCAATTCTTTAAATGTAGAGGAGTACAATCAGTTCCCATCCCAAGAAACAAGGAATCGTCCCTGGGTGGGCTTGAACCACCAACCTCTCGGTTAACAGCCGAGCGCGCTGACCAATTGCGCCACAGAGACACAGAGTGGATAGCAGTACATACTTTTAACATCACAAACTTCATGAGTAAAGTTGATTTTATGATTCACGTTTGCCTTGGGCTTCTTACTAAAGTAATTGTGACTCCCAGACAGTTAGAAACTGTGGAGAATGAGGGCATCGATCCCTCTACCTGTCGCATGCTAAGCAAGCGCTCTACCATTTGAGCTAATTCCCCTCTGCTTACGGTATTCAAAAAAGTTACATCAGCTGGTATGTTGTAGGGCCCAAAAAAAAACACATCGGGACACATGGCCCACTTAATCAAGTAAAGTTATTTTGGGCTTGTACTTTTGTCTGGAGGTAAATACAGTGACATGAGAATGTCATTGGTTTGCTGTCTAATGTTTCATATCGCCCTCCTCAATTTCAGAGCACGCACAGTTTTCAGAACAATTACTGAAAAGGCACTGCTGGGATTTGAACCCAGGATCTCCTGTTTACTAGACAGGCGCTTTGACCAACTAAGCCACAGCACCTCAAGTCTCAGCAAATGCTCCCATCGTTGAGGGAGTAAATACAAAGAAGTGGGCCAACGTCCCATTTTGCAGTTTCCACGTTAGCTCATAGGTTCACCTTGCGGAGTCTTATTACAAAAACAAAACAAAAAAGCAAGGATTGAATTGTCAATACTCTATCAACTACAGTGGAAAATGGTCTTGATGTTGTGCTTGTACAGTTACTTTTCCTGGGCTGCTTTTAGTCCAATGGGTTCCGACTGCACTGGCATTATTTGTTCATATAAAATGCAATTGTTAAGAAGACACTTTTGGAACACAAAACGTGAATTGTCCACTCCACAGACACACTTTTTGCCCAGCTAGGCCACAACAACACAATCTATGCACCAATGTCACATCTGGCCAATTCTTTAAATGTAGAGGAGTACAATCAGTTCCCATCCCAAGAAACATGGGAAACAAGGAATCGTCCCTGGGTGGGCTTGAACCACCAACCTCTCGGTTAACAGCCCAGCGCGCTGACCAATTGCGCCACAGAGACACAGAGTGGATACCAGTACATACTTTTAACATCACAAACTTCATGAGTAAAGTTGATTTTATGATTCACGTTTGCCTTGGGCTTCTTACTAAAGTAATTGTGACTCCCAGACAGTTAGAAACTGTGGAGAATGAGGGCATCGATACCTCTACCTCTCTAATGCTAAGCAAGCTCTCTACCATTTGAGCAAATTCCCCTCTG
This sequence comes from Proterorhinus semilunaris, assembly GCA_021464625.1. Taxonomy (NCBI): domain Eukaryota; kingdom Metazoa; phylum Chordata; class Actinopteri; order Gobiiformes; family Gobiidae; genus Proterorhinus; species Proterorhinus semilunaris. The sequence goes on from CM038348.1 coordinate 8,613,723, forward strand.
CTTACGGTATTCAAAAAAGTAACATCAGCTGGTATGTTGTACGGCCCAAAAAAAAAACACATCGGGACACATGGCCCACTTAATCAAGTAAAGTTATTTTGGGCTTGTACTTTTGTCTGGAGGTAAGTACAGTGACATGAGAATGTCATTGGTTTGCTGTCTAATGTTTCATATCGCCCTCCTGAATTTCAGAGCACGCACAGTTTTCAGAACAATTACTGAAAAGGCACTGCTGGGATTTGAACCCAGGATCTCCTGTTTACAAGACAGGCGCTTTGACCAACTATGCCACAGCACCTCAAGTCTCAGCAAATTTTCTCATCGTTGAGAGAGTAAATACAAAGAAGTGGGCCAACGTCCCATTTTGCAGTTTCCACGTTAGCTCATAAGTTTACCTTGCGGAGTCTTATTACAAAAACAAAACAAAAAAACAAGGATTGAATTGTCAATACTCTATCAACTACAGTGGAAAATGGTCTTGATGTTGTGCTTGTACAGTTACTTTTCCTGGGCTGCTTTTAGTCCAATGGGTTCCGACTGCACTGGCATTATTTGTTCATATAAAATGCAATTGTTAAGAAGACACTTTTGGAACACAAAACGTGAATTGTCCACTCCACAGACACGCTTTTTGCCCAGCTAGGCCACAACAACACAATCTATGCACCAATGTCACATCTGGCCAATTCTTTAAGTGTAGAGGAGTACAATCAGCTCCCATCCCAAGAACCATGGGAAACAAGGAATCGTCCCTGGGTGGGCTTGAACCACCAACCTCTCGGTTAACAGCCGAGCGCGCTGACCAATTGCGCCACAGAGGCACAGAGTGGATAGCAGTACATACTTTTAACATCACAAACTTCATGAGTAAAGTTGATTTTATGATTCACGTTTGCCTTGGGCTTCTTACTAAAGTAATTGTGAGTCCCAGACAGTTAGAAACTGTGGAGAATGAGGGCATGGATCCCTCTACCTCTCGCATGCTAAGCAAGCGCTCTACCATTTGAGCTAATTCCCCTCTGCTTACGGTATTCAAAAAAGTAACATCAGCTGGCATGTTGTACGGCCCAAAAAAAAACACATCGGGACACATGGCCCACTTAATCAAGTAAAGTTATTTTGGGCTTGTACTTTTGTCTGGAGGTAAATACAGTGACATGAGAATGTCATTGGTTTGCTGTCTAATGTTTCATATCGCCCTCCTCAATTTCAGAGCACGCACAGTTTTCAGAACAATTACTGAAAAGGCACTGCTGGGATTTGAACGCAGGATCTCCTGTTTACTAGACAGGCGCTTTGACCAACTAAGCCACAGCACCTCAAGTCTCAGCAAATGTTCCCATCGTTGAGGGAGTAAATACAAAGAAGTGGGCCAACGTCCCATTTTGCAGTTTCCACGTTAGCTCATAGGTTCACCTTGCGGAGTCTTATTACAAAAACAAAACAAAAAAGCAAGGATTGAATTGTCAATACTCTATCAACTACAGTGGAAAATGGTCTTGATGTTGTGCTTGTACAGTTACTTTTCCTGGGCTGCTTTTAGTCCAATGGGTTCCGACTGCACTGGCATTATTTGTTCATATAAAATGCAATTGTTAAGAAGACACTTTTGGAACACAAAACGTGAATTGTCCACTCCACAGACACGCTTTTTGCCCAGCTAGGCCACAACAACACAATCTATGCACCAATGTCACATCTGGCCAATTCTTTAAATGTAGAAGAGTACAATCAGTTCCCATCCCAAGAAACATGGAATCGTCCCTGGGTGGGCTTGAACCACCAACCTCTCGGTTAACAGCCGAGCGCGCTGACCAATTGCGCCACAGAGACACAGAGTGGATACCAGTACATACTTTTAACATCACAAACTTCATGAGTAAAGTTGATTTTATGATTCACGTTTGCCTTGGGCTTCTTACTAAAGTAATTGTGAGTCCCAGACAGTTAGAAACTGTGGAGAATGAGGGCATCGATCCCTCTACCTGTCGCATGCTAAGCAAGCGCTCTACCATTTGAGCTAATTCCCCTCTGCTTACGGTATTCAAAAAAGTAACATCAGCTGGCATGTTGTAGGGCCCAAAAAAAACACATCGGGACACATGGCCCACTTAATCAAGTAAAGTTATTTTGGGCTTGTACTTTTGTCTGGAGGTAAATACAGTGACATGAGAATGTCATTGGTTTGCTGTCTAATGTTTCATATCGCCCTCCTCAATTTCAGAGCACGCACAGTTTTCAGAACAATTACTGAAAAGGCACTGCTGGGATTTGAACCCAGGATCTCCTGTTTACTAGACAGGCGCTTTGACCAACTAAGCCACAGCACCACAAGTCTCAGCAAAAGCTCCCATCGTTGAGGGAGTAAATACAAAGAAGTGGGCCAACGTCCCATTTTGCAGTTTCCACGTTAGCTCATAGGTTCACCTTGCGGAGTCTTATTACAAAAACAAAACAAAAAAACAAGGATTGAATTGTCAATACTCTATCAACTACAGTGGAAAATGGTCTTGATGTTGTGCTTGTACAGTTACTTTTCCTGGGCTGCTTTTAGTCCAATGGGTTCCGACTGCACTGGCATTATTTGTTCATATAAAATGCAATTGTTAAGAAGACACTTTTGGAACACAAAACGTGAATTGTCCACTCCACAGACACGCTTTTTGCCCAGCTAGGCCACAACAACACAATCTATGCACCAATGTCACATCTGGCCAATTCTTTAAATGTAGAGGAGTACAATCAGTTCCCATCCCAAGAAACATGGGAAACAAGGAATCGTCCCTGGGTGGGCTTGAACCACCAACCTCTCGGTTAACAGCCCAGCGCGCTGACCAATTGCGCCACAGAGACACAGAGTGGATACCAGTACATACTTTTAACATCACAAACTTCATGAGTAAAGTTGATTTTATGATTCACGTTTGCCTTGGGCTTCTTACTAAAGTAATTGTGACTCCCAGACAGTTAGAAACTGTGGAGAATGAGGGCATCGATCCCTCTACCTCTCTAATGCTAAGCAAGCTCTCTACCATTTGAGCAAATTCCCCTCTGCTTACGGTATTCAAAAAAGTAACATCAGCTGGTATGTTGTACGGCCCAAAAAAAAAACACATCGGGACACATGGCCCACTTAATCAAGTAAAGTTATTTTGGGCTTGTACTTTTGTCTGGAGGTAAGTACAGTGACATGAGAATGTCATTGGTTTGCTGTCTAATGTTTCATATCGCCCTCCTGAATTTCAGAGCACGCACAGTTTTCAGAACAATTACTGAAAAGGCACTGCTGGGATTTGAACCCAGGATCTCCTGTTTACTAGACAGGCGCTTTGACCAACTATGCCACAGCACCTCAAGTCTCAGCAAATTTTCTCATCGTTGAGAGAGTAAATACAAAGAAGTGGGCCAACGTCCCATTTTGCAGTTTCCACGTTAGCTCATAGGTTTACCTTGCGGAGTCTTATTACAAAAACAAAACAAAAAAACAAGGATTGAATTGTCAATACTCTATCAACTACAGTGGAAAATGGTCTTGATGTTGTGCTTGTACAGTTACTTTTCCTGGGCTGCTTTTAGTCCAATGGGTTCCGACTGCACTGGCATTATTTGTTCATATAAAATGCAATTGTTAAGAAGACACTTTTGGAACACAAAACGTGAATTGTCCACTCCACAGACACGCTTTTTGCCCAGCTAGGCCACAACAACACAATCTATGCACCAATGTCACATCTGGCCAATTCTTTAAATGTAGAGGAGTACAATCAGTTCCCATCCCAAGAAACAAGGAATCGTCCCTGGGTGGGCTTGAACCACCAACCTCTCGGTTAACAGCCGAGCGCGCTGACCAATTGCGCCACAGAGACACAGGGTGGATAGCAGTACATACTTTTAACATCACAAACTTCATGAGTAAAGTTGATTTTATGATTCACGTTTGCCTTGGGCTTCTTACTAAAGTAATTGTGAGTCCCAGACAGTTAGAAACTGTGGAGAATGAGGGCATCGATTCCTCTACCTGTCGCATGCTAAGCAAGCGCTCTACCATTTGAGCTAATTCCCCTCTGCTTACGGTATTCAAAAAAGTTACATCAGCTGGTATGTTGTAGGGCCCAAAAAAAAACACATCGGGACACATGGCCCACTTAATCAAGTAAAGTTATTTTGGGCTTGTACTTTTGTCTGGAGGTAAATACAGTGACATGAGAATGTCATTGGTTTGCTGTCTAATGTTTCATATCACCCTCCTCAATTTCAGAGCACGCACAGTTTTCAGAACAATTACTGAAAAGGCACTGCTGGGATTTGAACCCAGGATCTCCTGTTTACTAGACAGGCGCTTTGACCAACTAAGCCACAGCACCACAAGTCTCAGCAAAAGCTCCCATCGTTGAGGGAGTAAATACAAAGAAGTGGGCCAACGTCCCATTTTGCAGTTTCCACGTTAAGAAGACACTTTTGGAACACAAAACGTGAATTGTCCACTCCACAGACACGCTTTTTGCCCAGCTAGGCCACAACAACACAATCTATGCACCAATGTCACATCTGGCCAATTCTTTAAATGTAGAGGAGTACAATCAGTTCCCATCCCAAGAAACAAGGAATCGTCCCTGGGTGGGCTTGAACCACCAACCTCTCGGTTAACAGCCGAGCGCGCTGACCAATTGCGCCACAGAGACACAGAGTGGATAGCAGTACATACTTTTAACATCACAAACTTCATGAGTAAAGTTGATTTTATGATTCACGTTTGCCTTGGGCTTCTTACTAAAGTAATTGTGAGTCCCAGACAGTTAGAAACTGTGGAGAATGAGGGCATCGATTCCTCTACCTGTCGCATGCTAAGCAAGCGCTCTACCATTTGAGCTAATTCCCCTCTGCTTACGGTATTCAAAAAAGTTACATCAGCTGGTATGTTGTAGGGCCCAAAAAAAAACACATCGGGACACATGGCCCACTTAATCAAGTAAAGTTATTTTGGGCTTGTACTTTTGTCTGGAGGTAAATACAGTGACATGAGAATGTCATTGGTTTGCTGTCTAATGTTTCATATCACCCTCCTCAATTTCAGAGCACGCACAGTTTTCAGAACAATTACTGAAAAGGCACTGCTGGGATTTGAACCCAGGATCTCCTGTTTACTAGACAGGCGCTTTGACCAACTAAGCCACAGCACCACAAGTCTCAGCAAAAGCTCCCATCGTTGAGGGAGTAAATACAAAGAAGTGGGCCAACGTCCCATTTTGCAGTTTCCACGTTAGCTCATAGGTTCACCTTGCGGAGTCTTATTACAAAAACAAAACAAAAAAACAAGGATTGAATTGTCAATACTCTATCAACTACAGTGGAAAATGGTCTTGATGTTGTGCTTGTACAGTTACTTTTCCTGGGCTGCTTTTAGTCCAATGGGTTCCGACTGCACTGGCATTATTTGTTCATATAAAATGCAATTGTTAAGAAGAAAAATGGGAGACAACAGTATGTGAAGATGGGGGAGTTTACATCAGGGTGTTTGGACATTAGTTGTGGGGTCCCACAGGGATCGGTTTTAGGACCAAAATTGTTCAACTTATATATTAATGACATTTTTAATGTGTCTAAATTATTAAAATTAGTGATTTTTGCAGATGACACAAACATTTTCTATTCAAATGACAATTATAGTACTTTAGTAACTAACATAAACTGTGAATTAAGGAAATTAAAAACATGGATGGACAATAACAAATTGTCCCTTAACCTAAATAAAACAAAAGTAATGTTTTTCGGTAATTATCATGGAAAACCAGACTCAGTAATTATAGACGGTGTAGTTTTAGATACAGTATCAGAAATTAAATTCTTAGGAGTCACCATTGACAGTAAATTAAGCTGGAAACCACACATAAGACACATAAAAGGTAAAGTCTCCAAAAGTATTTCAATCATTAATAAAGCAAAGTTTTTCTTAAATTACAATGCATTATTTCTATTATATAGTTCATTAGTCTTGCCATATCTAAATTACTGTGTAGAAGTTTGGGGAAATAACTATAAAAGCTCATTACACCCCCTTGTTATGCTCCAAAAACGGGCTGTAAGAATTATACACAAAGTAGGATATTGTGATCACACTAATATATTATTTCTGAAGTCTAAACTGTTAAAAATGAATGACTTAGTTGATTTCTCTACTGCTCAACTTCTATTTAAAGCCAACAAAAATGTACTACCTGCAAGGATGCAAATGCTTTTTGCACGCAGAGAAGGGGGATATAACCTGAGGGGGTGTGATAACTTTAAGGTTCAAGCAGTGTCTTCCACTAGGAAAAGTATGTGTGTGTCTGTATGTGGAGTTAAACTCTGGAACAAATTGGGGGCAGAATTAAAACAATGTCCAAATATTCATAATTTCAAATCAAGATATAAAAAAATTGTATGGTCAAAGTACCAGAAGGAGGAAATGAGCACTTGACTTGATTGCTAATGGGTGCTACAAAGTGCTGTAAAGGTCAGATATAATTAAGATTGTTCCTCTATAATCAAAGAGGGTTGCTACTTGGAACGGTTGTCATTCTATCGCTCAAATTACAAATGGAGAATTAGGGTTGGCAGGTTATGGATCTGTTGAGAGGAATCCTCCCAACAGGCTCTAAACCTTGTCTTTTAATGACAATGATACCAATTATGATAAGGGTGGATGACCAAAACAGTTGTGAGGGGCTAGTAAGGGGACATCCCTTTCCCCAGCTAAAGGCGGAATACCTGAGAGTGTGTCGTCAAAGAGGCACAAAACCAGGCGGAAACTTGGTAATCTATTGTAGTCAAAAAGGAACATTGGCGGATGCACCACTCAGCATAGGAACATCATTTACAAAATCAGCTGTTGGGGCAGTCATGTGGGGGTTTGTTAGTGGGGAGCTACTGCCCTCTTCAACTGGCCCGCTCTACACTCTGGCTTTTTAATGCACTACACTATGCAGGGCTTACATCATACTTCACATATAATTCAATTAAATAAATATATAAGTTGAATGGTTTAAATCTGTGAATTGATGGTGGAAGATAGAAGAGTCGTAAAAATAACGGAAGAGTTAAGGTAACAGAGTTATAGGACTACGCGTTGGGTTCATCCCTCTAAAAGCCGTAAGGTACGTGGCTAGGACCTCCCAGATCCGTGGACACACGGAACAAATACTACAGAGTTGGGGACTGTAGAACTTAAAGGGTCGAGGACCCACAAGAGTACTTAAAGGGTCGTGGACCCAGGGTCGTGGACCCAAATAAAGAGTACTTAAAGGGTCGTGGACCCAGGGTCGTGGACCCAAATAAAGTGTACTTAAAGGGTCGTGGACCCAAATAAAGAGTATTTAAAGGGTCGTGGACCCAGGGTCGTGGACCCAAATAAAGTGTACTTAAAGGGTCGTGGACCCAGGGTCGTGGACCCAAATAAAGTGTACTTAAAGGGTCGTGGACCCAAATAAAGAGTATTTAAAGGGTCGTGGACCCAAATAAAGAGTATTTAAAGGGTCGCGGACCCAAATAAAGAGTATTTAAAGGGTCGCGGACCCAAATAAAGAGTATTTAAAGGGTCGCGGACCCAAATACGAAGGTAAGAGAATGTGTGAATTAAAAACTTGTGAAGAATGGGTGAGGGATTTGGGAAATTCCTCACCATGGTGGAAATGGTAATAATAATGATAATGATAATAATAATGATGATGATAATTTAAACCCAAATTAAAATTATACTGAGGATGGTAATGACAACTGGGAAGTATCAAGATCTCGTTTTGCATTCTTTTGCTGTTGTTTCTTTATTTAATTGTTGTTCTTGTTGCTTGTTCTTGCCTTGCCCATGTTCCCTTGTTTGTGATGTGTTATATGTATATGTTATTGTTTTATTCTGGGATGGGCGCTTATAAGCCTTTGGCTTCGGCCCACTCCCTTTGAGCAGACAAACTGCTCAAATAAATAAAAAAAATAAGAAGACACTTTTGGAACACAAAACGTGAATTGTCCACTCCACAGACACGCTTTTTGCCCAGCTAGGCCACAACAACACAATCTATGCACCAATGTCACATCTGGCCAATTCTTTAAATGTAGAGGAGTACAATCAGTTCCCATCCCAAGAAACATGGGAAACAAGGAATCGTCCCTGGGTGGGCTTGAACCACCAACCTCTCGGTTAACAGCCCAGCGCGCTGACCAATTGCGCCACAGAGACACAGAGTGGATACCAGTACATACTTTTAACATCACAAACTTCATGAGTAAAGTTGATTTTATGATTCACGTTTGCCTTGGGCTTCTTACTAAAGTAATTGTGACTCCCAGACAGTTAGAAACTGTGGAGAATGAGGGCATCGATCCCTCTACCTCTCTAATGCTAAGCAAGCTCTCTACCATTTGAGCAAATTCCCCTCTGCTTACGGTATTCAAAAAAGTAACATCAGCTGGTATGTTGTACGGCCCAAAAAAAAAACACATCGGGACACATGGCCCACTTAATCAAGTAAAGTTATTTTGGGCTTGTACTTTTGTCTGGAGGTAAGTACAGTGACATGAGAATGTCATTGGTTTGCTGTCTAATGTTTCATATCGCCCTCCTGAATTTCAGAGCACGCACAGTTTTCAGAACAATTACTGAAAAGGCACTGCTGGGATTTGAACCCAGGATCTCCTGTTTACTAGACAGGCGCTTTGACCAACTATGCCACAGCACCTCAAGTCTCAGCAAATTTTCTCATCGTTGAGAGAGTAAATACAAAGAAGTGGGCCAACGTCCCATTTTGCAGTTTCCACGTTAGCTCATAGGTTTACCTTGCGGAGTCTTATTACAAAAACAAAACAAAAAAACAAGGATTGAATTGTCAATACTCTATCAACTACAGTGGAAAATGGTCTTGATGTTGTGCTTGTACAGTTACTTTTCCTGGGCTGCTTTTAGTCCAATGGGTTCCGACTGCACTGGCATTATTTGTTCATATAAAATGCAATTGTTAAGAAGACACTTTTGGAACACAAAACGTGAATTGTCCACTCCACAGACACGCTTTTTGCCCAGCTAGGCCACAACAACACAATCTATGCACCAATGTCACATCTGGCCAATTCTTTAAATGTAGAGGAGTACAATCAGTTCCCATCCCAAGAAACATGGGAAACAAGGAATCGTCCCTGGGTGGGCTTGAACCACCAACCTCTCGGTTAACAGCCGAGCGCGCTGACCAATTGCGCCACAGAGGCACAGAGTGGATAGCAGTACATACTTTTAACATCACAAACTTCATGAGTAAAGTTGATTTTATGATTCACGTTTGCCTTGGGCTTCTTACTAAAGTAATTGTGAGTCCCAGACAGTTAGAAACTGTGGAGAATGAGGGCATCGATCCCTCTACCTCTCGCATGCTAAGCAAGCGCTCTACCATTTGAGCTAATTCCCCTCTGCTTACGGTATTCAAAAAAGTAACATCAGCTGGCATGTTGTACGGCCCAAAAAAAACCACATCGGGACACATGGCCCACTTAATCAAGTAAAGTTATTTTGGGCTTGTACTTTTGTCTGGAGGTAAGTACAGTGACATGAGAATGTCATTGGTTTGCTGTCTAATGTTTCATATCGCCCTCCTCAATTTCAGAGCACGCACAGTTTTCAGAACAATTACTGAAAAGGCACTGCTGGGATTTGAACCCAGGATCTCCTGTTTACTAGACAGGCGCTTTGACCAACTAAGCCACAGCACCTCAAGTCTCAGCAAATGTTCCCATCGTTGAGGGAGTAAATACAAAGAAGTGGGCCAACGTCCCATTTTGCAGTTTCCACGTTAGCTCATAGGTTCACCTTGCGGAGTCTTATTACAAAAACAAAACAAAAAAGCAAGGATTGAATTGTCAATACTCTATCAACTACAGTGGAAAATGGTCTTGATGTTGTGCTTGTACAGTTACTTTTCCTGGGCTGCTTTTAGTCCAATGGGTTCCGACTGCACTGGCATTATTTGTTCATATAAAATGCAATTGTTAAGAAGACACTTTTGGAACACAAAACGTGAATTGCCCACTCCACAGACACGCTTTTTGCCCAGCTAGGCCACAACAACACAATCTATGCACCAATGTCACATCTGGCCAATTCTTTAAATGTAGAGGAGTACAATCAGTTCCCATCCCAAGAAACAATTAATCGTCCCTGGGTGGGCTTGAACCACCAACCTCTCGGTTAACAGCCGAGCGCGCTGACCAATTGCGCCACAGAGACACAGAGTGGATACCAGTACATACTTTTAACATCACAAACTTCATGAGTAAAGTTGATGTAATGATTCACGTTTGCCTTGGGCTTCTAACTAAAGTAATTGTGAGTCCCAGACAGTTAGAAACTGTGGAGAATGAGGGCATCGATCCCTCTACCTCTCTAATGCTAAGCAAGCTCTCTACCATTTGAGCAAATTCCCCTCTGCTTACGGTATTCAAAAAAGTAACATCAGCTGGTATGTTGTACGGCCCAAAAAAAAAACACATCGGGACACATGGCCCACTTAATCAAGTAAAGTTATTTTGGGCTTGTACTTTTGTCTGGAGGTAAGTACAGTGACATGAGAATGTCATTGGTTTGCTGTCTAATGTTTCATATCGCCCTCCTGAATTTCAGAGCACGCACAGTTTTCAGAACAATTACTGAAAAGGCACTGCTGGGATTTGAACCCAGGATCTCCTGTTTACAAGACAGGCGCTTTGACCAACTAAGCCACAGCACCTCAAGTCTCAGCAAATGTTCTCATCGTTGAAGGAGTAAATACAAAGAAGTGGGCCAACGTCCCATTTTGCAGTTTCCACGTTAGCTCATAGGTTTACCTTGCGGAGTCTTATTACAAAAACAAAACAAAAAAACAAGGATTGAATTGTCAATACTCTATCAACTACAGTGGAAAATGGTCTTGATGTTGTGCTTGTACAGTTACTTTTCCTGGGCTGCTTTTAGTCCAATGGGTTCCGACTGCACTGGCATTATTTGTTCATATAAAATGCAATTGTTAAGAAGACACTTTTGGAACACAAAACGTGAATTGTCCACTCCACAGACACGCTTTTTGCCCAGCTAGGCCACAACAACACAATCTATGCACCAATGTCACATCTGGCCAATTCTTTAAATGTAGAGGAGTACAATCAGTTCCCATCCCAAGAACCATGGGAAACAAGGAATCGTCCCTGGGTGGGCTTGAACCACCAACCTCTAGGTTAACAGCCGAGTGCGCTGACCAATTGCGCCACAGAGACACAGAGTGGATAGCAGTACATACTTTTAACATCACAAACTTCATGAGTAAAGTTGATTTTATGATTCACGTTTGCCTTGGGCTTCTTACTAAAGTAATTGTGAGTCCCAGACAGTTAGAAACTGTGGAGAATGAGGGCATCGATCCCTCTACCTCTCGCATGCTAAGCAAGCGCTCTACCATTTGAGCTAATTCCCCTCTGCTTACGGTATCCAAAAAAGTAACATCAGCTGGTATGTTGTACGGCCCAAAAAAAACGACATCGGGACACATGGCCCACTTAATCAAGTAAAGTTATTTTGGGCTTGTACTTTTGTCTGGAGGTAAATACAGTGACATGAGAATGTCATTGGTTTGCTGTCTAATGTTTCATATCGCCCTCCTCAATTTCAGAGCACGCACAGTTTTCAGAACAATTACTGAAAAGGCACTGCTGGGATTTGAACCCAGGATCTCCTGTTTACAAGACAGGCGCTTTGACCAACTAAGCCACAGCACCTCAAGTCTCAGCAAATGTTCTCATCGTTGAAGGAGTAAATACAAAGAAGTGGGCCAACGTCCCATTTTGCAGTTTCCACGTTAGCTCATAGGTTCACCTTGCGGAGTCTTATTACAAAAACAAAACAAAAAAACAAGGATTGAATTGTCAATACTCTATCAACTACAGTGGAAAATGGTCTTGATGTTGTGCTTGTACAGTTACTTTTCCTGGGCTGCTTTTAGTCCAATGGGTTCCGACTGCACTGGCATTATTTGTTCATATAAAATGCAATTGTTAAGAAGACACTTTTGGAACACAAAACGTGAATTGTCCACTCCACAGACACGCTTTTTGCCCAGCTAGGCCACAACAACACAATCTATGCACCAATGTCACATCTGGCCAATTCTTTAAATGTAGAGGAGTACAATCAGTTCCCATCCCAAGAAACAAGGAATCGTCCCTGGGTGGGCTTGAACCACCAACCTCTCGGGTAACAGCCGAGCGCGCTGACCAATTGCACCACAGAGACACAGAGTGGATAGCAGTACATACTTTTAACATTACAAACTTCATGAGTAAAGTTGATTTTATGATTCACGTTTGCCTTGGGCTTCTTACTAAAGTAATTGTGAGTCCCAGACAGTTAGAAACTGTGGAGAATGAGGGCATCGATCCCTCTACCTCTCGCATGCTAAGCAAGCGCTCTACCATTTGAGCTAATTCCCCTCTGCTTACGGTATTCAAAAAAGTAACATCAGCTGGCATGTTGTACGGCCCAAAAAAAACCACATCGGGACACATGGCCCACTTAATCAAGTAAAGTTATTTTGGGCTTGTACTTTTGTCTGGAGGTAAATACAGTGACATGAGAATGTCATTGGTTTGCTGTCTAATGTTTCATATCGCCCTCCTCAATTTCAGAGCACGCACAGTTTTCAGAACAATTACTGAAAAGGCACTGCTGGGATTTGAACCCAGGATCTCCTGTTTACTAGACAGGCGCTTTGACCAACTAAGCCACAGCACCTCAAGTCTCAGCAAATGTTCCCATCGTTGAGGGAGTAAATACAAAGAAGTGGGCCAACGTCCCATTTTGCAGTTTCCACGTTAGCTCATAGGTTCACCTTGCGGAGTCTTATTACAAAAACAAAACAAAAAAGCAAGGATTGAATTGTCAATACTCTATCAACTACAGTGGAAAATGGTCTTGATGTTGTGCTTGTACAGTTACTTTTCCTGGGCTGCTTTTAGTCCAATGGGTTCCGACTGCACTGGCATTATTTGTTCATATAAAATGCAATTGTTAAGAAGACACTTTTGGAACACAAAACGTGAATTGTCCACTCCACAGACACACTTTTTGCCCAGCTAGGCCACAACAACACAATCTATGCACCAATGTCACATCTGGCCAATTCTTTAAATGTAGAGGAGTACAATCAGTTCCCATCCCAAGAAACATGGGAAACAAGGAATCGTCCCTGGGTGGGCTTGAACCACCAACCTCTCGGTTAACAGCCGAGCGCGCTGACCAATTGCGCCACAGAGACACAGAGTGGATACCAGTACATACTTTTAACATCACAAACTTCATGAGTAAAGTTGATTTTATGATTCACGTTTGCCTTGGGCTTCTTACTAAAGTAATTGTGAGTCCCAGACAGTTAGAAACTGTGGAGAATGAGGGCATCGATCCCTCTACCTCTCGCATGCTAAGCAAGCGCTCTACCATTTGAGCTAATTCCCCTCTGCTTACGGCATCCAAAAAAGTAACATCAGCTGGTATGTTGTACGGCCCAAAAAAAAACACATCGGGACACATGGCCCACTTAATCAAGTAAAGTTATTTTGGGCTTGTACTTTTGTCTGGAGGTAAGTACAGTGACATGAGAATGTAATTGGTTTGCTGTCTAATGTTTCATATCACCCTCCTCAATTTCAGAGCACGCACAGTTTTCAGAACAATTACTTAAAAGGCACTGCTGGGATTTGAACCCAGGATCTCCTGTTTACAAGACAGGCGCTTTGACCAACTAAGCCACAGCACCTCAAGTCTCAGCAAATGTTTTCATCGTTGAGAGAGTAAATACAAAGAAGTGGGCCAACGTCCCATTTTGCAGTTTCCACGTTAGCTCATAGGTTTATCTTGCGGAGTCTTATTACAAAAACAAAACAAAAAAACAAGGATTGAATTGTCAATACTCTATCAACTACAGTGGAAAATGGTCTTGATGTTGTTCTTGTACAGTTACTTTTCCTGGGCTGCTTTTAGTCCAATGGGTTCCGACTGCACTGGCATTATTTGTTCATATAAAATGCAATTGTTAAGAAGACACTTTTGGAACACAAAACGTGAATTGCCCACTCCACAGACACGCTTTTTGCCCAGCTAGGCCACAACAACACAATCTATGCACCAATGTCACATCTGGCCAATTCTTTAAATGTAGAGGAGTACAATCAGTTCCCATCCCAAGGAACATGGAATCGTCACGGGGTGGGCTTGAACCACCAACCTCTCGGTTAACAGCCGAGCGCGCTGACCAATTGCGCCACAGAGACACAGAGTGGATACCAGTACATACTTTTAACATCACAAACTTCATGAGTAAAGTTGATTTTATGATTCACTTTTGCCTTGGGCTTCTTACTAAAGTAATTGTGAGTCCCAGACAGTTAGAAACTGTGGAGAATGAGGGCATCGATCCCTCTACCTCTCGCATGCTAAGCAAGCGCTCTAACATTTGAGCTAATTCCCCTCTGCTTACGGTATTCAAAAAAGTAACATCAGCTGGTATGTTGTACGGCCCAAAAAAAAACACATCGGGACACATGGCCCACTTAATCAAGTAAAGTTATTTTGGGCTTGTACTTTTGTCTGGAGGTAAGTACAGTGACATGAGAATGTCATTGGTTTGCTGTCTAATGTTTCATACCGCCCTCCTCAATTTCAGAGCACGCACAGTTTTCAGAACAATTACTGAAAAGGCACTGCTGGGATTTGAACCCAGGATCTCCTGTTTACTAGACAGGCGCTTTGACCAACTAAGCCACAGCACCTCAAGTCTCAGCAAATGTTCCCATCGTTGAGGGAGTAAATACAAAGAAGTGGGCCAACGTCCCATTTTGCAGTTTCCACGTTAGCTCATAGGTTCACCTTGCGGAGTCTTATTACAAAAACAAAACAAAAAAACAAGGATTCAATTGTCAATACTCTATCAACTACAGTGGAAAATGGTCTTGATGTTGTGCTTGTACAGTTACTTTTCCTGGGCTGCTTTTAGTCCAATGGGTTCCGACTGCACTGGCATTATTTGTTCATATAAAATGCAATTGTTAAGAAGACACTTTTGGAACACAAAACGTGAATTGTCCACTCCACAGACACGCTTTTTGCCCAGCTAGGCCACAACAACACAATCTATGCACCAATGTCACATCTGGCCAATTCTTTAAATGTAGAAGAGTACAATCAGTTCCCATCCCAAGAACCATGGGAAACAAGGAATCGTCCCTGGGTGGGCTTGAACCACCAACCTCTCGGTTAACAGCCGAGCGCGCTGACCAATTGCGCCACAGAGACACAGAGTGGATAGTCCCTCCACTCGATCCCTCTACCTCTCGCATGCTAAGCAAGCACTCTACCATTTGAGCTAATTCCCCTCTGCTTACGGTATTCAAAAAAGTAACATCAGCTGGCATGTTGTACGGCCCAAAAAAAACACATCGGGACACATGGCCCACTTAATCAAGTAAAGTTATTTTGGGCTTGTACTTTTGTCTGGAGGTAAGTACAGTGACATGAGAATGTCATTGGTTTGCTGTCTAATGTTTCATATCGCCCTCCTCAATTTCAGAGCACGCACAGTTTTCAGAACAATTACTGAAAAGGCACTGCTGGGATTTGAACCCAGGATCTCCTGTTTACAAGACAGGCGCTTTGACCAACTAAGCCACAGCACCACAAGTCTCAGCAAATGCTCCCATCGTTGAGGGAGTAAATACAAAGAAGTGGGCCAACGTCCCATTTTGCAGTTTCCACGTTAGCTCATAGGTTTACCTTGCGGAGTCTTATTACAAAAACAAAACAAAAAAACAAGGATTGAATTGTCAATACTCTATCAACTACAGTGGAAAATGGTCTTGATGTTGTGCTTGTACAGTTACTTTTCCTGGGCTGCTTTTAGTCCAATGGGTTCCGACTGCACTGGCATTATTTGTTCATATAAAATGCAATTGTTAAGAAGACACTTTTGGAACACAAAACGTGAATTGTCCACTCCACAGACACGCTTTTTGCCCAGCTAGGCCACAACAACACAATCTATGCACCAATGTCACATCTGGCCAATTCTTTAAATGTAGAAGAGTACAATCAGTTCCCATCCCAAGAACCATGGGAAACAAGGAATCGTCCCTGGGTGGGCTTGAACCACCAACCTCTCGGTTAACAGCCGAGCGCGCTGACCAATTGCGCCACAGAGACACAGAGTGGATAGTCCCTCCACTCGATCCCTCTACCTCTCGCATGCTAAGCAAGCACTCTACCATTTGAGCTAATTCCCCTCTGCTTACGGTATTAAAAAAGTAACATCAGCTGGCATGTTGTACGGCCCAAAAAAAACACATCGGGACACATGGCCCACTTAATCAAGTAAAGTTATTTTGGGCTTGTACTTTTGTCTGGAGGTAAGTACAGTGACATGAGAATGTCATTGGTTTGCTGTCTAATGTTTCATATCGCCCTCCTCAATTTCAGAGCACGCACAGTTTTCAGAACAATTACTGAAAAGGCACTGCTGGGATTTGAACCCAGGATCTCCTGTTTACAAGACAGGCGCTTTGACCAACTAAGCCACAGCACCACAAGTCTCAGCAAATGCTCCCATCGTTGAGGGAGTAAATACAAAGAAGTGGGCCAACGTCCCATTTTGCAGTTTCCACGTTAGCTCATAGGTTTACCTTGCGGAGTCTTATTACAAAAACAAAACAAAAAAACAAGGATTGAATTGTCAATACTCTATCAACTACAGTGGAAAATGGTCTTGATGTTGTGCTTGTACAGTTACTTTTCCTGGGCTGCTTTTAGTCCAATGGGTTCCGACTGCACTGGCATTATTTGTTCATATAAAATGCAATTGTTAAGAAGACACTTTTGGAACACAAAACGTGAATTGTCCACTCCACAGACACGCTTTTTGCCCAGCTAGGCCACAACAACACAATCTATGCACCAATGTCACATCTGGCCAATTCTTTAAATGTAGAAGAGTACAATCAGTTCCCATCCCAAGAACCATGGGAAACAAGGAATCGTCCCTGGGTGGGCTTGAACCACCAACCTCTCGGTTAACAGCCGAGCGCGCTGACCAATTGCGCCACAGAGACACAGAGTGGATAGCAGTACATACATTTAACATCACAAACTTCATAAGTAAAGTTGATTTTATGATTCACGTTTGCCTTGGGCTTCTTACTAAAGTAATTGTGAGTCCCAGACAGTTAGAAACTGTGGAGAATGAGGGCATCGATCCCTCTACCTCTCGCATGCTAAGCAAGCGCTCTACCATTTGAGCTAATTCCCCTCTGCTTACGGTATTCAAAAAAGTAACATCAGCTGGTATGTTGTACGGCCCAAAAAAAAACACATCGGGACACATGGCCCACTTAATCAAGTAAAGTTATTTTGGGCTTGTACTTTTGTCTGGAGGTAAGTACAGTGACATGAGAATGTCATTGGTTTGCTGTCTAATGTTTCATATCGCCCTCCTCAATTTCAGAGCACGCACAGTTTTCAGAACAATTACTGAAAAGGCACTGCTGGGATTTGAACCCAGGATCTCCTGTTTACTAGACAGGCGCTTTGACCAACTAAGCCACAGCACCTCAAGGCTCAGCAAATGCTCCCATCGTTGAGCGAGTAAATACAAAGAAGTGGGCCAACGTCCCATTTTGCAGTTTCCACGTTAGCTCATAGGTTTACCTTGCGGAGTCTTATTACAAAAACAAAACAAAAAAACAAGGATTCAATTGTCAATACTCTATCAACTACAGTGGAAAATGGTCTTGATGTTGTGCTTGTACAGTTACTTTTCCTGGGCTGCTTTTAGTCCAATGGGTTCCGACTGCACTGGCATTATTTGTTCATATAAAATGCAATTGTTAAGAAGACACTTTTGGAACACAAAACGTGAATTGTCCACTCCACAGACACGCTTTTTGCCCAGCTAGGCCACAACAACACAATCTATGCACCAATGTCACATCTGGCCAATTCTTTAAATGTAGAAGAGTACAATCAGTTCCCATCCCAAGAACCATGGGAAACAAGGAATCGTCCCTGGGTGGGCTTGAACCACCAACCTCTCGGTTAACAGCCGAGCGCGCTGACCAATTGCGCCACAGAGACACAGAGTGGATAGCAGTACATACTTTTAACATCACAAACTTCATGAGTAAATTTGATTTTATGATTCACGTTTGCCTTGGGCTTCTTACTAAAGTAATTGTGACTCCCAGACAGTTAGAAACTGTGGAGAATGAGGGCATCGATCCCTCTACCTCTCGCATGCTAAGCAAGCGCTCTACCATTTGAGCTAATTCCCCTCTGCTTACGATTTTCAAAAAAGTAACATCAGCTGGTATGTTGTACGGCCCAAAAAAAAACACATCGGGACACATGGCCCACTTAATCAAGTAAAGTTATTTTGGGCTTGTACTTTTGTCTGGAGGTAAGTACAGTGACATGAGAATGTCATTGGTTTGCTGTCTAATGTTTCATATCGCCCTCCTCAATTTCAGAGCACACACAGTTTTCAGAACAATTACTGAAAAGGCACTGCTGGGATTTGAACCCAGGATCTCCTGTTTACTAGACAGGCGCTTTGACCAACTAAGCCACAGCACCTCAAGGCTCAGCAAATGCTCCCATCGTTGAGCGAGTAAATACAAAGAAGTGGGCCAACGTCCCATTTTGCAGTTTCCACGTTAGCTCATAGGTTCACCTTGCGGAGTCTTATTACAAAAACAAAACAAAAAAACAAGGATTGAATTGTCAATACTCTATCAACTACAGTGGAAAATGGTCTTGATGTTGTTCTTGTACAGTTACTTTTCCTGGGCTGCTTTTAGTCCAATGGGTTCCGACTGCACTGGCATTATTTGTTCATATAAAATGCAATTGTTAAGAAGACACTTTTGGAACACAAAACGTGAATTGTCCACTCCACAGACACGCTTTTTGCCCAGCTAGGCCACAACAACACAATCTATGCACCAATGTCACATCTGGCCAATTCTTTAAATGTAGAGGAGTACAATCAGTTCCCATCCCAAGAACCATGGGAAACAAGGAATCGTCCCTGGGTGGGCTTGAACCACCAACCTCTCGGTTAACAGCCGAGCGCGCTGACCAATTGCGCCACAGAGACACAGAGTGGATAGCAGTACATACTTTTAACATCACAAACTTCATAAGTAAAGTTGATTTTATGATTCACGTTTGCCTTGGGCTTCTTACTAAAGTAATTGTGACTCCCAGACAGTTAGAAACTGTGGAGAATGAGGGCATCGATCCCTCTACCTCTCGCATGCTAAGCAAGCGCTCTACCATTTGAGCTAATTCCCCTCTGCTTACGGTATTCAAAAAAGTAACATCAGCTGGTATGTTGTACGGCCCAAAAAAAAACACATCGGGACACATGGCCCACTTAATCAAGTAAAGTTATTTTGGGCTTGTACTTTTGTCTGGAGGTAAGTACAGTGACATGAGAATGTCATTGGTTTGCTGTCTAATGTTTCATATCGCCCTCCTCAATTTCAGAGCACGCACAGTTTTCAGAACAATTACTGAAAAGGCACTGCTGGGATTTGAACCCAGGATCTCCTGTTTACTAGACAGGCGCTTTGACCAACTAAGCCACAGCACCTCAAGGCTCAGCAAATGCTCCCATCGTTGAGCGAGTAAATACAAAGAAGTGGGCCAACGTCCCATTTTGCAGTTTCCACGTTAGCTCATAGGTTCACCTTGCGGAGTCTTATTACAAAAACAAAACAAAAAAGCAAGGATTGAATTGTCAATACTCTATCAACTACAGTGGAAAATGGTCTTGATGTTGTGCTTGTACAGTTACTTTTCCTGGGCTGCTTTTAGTCCAATGGGTTCCGACTGCACTGGCATTATTTGTTCATATAAAATGCAATTGTTAAGAAGACACTTTTGGAACACAAAACGTGAATTGTCCACTCCACAGACACGCTTTTTGCCCAGCTAGGCCACAACAACACAATCTACGCACCAATGTCACATCTGGCCAATTCTTTAAATGTAGAAGAGTACAATCAGTTCCCATCCCAAGAACCATGGGAAACAAGGAATCGTCCCTGGGTGGGCTTGGACCACCAACATCTCGGTTAACGGCCGAGCGCGCTGACCAATTGCGCCACAGAGACACAGAGTGGATAGCAGTACATACTTTTAACATCACAAACTTCATGAGTAAAGTTGATTTTATGATTCACGTTTGCCTTGGGCTTCTTACTAAAGTAATTGTGAGTCCCAGACAGTTAGAAACTGTGGAGAATGAGGGCATCGATCCCTCTACCTCTCGCATGCTAAGCAAGCGCTCTACCATTTGAGCTAATTCCCCTCTGCTTACGGTATTCAAAAAAGTAACATCAGCTGGCATGTTGTACGGCCCAAAAAAAACACATCGGGACACATGGCCCACTTAATCAAGTAAAGTTATTTTGGGCTTGTACTTTTGTCTGGAGGTAAGTACAGTGACATGAGAATGTCATTGGTTTGCTGTCTAATGTTTCATATCGCCCTCCTGAATTTCAGAGCACGCACAGTTTTCAGAACAATTACTGAAAAGGCACTGCTGGGATTTGAACCCAGGATCTCCTGTTTACAAGACAGGCACTTTGACCAACTATGCCACAGCACCTCAAGTCTCAGCAAATTTTCTCATCGTTGAGAGAGTAAATACAAAGAAGTGGGCCAACGTCCCATTTTGCAGTTTCCACGTTAGCTCATAGGTTTACCTTGCGGAGTCTTATTACAAAAACAAAACAAAAAAACAAGGATTGAATTGTCAATACTCTATCAACTACAGTGGAAAATGGTCTTGATGTTGTTCTTGTACAGTTACTTTTCCTGGGCTGCTTTTAGTCCAATGGGTTCCGACTGCACTGGCATTATTTGTTCATATAAAATGCAATTGTTAAGAAGACACTTTTGGAACACAAAACGTGAATTGCCCACTCCACAGACACGCTTTTTGCCCAGCTAGGCCACAACAACACAATCTATGCACCAATGTCACATCTGGCCAATTCTTTAAATGTAGAGGAGTACAATCAGTTCCCATCCCAAGAACCATGGGAAACAAGGAATCGTCCCTGGGTGGGCTTGAACCACCAACCTCTCGGTTAACAGCCGAGCACGCTGACCAATTGCGCCACAGAGACACGGAGTGGATACCAGTACATACTTTTAACATCACAAACTTCATAAGTAAAGTTGATTTTATGATTCACGTTTGCCTTGGGCTTCTTACTAAAGTAATTGTGAGTCCCAGACAGTTAGAAACTGTGGAGAATGAGGGCATCGATCCCTCTACCTCTCGCATGCTAAGCAAGCGCTCTACATTTGAGCTAATTCCCCTCTGCTTACGGTATTCAAAAAAGTAACATCAGCTGGTATGTTGTACGGCCCAAAAAAAAACACATCGGGACACATGGCCCACTTAATCAAGTAAAGTTATTTTGGGCTTGTACTTTTGTCTGGAGGTAAGTACAGTGACATGAGAATGTCATTGGTTTGCTGTCTAATGTTTCATATCGCCCTCCTCAATTTCAGAGCACGCACAGTTTTCAGAACAATTACTGAAAAGGCACTGCTGGGATTTGAACCCAGGATCTCCTGTTTACTAGACAGGCGCTTTGACCAACTAAGCCACAGCACCTCAAGGCTCAGCAAATGCTCCCATCGTTGAGCGAGTAAATACAAAGAAGTGGGCCAACGTCCCATTTTGCAGTTTCCACGTTAGCTCATAGGTTCACCTTGCGGAGTCTTATTACAAAAACAAAACAAAAAAGCAAGGATTGAATTGTCAATACTCTATCAACTACAGTGGAAAATGGTCTTGATGTTGTGCTTGTACAGTTACTTTTCCTGGGCTGCTTTTAGTCCAATGGGTTCCGACTGCACTGGCATTATTTGTTCATATAAAATGCAATTGTTAAGAAGACACTTTTGGAACACAAAACGTGAATTGTCCACTCCACAGACACGCTTTTTGCCCAGCTAGGCCACAACAACACAATCTATGCACCAATGTCACATCTGGCCAATTCTTTAAATGTAGAAGAGTACAATCAGTTCCCATCCCAAGAACCATGGGAAACAAGGAATCGTCCCTGGGTGGGCTTGAACCACCAACCTCTCGGTTAACAGCCGAGCGCGCTGACCAATTGCGCCACAGAGACACAGAGTGGATAGCAGTACATACTTTTAACATCACAAACTTCATGAGTAAATTTGATTTTATGATTCACGTTTGCCTTGGGCTTCTTACTAAAGTAATTGTGACTCCCAGACAGTTAGAAACTGTGGAGAATGAGGGCATCGATCCCTCTACCTCTCGCATGCTAAGCAAGCGCTCTACCATTTGAGCTAATTCCCCTCTGCTTACGATTTTCAAAAAAGTAACATCAGCTGGTATGTTGTACGGCCCAAAAAAAAACACATCGGGACACATGGCCCACTTAATCAAGTAAAGTTATTTTGGGCTTGTACTTTTGTCTGGAGGTAAGTACAGTGACATGAGAATGTCATTGGTTTGCTGTCTAATGTTTCATATCGCCCTCCTCAATTTCAGAGCACACACAGTTTTCAGAACAATTACTGAAAAGGCACTGCTGGGATTTGAACCCAGGATCTCCTGTTTACTAGACAGGCGCTTTGACCAACTAAGCCACAGCACCTCAAGGCTCAGCAAATGCTCCCATCGTTGAGCGAGTAAATACAAAGAAGTGGGCCAACGTCCCATTTTGCAGTTTCCACGTTAGCTCATAGGTTCACCTTGCGGAGTCTTATTACAAAAACAAAACAAAAAAGCAAGGATTGAATTGTCAATACTCTATCAACTACAGTGGAAAATGGTCTTGATGTTGTGCTTGTACAGTTACTTTTCCTGGGCTGCTTTTAGTCCAATGGGTTCCGACTGCACTGGCATTATTTGTTCATATAAAATGCAATTGTTAAGAAGACACTTTTGGAACACAAAACGTGAATTGTCCACTCCACAGACACGCTTTTTGCCCAGCTAGGCCACAACAACACAATCTATGCACCAATGTCACATCTGGCCAATTCTTTAAATGTAGAAGAGTACAATCAGTTCCCATCCCAAGAACCATGGGAAACAAGGAATCGTCCCTGGGTGGGCTTGAACCACCAACCTCTCGGTTAACAGCCGAGCGCGCTGACCAATTGCGCCACAGAGACACAGAGTGGATAGCAGTACATACTTTTAACATCACAAACTTCATGAGTAAATTTGATTTTATGATTCACGTTTGCCTTGGGCTTCTTACTAAAGTAATTGTGACTCCCAGACAGTTAGAAACTGTGGAGAATGAGGGCATCGATCCCTCTACCTCTCGCATGCTAAGCAAGCGCTCTACCATTTGAGCTAATTCCCCTCTGCTTACGATTTTCAAAAAAGTAACATCAGCTGGTATGTTGTACGGCCCAAAAAAAAACACATCGGGACACATGGCCCACTTAATCAAGTAAAGTTATTTTGGGCTTGTACTTTTGTCTGGAGGTAAGTACAGTGACATGAGAATGTCATTGGTTTGCTGTCTAATGTTTCATATCGCCCTCCTCAATTTCAGAGCACACACAGTTTTCAGAACAATTACTGAAAAGGCACTGCTGGGATTTGAACCCAGGATCTCCTGTTTACTAGACAGGCGCTTTGACCAACTAAGCCACAGCACCTCAAGGCTCAGCAAATGCTCCCATCGTTGAGCGAGTAAATACAAAGAAGTGGGCCAACGTCCCATTTTGCAGTTTCCACGTTAGCTCATAGGTTCACCTTGCGGAGTCTTATTACAAAAACAAAACAAAAAAGCAAGGATTGAATTGTCAATACTCTATCAACTACAGTGGAAAATGGTCTTGATGTTGTGCTTGTACAGTTACTTTTCCTGGGCTGCTTTTAGTCCAATGGGTTCCGACTGCTCTGGCATTATTTGTTCATATAAAATGCAAATGTTAAGAAGACACTTTTGGAACACAAAACGTGAATTGTCCACTCCACAGACACGCTTTTTGCCCAGCTAGGCCACAACAACACAATCTATGCACCAATGTCACATCTGGCCAATTCTTTAAATGTAGAAGAGTACAATCAGTTCCCATCCCAAGAAACATGGGAAACAAGGAATCGTCCCTGGGTGGGCTTGAACCACCAACCTCTCGGTTAACAGCCGAGCGCGCTGACCAATTGCGCCACAGAGACACAGAGTGGATAGCAGTACATACTTTTAACATCACAAACTTCATGAGTAAAGTGTATTTTATGATTCACGTTTGCCTTGGGCTTCTTACTAAAGTAATTGTGAGTCCCAGACAGTTAGAAACTGTGGAGAATGAGGGCATCGATCCCTCTACCTCTCGCATGCTAAGCAAGCGCTCTACCATTTGAGCTAATTCCCCTCTGCTTACGGTATCCAAAAAAGTAACATCAGCTGGTATGTTGTACGGCCCAAAAAAAACCACATCGGGACACATGGCCCACTTAATCAAGTAAAGTTATTTTGGGCTTGTACTTTTGTCTGGAGGTAAATACAGTGACATGAGAATGTCATTGGTTTGCTGTCTAATGTTTCATATCGCCCTCCTCAATTTCAGAGCACACACAGTTTTCAGAACAATTACTGAAAAGGCACTGCTGGGATTTGAACCCAGGATCTCCTGTTTACAAGACAGGCGCTTTGACCAACTAAGCCACAGCACCTCAAGTCTCAGCAAATGTTTTCATCGTTGAGAGAGTAAATACAAAGAAGTGGGCCAACGTCCCATTTTGCAGTTTCCACGTTAGCTCATAGGTTTACCTTGCGGAGTCTTATTACAAAAACAAAACAAAAAAACAAGGATTGAATTGTCAATACTCTATCAACTACAGTGGAAAATTGTCTTGATGTTGTTCTTGTACAGTTACTTTTCCTGGGCTGCTTTTAGTCCAATGGGTTCCGACTGCACTGGCATTATTTGTTCATATAAAATGCAATTGTTAAGAAGACACTTTTGGAACACAAAACGTGAATTGCCCACTCCACAGACACGCTTTTTGCCCAGCTAGGCCACAACAACACAATCTATGCACCAATGTCACATCTGGCCAATTCTTTAAATGTAGAGAAGTACAATCAGTTCCCATCCCAAGGAACATGGAATCGTCACTGGGTGGGCTTGAACCACCAACCTCTCGGTTAACAGCCGAGCGCGCTGACCAATTGCGCCACAGAGACACAGAGTGGATACCAGTACATACTTTTAACATCACAAACTTCATGAATAAAGTTGATTTTATGATTCACGTTTGCCTTGGGCTTCTTACTAAAGTAATTGTGAGTCCCAGACAGTTAGAAACTGTGGAGAATGAGGGCATCGATCCCTCTACCTCTCGCATGCTAAGCAAGCGCTCTACCATTTGAGCTAATTCCCCTCTGCTTACGGTATTCAAAAAAGTAACATCAGCTGTCATGTTGTACGGCCCAAAAAAAACACATCGGGACACATGGCCCACTTAATCAAGTAAAGTTATTTTGGGCTTGTACTTTTGTCTGGAGGTAAGTACAGTGACATGAGAATGTCATTGGTTTGCTGTCTAATGTTTCATATCACCCTCCTCAATTTCAGAGCACGCACAGTTTTCAGAACAATTACTGAAAAGGCACTGCTGGGATTTGAACCCAGGATCTCCTGTTTACAAGACAGGCGCTTTGACCAACTAAGCCACAGCACCTCAAGTCTCAGCAAATGTTTTCATCGTTGAGAGAGTAAATACAAAGAAGTGGGCCAACGTCCCATTTTGCAGTTTCCACGTTAGCTCATAGGTTTATCTTGCGGAGTCTTATTACAAAAACAAAACAAAAAAACAAGGATTGAATTGTCAATACTCTATCAACTACAGTGGAAAATGGTCTTGATGTTGTTCTTGTACAGTTACTTTTCCTGGGCTGCTTTTAGTCCAATGGGTTCCGACTGCACTGGCATTATTTGTTCATATAAAATGCAATTGTTAAGAAGACACTTTTGGAACACAAAACGTGAATTGCCCACTCCACAGACACGCTTTTTGCCCAGCTAGGCCACAACAACACAATCTATGCACCAATGTCACATCTGGCCAATTCTTTAAATGTAGAGGAGTACAATCAGCTCCCATCCCAAGAACCATGGGAAACAAGGAATCGTCCCTGGGTGGGCTTGAACCACCAACCTCTCGGTTAACAGCCGTGCGCGCTGACCAATTGCGCCACAGAGACACAGAGTGGATAGCAGTACATACTTTTAACATCACAAACTTCATAAGTAAAGTTGATTTTATGATTCACGTTTGCCTTGGGCTTCTTACTAAAGTAATTGTGAGTCCCAGACAGTTAGAAACTGTGGAGAATGAGGGCATCGATCCCTCTACCTCTCGCATGCTAAGCAAGCACTCTACCATTTGAGCTAATTCCCCTCTGCTTACGGTATTCAAAAAAGTAACATCAGCTGGCATGTTGTACGGCCCAAAAAAAACACATCGGGACACATGGCCCACTTAATCAAGTAAAGTTATTTTGGGCTTGTACTTTTGTCTGGAGGTAAGTACAGTGACATGAGAATGTCATTGGTTTGCTGTCTAATGTTTCATATCACCCTCCTCAATTTCAGAGCACGCACAGTTTTCAGAACAATTACTGAAAAGGCACTGCTGGGATTTGAACCCAGGATCTCCTGTTTACAAGACAGGCGCTTTGACCAACTAAGCCACAGCACCTCAAGTCTCAGCAAATGTTTTCATCGTTGAGAGAGTAAATACAAAGAAGTGGGCCAACGTCCCATTTTGCAGTTTCCACGTTAGCTCATAGGTTTATCTTGCGGAGTCTTATTACAAAAACAAAACAAAAAAACAAGGATTGAATTGTCAATACTCTATCAACTACAGTGGAAAATGGTCTTGATGTTGTTCTTGTACAGTTACTTTTCCTGGGCTGCTTTTAGTCCAATGGGTTCCGACTGCACTGGCATTATTTGTTCATATAAAATGCAATTGTTAAGAAGACACTTTTGGAACACAAAACGTGAATTGCCCACTCCACAGACACGCTTTTTGCCCAGCTAGGCCACAACAACACAATCTATGCACCAATGTCACATCTGGCCAATTCTTTAAATGTAGAGGAGTACAATCAGCTCCCATCCCAAGAACCATGGGAAACAAGGAATCGTCCCTGGGTGGGCTTGAACCACCAACCTCTCAGTTAACAGCCGTGCGCGCTGTCCAATTGCGCCACAGAGACACAGAGTGGATAGCAGTACATACTTTTAACATCACAAACTTCATAAGTAAAGTTGATTTTATGATTCACGTTTGCCTTGGGCTTCTTACTAAAGTAATTGTGAGTCCCAGACAGTTAGAAACTGTGGAGAATGAGGGCATCGATCCCTCTACCTCTCGCATGCTAAGCAAGCACTCTACCATTTGAGCTAATTCCCCTCTGCTCACGGTATTCAAAAAAGTAACATCAGCTGGCATGTTGTACGGCCCAAAAAAAACACATCGGGACACATGGCCCACTTAATCAAGTAAAGTTATTTTGGGCTTGTACTTTTGTCTGGAGGTAAGTACAGTGACATGAGAATGTCATTGGTTTGCTGTCTAATGTTTCATATCGCCCTCCTCAATTTCAGAGCACACACAGTTTTCAGAACAATTACTGAAAAGGCACTGCTGGGATTTGAACCCAGGATCTCCTGTTTACAAGACAGGCGCTTTGACCAACTAAGCCACAGCACCACAAGTCTCAGCAAATGCTCCCATCGTTGAGGGAGTAAATACAAAGAAGTGGGCCAACGTCCCATTTTGCAGTTTCCACGTTAGCTCATAGGTTTACCTTGCGGAGTCTTATTACAAAAACAAAACAAAAAAACAAGGATTGAATTATCAATACTCTATCAACTACAGTGGAAAATGGTCTTGATGTTGTGCTTGTACAGTTACTTTTCCTGGGCTGCTTTTAGTCCAATGGGTTCCGACTGCACTGGCATTATTTGTTCATATAAAATGCAATTGTTAAGAAGACACTTTTGGAACACAAAACGTGAATTGTCCACTCCACAGACACGCTTTTTGCCCAGCTAGGCCACAACAACACAATCTATGCACCAATGTCACATCTGGCCAATTCTTTAAATGTAGAAGAGTACAATCAGTTCCCATCCCAAGAACCATGGGAAACAAGGAATCGTCCCTGGGTGGGCTTGAACCACCAACCTCTCGGTTAACAGCCGAGCGCGCTGACCAATTGCGCCACAGAGACACAGAGTGGATAGCAGTACATACTTTTAACATCACAAACTTCATAAGTAAAGTTGATTTTATGATTCACGTTTGCCTTGGGCTTCTTACTAAAGTAATTGTGACTCCCAGACAGTTAGAAACTGTGGAGAATGAGGGCATCGATCCCTCTACCTCTCGCATGCTAAGCAAGCGCTCTACCATTTGAGCTAATTCCCCTCTGCTTACGGTATTCAAAAAAGTAACATCAGCTGGTATGTTGTACGGCCCAAAAAAAAACACATCGGGACACATGGCCCACTTAATCAAGTAAAGTTATTTTGGGCTTGTACTTTTGTCTGGAGGTAAGTACAGTGACATGAGAATGTCATTGGTTTGCTGTCTAATGTTTCATATCGCCCTCCTCAATTTCAGAGCACGCACAGTTTTCAGAACAATTACTGAAAAGGCACTGCTGGGATTTGAACCCAGGATCTCCTGTTTACTAGACAGGCGCTTTGACCAACTAAGCCACAGCACCTCAAGGCTCAGCAAATGCTCCCATCGTTGAGCGAGTAAATACAAAGAAGTGGGCCAACGTCCCATTTTGCAGTTTCCACGTTAGCTCATAGGTTCACCTTGCGGAGTCTTATTACAAAAACAAAACAAAAAAGCAAGGATTGAATTGTCAATACTCTATCAACTACAGTGGAAAATGGTCTTGATGTTGTGCTTGTACAGTTACTTTTCCTGGGCTGCTTTTAGTCCAATGGGTTCCGACTGCACTGGCATTATTTGTTCATATAAAATGCAATTGTTAAGAAGACACTTTTGGAACACAAAACGTGAATTGTCCACTCCACAGACACGCTTTTTGCCCAGCTAGGCCACAACAACACAATCTACGCACCAATGTCACATCTGGCCAATTCTTTAAATGTAGAAGAGTACAATCAGTTCCCATCCCAAGAACCATGGGAAACAAGGAATCGTCCCTGGGTGGGCTTGAACCACCAACCTCTCGGTTAACGGCCGAGCGCGCTGACCAATTGCGCCACAGAGACACAGAGTGGATAGCAGTACATACTTTTAACATCACAAACTTCATGAGTAAAGTTGATTTTATGATTCACGTTTGCCTTGGGCTTCTTACTAAAGTAATTGTGAGTCCCAGACAGTTAGAAACTGTGGAGAATGAGGGCATCGATCCCTCTACCTCTCGCATGCTAAGCAAGCGCTCTACCATTTGAGCTAATTCCCCTCTGCTTACGGTATTCAAAAAAGGATTGAATTGTCAATACTCTATCAACTACAGTGGAAAATGGTCTTGATGTTGTTCTTGTACAGTTACTTTTCCTGGGCTGCTTTTAGTCCAATGGGTTCCGACTGCACTGGCATTATTTGTTCATATAAAATGCAATTGTTAAGAAGACACTTTTGGAACACAAAACGTGAATTGCCCACTCCACAGACACGCTTTTTGCCCAGCTAGGCCACAACAACACAATCTATGCACCAATGTCACATCTGGCCAATTCTTTAAATGTAGAGGAGTACAATCAGTTCCCATCCCAAGAACCATGGGAAACAAGGAATCGTCCCTGGGTGGGCTTGAACCACCAACCTCTCGGTTAACAGCCGAGCACGCTGACCAATTGCGCCACAGAGACACAGAGTGGATACCAGTACATACTTTTAACATCACAAACTTCATAAGTAAAGTTGATTTTATGATTCACGTTTGCCTTGGGCTTCTTACTAAAGTAATTGTGAGTCCCAGACAGTTAGAAACTGTGGAGAATGAGGGCATCGATCCCTCTACCTCTCGCATGCTAAGCAAGCGCTCTACATTTGAGCTAATTCCCCTCTGCTTACGGTATTCAAAAAAGTAACATCAGCTGGTATGTTGTACGGCCCAAAAAAAAACACATCGGGACACATGGCCCACTTAATCAAGTAAAGTTATTTTGGGCTTGTACTTTTGTCTGGAGGTAAGTACAGTGACATGAGAATGTCATTGGTTTGCTGTCTAATGTTTCATATCGCCCTCCTCAATTTCAGAGCACGCACAGTTTTCAGAACAATTACTGAAAAGGCACTGCTGGGATTTGAACCCAGGATCTCCTGTTTACTAGACAGGCGCTTTGACCAACTAAGCCACAGCACCTCAAGGCTCAGCAAATGCTCCCATCGTTGAGCGAGTAAATACAAAGAAGTGGGCCAACGTCCCATTTTGCAGTTTCCACGTTAGCTCATAGGTTCACCTTGCGGAGTCTTATTACAAAAACAAAACAAAAAAGCAAGGATTGAATTGTCAATACTCTATCAACTACAGTGGAAAATGGTCTTGATGTTGTGCTTGTACAGTTACTTTTCCTGGGCTGGTTTTAGTCCAATGGGTTCCGACTGCACTGGCATTATTTGTTCATATAAAATGCAATTGTTAAGAAGACACTTTTGGAACACAAAACGTGAATTGCCCACTCCACAGACACGCTTTTTGCCCAGCTAGGCCACAACAACACAATCTATGCACCAATGTCACATCTGGCCAATTCTTTAAATGTAGAGGAGTACAATCAGTTCCCATCCTAAGAAACAAGGAATCGTCCCTGGGTGGGCTTGAACCACCAACCTCTCGGTTAACAGCCGAGCGCGCTGACCAATTGCGCCACAGAGACACAGAGTGGATAGCAGTACATACTTTTAACATCACAAACTTCATGAGTAAAGTTGATTTTATGATTCACGTTTGCCTTGGGCTTCTTACTAAAGTAATTGTGAGTCCCAGACAGTTAGAAACTGTGGAGAATGAGGGCATCGATCCCTCTACCTCTCGCATGCTAAGCAAGCGCTCTACCATTTGAGCTAATTCCCCTCTGCTTACGATTTTCAAAAAAGTAACATCAGCTGGTATGTTGTACGGCCCAAAAAAAAACACATCGGGACACATGGCCCACTTAATCAAGTAAAGTTATTTTGGGCTTGTACTTTTGTCTGGAGGTAAGTACAGTGACATGAGAATGTCATTGGTTTGCTGTCTAATGTTTCATATCGCCCTCCTCAATTTCAGAGCACGCACAGTTTTCAGAACAATTACTGAAAAGGCACTGCTGGGATTTGAACCCAGGATCTCCTGTTTACTAGACAGGCGCTTTGACCAACTAAGCCACAGCACCTCAAGGCTCAGCAAATGCTCCCATCGTTGAGCGAGTAAATACAAAGAAGTGGGCCAACGTCCCATTTTGCAGTTTCCACGTTAGCTCATAGGTTCACCTTGCGGAGTCTTATTACAAAAACAAAACAAAAAAACAAGGATTGAATTGTCAATACTCTATCAACTACAGCGGAAAATGGTCTTGATGTTGTGCTTGTACAGTTACTTTTCCTGGGCTGGTTTTAGTCCAATGGGTTCCGACTGCACTGGCATTATTTGTTCATATAAAATGCAATTGTTAAGAAGACACTTTTGGAACACAAAACGTGAATTGTCCACTCCACAGACACGCTTTTTGCCCAGCTAGGCCACAACAACACAATCTATGCACCAATGTCACATCTGGCCAATTCTTTAAATGTAGAGGAGTACAATCAGTTCCCATCCCAAGAAACAAGGAATCGTCCCTGGGTGGACTTGAACCACCAACCTCTCGGTTAACAGCCGAGCGCGCTGACCAATTGCGCCACAGAGACACAGAGTGGATAGCAGTACATACTTTTAACATCACAAACTTCATGAGTAAAGTTGATTTTATGATTCACGTTTGCCTTGGGCTTCTTACTAAAGTAATTGTGAGTCCCAGACAGTTAGAAACTGTGGAGAATGAGGGCATCGATCCCTCTACCTCTCGCATGCTAAGCAAGCGCTCTACCATTTGAGCTAATTCCCCTCTGCTTACGGTATTCAAAAAAGTTACATCAGCTGGTATGTTGTAGGGCCCAAAAAAAACCACATGGGGACACATGGCCCACTTAATCAAGTAAAGTTATTTTGGGCTTGTACTTTTGTCTGGAGGTAAATACAGTGACATGAGAATGTCATTGGTTTGCTGTCTAATGTTTCATATCGCCCTCCTCAATTTCAGAGCACGCACAGTTTTCAGAACAATTACTGAAAAGGCACTGCTGGGATTTGAACCCAGGATCTCCTGTTTACTAGACAGGCGCTTTGACCAACTAAGCCACAGCACCACAAGTCTCAGCAAATGTTCCCATCGTTGAGCGAGTAAATACAAAGAAGTGGGCCAACGTCCCATTTTGCAGTTTCCACGTTAGCTCATAGGTTCACCTTGCGGAGTCTTATTACAAAAACAAAACAAAAAAACAAGGATTGAATTGTCAATACTCTATCAACTACAGTGGAAAATGGTCTTGATGTTGTGCTTGTACAGTTACTTTTCCTGGGCTGCTTTTAGTCCAATGGGTTCCGACTGCACTGGCATTATTTGTTCATATAAAATACAATTGTTAAGAAGACACTTTTGGAACACAAAACGTGAATTGTCCACTCCACAGACACGCTTTTTGCCCAGCTAGGCCAGAACAACACAATCTATGCACCAATGTCACATCTGGCCAATTCTTTAAATGTAGAGGAGTACAATCAGTTCCCATCCCAAGGAACATGGAATCGTCCCTGGGTGGGCTTGAACCACCAACCTCTCGGTTAACAGCCGAGCGCGCTGACCAATTGCGCTACAGAGACACAGAGTGGATACCAGTACATACTTTTAACATCACAAACTTCTGTTCTACTGTTCTTTTTTTTACATAAGTCACCAAAAAACTGTCCGGTGCTGCTGCCAACACTGCTGATTGGGGCTCTAATGTGGGCAATGAGCACGGCCAGGTGTTGGTGTCAGTGCTGACAGCGGCAGAGGGGCATGGACTGTGGCCCATGGCGACGGGTCTCATGAAGAGGTACAGGGAGGCGGGAGTGGCACTGCCCGCCATCATGTACGTGGACAGAGACTGCTGCAGCCCACACGCACACGGACAGTCGCAGGTCAGAGCCATGTTTGCAGAGTCGGATGAGCTCCAAGTGCGCCTGGACATCTGGCTCTTCATGCGGCACTTTGCGGCAGGCGTCATCACAGAGGCTACACCACTACAGTCCAGAGGAGCTGGTCCAGTCTCAGAGAAGGCCCTGGATAAGCTGATCACCAGGAACCGCTTCATCCCAGAAAGGTTACAACTTAAAGGCAAACTGCCATTTTAAATAATGTTTGTTTTGAATACATCCATTACATTTATTTTACTTTATTTAACCTCTAGGGAGGTGCCAGTGATCTGCATTTCCAGGCCTATCTCCTGGAAGGTCTGATGCGCTGGAACCAGGACCATATGGATGAAGCGGTGAGGGGAAAGACTGACCCGAGGATCTACAGCAGCGCTG
This sequence comes from Proterorhinus semilunaris, assembly GCA_021464625.1. Taxonomy (NCBI): domain Eukaryota; kingdom Metazoa; phylum Chordata; class Actinopteri; order Gobiiformes; family Gobiidae; genus Proterorhinus; species Proterorhinus semilunaris. The sequence continues at coordinate 8,647,431 of CM038348.1, forward strand.
AGAGGGAGGCCATGGACTGGCTCAGCCGAAAAGTGCTGAAGATGTTACGGAACAGACTTCTGAACCCAAAAGCAGTATTCGGCACGCAAAGCAGGTTTACCAAATTTGGCGAAGAATGGCTGCTGAACCCGGGTAATGAAGGACTGGACTGATCGTAGATGGACCTCAGGTGGGTGATGGCAGCAGGTGTGGGGAAATGGCAAGCTCCACCCAGGAGAGTTGGCGCACACTCACACTCTCACACACTCTCACACACTCTCACACACTCTCACACGCTCTCACACGCTCTCACACACACTCACTCACACACACACACACACACACACACACACACACACACACACACACACACACATACGTGGTTTTATGGTTTATGTTGACCTTTTGGAAAAACCAACCCTGGTGTGGTTTAAGAGGACTATGGTTTCCCAAGGTCCTAGAGAGATAAGCTCTGGATAGACTAACTGTAAAAAATCTGAAAAAAATGTAGGTCTATTTAACATCCTTGTATCAGCTACGGTTGTCTATACACAGCCACCGACCAGAAGGTGGTTCATGAGGACCAAAGATGAATTATGAGGACTTTAAACATAACTGAACCACAATTCCCCTATGAGAGACCAACAGGCCCGTTTGGAACCATGAGGCCGTCCTTCCGTGGACCCACCACCTGCAGGAGGAGCCATAGGGGACTGGTGCTATGTGATTTGGGCAGCTCCAACGGCTGCCTCCACGACCCGGCAACGGACAAGTGGGAGAAAATGGATGGATGGATGAACCACAATTAGAGGCTGGAAAAGTTTTAATGTTCTTCATACATACACTCCATGCTTATCCATCTTTTACCTTTAGTTGTCTTTTATGTGCTAGTCCACGATTTCTCACAAAGTCTCTTATATTCTGCAGTGTTCTCTGACTTAAGGCCATTTCTGCTTGCTTACACTGAGTTACTTCATTTTTTGTGGCCAGTTTTCCTCTCTTGATGTGTTTTTTAAAATGCCGCATTACAGCTGCTTCTTCAGTCTTTGACCATGCTCTTTTTGTCACTCTGCGTTTTGGTCCAGGTTGCTTTGCAGGCCTCTGTGCTGCCTCTGAAAAGGAAAATTAGGAATTAATTTAAACAAAACAATGTGAATAAGTCAGAGCAAGACTACTACAAGAGTAAACAGAAGAACTTGCCTTCAAAATCAGAGGTATCTCCATCAGCTATGTCGATCGGGTCATCATCTATAACCACAGTTGCCGCTTGTTTCTCAGCAGAGTCCCCCGAGTCACTGTGACTCTCCTCTTCGGCCTCATCTGCACTGATGGGAATTTCATCTAAAAACAAAAGGGGGATTCAATTCAATCAGCCCGCTCCTAAAGCCACCAGGCCTGGGAAAACTCACCAAGGCTGGGGCTAAGATCCCCAGCCGGCTCCTAAAGCTACCAGCCCCGCACCGACATCCACCACAATGACCCACCCTCTACTCCACTTACACTACCCGGCTCAGGGCACTCCTACCCCGGCCTACGTGCACACACTCGCCCCCCTGGCTCCTCTGGACCTCCTCTGACCAGCCTGCTCCTAAAGCTACCAGCTCCGCACCGACATCCACCACAATGACCCACCCTCTACTCCACTTACACTACCCGGCTCAGGGCACTCCTACCCCGGCCCTACATGCACACCCAGATAAGAGATACATTTAACAAACCTTCAAGTTCAATCTCCTCCAGCGTCTTTCCTTTTAGCGAGGAAATGGATCCCTTCTCCATTAAAAGCAATACTTTGGATATCTTTGCAAGTTGTGTTGTTGGAACAGGCAGTCTGTAGAATTCCCTGTGTACGCGGATATCATGTCCAAGGAAGTCTGCCACCTGATCCAGCTCATTCTCCTGGAGGTTTAAGACTTGAGATAGCGTGGCCACATGTTTCCTGAGACCCGTCGACCGGAGGTGCTCGGGGTACTTTGTGTCGCACTGTGTGGAGAAACGTCTCAGGCAGTCACTTCCTCTATAATGGGTTGGTGCTTTGGGTCGTGCAAATAAGAATGGGTTTGAGGGAGACACACCACATTCTTTCCTCTTATTTGTGAGTAGTGTAAGACCATTGACAACAGGTCGGGGGAGAAGAACTGCAACTTTTCTCCCTCTTTTACCCATAATTTCCACGCGACTTAGATACCGGCAGAGCTTCTTTTCTGTGTCCGATAAACCAAGGCTTACATCCGCATGAAGTTGTTGATTATCCCTCTCCAGAAAATGTTTCAGAGGCATTTTGGAAACCTCTCCAGCTCGCCGACGGTTGAACACAATGATTTGTGTGAGCAACACCATGGCAAGACGGGCATAAGTTTGAGCATCATCTGTTTCTTGCAGTTTGCTTGTGGCCTCTTCTGCTGCCTTTTCCAAAAACTTGTGAAGTTTCACAACATCTTCAGTGAATGGTAAGGTTAACGGTTTATTAAACTTGGCATCACTCAGTGTGTTAAGGGCATTGTGAGATACATATTCTTTCCACTTGGTACTGAGCAACTTCTTAAATGTTTCAGTATACTTCACCAGCTTCTCATCTTCTGCCATCAAGCCCCGGCAGTGGATGATGTCGCAGATCTTATTCAGTGTGTGGCCGAGTTTAAGAGCAAGGCTCGGGGTTTTGTACGAAAGATTGTCATCATTAAAACCTGCTACCTTTTTGACCGCTTGTACCACTTTCTCAAAGTTTGCAGGCCTAACAGCATCTTCCAGGGTCGGCACAGAGAAATCTGTCCGCAAGCACAGCAGCAGACGTCCCACTTCTCTCAGTTTTTGTCTTATGTATTCATACTTTGTTGTATCCTGTCCATGAATGTTGTAAAGTGACTGGGCAAACTGGAGAATACAGAAGTCATTTCGCACAACTGATCCAACTTCATCCACGTTCATAACACTGAGAAGCTTCCAAACCCCACCCGAGATTTGCGCACATAAGGCGGCATCCTGAGCTGATGCAGAGCCGAGGATCCTTCTCCTTCCAGACGTCTCTTCTTGGTTTGCATCTTCGGGTTTGTGAGGGCACCTGCGAGTATGCCTCCATAGTTCTTTGCGGAGAAACATGCCTTGACAATACATGCAGTGAATAAACTTTCCATCCAAAGCTTTTTTTTTGCATCGTCGCTTCACTTTCAATTGCCCTTTCCCACTTTGTAATACTGCTTGATTATGTAAAAAGTTCCCTTTATTCCTAATTTTTTCAATCCGTTTGTTGCGCTCCTTGACATCAGTAAGGGAAAAGACTTGTACAATCTCTGCATTGGTCTTGTGTGTTTTAAGATGTCTCGATATTTTCTTCTGGGGCTTACCGCAGACAAAGCAGTAATTTATGGAACTTGTCCGCTGTGGGTCTCCTCTTCGTGGACCATTCTCTGAATGCAACTCTGAGGTGTATGAAGAACTACCTTGCTGGCTGGTTCCCGGTGCACTAGAAGCAGGAGCAAGACTTGTATCCGACTTTTGTGTCAGCCATATATTTGGATGGGGGAGCTCATCTAAATCTTCATCACCCACATAGTCTGGGTCTGAGTCTGGGTTGTTTTTTTCTTGTGCCATCTCCTGCCTTTGGTCCTTCCCAGTGTCACTCTGAAAGATAAACAGACAATACTTGAACCTACAAAGAACCACCCAGGCTGGGGCTAAGTTCCACAGCCAGCTCCTAAACCCAATACCCCGGTCCCCAACTCATCAGGGCCGGGGAAAACTCACCAAGGCTGGGGCTAAGTTCCACAGCCTGCTCCTAAAGCTACCAGCCCCGCACCGACATCCACCACAATGACCCACCCTCTACTCCACTTACACTACCCGGCTCAGGGCACTCCTACCCCGGCCTACGTGCACACACTCGCCCCCCTGGCTCCTCTGGACCTCCTCTGACCAGCCTGCTCCTAAAGCTACCAGCTCCGCACCGACATCCACCACAATGACCCACCCTCTACTCCACTTACACTACCCGGCTCAGGGCACTCCTACCCCGGCCTACGTGCACACACTCGCCCCCCTGGCTCCTCTGGACCTCCTCTGACCAGCCTGCTCCTAAAGCTACCAGCTCCGCACCGACATCCACCACAATGACCCACCCTCTACTCCACTTACACTACCCGGCTCAGGGCACTCCTACCCCGGCCTACGTGCACACACTCGCCCCCCTGGCTCCTCTGGACCTCCTCTGACCAGCCTGCTCCTAAAGCTACCAGCTCCGCACCGACATCCACCACAATGACCCACCCTCTACTCCACTTACACTACCCGGCTCAGGGCACTCCTACCCCGGCCTACGTGCACACACTCGCCCCCCTGGCTCCTCTGGACCTCCTCTGACCAGCCTGCTCCTAAAGCTACCAGCTCCGCACCGACATCCACCACAATGACCCACCCTCTACTCCACTTACACTACCCGGCTCAGGGCACTCCTACCCCGGCCTACGTGCACACACTCGCCCCCCTGGCTCCTCTGGACCTCCTCTGACCAGCCTGCTCCTAAAGCTACCAGCTCCGCACCGACATCCACCACAATGACCCACCCTCTACTCCACTTACACTACCCGGCTCAGGGCACTCCTACCCCGGCCTACGTGCACACACTCGCCCCCCTGGCTCCTCTGGACCTCCTCTGACCAGCCTGCTCCTAAAGCTACCAGCTCCGCACCGACATCCACCACAATGACCCACCCTCTACTCCACTTACACTACCCGGCTCAGGGCACTCCTACCCCGGCCTACGTGCACACACTCGCCCCCCTGGCTCCTCTGGACCTCCTCTGACCAGCCTGCTCCTAAAGCTACCAGCTCCGCACCGACATCCACCACAATGACCCACCCTCTACTCCACTTACACTACCCGGCTCAGGGCACTCCTACCCCGGCCTACGTGCACGCACTCGCCCCCCTGGCTCCTCTGGACCTCCTCTGACCAGCCTGCTCCTAAAGCTACCAGCTCCGCACCGACATCCACCACAATGACCCACCCTCTACTCCACTTACACTACCCGGCTCAGGGCACTCCTACCCCGGCCCTACTTGCACACACTCGCCCCCCTGACTCCTCTGGACCTCCGGGGACACACAGCCCACATCTCGGACCCACTCTTAAGCACCCCTCCTCGGACTACACCCCCCAACTCATCCAGGCCGGGGAAAACTCACCAAGGCTGGGGCTAAGTTCCACAGCCAGCTCCAAAACCCAATAGCCCGGTCCCCATATCATCCAGCCCGGGGATAAATCCTCCAGGCCGGGGCTAAGTTCCATTCAGAAAATACTTGATAACGTATATTTAACAAGGACTAGATACTTACCAATATATTTTCTTGTCTTCTTTGGAGTGAACTTTCTCTTGGTCCTTCTTCTTCGCATTACCATTAGATGTCTTCCGAAATCACTCAACATGCCCGGACACATATCCCGCACGTGTCCCCATAAAGAACCAATCACAATGGAGCCTTCAATACCGCCAGAGTAGGGTAGGGGGAGCACATCATACACTCCATACACAAGAAGTCAGGTTGGGGTATTATATGGACGTCAAATAAACTTTCAATTTATGGTCTTTAAAAGCTAAGAATTTAAAAAAACTTGATATGTGCATGATATATTATCATTGAGCATTAAAAGGACTTCAGAAAAACAATGAAATTATGCTCTTTATATGCTAAAAATTAAAATACAAAATCTTGGTTTATGAGGACCGTAGCATAGTCCTGCTAATCCCCTTAGGTTCTCGTAGTGCTGGTGAGTAGTCAGGTCAATTGGCTCCATAAACCATATATACAGACACACACACACACACACACACACACACACACACACACACACACACACAACATAGGAGAGGGGAGGGGGGAATAGAGAAAACAGCAGGATCTTGACAGAAGATGTCCCTGGATGAGCGCTCCCAGCCTCCAGGGGCTTACATAGGTGAGAATTATTCATGTTAAAGCTGGGGTACCTGTTTTTTTTTGGTGTTGTAGAATACATTTAGTTTTTGCCACCTCAGAGTATGTTGTAAACACAGCAAAACGCAGACCTTGTGGTATTGTCTTCACCTAAAATTTTATGGAGCAATGGATGATAGAAGTCCAATCTAAATTAGTGGAATTGATCTTTGGCATGGCCGCCCCTGCTTCACTTTTATTTATTTATTTGAGCAGTAAGTCTGCTCAAAAGGAGTGGGCCGAAGCAAAAGGCTTATAAGCGCCCACCCCAAAATTAAAAACAATAACATTAACATTAACAATCAAAGCAAGGAACGTTACACAAGATAACAAATCATAAACAAGGGAACATAAGGCAAGGTAACAGCAAATAATAAGGAACAATAATTAAAACATAATATACTACAACACTCACAATATTTGTTCGTATTTATTTGTAAACCTTATGTTAGTAAGTTTGTTTTGTATCTTTTGTACTTAGTTTCAGATTCACTTGTTCCATCCTCTTCCACTTGTCCGTAGCCGGGTCATGGGGGCAGCTAATGGAGCTGCACCAGCCCCTATGGCTCCTCCTGCAGGTGATGGGTCCCCAGAAGGACGGCCTCATGGTTCTAACCGGGCCTGTTGGTCTCTCATAAGGGGCTTCTGAACCGCTCTTTGTCTGACCCGTCACCTAGGACCTGTTTGCCATGGGAGACCCTACCAGGGGCACGAAGCCCCCGACAACAGAGCTCCAGGATCATTCAGGCACTCAAACCCCTCCACCACGATAAGGTGGCGGTTCCAGGAGGGGAGATTCACTTGTTCTTTTTGTTAAAAAGTTTTTGTATAGTGAATTATTTTTCTCACATGCATTTGCTAAACCCGTAGTCATCCAGGGACTCATTCTCTTTTTCGTTTTACAATTGCTTTCTATTTTTGGGCAGTGCAGGTCATAGAGGGTCATGAAAGTTCTTAAGAAGATATTATAAGATGCATCCACATTGGTTTCTTCTAAGAGATTTCCAGTTTTTTTTCTGCTAAGCTGACTTTAAAGGCGTCTTGCGCATTATCAGATTTAACAATCTAATACATTTAGTGACATGAGTTTTTTCATCTTTAGTTTTCCTATTTTTTAGGTTATTTAGAACAAAAACAGGTAGGTGATCACTTGCATCCGTTACTAGAATCCCACTTGGAAGGTCTTTGCTGAGAACATTTGTAAATATATGATCAAATGAGCAACTGTGTGGAGTTATTCGTGTTGGCCTGGTTATTTTAGGATACATAGACTGTATAGAGTAATTAAGAAATGTTCCGAGGGCCTGTGAGTTTTTATTTTAAGTAAATCAATGTTAAAATCTCCACAAAGAAGCACTTCCCTTTGTCCCAAATTTGAAAATAATCCCTCCATATAATCTGTGAAGGTGTCAACTTTGGATCCATGTGTTCTATAGATGCAATTTATTAATATGTGTTTCCTTTTTTCAATTCCATGAGGCCATCTACAGTTAGTCATATTTTCAACAACTTTTGTCTGCATGCCGTTAACATATAGCGCAACCCCACCCCCTATTTTGTGGTTTCTGTTTGCTTTAAACATTTCATATCCTTTTATGATGAAGTGATCAGGTTTGTCATCATTTAGCCATGTTTCTGAAACTGCTATAACATCAAAGGGGGTGCTGAATTGATCTATGTTCTCGAAATTTGCATACAGACTCCGACTGTTTAGGTGAATCACAGATAAGGTTTCCTTCCGGTTCATTTTATTTTGTATTTCACAGTCCCTATAGTATTTGCACATACTGTTTATAGAAGTTTGTATCAGGATCAATATCATCAGTTATCTGGTTTATGTTTTGTTCAGCGAAGATGGGTGTATTTAGTTTTTGATTTATAGAATCATTTCTACGTGACTCATTTTCAGAGGACGATTCATTGTTGGTATTGTCAGTCATAACAGTGATTTAGGGAATGTCAATGGGGCACATTACCTCCTTTTGTATTTTTCCAAGTCATGCAAATCTTTTATCCATAAAACCTTGGCCTCTTCTGGGTAAGCCGTTCAGTTTTATGAATATTCTACAGTTTGTTTTCCATGTATCCTGAATTTTCCTTTCTTTCTTCAGCAAACGTGCTTCCTTTGCGATGTATGCATTTTTCTTGGCCAAACGTTCATTTAGATACACATTTGTTCCTTTGAGTTTTCGACCCTGTTTGAGCACTGCAGTCTTTTTTTTCTGTTTAGGAACCGGCCTATCGCAACACTTGGACATTGGTTCTTTTTGGACAAGGGGTGACAGGCTTCCATGTTCTCTTTCTGAACACTGAAACGACACAACCTGTTGCTCCAGTGATTCCTGGACCATCTCCGCGTGTTCTTCTCCTGAGGTGACAGCCCTTGCGTATGATCTTGGCTTAGGATCCAAGCCCGTGATAATTAGGTCATTGATTCTTGTGTACTGTTCAAGATCTGCAAGACGTCTTTCCAGGGGAAAAAATATGTTATCCTTCTCCTCGTTTATAGTTTTTAAGGCTTTGATTTTTTTCCATTAGCTCTAATATTGATGTTTTGTTGTTTTGCAATCATGTCAGTTTGCTCCAGTACTTTGTTGTGCGATTTCTTGATAACCTCAAGTTCTTCCTCCACAATCGCCTTTTTGGGGGGCATCTTAAAGTTGTTAGCACACTCGAGTGTTCGCAGGACTCACCGGGTATTTCTGGCCGTCCACCAAAACGGGTGCGAGGACAAACACCGCATCGGTTAGCTAGCTCCCCAGCTAGCCACTTGCAGTGTAGGTTGTAGCCTTGTCTTGTTTCAAGCAGCCGCGGTGATCCGGTCGATACCCAGTCCTGGTTCCTCGAGAGCGTGGACGGTTTCCCCTTGTGTGCGGTTTGCGGTGTATATTCCATAGAGTTGTGGCAGTGGGCTAATCGCTGTCAATACAATCGTGTAAACACGTTATTGTTTATTGGTCACTGGTAGGGGCTAATTTACATAAGTAGGTAAAGGTGAGTGGGACGCCAGGCTGCGAGGGCATATATTATTATTTATTTTTTTACCAGCGATTTGAGAGGCTGCACAAAATGTCTTTGCTGTCTGTATGCTTACTTCATTGTGTGAATAAACCACCTCAAAAGCACGTTTTTGGAAACATCAATTCATTTTTTTGATCTGTTAAACTGCTTCAAGCCTATCCTTGACGTAGCCTCAGTTGCCCTTTGAAAAGTTTGATTGTTTCAGTTTGTTATGGACAAATAGCCACTACAGCTATAATAATGTGATTGTGCTTTGTATGTGTTCTATGGCAGGAGAGCTGCTCGGTATGGAGTATCTGTACAGTCAGTCTGGGAAATCCCTGTCTGTTATGGATAACCCGGAGGAGGAGGATCGGCTGGTGGAGCAGATGGACGATGAGGTGGTGCAGGACGAAGGCTTCGTTAAGGAGGAACCAGCGGACCTCACAGTGCCAGTCCTCTTTGACCCCATTGAGACTGTCCCAGTCCTCACTGCAGCCACCCACATCCAGTCAAGGACAGCGGCGCCCTGCTCAGCCTCCTCTGCAGTCTCCTCGACAGCCTTCTGCCCAGCCAAGTGCTGCCTCTGGTCCTGCAACATCAACAGAGTCCAGTGTTGAAGACCAGACTCCTTCCTCTAAGTAAGCTGCTCATTATTAGTTTCTATGTGCTTTTACACTCTGACATTTAACATGCTGTGTATTGTTACTGTAATACTTCCCTGCAGGCTCCTGTTCTTGGACCCAGTGGCGTCGCGGGCTGGGATAAGGTGCAGGATCTGGCTGAGTACCTGGTGTCCCTCCGTCAGGCACTCTACCTGGACGATCAGCAGGTCACAGAGGTCATCCATCTGTGGACTGCTCTTCCTGATGGGGACAAGAGGAGGTTCCACTATCAGCCCAGACACCAGCCCAAGCTGACCCATGGACGCTTCAAGCCGCCAAAAAACACAGGAGTGACACCAGGTGTGGAGAGTGTGAAGAGGTGCCTGATCGGTCATCCAGGGGGGCCGGCTCAGTGGCCCAGCACCAGCCGTTTAGTTGAGGCCATGTGCATCAAACTGTGTGCACTGCACAAGTCCCCAACTAAAAAGGATGGAGTCCGTCTTCCTCGTTGGACGAAGGTGCTCAACTACCACCACATCCGAGACCTGGTGCTGAACTGCCACACTCTGATGGAGGCCACGTCACTTCAGCTGTTTGTGCTGAATCAGAGGACTCTCCCTCAGTGGTAAGCACAATAGCATAATGTTTTACATTGACATTTGAAAGAAAAGGATAGCAGTTATTCATAATTAATAAAAAAATGTGTCCTTGCTGCAGAGGACCGGCTCGCTGTGGCCAGCTCACAGCTTCCTGCTCCACGGGAAAGGCTGGATGAGGTTCCCTCTACATCACGGGCCCGGCACGAATTTGTCCTTCCTCCAAACAGAGCGGGACAGGCTCCTAAGCTGCGGCCTGGCAAACGACCTGCCAGTGCTACAGTTGTGCGGCCCGTCACCCCAGCAGCTCCTCCTCTTCCTTCAGTTCCTGCGCCACTGCCCCAATTTTTTGTACTGAACCCTGTGCCCACGCTGATTTCCACAAGTGCAGGTGGCCCTTCAGCTGCTCCTCTCCTGGCTCCAACTCCTGGGTTTCCTGCCGCACCAGAGGTTCCTGCTGCCACTGCCCCAGTGTCTGTGTCCCGCTTCACGCAGAGAAACAGACGCAGGGCAGAAGAGGAGGCCAGTGGAGCTCACAAAAGGAGATATGTCCGTGAAGCGGCATTTAACAAATGCTCCAAGTGTGGCCAGCCCAAAACCAAGGAGTTTGGCCACAGCCGGTTTGGCGGTGCCACCTTTTGCCCCAGTGTCTCTGGTGGCAAATCTTTAGAGGAGTGGCTGGTAGAACAACGCCAGCAGAAAAAACATGGAAAGCCACCACCATAATAATCATAATCCTAGAAATACTAGACTGTAAATATGTAAAGACATCATGATACTTACCTCAGCTGCAACTTAGTTAGTTTATTTATTTGAGCAGTTTGTCTGCTCAAAAAGAGTGGGCCGAAGCCAAAGGCTTATAAGCGCTCACCCCAGAATAAAAACAATAACATATACATATAACAAATCATAAACAAGGGAACATGGGTAAGGTAAGAACAAGTAATAAAGAACAATAATTTAAAAAAAAATAAAGAAACAACAGCAAAAGAATGTACAACACTCACAATGTTCGTTGGTATATTAGGAATATGGACTCTTTATAAACCTTTTTAAAATGTGCCACATTTTTACAAAGTTTGATACTTTCATCTAGTTTTTGCCAAATTTCAACACCACGTCTCGTGGGACACATACTTTTCAAGGTTGTTCTGAAGTACTGTTTATCAAAACGAGATCTTGATACTTCCCAGTTGTCATTACCATCCTCAGTATAATTTTAATTTGGGTTTAAATTATCATCATCATTATTATTATCATTATTATTATTATTATACATTTATTTAATTGAGTTATATGTGAAGTATGATGTACAACTAATTGATGTCGAAATGTAAATACTCTCACCATATTACCAACCTGATCCTGTACAGCCATTAGTGTAAATAAACCTTTATACTGACCTCAGAAGCTACTGTAACAAATATGTAAATACTCTCACTTGTTTACTCGTCATCATCTATGCCAGTAAATATTGTTTGTAAATACAGTCAGTGTTCTTTTTTTCCATCTTTGTGTTATGTCTTTACGTTTAATGACGATCTGTACAGCTTGCTCCTCTATGCGGCGCCGCCCATAACAAAATTGTGGTCGTGTGTGTGTGTGGTGGAAACAGAAAGGTCTGGGAGATACGTGCACGTAGATAGTGGCGTGCGCGGCCGAGTCGCGCTATGTGGAACGACGGCTATAGTGGGTGCCTGAACTGGGGCCCCATGCTGCACACCTCTCTCCAATCCAATCCGCTCTTCATTTTCAAAATCGTATCCGCCGCCATCCTCTCTACCCACCTCCCCCTTCCACCACGGCGTCCCGTGAAACTGGAAGTCATCCCTTACCGCCGCGCTCTAAATAACCGGGAGCGCTCTTATCTCGGCGCGGTGGGCCTCAGATTAGCTCCCCGGGCTGATTGTGCGAGCTGCTCCAGGGGGCTGTGTCAGAACAAGCCTGTGGAAGCACATGCACTACAACAAGATAAAAGTGGGGCGTATAAATATAACTGGGGGGGGGGGGGGGGGCAGTGGGAGGGTGGGTGTGGGAAAACTACAGGAATAGAAAGAAGAGGGAAAAAAAAAAATCACGACAAACCCGCAGAATGGTTCCCGTTTTGTGTGGTTCAATGGAGGAGTAAGGATGGATGAAAGCAGAAGAAGTCTAGTGATTGAATATTAGCAGTCAAGTTAATGCCCAAGTGCCTCAATACACCGCTCCGGGTCTGTTCATGATGAGAGAACAGTATTGTAATGTGATATAAAGCTCTAAAAAGCATCATTCTTACCCCTTTAAAATACATTTTTGAACATGATTTTCTGAGGAAACCATTTCATAGGAATGGGTGATTTTTGAAAAAAACAAAACAAAATCACGACTATAAAAAATACATGTGGCCTTTCCTGCACTGGTACGTAAATAGATGCTGTGCTCGTACTCGAAAGTCCTGCTGCAGAGGCAAAGACAAGTCAGGCCCAATCTCAACTGGGGGACAACGGATGCAAAATAGCCCAAGGCTACAATCCGGTGTGGCTTGTTTACATGCATGAGACCAATATATGTTCATTAACATGCACTGTCCCAACCAAATAAACCAATAAATAAATATAAAAAAATAAATAAAAAAATTCTCCCCCTTAGCCCTCCGCTTAGCCTTTCCCCCTCCGTTTTGCACGTTCGAGAGACGAAGGGGTGTCCCAATTCTATTTTGCGGTGAGGGGTAGGGGTGAGGGAGTGTGAAGAAATTCTGTATTTGATGTTAACATGAAAGTATTACATTTACAGTTGACTGTTAAATCTGTGTTGGTTGAAATGTTAACTCTTTAAAACCCTGAGATCCAAGCTGACCTAGGGAATTGGTGTGTTTACCAACCCCCAAGAAAGGAAAGAATTGGAGCACTGAAGCTTGAAAAGCAAATGTCCATAGTTAACGATTAACTGTTGTGGTAATCTCAGTTTGAGTCATAACGCTGTAAAGTCTTGTTTACTGATGGAGGATCCCATGATCTTTTGACCCCCACATGTCCTGGGCTCAGGAAAGGGGGGGGGGGGCAAAGAGTGGGTGTGCTTATTTTTCTTAAAGAGTTTGTTGAACACAATGTATCAATGAGTTTGAATAAAAGACAGGCTGGCTGCTTGACAGTCTTTATGTCATGGTTGGAGGTGGCGTGAGGAAAAATAGAACCCAAAATGCAGGACTGCAACGAAACTGGTGATGTTTAATAGACAAAAAACAAAATAACAAAATCCAGAGACACAAACCGGGGCTGACGTAGACAATGACACGACAAAGGACAAGGGAAACACAGGGGTATAAATACATGAGGAAACAGGTGAAACACATCAGACCAGGGCAGGCAATCAACACAAGGGAAGCAAAGCAAAATCACAAGGACAGAACACACATGTCAAAATAAAACACTGGACTAAACCAAAGACAACATACAAAACCAGGGGAACGAAAGACGAAACATGACACTTTACTCATCTCCCGGATCCGAGAATAAACCTAATGTCTAAAAGATGTGTGTATTAATCTGTTATTATTTCTGAGGCAGAAATAACAGAGCGTTTCCAGGTCTGTTATGTAAACAGGCAAAATTCCCTAACAGGGAGAGGGCCACATAGCCCTCAAAGCGAGGGTTTTTCAGATGCACACTACAGACCAAGGGGTAGGAGGAGTTTGACAAAACACGGAAATAAGATGCGAAATGAATTCACAAATTTCATCAATAAGCACTCTTACAACATTTATAAAGCTGCGGAACGCTTCGTAACTATTCGCTTTGTGCAACAATTAGAACAGTCCATTGCTATAAACCTGTCAGTTCTACATTTTTCGCTTTGTTGCTGCGAATGCTCTGTTTATTCGTGCTGTATTGCCTGACTTTGGAGTTTCTTTCCACACTTTCGATACGTCGCTATTGTCATGACACACGGGGTTCAGTGACTCGTTGCTGCGCCTGCTGTCTCCCCGTGCCGCTCAGGCCCGGGGCTCAGAGCAGAGTCTGGTCTACCTCTACCCGTCCCGCTATGAGTGCACTATGAGCGGATCGGCTGATCTCTCGCACCTCTGGCTAATGGGCTGCAGCCACAGGGACCCGGAGGCAGAAGCAGCGACACACGGACAGGGGGAAGGAGAATGTAGCGCCGGATGAAGCAGAAATAGATGAAATCTGTAGGGTTTGGGCTGAGACAGAGTCCTGTTGTTTAGGTGTTACAAAACAGCATCAGTCTGGTTCAGTAGAAACATGCTATAAGTAGGGGCTTGCTTTTTTACATTTGCTTTCATATAAATGTGTTCTAATTGATACAAAAAAAAAAAACATATGCAACTAAGATACCATTCCAAACTCACATAACCTTAATCATCTAAGTTAGTTATAAAATGCAGTCAAATGGAGGGCTGTCCCATTTCTTAGGGCAGTCTTTTCAACCCTCGCCCTTAGCCTTCTGTTTCAAGGTGTAGGAAAGGGCGAGGGCATTCAGCTTCGGCCTCGTAGATCCACTAAAAACAAAGGGGGTAAATATGGATTTAAACAAACTTCGGCGCCCTGAGATGAGGCGGACTGGAGACAGCATAGGCATAGGCTCCACAACATGGTAGTGTTTGCTAGACACTCTGGAAAGCATAGACATTAAAGAATCACCTCTGTGTATCCTGTGGTTAAAAGAGCTTCAGAGACATCCATCTGCAAGAGTTCAGCTCAAACAGTCTGTCTTCTAAAGGTAAGGCTGGGCTTTCAAGATGGAGTTTTACAAAGTTTATTATCTTTGGACTGTCATCATGAGTTGTTTATTTGAGCAGATCTGAATGATTTCAATGATAGCCTACAGTCCAGCGTTTCCTTTTGGTTAGTTTTAGTTTATTTGTTTATTTGAGCAGCAAACACTCTGCTCAAAAGGAGTGGGCACCCCCAAAATCAATACAACTAAATCAATACAATTAAAAGCATCAACAGAAAGGAAGCACAATTACAACAACGGCCGTGTTTCATGTACGAAGTCTAGTACAAAGCAAGTGACAAAAAGGCCATTACTTAATTACAGATGGTTATCGATGCCAAACGCAGTTAACATTCCCGAAGGTCACTAGTTTTGTGTTAAAAAGAACATTAATTACATCCATGATCTTGCTACTTCCCAGTTGTCCTTCCTTGATATGGTATTGATTAGTGTACAATTTTGCTTGGTTGCCTCCTCTTTTTTTACATTTTTTTTCATGTACAATGAATTATGTAATATGTAAGCCCTGCATAGTGTAGTGCATTAAAAAGCCAAGGTGTAGAGCGGGTCCATTAAAGAGGGCAGTAGCTCCTCATCAACAAACCCCCACCCAGCTGATTTGGTAGATGATGTTCCTATGCTGTCTTGTGCGTTAAAAACAAGGTATACGAGCCCATTGGGAGGGTCCCTCTCAACAGATTTGGAGCTTGCCTACTCTAATTCTCTATTTGCAATTTTGAGCAATAGAATAACAACTGTTCAGAGCAACAACTCTCTTCCTTAATTAATTGAATACAAATTAATCCTACTGCTCCCCTAGAGACAATGCATTTCTTCTTCTCTATACTTTTCAAAAGTCTTTTGTTTGTATTTATATTTTAACAGGTTGCTCTTTGGATATTGTTTCAACTCCATCTCCAAATTTTACCACAATTTGACCCCATTTTCAGTCGGGCTAAAACTTTTCAAAGTTGAGCTATGTTTCTGAATCCTAAAGTTCAATTCATCACGTAATTCATAACAACCAGTACGTTCTTGGAACCTTCTTTGTATTTGGCTTGGTAACAGTTTGTACCTTGCTTTGTATAACATCTGTACAGTTTGGAACTCAACAATGTCACAAAACTTCAGGATTTTTTATTTTAAAAATAATGAGTTTGTGTGGTTCAAAAACCCAACTTTATGAATTAATCGAACAGGTATTTTTTGTAGCATTATTATTGGTTTTAATACCCCGAACCACAGTGCAATAATTTAAATAGGGCAGCATAAAAGAACAGTATAACATACGTAGAGCTTTGATTTTAAAAATGTGCTTTGCTTTTGCTATTACTGCAATGCTTCTAGAAATTTTAGTAGTTATATATTTAATGTGAGATTTCCAAGTAATTTTATCGTCTATAATAACTCCAAGAAATTTGATTTCATGCACACACTATATGACAACACTATATCTGAATTGCTTCCTGAGCATTGGGATTACAGTTGCCAAACATCATCGTTTTGCTTTTACTCAGATTTAGAGATAATTTATTTTGTTTGAACCACTTGTTGAAACTTTTGAGTTCCAAGTTAACAATCTGACACAGTTGTTGTAAATCGTCTCCTGAAAAATATTTGTATCGTCAGCAAACAAGATGAATCTAAGCTTTTGAGAAGTTTTACAAATGTCGTTTATGTACATATTAAACAATTTGGGGCCCAGAATGGACCCTTGAGGTAAACCACACACAATTTCTTGACAACTCGACTGATAATCACCTATTTTCACACATTGTTTTCTATTTTTTAAGTAACTGGTAATCCACTGTAGAGCTTCTAGTTTATAATTAATATGTCATAATTTAAAGTAAATGTAAGTAAATGCTTTTAATAACCCTATTGCATATTTCTTGTTATCTACAGCAATAGTTGTTTCTTCAATTATATCAAAGAGCGCGTGTGAGGTTAAGTGATTATTCTTATAACCAAACGGATTATCAGAGAGTAAGTTATTTCTTTCAATAAAGCTGTCAAGTCTAGAGTTAAAAACCTTCTCTAAGATTTTTGTGAATTGCGGTAAAAGGGAAACAGGCCTGTAGTTTGTAAAGAGATGTTTATCTCCTGCCTTGAACAGAGAAATCACTTTTGCTACTTTCATACTATCAGGAATTTGTCCAGTTTGCAACGATAAATTACAGATGTATGTTAACGGCTTAGAGATACTTTCAATAAGTTTTCATATCTATGTCATAATAATCTGACGAGGTTTTATTTGACCAGTAACAATGACCAGTATCTCCTTTTCTCCACAGATTTGAGGAACATTTTTATATTTTTTTATATTTATCCTCAGCTTCTTTTGTTCTGTTATTTATAAAGTTTTTGTAAAGATAATTTTTTTTCTTGCGCCCATTTAGCAAACCCGTTTTTACAATATTTCTTCATTGGGCAATTTTGGTCATATACTTTTGGAAATACTCCCGTAAACTCATCATATGCCTTATTACTGTCATTATCTCTGTATACAATACTCCAGTCTTGAGCTAATAGCTCCTTTTTAAATGCATCAATCGTTTTCTCTGTTTTAAGCCTTCTAAAAACCAATACATGTTTTCTTGTTCATTTCTTTGATGATTATTTTTATATAATACAAAAACGGGAAGGTGATCACTGATATCATTTACCATTAGTCCGCTGACTGTATAATTTCATTAGAAAAAATATTATCAATTAAAGTGGCACTGTGGGTTGTAATTCTACTCGGTTTAGTTATTAGAGGATACAAGCCCATACTGAATAAAGTATTTATAAATTCGTCAGTCTTTTTATGTTTATTTGGATTTAGCAGGTCGATATTAAGATCTCCCCCCACAAACATGACTTTCTGATTTGAGCTTGAAAAGTGCTCCTCCATCCAATTAGAAAAAAACTCGGTCAGAGCCAGGAGCTCTATAAATACAAGTTACAATAATATTTTCCCTTGTAATTTCATGGCTATACCCCCGCCCTGCTTGTTTTTTCTGTTCATGTTTATAAACTGACGGAACATAGCATAGAATTAGTTTAGTAAAATGGTGTTATACTGTTAAAAGCTCATTGCGGGACTTATTATTGTCTACATCAAGCACAGTGCATAAACACACTCTATTCTTGCTCTATCGCTCTATAATCGCCTATTCCTCAGTCAAAGCTTATCACAGGATGTGCGGGAGTTCAGCACACGTCGGTCTGCACCCAGTGGCAACTTACTGGAATGCGGAGGTCATCACACGTCTGTCTGTATCCAGTGGAGCACGAGGTGAGCACGAGGTGGATGACAACTGCGAAGCTGCCCCCCCTTGGGAACGTCTGCACAATTCTATGTACAAATGTATGAGCTAGGAAAGATACAGCAGAGAGAGAGAATGAACTCGGCCGAGGAATGACCTCTCCGAATGGCTCCTGCTGCATTCGATAGGGCTAGATAGCGCTCAATATTCTGTTTAGAATTGTAAACGTGAGGGTAATAAATTTGCTTATCTAAAAACCTTCACGACTGTGTGGTGTCCATTCTGTGATCGACGGAATCAACGAATATGACGGCATCTACCTTTTGTTAATTAATGGAGTCAGGTTTACGTTATATTTAAGAGAGTAATTTCCTGTGTGAGATGCCCACAAAACTCATAACCTTCAATGGATAACTCACTTTCTCTGTCAATATGAATCGATGTTGAATGTAAAATTACATTGAATGGTTTTGAAAATAGTTTTAAATAGCTCTTATTGTGATCAAAATTTGCATAAAGGCTTCGACTGTTGAAGTGGATAATAGAGAATGCGTTAACGTTTTTGAATATGCAATTGTGGAGATCCTCAGTGTAATACTGACAGTCATTAACAGTTCTAGTAAAAAAGTTGTTTTCAGGGTCGATGTCAATCTCAGTGTTCTGTAATTCATATTGCTGGTATTTAAAGTCCAGTTCTAATGCTTCAGTAATTGTCCTTATTGAATGTTCTAAATCGGAACTTCCCATGCTAGATGTGTTAGATGTCATTTGAAATGAAGTGCTTCAACGTACCAGAATTGTGCAGCTGTCTTAATGATGGATCGGTGTACTGCTCCGAGGGTGAATGACGAGTTTATCGTAGTGCGGGATGGCAATGTCCCCCTCCCAAGCTTTCAAATCTGGCAGCAGAGCTTTCCTTTTTCCTTCGGACAGCGTCTGTGTAGTCTTCGTTAATATAGATATTTGTTCCTTTCAGTGCTTATGGACGTTGGAGTATGGCGACTCGATCCTTGTGGCGCAGCAGCAACCACTATGTGCCTCGGTTTTTCGCCCACTCCGGGTTTGCTCCTCCACCGGCCGCTCCAAGTGTAGCTTCTCCGTGAGAACTTTTCTGATTTTTTCTTCCGTGTCGGTCCACGTTTCACTGGGTGACTCAGCAATTCCGTCAAACACGAGATTGTTCCGTCTGGACTGTCCTTCAAGGTATTCCAATTGATCTGTTATTGTCAGTAAACTGTCACAGACTTTGAAAATGTCCAATTGCATTGTGTCGCTGCGCTCAGCTTGTTTAACAGCGTTTGCCTTCAGATCATCAACGTCTTTTTGTGTGTACTGCAGGCTCACTTTCACTTCTTGGAATTCCTTTGTCAACGAGTCCAATCTGGTGTTAATATTTTCCACGAAAACTTTGAGACAGCTTTGGAAATTGTCTCTTTGTTGCTGCAATAGCGCCGTGAAAGCGTCTTTATTTGGCTGAGTGACACGCACGTTTCCTCAAGCTTTTCAGATTTTGCCGATTTGGGTGGCATATTGGCGCTGTGTCCAGAGAGGAGGGTAAGCAGTTAAGATCGCAGATAAAATCTAATAAAATGGCACCATAAAATGCTGGATAAAAACACTCAAATGTGAATTAAAATTAATAAATAAGTGTGAGTAAAAGCTCAGCTCTAGGCAGCTATTGACAGGTGACTTCATCAGCTCGCACATGCGACTTTTTTTCATATTAAAAAGTCTAAAGTCAACGAGTTCAGCATGAAAGTAACCAGAACGTTGAGAAGGAAGTTTTAAGCTCACAATAAAAAGGTAGATTTGACATGGTCGCTCTCTTCTCTCATCTCTTTCTGTCTCTGCGCCTCCGTCTGCCGCCCCGGGGTTGGTCTCTGAGCTACTGTCTGATTACAGCCCTCTGACCCGGAGTCCCCCTGACTCACTGAGCTCCGCAGCATCGGGCGCTTCATACACAGGGAGAGATCAGAGCCAGGTTAAAGCGCGCCCAGACACAAATATGAGCCGAGAATGAGGGGAGGTGACTGGGGAGGAGGAAGAGCAAGAGAAAGCGTGTGTGTTATTGGAAAAGAACCGTGGAGAATACAGAAAAGTCTACGAAGGGGTGTGGAGACAGGATGAGGACAAGCGTTTAAAAGAAAGCACATGTAGGCTTTGGTTATTTTTTATATATTCATTTACTTGCTTTATTTATTTATGTGACGGGGAAAAAGTGTGTACATTCAACACACTACTGCGTTTGTAGCCAAGGGTCATTTGCAATGTCCGTCTATAGAAGGGTTTTTAACGTACAACTTTACAAAAAAAGCATTCACTCTTACTCAATAAAGTGAAAAAATATGGAATTAGAAAATGGGTCTATACATATCAGGTAAATCTTGAATTGTTTGTGGTGTCCCCCAGGGGTTGGTGCTGGGGCCAAAACTGTTTAGTGTGTACAATAAAGACATTTACATGCAATGTAATTTAAAAATGAATGTGAAGTTGGTGTCTCTTTAAAACATGCTTGATCCCCAAACACCAATTACTATTTGTACTCCTTTAAGGCGAGACACTAAAGGTGAATAGGGGGGTAATACATTTTGAGGTATCAATTTAGATTTTTTTTTTACTGTAGATTACTGATATAAACATGAGGAGGAAAAATTATTGCGAGTTTTCTGTCATTTTATGTTCATACATTTTTATTGATTTATTGATTTATTTGGTAGGGACAGTGCAAGTTAATGAACAAGCCACACCGTCGTCCCCCATGCGCACTCTCAAATACACTCTCATTCATCCTGGTCTATTGTACATGTTTTTAGTGTACAATAGACCATTATCAGGCTGGGAATTAAATATTTAAAAAATCTCTATGGGAAAAAAAATTAAATAAATCCTTCATCTTGTTAAGTCCAAGGCTGTAAAGTGTGGAGTCTGTAGTAGCAACTAAAGTGTAGATGTTGTTGCAAGAGTGGAATGAAAACTTCATTTGGAGAAAACGGGCTCTAAAGTTTTGTAACATCTGCACAATTGCGTGTCTGCCGCCGCCTTTTATGCCACTGCTGTCTCCCTCAAATTAAATGTGGGAAAAGGCAGTTGTGGCGCAATGTTGTAGTTACTTCCTGGAAATTTCCAGCATCGCAAAGGGTAATTTTGGTCTTTTTTATATTGGCATTAAAGCTAAGATGTTACGGGAGAAAACTAGCTTGAAAATTCTCAACATTGACAACTGCGAGAAAAATCATTTGTTTATAAATCTCACACATTTAGTGTCTGAACACCTTCTGAAGCCAGTAGCTAGCGTACATAGAGCTGCTGTGTTTTACTCTCTGTAAGAAGCACACTCTCACTCTCCTGTTGTCGTGCAGCACACATCTGTCAGAGCTGAACGCTGAGTGCTCTTGTGTACAGTGCGTGTTCATGAAGAATGGCCTACCTGCTGATATCTCCCAAGATGCAGTGCAGTGCTGCGCTGCGCTCAAACAGCCAGTGGAGCAGTCATTACGGAGCAGAGGGAAACCTGGCACGGCTGTCACGCCGCGGTTCGCCACTTCACATGGGCTCACCGCTGCTGAGCTATGCAGTAACGCCGCCACACGGGGAAAGTCATCTCGTCGCTCATCAGGACGGGCTGTTTAGGAGCTTGGAAGGGGACATGCCATATGCTTATGGCCATGTTGTTTGGCCACATTGTAGAAGTGAAATAATTAGGGCTGGGACAAAATATCGGATCGGACTTGGATTGCAACACTTTGTGCTGCAATACCAAGTATCGATACTTTATCAAGTATCGCAATACTTTCAATACTTGTGTTTGGAGGCATTTTTTTTATCATACCTTGGCCTTGGTGGGAATCGAACCCAGACCTTCTAGCTGTGAAGCACGAGCGCTAACCGCTGTACTACTGTGCGTTATAAGTGATTTACCTCAGGCGCACTGTGGAGTGTGTCAGACTGTTTTTAATGCAGGCTAGCTCTTACCATAAAAATGCTTTAGCCTTGCCCTAGCCTAGCGCCACTAGACTCTTCAAATATAAGAACTGCGTGAATTTAAGAAAAAAATATATCAACAACAATGTCAAAAAACCCGAAATATCCCATTAAAGTTTGGAATACACCTGAAAACGATATTGTAAGCATTATTAACGTTACTTGCACTTCACGGTCACTAATTACCCGTGTGCAGATTTAATTCGGTCCTTGCGGTAATTTGTAAGGTTTTTAAAGACAACTCAACTCGGACTCGGGTGGAAGTGCGTCACTGTTGCAGAACCAAATACATCGCTTTAAATGTTCTAAACAAAACAATTGTAATCTGAATGGAAATAAAACTTTACTAAACAAAAAAAAAAAAAACCTTTTGGACTTACATGTCGGGTTTACAGTGCTTGATCTCATAGATCACACTTTATATTTTTCAATCAGTTTCAGAGAAAGTGTTTTGGTGTCAATAAAATATAGCCTTTGTGACATTATTGGCCAGAGAAATCAGCCTGCTGTTTAGTAATTTACTACCTGTTCATCAAATGTAGTATTATTTTGAATGTAAGTTTATTGGTTGTTCGACATTGGTTACAAATAACAACTATTTAATGGGCTGCATTCATGTTATAGAATTCCATTTCAGTTGGAGGGCAGGGGCCAATACTACAAAATGGGAGAGAAACAGTTTTTGAAAGAAATTTCCAGAAAGCAAAATGTCCACATGTTATCCCTGATCATTATTCACGCTCATGTTTTTTTGTAATACTGTCTCCACTTTTGGACACCTTTTATAAGGAAAAAAAATTGACAATAGTTCATAAGAGCTGGAAGAGAGGAATTAGAACTTTGTGACAGTTTTTGTTGCATGTGATTTGTCCCAGGAATTACAGAGAAATTAGCAATAAAATCAAGACTAGAAATCTGCATTTTGACAGTCACCATATTTACCGCCATGGAATTCTTCACTGCCCTCCATCTCAATTTGGAACCAGGCTCTTTGGAACGTTGTGAAGTCATGTGAACGCAACCTATCGTGTTTGTTTTTTCCCTTTTAAAAATTACGTATTTGACCAGAGTGTAAAAATCTAATCAGTGATTTGTTAAATTACTGTTGCACCAATTGAGAGCATGTAAACCAAAACATTTGGTTTCAGGTGGCCCCTCACGCTTTGACTTGAATCGCCAGCTCAGTGTCTTGAGTTTATATCCTGTACCCTATACTAATGGTAAATAATTATTTTAGACTTTTAAACTCCTGCCTTATTATCCTACACACTCAGACTTTTTTGTAATACTAATTAATGTAATATGTGCCCTTTAATGTACTGAGACACTAAATAGAACAAAATAAAGAACGCACATCAGGGCCAACCCTATGAAAAGATGATATATTGAAAATTCTCATAAGTAGTTATCCTGACTGATTGCCTTTTTAAAATAAATTTAGGGCCAAACACTCATTTTGAGTTCTTTTATGTTCCAAAAATCTTTAATCAAGCTTTTCTATGTTGAAATACACAATATCTTATTTAACTCCTAAAAATTCGGATTCAAGATTTCTGAACTAAATAAGACTAATATTTATTATTATACGACTGTAATGCAAAGTCGATGACTTAAAATAAGTGGGGGAAAAATAAGATTTAAAATCGTGCCAAGTTGCAGGATATTTACAGTGGGTGTATACTAAACTGAAGTACAAGTAAACTTTAAGTATAATTTTCTGTAAACCTAGAGTATACTTAACATTAACCTGGTGAAGTATATCTTGTATAAGTATAAATGGCAAACTACAAGTGAACGTACACTTTCTTATTTTTTTTAGTATACTTGAAGCATACTAGAGTATACTACTTTTTGTTACGGTTTTACTCGTATTGATTTCCGCCCCATTGTAAAATCCTCTGCCTCCTACAGTAAATCATGTATTACAGCTACCACTGAACAGAAAACAATCCAACATCTCTGCATGTTCACACAATGGCCGCTCTGCGCTCTGTTTGGCCTGATTCCGCTGCAGGTGGCTGCCAGACAAAAGACGCACTTCTGCAGAGCCCCGCATCGGAAATAACTGCACTTAGCCCGGCACGTCCCAGCACGGCTCGCATCTGTTATGTCTGTCAAAACTCCGCTCTAATGTGCCTTCTTGGACTGTGGAGTGCGCTGATGACGGCCTACCCTGTGAGCCCGGCGAGCCCCTTCACACCCTCTTACTCTTCCAGTTTTGCAGACAGATTTTAACGCTCCAACAAAAGGTCAGATCACAGCTGGGCAGCTTCACGCTGTGTGGGGTTTCTTCAGATGGAGGTAAGTCTGTTTTTATATTGCACGCTGAATAGGTTTTTGTGAAAACCTCAGATTTGAGGTAGATTGATAACTATGAGCATTTATGAATTATTGCAGCAGGAATAAAGAATCTCCTAAGTGCTCTGTCTTGCAGTGCATGGAGAGATCATGTGTTTTTTTTAAATTATTATTATAGTTTTTACAACACGCTACTTTGTTTAACAAATATATACAAGAGCGGCATAAGTATGTCTGTGAAGACTCTCAGTCGTACAGGAGTTGGCCATCTTAGGTGAAGGTGCTTAAATCATCTTCTGTATTATGTAGTTGAAGTGTAGGACGTTTCGCCCCCCATCCAAAAGGCTTTGCAAGCGACACTTAAGTTTCCAACTCACACGCGGAATGGATGAGGACTCAACAACCCTACTCTCACTGAGTTTCAGTCTTAAAGACTCTACTCTCTCTCTCTCTGAGAGCTTGACTGATTGATTGATTGATTGATTCTAAGCACTCCAACTGTTGAAGGCTGTGATCAAGTATCCGTACTCTCCATCCTGGTTGTTCTTGACACGAGCAGCACTGGCTGTGTCGTCTGCGTCGAAGCTTCTAAGTGTGGCACATCAGACGAGTAGAACGTGAAAAGGAAAGGAGCCAGCACAGGTCCTTGTGGAGAACCGACATTGCTCACAACACTGCACAGCAGCGCTCCGGTTAGCACTTGTGCTTCACAGCTAGAAGGTCCAGAGTTTCATCTGTGTGGAGTTTGCATGTTCTCCCCACGTCTGCGTAGGTGTCCTCCGGGCACTCCAGTTTTACCTACCACTTAAAACATGTACAATAGGCCAGTATTAATCAGAGTGTGTTTGAGCGTACGAATGAGTGACGACGGCTGGAAATGAGCTCAAAGCTACAAATGGTGTGTCGCGTTTAAATGCATGAGACCCGTGTGTGTTCATTAACATGCACTGTCCCGACCACGTACCGAGGCCGGCTCGTAGATTAATGTGATAACGGCGGAGTCCATCAACCCCTCCAGCTTTTGTTTGAGGATCTCTGGTCAAATAGTGTGGAATGTACTTGAAAAGTCCAAATATATATAATATATTATATAATATAAGGAAGGAGTGATCCAGTGCAACATGTAAAGGACAGCATCATCCAATCCAAAAGATTGCTATTGTTGATAGCACTGTGTGACAATTTAGCAACATATAACGTGGAATTATGGCTTTCATAAGTGCACACTGATAGTTTATGAATTGATCTTTTTTAATCCTACAAGCCCGAGCCCTTCCTAAAACAGGAGGAAGAACTGGCGGTAATGGATTTGAATATAGTAGGGTTCCCTTTAGCAATGACCAAAGTTGACAGGTAAAGAAGACTAAAGTGACAGCTCTTGTGCGATGCTTTGTAAACACAGCCACAGTGTTGTGGGCAGAAGATTGTTTGCCCAGCGTTTTGTCCCACTGCCTTTGCGGATATCTCTCTCTCTCTCTCTGTTTCTCCGCACACTGTTCCGACTCCTGACAAGACTATCTTTTCGATTTTCCAGTTCAGCGTCCGTAAAAACACGCTGTCTGGTAACCAAGCATCCGCATGCATTCAGACAGCAGGCGGGGGGGGGGGGGGGGAAGCCACAGGTTCCCACGGGGGGAGGCCATCTCGACAAGCATGAAGAGCCCGACGTACTCCGCGTCATGCATAACCTCTCCCGGTTTGAGTCCAGCTGACAGCGTGGGCACTTTACCCAGACGGAGGGGCACAAACGCTTCTCTGTGAGCACTCGGCACACTGCAGCCTCCCAGGACCGCGGCTCCGGCAGTAAACAATTAAAGTTTGATCACATTAGTGTCAAGCAGCTGACGGATGAGGCGCAGGACGGAGAGCGAATAAAGCATGTAGGAATGAGAAGCTTCTGGAACACATGCATTATTCACAGAAAATGGTGCAGGACATTTACTTTGCTGTCAAAATGTATGACTTCAGGGGCTGAGATCTACTAGTTGGTGACCTCTGCGGCGGGTGTTAAAGAGGGGCCATTATGCTTTTGTATTTGGTTATAATCCCAAGGCCGACTAACCCCAGGCTCACATTGAATCCTGAACGCTTACCGTGCATTTTCCGCAAGCAATCGAAACTCATTACATTAGCCCCGTGCCGTACAGCTCTGGTTACCGAGGCCGTGCGGCGCTATGGAAAGAATCCACAAGGAGGTTTTTGCGCCGCATCTCTGATCGAGTCCAGGTAATTACACGAATCAAGCAGGAAGTCAGGCACCAGCCGGGGAAGAAAAAACAATGAATTTCAGAATAAAATCAGCTACAACTAACTTGGCTAAAGTAATACGGCAAAACTGAGGATCGCAGAGGGTAAATAGAACAAGGCTTTTTCCGAGATGCATACTGGGGGTTTGAGTATCTGTCGATATCCGATATTAACAGATACCAAACGATACCAATAGACTTCCATGAAAGTGCTGTGAGTAAAAAAGTGAATGGTCGAGAGATGTTACAGATCAATGATCAACTATATCTATCAATAAGCTAATGGAGTAAAAATAATAATCAAGGATCAGTGGACTTTTCTACACTAAATACCCTTTGGTATATGACAGGCTATTAGGTTGCATTAATATAAACAACTCATTATATGAACTGATCATTACAACTTGTTGATTAGAGATATAAACTAAAATGCAGACACATGACGATTCCAGCAGTGGCTAATCTGATGTTATTACTGGAGGGGACCCAATGAAAGTTTCTGTCTCAGCCTTGATTAGTTCTGGCTAGCATTAGCATGCTGCTACTAGGAGTGGCATTTTGTGCGGCGATCAAAAGTATGTTTGTGTAGGTTAAAACTCAGCGATTAAATTCTCCAGATTCTGAGCTTCTGTGCAGCATGTCCATATTCACTTATATTAAGTTGGTGAAAGTTGGGTTTTTAAAATGTGATGTGGTGAGAACAAAATAGGTATCAATTCCGTAGCGGATATCGTATTTTTTCCAGTATCGGCTCCGATATCGGATACCAGTATTGGATCAGTGCATCCCTAGTAAACAAGCTGGTGGCATGTGGTTACATAAAGAATGTATCAGCTTAATTCAACTGTATCTTGAACGTACATGGGGAATCCTATTCACGAAGTTCAAGCATCTCATCGGAGAAGCACATTCTTCACGAGGATTGTCATGTTTGTAATGGAGCATTTGTCTTCATTAGGCTTGATTACAGTAGGGATACTTGTTACAGTCCTTCATCATACGGGTGTTTCATTACAGCCCAGCCATTGTCACAGTGAGGCCTCAAATGTCACATTAAATTAATTAGTAAATTAAATTAATGATGTCACTCTGGCAGTATCACCCATTAGGGAACGCTCGCAAGTTCCTCTGCCAACAGGGATTCTTTCTGAACTCCCTGTTTCTCATGTTGATGGGGAGGAGTGGCCAATACAGCGGTCTATCCTATATTATATGAGGGCATTCCCTGTTGTTTTGTTATTTTTGTTGTGCATTCCACGAACGCAGGTTCGTGAGTAAGCACTGAACACTTTTCCAAAATCTGCTGCAAGTCTTTGGATCTATATCGACAAAAGTCCCAGTCAGGCTGACCGTTTTGTCTCATAGCCCGTCTAGACACTCAAACTCCTGTGCTGTGCTCAGAATATTGTGATATGAATCGAGTGTACTGTGTGGCGCAAGAAGAATGCAACATAAAGAGAATAAAAAAACATAAGTTATATTAGGTTGTAAATGAATGCATGGTTTGAGAGAAAGGTTGTCAGTTATTGCAAATTTGAACATGGAGTTACATTATGGGACTTATGGGAGACGATCATATACACTCAACAAAAATATAAACACAACACCTTTGTTTCTGCTCCCATTTTTCATGAGATGGACTTAAAGATCTAAACTCATTCCAGATACACAATATTACCATTTCTCTCAAACATTGTTCACAAATCAGTCCAAATGTGTGATAGTGAGCACTTCTGCTTTGCTATGATAATCCATCCCACCTCACAGGTGTGCCACATCAAGATGCTGATCTGACATCATGATTAGTGCACAGGTGTATTTTATACTGCCCACAATAAAAGGCCACCCTGAAATGTGCAGGTTTGTATCACAGCAAAATGCCACAGATGCCACAAGCATTGAGGGAGCGTGCACTTGGCATGCTGACAGCAGGAATGTCAACCAGATCTGTTGCTCGTGCATTGAATGTTCATTTCTCCACCATAAGCCGTCTCCAAAGGCGTTTCAGAGAATATGGGAGTACATCCAACCGACCTCACAACCGCAGACCACGTGTAACCATACCAGCCCAGGACCTCCACATCCAGCAGGTTCACCTCCAAGATCATCTGAGACCAGCCACTCAGACAGCTGCTGAAACAATTGTTTGCATAACCAAACAATTTCTGCACAAACTGTCAGAAACTGTCTCAGGGAAGCTCAACTGCAGGCTCGTCGTCCTCATCGGGGTCTTGACCTGACTCCAGCTCGTCGCCGTAACAGACTTGAGTGGGCAAATGCTCACATTTGATGGCGTCTGGCACGTTGGAGAGGTGTTCTCTTCACGGATGAATCTCGGTTAGGGTTAGGGTTAGGTGAACATCGCCTCATGTTTCAGCAAGATAATGCACGGCCCCATGTTTCAAGGATCTGTACACAATTCATGGCCAGCATACTCACCGGACATGTCACCCATTGAGCATGTTTGGGATGTGCTTGACCGGCGAATACGACAGCGTGTACCAGTTCCCACTAATATCCAGCAACTTCGCACAGCCATTGAAGAGGAGTGGACCAACATTCCACAGGCCACCATTGACAATCTGATCAACTCTATGTGAAGAAGATGTGTTGCACTGCATGAGGCAAATTGTGGTCACACCAGATACTGACTGGTTCTGAGTCCCCAGACCCCCAATAAAGCAAAAAAACTGCACATTTCAGGGTGGCCTTTTGTTGTGGGCAGTCTAGGGTACACCTGTGCACTAATCATGATGTCAGATCGGCATCTTGATGTGGCACACCTGTGAGGTGGGATGGATTATCTCAGCAAAGCAGAAGTGCTCACTATCACACATTTAGACTGGTTTGTGAACAATGTTTGAGAGAAATGGTAATATTGTGTATCTGGAATGAATTTTAGATCTTTAAGTCCATCTCATGAAAAATGGGAGCAGAAACAAAGGTGTTGCGTTTATATTTTTGTTGAGTGTATAATATGGGGCGCAACCATGCCATGCTGTATCCATCACCAGTCACTGTGTGAATGAAAAGTGTCACATGCCTTGTCCCCAAAATGGTGACCTCCAGCAGCAGCCTCTAAACGTGTGTCTGCAAAAGACTGACAGCTCGGCCATGACATTTTGAAAGTATTGATACATGGTTTTGCCACAAAAATATATTGCAAAACGCTCAATTGTCCCTGTCCTACTGAGAACCGCTAAATATAAAAATCAAATCAATCAAAAATATCAAGTCGCATATAGCTGGAGGATGTTTGTGCATGTTTTAGATCGATGCGCTAAACCTGAGCACAAATGAAAGCCTGATCAGTAGGGGTATCGGCTGGAAAATATATCGGGCCAATATCTGTGTATTTTACAATATCGGCTATTGGCTGATCTAGCTCTGATAAAAGCCGATATCTCCGTGACCGAAAGTGATAGAGTCGGGGGTTTTGTATTGGAAAGAGCCAAGTCCGGGCTTTAAAATTATTCCTCCCACAACTTCCTAGGCCTAAGGGGAACTGAGAAAAATGGTTAGCTCCAACTTTGTTACACACAAGTGAACCCAAGTCAATATGGACATGCTGCATGTCATTTTGAAGAACAGAACTTGAAGAATCAGATTTTACCACAACAATTGTATTTTTGATTGCCGCGTAAAATGTTGCAGCTAGCAACATTATGCTAATGCTAACGGCAACTAATCAAGGCTGGGACTGAAACTATAATTGGATCACAAAAGTAATAAAATAAAATCGGCCATTGCTGGAGTGGCCAAGTATTTGTATTTTAGTTTATGAAATAACTGATCTAACATATTTGTAATGATCAGATCACTTTATGTGAGTTGTTTATATTAATGCAATCTAAAAGCCTGTCATGTAGCCAAGGATATCCAGTGAAGAAAAGTCCAGTGTTTAATGTTTTTACATCAGTCTTTTCATAGATAATAATTGATAATTGATCTATAACGTCTTGTCTAACAAGCCACTTTTCAGAAATTCTCTTGGTTAATATCGGATATCAGCAGATACTCAAACCCCCAGTATCAGTATCTGAAGCAAATAATCTGGATCTGTGCATCTCTAGTACTAAACAGGAATATTTGCCTGCCATTTTAGGGTTAGAGTTAGCAATTCCAAATCTCAAAGCGTTTTGACAGGAGAGTTTATAGCCTATATGCCAGTGTGATACCTCATTTGAAAGCCGAGACCTTCTAGTTTCTAAAACTATGCGTCAGATCTGTGTGAGTGAAACACAACTTACATCACATTTGCCGTTCCTAACCCTAATCATAACCATAACCCCTGACCCTAACCCTAGTCTCCTGATCTGAAGGGCAGCACGGTAGCACAGCGGTTAGAGCTAGTGCTTCACAGCTAGAAGGTCCGGGTTTGATTCCCACCTGGACGGGGCCTTTCTGTGTGGAGTTTGCATGTTCTCCCCGTGTCTGCCTAGGTTTCCTCCGGGTACTCCGGTTTCCCCTACCACTAAAAACATGTACAATAGGCCCAGGGACTGCAGGTGGAAATTAGCACAAGTGCTATAAGCTGGTACAATGCATCTCTCCTTTCTGAGGCTAATGTATATTGTACACTGTCCCTGTTCAAATAAATAAATAAATCAGGGAGAGAACAAGTAACAGATGAATAAATCAGAATCAGAATAGGTTTGATTGCCATTGTTTGAGAACAGGTTCACAAACTAGGAATTTTTCTTGATGCGGATGTGCAACATAAAACATATAACACATATAAGGCTTTAGGGGGCATGCATAAGGAATATTAATAAATAAGATACAAAATAAAGAGTAAAATATGGTAAGACGACAAAAATATTTTACTTTTTATTTTCAGCCCTATGTCTCTAATAAAGGGCCATCTGCTGTCATAGTTCAACGCTGACACAGTTTACAGTTTAGAAGCATCGTACACAGGCTTATAGACAAAACATTTGGAAAAATCGGCCAAAAATATCGGCATCAGCAAGTTAAAATCCCCATCAGCCTTAGAAAACCCCATATCGGTCGACCTTTTTTTTTAATTGGTTTATTTAGTCAGGACAGTGAATGTTAATGAACATACATGGGTCTCATGCATGTAAACAAGCCACACCGGATTGTAGCCATGGGCTAATTTCCATCCGTCATCCCCCATGTGCACTCTCAAACTAATCCTGGCCTATTGTACATGTTTTTAGTGGTAGGGGAAACCAGAGTACCCGGAGGAAACCTACACAGACGCGGGGAGAACATGCAAACTCCACACAGAAATTGAGGGAATTGAACCTGGAACTTCTAGCTGTGAAGCACGAGCGCTAACCGCTGTACTACCGTGCTACCTGTTGAACATATCAACAGATCCACATGGAACTTCTTCAACTGCCCTGAAACACAAAAAGCCGTCCCCGAAAACCCCTTTATTTTTTAACAATGCGCCAATGCTTTGGAATCCTTGACGAGAAAGTCTTTAGCCTAAAAAGTTTTCTCGAGTGTTTGCCAAAGGTAATTAAAGCTCTGAGCAGTTGTGACGATGCTTTTTTTCCTCTCTCTCTTGGTTTTTGGCTGCGCTTCCTTCTCCTCGTCTCTCATCGCGCTCTCCGGACCCGGGCCAGCTTTTTGTTCACAATCCGCGCTCCGTGGGGCCGCATAATGGGACACACTGTCGGCCATTACTGGAAGCACTGGAGCGTCCCCAACAATTGGCCTTACTGTAAAGCGCCTGGCAATCGGCAGAGATGGATTTCCACGAAATGTGGAAACGGCAACAACAGGGACTCGTGACGGATCATCCCTCTCCACGCAAATGCAATTCTCCGTCTAATTTCTGGGGCGCGCCGGAGACACGCGGGGCATCTGGTAACGCTCTCTGAGAGAGGCTTTGGGTCGGCGCCCGGGAGAGGGAACAAAGAAGAAAAGAAAAAGAAAAGGAAAAAAGAATGCAACAGCGGACAAAAGAGAGGCGGGGACCGACACACGCGAGGAGACGCCGGCGGAGAGAGGATGAGCGATTCACCGAGGGGAATGTGTGGCACCGCCGGTAATTTTCAGGCCCGCAAGACATAACGAGAGACGAGACTCTCAGAGGCCGACCAAGGGAAGGGAGTATTTGAGGGAAAGGGAACACAAAGATAATAAAGTAGACAACAGAAGGTAAAAGGAGAAAAAAAAATACAATGCGAATCTCCCAGAAGCAATTTGTGTCTGCTCTAAATCTAATCTTCCTACACTATAATTGGTCTGCCAGTCCCTGTTGGTCTAATGGAGGAACAAAGTGAAGCGGAACAAACTCCCCCTAAATGAAGGAAATTAAACTGGAGAAAAACAAATTATGTGTACAGTACCCCATTACCCGAATACGCAGAATGTACTATCCCGAAACGGCGGAAATTCGGTGTGCAATTTCGCTTTGGCCAATCTGGGGAGCTGCATTGTGTTCAAGGTCAAAGCGGAGTTGCTGATTTCCCACAGTCTGTAAAGATCTAGCTCAGCTAAGCAGGCCGGTGCCATGCCATTGGTCCGACAGCCCATTATTCCAAAAATTACCACTGAGCAGAGGTGCCATTAGTCCGAAATGTTTAACCCAGTTGTGTTGTGGATCAAAGAGACATATACAACCATTGGCCCTAACCTTAAGGTCAGTGGACTCTAGTCTGACCCTAATTTTCGGAAGGACAATTTCAGTTTTTACATTTTCGGAATAATGAGGCGTCGGACAAATTGGTTGTCGGGCCTATGGGCCGACCCCAAGGAGATGGTCAGACACTTGTCTAAATAAGTGGTTCCCAACTGGAGGGTTGGCAACAAGAGAAATGTGTCCCACAGGTTGTAGGCCATCGCAAAACATGACTGTTAAAAAGGGTTGATTTGATCAATTTAAACATTGATTTTTCACGCAAGGTTCAATGTTTACATTTTTAGCTTAGAGTTTACAGCCTATAGGCCAGAGTAACGCCTCATTTGAAAGATAAGACCTACAAAACTGAACTGAGATTTTTTCTTGCATTGTTGTCACATTGCTTTTAAAAAAAAGGTTTTCACACGTTTTTTATGTTTGTTTTTTCATCACTTTTTTGTGGCTTTTGTTGTCACATTTTTGTTACTTTTTGGTGTTTTTGTGTCTCGTTTTAGGCGCTATTTTGACTCTTTCTCAAGGAGTTTTTAGAGTAGGGCAATGCTGAACTGGAGAAAATGTAAGGTGGGGGTTGAGAGGTTAATGTCTTAGTTTTTAAAGTAGGAAAAAGATGAAACTTTACCCTTAACGATGTTTATTTTATGACGTTTTGTCTGCAATCCATATCCAAGGAGTAACAACAACATAGCTCCACAACGGCAGGTTTCCCCGCGTGTATTCATGCACTAATATTGACATATTTGGTATCCATCTCGGAAAGGTGACCGAGATGACGCTGTAATCCAAATATGGTGGACATTACAAAACTTTAGGGACCGTTTTTTAGCAAGATCCAAAACCCTCTCTGAACAAATCTTTATAACTATGATATCAACAAACTACAACTAGAATTTTAAAGCGGGCTCTGTCCATTCACGTCTGTCCACAAATGAAATAAAGGAATAATACAGAAAAATATTTCACACTCACCCTATTAAAGGAACAGGCCACCGTTTTTCCATACTGAGACATGTACTTACCTGAGCTTAGACGAGTTGATAAGTACCTATCTGGTCTTGCTCAGTCACGCAAATCGACCAAAGATGTTGTTAGCATTTGGCCTCTCCCAGCATATTCCTATAGCTCCAAATGGGGGTGAAGTTGAAAGCTACAAAGCTAATCCACGGGCACAAAAAACAGATAAGTACGTATCAACTCGTCTGAGCTCAGGTAAGAACATATCAAAGTATGTAAAAACGGTGGCCTGTTCCTTTAATGACACAGGAGAAGTGGACATTTTTCGGCTTTTGTTCTGTTCAATCAAAGGCTGCTTGTATTGCACATCCATTACACAAATGCTACAGGCAATTTTCATCCCCCAAAAGGCACAAACCCCGGCCAGAGAGCTCCCACAGCACCAGCGGAAGACAATTTTGGGGCAGGGGAAAGGCACAGGACGGAAGGCAAAGTAAAATACAATACAAATCTCCCGGAGGCAATTTAAATGTTTATCACCTTAATTACAATTGTTTGGAATTAATTGGAGGGAGCTTTAGCTTTGGTCGAGGCAGCCGTAAATGATTACACTTGGTATAATTGCCCACCTCTGCGAATCTGCGCGCTCGGGCGGAATAGCCCAACGTGACGGTAATGAGGGCCGTTTGGAGTGGAAGATGAAGCACAGGGTTCCAAAATCTACAGGGTGGGCCTTGTTTTTAAGCCGGGAAACCAGAGTGCCCAGAGGGAACGCGACTATACACTGGGAGAACATGTAAACTCCACATTCAAAGTCCACACTCGGCCTGGGACAGCAACCTGGAACCCTCCTGTATCCTTAGGTCTGACTTATGGCAGGTATACACTGTGCGATTATAATTGGTTTGTCCTATAAGATTTTTAGATGTCACATTGCACGACGTCCATCCATCCATCCATTTTCTCCCACTTGTCCGTTGCCAGGTCGTGGGGGCAGCTGTTGGAGTTGCCCAAATCACATAGCACCAGCCTCCTATGGCTCCTCCTGCAGGTGGTGGGTCCACAGAAGGATTGCACGACGTGGGGATTGTAAAATCGTGAACTGCACTCGTCTCCTCTCTGCGATGGTTTAAAGAGACAATCGTAGCCATGATCAGAGTTTTGTCGTAGCAGTTTCAGGCTTCAGAAGGTGTGTGTTTAGCTGAGACTAAGTGCTGCATGCTAGCAGGGGTTTATTTTCGCGGAAAAGTGCAGAGAGAGTCCTGTAAATGCGTAGTCGGACCTGCTCATGCCCGGTCTCTGTTGCTTTGACTCTGGCGGCTTGCAGTGTGCCCTGATGTGTTGAGGGGACACTGACAGAGATCCTCTGTGCAGCGAGAGGATGGCCCACTCTACGACTAGTGTTAAAAAATATCAGACACTGCCCGATTTCGGTTATAGCTCGTCTTTGGTCGTACGACAGTTCTATTTTAAATCGTTGTCCCTGTCTCACTGTACGACCTCAGACCTGCGATTTTCAGCTATGTCCTAAGATTTTTCTCATGACTAGTGATCGTACATCGCAGACGGCCAAAAACTGCAGTGTTCACCCGCCATTAAAACTGAGTCCCCCAAAGTGGCAGAATTGGCAAGTTGCAGTTAATGCTTTGTTGGAGGTTTGTGACGATTCGTAATTCAATCAAATTCATTATGTTTCATTGGACTAAAAGCCTGGGACACGTGTAAGACATGACAGACCACATACTTCCAGTTTTTGTAAGGATTTGCGTCACATGTGAGACCTCCCAATGGAGTCACAGGATCAAACGTGAGGTCAGGAATCAAATAAACATGAATACTAAACCACCTGTGCTTTCAGATTCAGAAAACTTTATTTATCCCAAAGGGTAAGTCTCTTTGTTTTAGAGCAGGTTTTGACAATGTTTTGCAGTTTGTTTTTAATCTCTCACAGACAAACCCTCGAACCCTAACCTTACCTTAACCCTAACCTTAAGGAGCTATTGTCGGAATAGCGATGTCAAAAAGTGTCGGATTGATGGGATGTCGCAATGGAGGGGTGTCGGAATGACGGGCCGACACCATCAAGGTAGGGTTGTGATTAAGGACGGATCCTCAAAGTAAGGATACTGTGTCGTCTGAAAACCTAACCAAGAAGCTATTCTTCTGAGTGGCCCGGCAACTGTCCGTGTACAGAATGAACAGGAGGGGTGACAGAACACACCCCTGAAGAGATCCTGTGTTAGAGATGGACATTGGAGACATCTGACCATTTACAAACCCTTGCTCGATCCTGTCCATGAGAAAATGTAAAATCAAAATCCCTCTGAAAAAGAAAATCAAAATGTTATGTCCAAGCCTGTAAAGTTTGGAGTCTCTAGGAGACTGTCGTTGCAAGAGTAGAATGAAAACCTCATTTCGAGAAAACGTACTCTGAAGTTTTGTAACGTCTGCTCATGCGCCTGTATGTTTTTCCCGTCTTTAGCGGTGGGGGACGGACCGTCATTCCGACACCCCACCATTCCGACACCCCGCTATCCCGACACCCCGCCATCCCGACACACCGTCATTACGACACCCCGCCAATCCGACACTTTTTGGTACCGCTATTCCGACAATCATTTTGAGCGTATCTGTTTGCGTCCTGTCAACGCCACCTTCCCTGTTCATCCCCGCTGTCGGCCCAGGGGTGCAGAGGCTCGTGAGATGGTTTTGGGCAAAGGCAGTGACAGGTGCAGGCTAGTCTGTATTTTACAACAAAGCGCTGAAGTCCGCGGTTAATACGCCGCGCACTGTTGGACGTGTGCGTTTTACACTCAGACACTGGAGCTGTCGCTCAAGGCTTTAAGACAAGCGCACGCGCCGCTCACAGCGCTGACCGAGCCACGCGCTCCCCTTCGTTCAAAACAAGGCCTTCTCCACAAAGCAGCGCGCATGGGGGTGTGTATTTGGGGGGGTGCAGGCGCACCAGTTCAACCCTAAACTAAGTGATATGCTCCAGTCACTGTGTGACACGGGCAAACACTGAATCTATCAAGACAAACAAATAAACACACGTGCTTTATGTCACATGAGTCTGTGCAACAGCGGCACATTCAGCCAGACTTTACTCCACAGAATCAGCATAAAAACACTCACTGTGCACTCCATCATCTGTGTAGAACTCTTCACCTCTTTATCCATGACTCTCACTCGTCTGGTCCATCATTAGCTCCATTTGGCAAAACTTCTTTTTCGTAATCCACAACAACAGGCCTGTCTCCACCTGCTGCGCTCATCACGCTTGTTTTACATGTCAAAAAACACTTATCCATGTTAGAGCCAAGGCGGCGTGGGAGATGCATTCAGGGAGAGTAAGAAAGGCGCACTTCTTAGCCCCTCCCTTTTTTGTCCACAAACGCGCGGAAATTCAGGACAAATAATTATATAACAGTGACTGAATGGAATTAAGAAGAGCTTTTTTAAATAAGTAAACCGTGTTTGTGCCACTGTTTCATTATTGCAGTTATGAGAATGATGCGAAAGACAAGTAGAAAAAAAAAAAACACGTACCAACGATCAGGGGAGACGCACAGGCATTGTCTCTTCATTCATCAGGCAAAACGTAAAACAATAATAATTGTTGATAATTATCTTGTGTGTCGGAATAGCGGCACGTTGCATAAAAGATAAAGGTGCCACCACTCCGACAAAGGGTGAAAAAAATTGTCGGAGTGGCGGAACGTTTGATCATAAATGGAAACACCGCAATTCCGACAATTAGAACTCAATGTCGGATTAGCGGTGTGTCGGAATGGCGGGGTGTAACCTTAGCGGTGGCTGTCTCTCAGAAAGGAAATGACCATATGTGGATTACAAAACAAAAACATAAAATAAGCATCATAGAGGCTAAGTTTCATATTTTCGTACATTGAAACTGAGATGTTCAGGGAGAAAACTAACACAGAATCCCAACATTGACCACTGCATGAAAAATAAATGTTTTCACCTGTCGCGTCTCACTTTTATTGAATAATAAAAATAAAAAAAAGCATCCTTGCAATTCATTTGTTTTTATTCTTGTATAAGGAAGGAGTACAGTAGCTGAAAATTGAGAGCACATTTTGTATTGGTGGAATGTTTGTTTGTGCTATGTGTTTTTGAGTTTAGCTGCTCTTGTGTCGTGACCGGACTGTTCCAGAGTGTGTGAACGTAAACAGTACATGGGCTCCCCCGTCCTTGACAACCATTGATTATCTGCAGCTTCAAATGAGTCACACTCCACCGCTCGCCTTTGTTCGGCGAAGGCTAACAAGCGACGCACTAAACTCGTGCATGGTAAACGTCTGCATTAGCATTCAGCACAACCGGCAGTCTCTACGTTTTACCGTCTTGGACAGGTCTTTAATTCACCGTGCTTTTCATATTGTCTGCACCCTGAAGGGATTGCATTTAAATTGGACGAATGCGAGTTGTTACCTGCCCAGAGCGAAGGATTTGTCCGAGCCAAATCAATTGAGCGAGTGTTCCAAAATGCCAGGCCCGAAAAGACGGCACGCTGGAAATGGAGGCCCCGGACACTCATGAGCAGAGATTTTTTATTTCATTTATTTTTTTTTACTTCTGAGGCTATTTCTTATTGTTGTTTAGAGGAAGTGGGTAATGAATAAAACCTTAAGCACTCCATTGTAATTCCAATAGCCAAAGGTACTCTGTCTTTTTCACCCAAGGTCTCCCCAGCTCGGCCCCCACCACCGGTGCCCACAGCTGTTATCTCTAGCAGCGTCACTGCTGCTGTCTAGGACATTAGGGGCCTCTGCGTTGCTACCATGCACAGCAAACTCAAAACCAACCAGAGGTCCACAGAGGGGGTGTGTTCTTCTGAAACAATTAGTACTGTCAAACAACTTAGATTAGATAAGAGAGGGACAGTCAGACCGTCCAATCAAAGAACTCTAATCCATATCCCCTGCAAAAAGATTCCATCCACTCAAACACAGATAAATCTCAAACATGCTGTACTCAATGTCAGATCATTAAAAAACAAGTCCTTGTTAATAAATAGTTTTATTTCCTCTTATAATCTAGACTTTATGTTTTTAACTGAAACATGGCTTGACAAAAACACTGGAAACGCAGTTTTGATTGAGTGTAGTCCATCAAATTTCAATTTTGTGTCTGAAACACGCCAAAACCAAAGGGGCGGGGGTGTCTGTGCCATATTCAGGGACAATATAGTCACCCACAAATTGTCATTTGAGTTTTTTCAATCATTTGAGTATGTGTCTTTCAAAATGGAGATAAAACAATCTTCCATACTTTATATGACTATTTACAAACCACCACAGAATTGTTTTATTGAAGATTTTATTGAATTACTTTCATTTATACTGACTGATTTTGATTGTTTGGTTATTTCAGGTGATTTTAATGTGCATGTGGATGTGACCAATGACAGGCATGCAAGAGAATTTAGAGCTGTTCTTGAAATGTTTGGTTTAACTCAGCACGTGAGTGAAGCGACTCACAACAAAGGCCACACTCTAGATCTAGTTATTACAAAAGGTGTTAATATATCAAATGTGAATGTTGTTGATGTTGCTTTGTCTGATCATTTTTGTGTCTTCTTTGACCTGTCTGTTACACCCAAACCAGAGGTCGGGCCTGGAGTTATTCAAAGAAGACACATAAATGATACAACAAGGACACAGTTTATGGAAATGATCAGATTTGAAAATCCCCCATGTTCTAATGTTGATAATCTGTTGGACTCTTACACATCAAGCGTCTTAAATGTTTTGGATACTATTGCTCCTGTCAAGGTTAAAATGGTTAACAATAGACAAAGGGCACCTTGGAGAAGTGAAGATTCGGTCAGGGCACAGAAAAGGGAGTGCCGAAAAGCCGAACGGAAATGGCGCAAGTCAAAGCTCCAGGTTCATTTTGAGATATACAAAGAAGTGCTTTGTGAGTTCAACCAGATTTTGCGTGGAGAAAGGGAGAAGTTCTTCTCTAAAATCATCGCAAACTGCAGAAACAATTCTCGCGTTCTGTTTTCAACAGTAAACAGATTAACTAACCCTCCAGTTTCACTGCCCTTAGAACTAATCTCTACATCTAAGTGCAATGAGTTTGCAATATTTTTTTATGACAAAGTCCAAGGCATTAAAAATGCCATAATTTCAGCAACACAAATAGCAACCCTGCCACCAGATAAACACCTTGAGCTGACACATTTCACACCTGTTACTGACAAAACAATGGAAGAGGTTATCTCCGGTCTGAGTTCATGCACATGCTGCCTTGATGAATTACCCACTAGATTTCTGAAGTCTGTACTGACCAGCTTGTTACCACAACTTGTTCAGTTAGTTAACATCTCATTTGAGACGGGAGCATTTCCAAAGGCTCTGAAAACCGCGGTCATTAAGCCTCTTCTAAAGAAGAGCAGCCTTGATCCCAAGATACTGAACAACTACCGGCCCATATCAAACCTACCATTCTTAGGAAAAGTCCTGGAGAAAGTAATATATCAACAGCTCACTTACTTTCTCCTATCTAACAATGTGTTTGATACTTTCCAATTAGGTTTTAGGCCCCACCACAGCACTGAGACAGCTCTGATCAAGGTGACAAATGATATCCGTATGAACACCAACGCAGGTAAGGTCTCAGTTTTAGTTCTGCTGGACCTGAGCGCTGCCTTTGACACAGTGGACCATGGAATCTTACTTCACAGGTTAGAAAACTGGGTGGGAATCTCTGGTACTGCGCTAAACTGGTTCAAGTCCTATCTGGAGGATAGGACGTACTTTGTCGAAATTGGCAACTGTGTCTCAGACAAAATTTCCATGACCTGTGGAGTCCCCCAGGGGTCAATCTTGGGACCCCTCTTATTCAACTTGTACATGCTTCCATTGGGTCAGCTAATAAACAGCAACAATGTGTCGTACCATAACTACGCAGATGACACTCAGATCTACGTGTCACTGACGGCAGGTGAACATGGGCCTGTAGATACTCTCTGTCACTGCATCGAACAGATCAGTTTGTGGATGCAAAACAACTTTCTCCAACTAAACTCAGACAAAACTGAGATAATTGTTTTTGGCCCACAGACACAAAGACAAAGTGTTATCAGTCACCTTGAGTCTCTCTCTCTAAAACCAAAAAATCAGGTTAGAAATCTAGGAGTAATCATGGACTCAGACCTGAACTTAAACAGCCACATTAAAGCAATAACATCATCAGCTTTTTACCATCTGAAAAACATTGCTAAGATCAGAGGAATAGTGTCAAAACCAGACTTGGAGACACTCATCCATGCATTTGTCTCCAGCAGGTTAGACTACTGTAACGGCCTGCTCACTGGCCTTTCTAAACGAGCTGTTAGACAGCTGCAGAACATCCAGAACGCTGCTGCTCGAGTCCTGACAAGAACCAGGAAATATGACCATATTAGTCCAGTGCTCCGGTCTCTGCACTGGCTTCCTGTCACTCAGAGAATAGAATTTAAAACAGCTCTGCTTGTGTACAAGTCGTTTCATGGTTTAGCACCAAAGTACATCTCTGACATGTTAGAGCCGTATGAACCATCTCGGGCCCTGAGAACTTCAGGGAGGGGTCTCCTGGTGGTTCCCAGAGTCAGGACTAAACACGGTGAGGCTGCGTTTCAGTTTCATGCAGCTAAAATCTGGAACAGTCTTCATGAGGATGTGAGACAGGCCTCAACTCTGACAATGTTCAAATCCAGGCTGAAAACAGCTCTTTTTACCCGAGCATATGAAAACTGAAAGTATTTTATCTGCACTCTTGCCTTTTACTGTCATTGATACATTTTTATGTTGATGTTTTAATGATTGATTTGATCTGTTTTCTTGTAATTTTATGCAACTGTGAAGCACTTTGAATTGCCTTGTGTATGAATTGTGCTCTACAAATAAACTTGCCTTGCCTTGCCTTGCCTTGCCTTAAACAAGGGCATACGTCCCATTAAGTTTTAAGCATGCGCTTTGTTTTTATACTCGACAGGGTTTCCTCCAGTCTGCACATTGAATAGGAAGAATTTTACGTAAGCCGCAGTAATTAAGGCGAGACACGGCAGGTGAAAGTATTGATTTTTTACGTTAAAAATAACAAAACTTACCCTGTATGATGCTTGTTGTATGAAGTTTTGTCGCGAGCGAGGAGGAGATAACCCGTAAGTAGCAACTATGTCGCTTCGCAAAGCCGTCTTTCCCACAGGGTATTCATTCACAACGAGACAGAAATTAAAACCACATGTCCTGCGAAGGGTGTCTGCGATGATACTATAGAATTGTGTCATGGCCACTTATTACAAAACTTTAGGGCTGGTTTTCTCAGGAGATTTTTGCACCTTTTCGTGCAACAGCAACAAACAAAAAAACTACAAACGTTCCAGTCTTGGGCTTAATAAGATTTGTCAGATGTTTTCAGAGGGATTTTTAATATCTAATTCCCAGCCTGATTTATTAAGCTATGAACCCACAAAAGCAAGGTAACATTTTATAATTGTTTTCACTTAGATTAGTTAATTAACAAACTAAAGATGATCCAAAATCCCCTCTGAAATGTGTCTATCCATTATTTAGATTTCATCGCTGAAAATATCTGCAATGTTGGCAATTTTTATGCACAAAATGGCTTATTATTATCAGTGTCTGGGGTAACACATTACAAAATTACTTTTTTCAGTAACGGAGGAATATAACATATTAGTCGTTACAATATTTCAGTTATTTGTATGGTTGTCAATGATGTACAAAACAAAAACAAAAAACTCCCCCAGAATAAAATACGGCAGACCAAATCAAGATGGATACCGGTGGCTTCTAGTGTCAAAACAAAACGGCATGGCTGAGGAAAAAGAGACCGACATCACGTTCACACTGTCACATTATTCTCACTATTTTAAATT
Source organism: Proterorhinus semilunaris (assembly GCA_021464625.1). NCBI lineage: Eukaryota > Metazoa > Chordata > Actinopteri > Gobiiformes > Gobiidae > Proterorhinus > Proterorhinus semilunaris. The sequence continues at coordinate 8,690,551 of CM038348.1, forward strand.
TGTGAGTGAAAAGGACAAAAACATAACGGTAAAGTGCAGTTTGTGTGCTCCGCCGAAGGAGCTTTTAACTTCACGAAACAGTACAAGCAATTTGAAAAAGCACATTCTACAATGTCATGCTAACTCAAAACTCGAAGAACTTTGGATCAGAGAGGAGCGAGTTCCCGGAGGAGGAGCACGCCACTCCAGGCAAAGGTCAGGTGAATTAACAAACTTTAAAATTCTCAAAGTCTCCAAGGCTCAAAACCTCACGTCTCCCACGTGAGGTTAGGAGGTTAAAGATATGCAACCGTTGTCAACAGTGGACTCACCGGCTTTTAGAAAGTTGTCAACAAGATTCCCATCACAAGTGATAAGGCGCTTTAACAATATGAATGGCTTTGAGGGGTTCACTAACTAACTATTGTTTTGAGTAAATAATTGACATCATTGATTTAGGTTTAAGCCACAAACGTTTTACGACACTGTTTTGTTTTAAAACACAGCTTGTGTGACAGACAATGGGAGTCATTTTGTAAAGGCATTCAGGGAGTACCAGCTGCAACAAGTGGAGTCTGAGGATGTTCAGGGTGATGGTGATGTAACCTTTACTAATATGCATACTGCAGATGATGAAGATGCACAGCATGGTCCTTGCATACTTCTCCTACACCACAGATGTGCTGCTCATACACTTGATCTCACCGCGATCCATGAGGTTGATGCATGTCTAGTAATTCAGAACCACAGGGTGTGTGTCGCAGTGCTACAGCAAAATGTTCAGCAATGTGGACAAAGGCCAGCTGTTCTTAACTTGCATCCGAGTACCTGGAGGCATGGGCGTCGGACTGGCGAAGGGAAAGGGTACTGAGTACCCAGGGCCCAAGGCAGGGAGGGGCCCTTTAAAGTCTGTTTAAATATGTATATGTAAATGCATATGATATTTTTAAACGATTTATGTTTGAATGAAAGGGGCCCTGTATAAAAATAAATAACATTTTAACCACTGTTTCCCTCTCAAAACAATGGTTTATGCTATATCAGGGCCCTGCCACCCCCTTAAAAAGTACAAATGGTACGACCCACATGTGCTTTTGTTCTGTGGCTGCTGGTTGAGTCGTGTGACAGACAGTGGCAGATGCAGGAGGTAGAAAGCGGTGATAGGCAGGCAGAAACACTAATGTCTCTCCCAAAGAAAAGAAAGTCAGGTTTTCAAAAACGAAAAGAAAGAAAGAAAGGAGAGGGAGAGAAAGTTAAATGAGGGCAAAAAATTGCTTACTCAGTTCTTCGACAATAGAGGTGAGCTTATATGTAGGCTAGCATGGTGTTTAGGCTAATATCAACATCACATTCCTCTTTCAGAGCCAGTTTTTCCTATACACAAACTACGCAAGGTGCGTAGGGCCCCCGCAGCTGCAAGGGCCCCACATCTCAGTCAAACTACGGCGTTTCACTGTTTAATCAACGCGTTGTTACGGGACAGGCTCTCTGACAGCGCTCACTCACTCTCCTCCTACTTTTCCACATATAACACCAAAACGCAGCAGTCAGCAGAAGTGGGTGAGCAGGAGAGATCTACCGCCTTCCCCGTCACTTCTCCTTCTGCTTCTCCCGCTTGGAGGTGAGAGAATGGGACCATTTGCCATTTACCATTTTAAAAAGTGGAGGAAATAGACTAATTGTAGTCCTGAATCCCAGTCAGACTTAGTGGTAAGCGGTTCACACAGAGGGGCAGGGCCTGAATTGAGTATGTTCCACTTCTGGTGGAAAAAAAAAAAATCGCACCCAGGGAACATAGGACCCGGGGAAGATACAGTAGGTATGCACCCGTTCCAACAGCAACCCGGTGCCTACGCACGGATTGTAGAAATGCCTCTGTCTGTCATAAACGACATTTGTACAAAGCTTCAAATCAAATGCATGAATGAACACTAAAAAAAAGGAACTTGCACTACTTTTGCTTTTAAATTGGTGAATTTTACTATATTTGTGCATCAATTTTACTTTTTCACTCATTACTGAATCGCTTTGTCTAAATTGTACTCAAGGAGACTTTTTATCCATCTACAAACTCAACAAAAATGTTTTAGTTGTATTTAATTGTACAGCTTTGCACTATTGATCCCTTTCGTATTGCTTAAGAATAAATACAAAATAGAATCAATCAATTAAAAGTAACACAGACACACACCCATATATTACCCCTTTTTATCCGCTGAGAAAATCGACATATTACATTTCTGTGTTACTATACTTTGTAGTGTACACGTCACGTAACTGTATTTAAATAGGGAAAATGTGGAAGAGTTTGGTAGCTTCTAACGGGAGCTGATTTGGAACTAGACAGTATGTGGAAGAGGCTGAGTTTGTGCTCCGTTTGCATGACAGAGCGCACGGACAAAGACCAGACAGGTACATATCAACTAGTCTAAGGTAAGGTAAGAACATATGTCAGTATGTGAAAACAGTGGCCTATTCCTTTAAGACCAGGGTTGCCAGATTCTGAAAACCATTATATCGTACAAAGCTTCCAAAACTATAGTTTTTCAGCACAAACTATCGTACACTATAAATATGCCAATATCGCTGTAGCACCCGCGCAAAATATTGCTCATATCATCATCACCCCTAACTACAACACAGCCCCACGCACTGTCCCATTTACTACATTACGCACACACACGACCTGCTAACCAAAGAGGATGCGTCAGGGCAGAAGGATAATGCAATAGTCCATCCATCCATTTTCTTCCGCTTTATCCGGGGCTGGGTCGCGGGGGCAGCAGTCTCAGCAGAGATGCCCAGACTTCCCGATCCACGCACACCTCCTCCAGCTGTTCTGGGGGGACCCCGAGACGACACCAGGCCAGCTCGGAGACATAGTCCCACCAGCGTGTCCTGGGCCTTCCACGAGGCCTCCTCCCAGTGGGACATGCCTGGAACCCCTCCCGAGGGAGGCGACCAGGAGGCATCCGGAACAGATGCCCTAGCCACCTCAGCTGGCTCCTTTCGACGTGGAGGAGTAGCGGCTCGAGTCCGAGCTCCTCCCGGGTAACTGAGCTCCTCACCCGATCTCGGAGGGTGCGCCCAGCCACCCTGCGGAGGAAACTCATTTCGGCCGCTTGTATTTGCGATCTTGTCCTTTCGGTCATTACCCAAATCTCATGACCATAGGTGAGGGCGGGAACGTAGATCGATCGGTAAATCGAGAGCTTTGCCGCTTGGCTCAGCTCCCTCTTCACCACAACAGTCCGATACAGCGACCGCATCACTGCTGACGCCGCACCGATCCGTCTACCGATCTCACGCTCCATCCGTCCCTCACTCGTGAACATGACCCCGAGATACTTGAACTCCTCCACTTGGGGCAAGGACTCCCCACCGACCTGAAGCGGGGAAACCACCTTTTTCCGGTGGAGAACCATGGCCTCAGATTTGGAGGTGCGCTTCACACTCGGCTGCAAACCGCCCCAGTGCGCGCTGAAGGTCCTGGTTTGATTAAGCCAACAGAACAACATCGTCTGCAAATAGCAGAGATGATATTCTGAGGTTCCCAAACTGGACACCCTCCGGCCCCTGGCTGCGCCTAGAAATTCTGTCCATATAGGTAATGAACAGAACCGGTGACAAAGGGCAGCCCTGCCGGAGACCAACACGCACCGGGAACAGGTCTGACTTACTGCCGGCAATGCGAACCAAGCTCCTGCTGTGGTCATACAGGGAACGGACAGCCCTTAGAAGAGGCCCCGGACCCCATACTCCCGGAGCACCCCCCACAGGGCACCACGAGGGACACTGTCGAACGCTTTCTCCAGATCCACAAAGCACATGTGGACTGGTTGGGCGAACTCCCACAAACCCTCGAGCACCCGATGAAGGGTATAGAGCTGGTCCAGTGTTCCACGACCGGGACGAAAACCGCATTGTTCCTCCTGGATCCGAGGTTCGATAATGCAATAGTGGAACTGTAAAACTGATCCAGGCACAGTCTCTCCGTCTTACAGCAGATATTATGCCTTCGTGAATACGGAGGCTAAGTCTGACTCCAGATCAGAGCAAAAGCGAGGCGCTGCTGAGACAGGACGGTGCATTTAACCAGACTTTATCTGGCGCTCTGAAATTATCGTACATTTAGGGCTTTTTTGAATTATTGATCGTACATCGTACAGGGGTCAAAATTATTGTACAAATACGATAGTTATCGTACATCTGGCAACCCTGGTTAAGACCAAATAATTAACCAATAAGAACAAATCTTAGAGCAAGATTATTTTGAAATAGTTGTGGAGCAAAAGCTGATTGGCTCGTGCACCTGTTGTGGGCGGGAGGAACGGAGACTCTGTTTTGTGGCCAGAGTGGAGAGCGGCGCTAGCTCCGGAGACACAGAAAGAGAAAAAGTTCTTCCTAATGTGCGTTCTCTTCGGACTTGGACCTAGCAGAGTGAAAAGGACACAACATCGACTAAGCCTTGGGTCAGCGGCGTCGGAAGCGTTTGGAAAGTGGGGGGGAAACATTTCAAAAATGGGGAGGTCGACTTCTTAACATTAAGAACTACAGTGGGACAAGGTCAGGACAATAACAGAGCAATGTTATTGCTTTAGCGGGACTACATCCAAATCGAGCGTTACTTCAAGAATACGTGAGAGACTCGATCAGCTCAGCAGCGCCTCCTCCTGGCAGCTGGGTGGACATATAGGGCGGATAACCAAACACCTGTGGAGCCTCTGTTCTCCTGTCCAGCCCTGGCTTCATGACGCTTTGTGAAAAAACTCAGTGAATGAAGCTCTTATGAGACGGCGCGCTCGTGTTTGTGTCCACATTTAGCTTCAGCCACACCCGTTAACTCCCGCCATCGCAAAAAAACATCTCAACGCTTGTATCTTCACATTTCCCACAAACGCAGATAAAATTGACTCAAGGGTTAAAGGAAGCAAACATTTATCCGTCAAATGAATAATTCAGATATTATTTCGTTAAGTTACACTCCAGACAGCGAGGTTTAACGCGCGTATTGACCGGTTGAACACTCGCGCTAGCCCGGTGTAGTTTCCCCAAACTCATGCTAAACTGAAGCTTTATCACTCGCTTTGTAAAAGCATCAAAACTGATGTTCCTTACCTTAAAGTTACTGGTCAGGCCCTTTGTACCGATGAAGACACGCTGTCCACCTGCCGAGGACGCGAAAAGTCCTGCTCCCCCATGTGAGAATCCGTAAAAAACTCCGAAAACACGATGCACGAGTGTCCTTGTGCTTCGGTTTGGTCAAATCTGTCCGTCCAACGATAAGCCTCCAGTATTCTCACTTTAGCCGTTTTTCAGCGGTTTACAGAGACTTGTTTACATTTCAGCCGCTCTGAGGGGATGACATAGGACCTACATAAACACAGCTACGCAAAGCAGAGCGTATGCGCCGCGGAGCGACGCGATACCGGCGCGGATAATGCCACTAAATATTTTTTAAATGTATGGAAAATAAGGCGCGGGTCATATTTAATTGTTTGGCCTCGGGGAGCCTATTGGAAAGGTCCAGTCTAAACTAGTAAATGTAAAGTCAATGAAAATTCACGTTGTGAAAGTGGGGGGGACCAAACAACCACTTTTCAAAAGTGGGGGGGACACGTCCCCCTCACAATGAATGGTTCCGACGCCCATGCCTTGGGTGGGAGTAGTCGAAGCAAACCAAAAAACAAAACTGGATCCTTGGGACTAGTGAACTCCGGACCGAGAACCGTTAGATGGCTAGCATTTACAAATGAACATGATAATATTAATAATGTATTTGGAGATTTGGTGCTAGACATTAATACCTTGCATCACATGCATTATTGTGTTGCAATTCACATATATTATAGTGTCTTAAAATCAAACTTTGAACATTTAGACTGCTTGGCGCTGTTTTTAAATATGGTCATGGTTATGCATGTCATGTTCTTTTTTATTTTTTACGCCAAAAAGAAGTGTGTGTCTCTGAGAGACTGTGTGGGTCAAGCCAGCACAAACCTTTTAAAAATAAGTATTACTATTTTCTTAATTTGCTAAATGCTACGAATATTGCACTTTCATGCTGCATTCTGTGATATATTAGTTTGTTTGTTTGCTAATGGTAAAACCTATAAATTGTTTTCTAGGCCTATTGCACTAAACTAGGTCGGAGAGTTCATGCTGTACAGCACATTCAGATAAGAGTGTCTGTCTGGGATGAATACGGCCCCAAATGTCAAGGTTATAAGACCATATTTGGTGTTGAACAAAACATCCTGGTCCACAAGTGTATCTTATTATCCATGGACAAAGAACTGTTCACGTACATTGGAATGGGCTTAGCTAAAATGGTATAAAGTTATGGGGAGGGGATTTATTCTTGGGACTTTCATTCTGAACCTGTTTTGAACTGTTTCTGTGCACCTGCTGAAGACTGAATAAATAACTCCTGTGAACGCCATCATTCTCTGCGCTGTTTTTTTATACAAATATGGTCCTGGACATACGATTTCTTACATTTAAATACTGACAATTCAATCTCGATGCATCTTGTAATCCTTTACTGTTTATGCTTTTACTATTTATAATGTCTATTTTTGGTTTGCCACAAAGGTTTTGGAAGAACCTGAATGCTGTCCACAAATGGACGAGGACCAGGCTGGATGGCAATTTGAGTACTGTACCAGTCTGTTTTGTTTTATGTGTTTAGATCGATCGGAGGGTCGGAGGTTCAAATCCCGCAGATGCGCTGTGTCGTTGGGCAAAACACTTCCCCCACCTTGCCTCCAGTCTCCGTACACTAGTGTGTGAATGGGTGAGTTATAGTGCCTAAAAAGTAGGTAGAAAGACGCTGTATAAAAGTGACCATTTAGAAGAACAGTAACTTCAATCCTATTTTTGTCATATTGTTAAGCCTTTTCTGGCAGCTTGTAAGGCCATGCATTGGGAGGGAAAACGTATTAATGTCCATGTTCGTGTTGTTTGCTGCTTTTTTATCTTGTTTTGTTGTATTTTACTAGAATTTAATAATTATTCTTATTTACAGGCCATACTATTTTGACAATGCCTGTTCAAGCCAAGTGTCAGAGGCTGAGCAGCTTGGGCGGGATTGTACCACGATGGAAGACCATGTGGAAATATATGGTAGCCCGAGTAAATTGGTGGTGGCAATAATTGTTGGCTTGTGTCCCTTATGAAGCGCTTTGGGTGTCTTCTGTGAAAAGTACACAAATGATTTCTTTTCCCCCTATGCAAAATAGGAGGAACGATTATCTGTAAATGCAGATAATCCATATTAATCTTTTAACAGGGAACTGCCAGACAGGAAGCGGTGCCCGGCATGGTGTGCAGGGAAGAAGAGATGGCACCAATGCAGTTGAGGGAGAAGAGCCAGACAGAGGTGATTTGAAACACTTTTTACACTGAAAAAAAGGTAAGTGTTCATTATGGATCTGTTATTTTTATTTTTGCGGTTAATGTTAAATAAAATTTAAAAAAAGGACATAGACATTTTTTTTTAAATTTAAACTAAAGACTTGATTTAGTTGATCCTGGTGCCATTTCACACCCTCCATTATGAACACACATTATCCTCCAGTGAAGTTGTGTTACATCATTGTACTAATCTTCGATAGGAAAATAACAGAGTGGAAAACCAGCAGACGACGTGTCGCTCGTGTGCACAGAGCCTCTTGGATGCTCAAGGATTGGCATTCTTCTCAACATTGGCTCACGCGGCCAGAAAGGGTGTTGGGTATTGTCAGCACACACGAGAAACACATTTCAACAGCTGATGGTGCAGATGATAATCTTGGAGAAAATGAAGGTTGTGATGATGCGGATGAAATTGATGACGAAATCAAGAGCCTGTCGGATTCAGTAGAGTTCAAATTTGCATCTCTGTTATTGAAACTTGAAAACTATTTCCACGTTCCAAGTGTAGCAATTGATGAACTGCTTTTTGAATGACATTATTTGATTAGCTGTGCATCAGTGCCTTTGTCAAACAAAAACATTGATGAATCTCTTGAGAAACACAGTCTTTGTTTGGACCAGACCATCATTGAAGAATTGACTGACACGTTATGTTCTAATCCTGTGTTTAAGGCTATAGCAAAAGAAGGTCCACTTGCTACTTCTTACAAAGTATTACAAAACACATTTTCAAGTCATTGAACCAGTGGACTATATACTCCACCCTCAAAGCAAGCAGTCATTCCAATACGTTTCCATCCTTAAATCATTACAGCAGCTACTTCAGCAAAAGACTATGCTCAAAAAAGTCATTGATAGCCATGAGGAATACCGGTTTCCAAATGAAAAATGGTATCGGTCTTATCGACATTTTCTGAACAATGATTTTCTGTCTGCTGAGGATGAACTGATAATCTCTTTGTGTCTTTATATAGACGACGTTGAAATCTGTAATCCGCTAGCCACGTCTCGAAAAAAGCACAAGCTCTGCTCAGTTTATTGGATCTTAGAAAATCTCCCACCAGGTAGTCACTCTGCACTTTCCTCTATATATCTTGCTTTGTTGTGTAAAAGTGATGATGTAAAGACATTTAGCTATCAGAAAATATTTTAACCTCTTTTGCAAGGCCTTGTGATCTTGGAGCAGCAGGGATTGTTTATTGATTATTTAAAAACCTATGTCAAGGGCACTGTTCAGTACGTAGTTGCTGATAGTCTTGGTGCTCATGGCCTGGCTGGATATGTGGAAAGTTTTTCTGGGGACTATTTTTGTAGATTTTATACAGCTTCACGCTCAGAGATTGAGTCTGCAGGAGCCGATATTGGAGAATTTAAGTTGAGAACTGAAGACCAACATCGCAAACTTGAGAATGGAGTAGCTTGTTGCGGGGTGAAAAACAGCTGTGTCTGACAACCTATCTTTCTTTAAGGTTACAGAAGGGTTCCCCCCAGATCTTGCCCACGACCTCTTGGAAGGCTTTGTGCCTTTGGAGCTAGCTGTGTGTTTTCGTTTACTGATAAGTAAAAAGTATATCACTTTTGAGAGGTTGAATCTACTTATTCAGTCATTTCACTACAATTGACTCACACCTTTTATTTTGAAATTTTTATTTAAACATGTTCAGTATAATACAGATACATATCGTGCCAGCCAGTGGCACATAAATGGATCCAATTATGTATATAAATACAAATATAAAAAACAAAATAAAACATCCCACACATGTACACATACCTTGTAAACATTGAAACAAGTGTTATGGCTGCTAAAACAGTCATACATCAGTAAATGGCAAGCTCTCCACAGATTCAATAAAGGATGACCATGTTTTATAATATTTACTTTGAGACCCTTGTAAACTATATCTTAAATGCTCTATCTGTAAACAAGACATCACCTCTCTCACCCAGTGAATGAAAGAGAGAGTGCGTGTGTGAATCTTTCCATTTCAGAAGAATTAACCTTCGGGCCAAGAGAGAGCAGAAAGCAACTGCATTGGTTTGGAAGAACACCAAACACTGCTGTTATTAGATTAGGATCTATTGTCTTTCTACACACAAGGAAAAAGCCTTAAAATTTGAGTACAAAACCTATTCAAATCACCACAACTCCAGAACATGTGACCCATAGAAGCAGGGGATTGTTTACACCTCGGGTACCCATCATCAGTAGTGTTATATATTTTGGCCAACATTGCTTTTGTCAAATAAGCCCGGTGAAAGACCTTAAACTGTATCAAACAGTGCCGTATGCAAATAGAAGATGAGTTAACCCGACTGAGGTCCCAAATATCATCCGAGATCTGTTGGTTCAAATCAGATTCCCAAGCATTTTTAAATGTTGGTCAAAGACTCAGGTCTTATATGATGAAGTAAATTATATGTTTTAGAAATTTGCCCTCTGTCCTTTTTAAGTAAAAACACAATTGGTGGTAACTGTCACTGTCACTTATTATCGTGCAGCTTATACCTGTAACCCATGTCTCATGAACTGCCCGTGATCACTGCCCTCCGCCACGAGCGGTGCTATGATAAAAGTGCCTGACGCCCGTCACTTCCGGGTCAGCAACACTGCTTCCGCTGTGACCGACTACGCACTGTTGCACGAACTAAACTACTTAAAATAACTGTCCAAACCTTCGTCAGTACTGAACAAAACATCTCGAAATTCGACGGTGAGTAACCCAAACCCGTTTCACCTTTAACTACTCTGTTAAATGTATGTTAGTGGCTACTAAATCTTTTATATTAATTAAAGTCGCCACTTCCGGGTTCGCGCTAGCTGTTTTCCTCACCGCTGTGCTTGAGTGTGTATACTATTGTTAAGCACTAAGCACTCAAATACAGCGGTTTCTCCACACCTACCTCCAGTAGACACTCACTACTGTGCATTATATTGGCCTTTTTACTGATGCCTACCTTTGTTTGGATTTATTATGCATGTATTCTACTGCTAATAGAATGCTAACAGCCCATTGAGATATATATATATATATATATATATATATATATATATATATATATATGGTCCTGTTGGCTACTATGAATGAATGAATGAAGCTTCTGACTGTTTTGATTATGTTGCGCAACCATTTTGATGAATGTATTTATTATTTATTTTGGAAATAAGCTATTGTTGCTATTGTGGTGCTTATGGTTTTTCCTGACCTTGTTTTCAGGTCAGGTTTTTTTCCACCCCGCCCAACGAAGGGCGAGGTGGCGAGCGAACCGAACCGGTAGGACCTTAACTCTCTTTTTTTTCCTCCGCCGGACACCATTCTTTGGATTATAGTTTTCTTTTGATCCTTTTGTTGACACTGAACTGAACTGCGTTTTCCAAAAAGGAGCGTACACACTATGGACTTTGCGACTCTCTAACAAGGAACATTTCAGAGGAAACCTCTGAACTTTGGAACAGAACTCTGACTCTGACCAGAGGTCATAAAGGGTTTTGGTATATGTTTTTTTCCTCCCCCCACTTTATTGTACTTATTGTTGTGCACTTTAACCAATACTTTATTTATTCTTCATTTCAATGTCCTAATGTCCTATGTATGTTTACCACTTTTTTGTCTCAATACAAGTCGCTTTAAGGCTTAATTCCGTACCTCGTATTCGTGTTCCTCATACACCCCAAGCTCCCATAACAAATCTGTTTTTTCTGTCCAGTCATATCCATCCCGTTGCAATACGAGTCCTAACCTTTATTATATGTTAAATAATTGTTACAATGAGCCAGCCTGGAATCTTTTACTTGATCTGAAGGACATTATTGAACTGATAGTTTGCCCTGTCCATACCGATTCCTCGATTGCATTTCTCGAGAGTAAGATTACGGACCATATCTATAGTTTTAAGGACGTTTGCTCAGATAGAAGACCATTGCTAAAGCATCATTTTCTTTCATATTATCCTTCTCTCTTTCGTCAGCTTGGCCCACTCGCCTTATTGTGGACAATAAGATTTGAATCAAAGCATCAAAGCATCAGCTTTTGATTGGGCACTATATGCATTCATCTAGCTGTGAAAAGGCACCTCTAGAGGTTTCACATGTCTCATCTGTACCAGTTGAACTCCTCAAAGATGCAATAGCTGATTCTATGTCTCAAAGATAGCCTGACATTACTGTAGTTAATGTGTCACCTTTGATGGAATCAACTACATAAAGGGCATGTTGCTTTCACATATAAAGCTTTCACTTTATATCCTTACACATACAGATGTGTAGGCATATAAAGTGATATTAAGTGATAGCAGCAGATCTAAGTGTGGACACACCACACAGTGCAACAGAGCAGATACATCCATGAGTCTGTAACTAAGTTATTGGGTCTTGTTTTTTTTTTTTTGTAAATTTCTTTTTATTGTCTCATTTTTTTATCACATTACGGCCACATTTTGTCACATTTTTGTCACGTTGTCGTCACATTTTTATCACATAGTCGTCACAATTTTTGTCACGTTATAGTCACATTACGGTCCTATTTTTGTCACATTTTTGTCACATTATGATCACATCTTTGTCACTTTTTTTGTCACATTGTCGTCACATTTTTGTCACGCTATAGTCACATTACGGTCCTATTTTTATCACATTTTTGTCACATTGTCGTCACATCTTTGTCACATTTTTGTCACGTTATGGTCACATCTTTGTCAAATTTTTTGTTACATTGTCGTCACATTTTTGTCACTTTATCGTCACATTTTTTTTTACATTGTCGTCATATTTTTGTCACTTTATCGTCACATTTTTGTCACATTATCGTCATATTATGGCCACATTTGTCACTTTTTCATCTCGTTTTTATCACTCTTATTTTATTCCTTTCCCCCGTGTGTACCTACACCCAGTAAAACAAGAGAAAAATAAAAACAAAGACAAAGAATAAAAAATAAGATAAAACACGAACGTAGTTAAATAATAAGAAACAACCACAAAAGAAAAAGAAAAAAAAGAAAAGAAAAACTTTTTGTGGGGTGATTACATTTCCATTGTCTCCAACATTGAGGGTCGCCACATGTCCTCAAATTCTTTCATTTTGTTCTTTAATCTTGCAGTTACTTTTTCCATATTTAACACATCTTTCATTCTGTCCCACCATTGCTTTGCACGAGGTGGTTGTGGTTCAAGCCAGCAGACTGTAATAATTTTTTTTTGCTATTATAATTAACATTCTAATAATCTTCCTTATTTTTATTGGAATATTTTGGGGGATAATACCCAACAAAAACAATTGTACGTCTAAATCAATTTTTACATTAGCGATTCTTTCTATCTGTTTTTTTACATTTTCCCAGTATTCTTTGAGTTTAGGGCAGTCCCAGAATATGTGTGTATAGTCTCCTACTTGGCCACAACCCCTCCAGCACTTATCAGACATTTTACTGTATTTTGAAATATGCAATGGTACCAGGAAATATCGCATTTTTACTTTCCATTCAAACTCTTTCCATAGCATACTACTAAACATTTTATGTCCTTCTTTGAATGATTCCTCCCAGTTTTCATTTGAAATTATGATATTTCTTTCAGTTTCCCATTTATACTTGGTGTCCACATTATTGTCTTGTTCAGCCTGCAGGGCTTTATAGAACTTTGAAATTATCTTTTTATTCTCTAACTTAGTCATCAGTAATTTCTCTATTCCATTTTCTTGTTTACATATATACTCCCATTCTTTATGTTTTATAAGGTAGTTTCTTATTTGTAGAAATTTGTAAAATTCATGTGTTGATAGATTAAATTCGTCTTTAAGCTGCTGAAATGATTTAATATATTCCCCTTCAAACAGCTGCCCAATATAAACAAGTCCCTTGGATTCCCACTTTTGAACTCACATCTCCATATTTGAGGGTATAAAATCACAATTTTTTCCTATTCTAGTGGCCCTGCAGATTGAACTAGACATTTCCATTTTCTTTTTTATCCCCCTCCATATTTCCATTGTTCCTTTAACCCATTCATTTTTTATTTTCAACTGTTTTAGATTTTGCTTTCTAATGAAGGGTAAGCTTTGTAATTCTACTTTTGGGCATGAATTTTGTTCCATTTCCCTCCATCCCGTCTCTTCCTCATTATTTATCCAGATATTTATGATTCTTAAATGTGCTGCCCAATAATATCTTTTAATATTAGGCAAATTCAAACCTCCTTTTTCTTTGGAGCATTGTAGTAATGTATATCTTACTCGTGGCTTTTTATTTCCCCAAATAAATTTTGAGATCATATGATCAATTCTTTTAAATATTGTTTTTGGGAGCTGGATGGGTAGGGATTGGAACAAAAACAGCAACCTTGGCAGAACATTCATCCGTATTACTTCTATTCTTCCCATTATTGTCAAGGGCAAAATTTCCCATCTCACTAAATCTTCTTTAATCTCCTTGAATAATTTCTCATAGTTAGCTGTAAATAGATTTGATAACTTTTGTGTAATAGTAATGCCAAGGTATCTAAAGCCCTCATCCGTCCATTTAAATGTAGTCTTTTTTTTTAGTTCTTCTGGACATTTTCCAGATATGATCATTGCAACCGATTTAGATTCATTGTTCAAGTATCCGGAGATTTCCCCAAACTCTCTTAAAATGTTATTCAGGATGGGTACAGTCTCAACAGGGTTACTTATATACATGAGGATATCATCTGCGAATAGTGATATTTTTGACTCCACATTACCTTCATCCACGATGCCCTTTATATCTGGACTTTGCCTAATATATTCAGCGAGCGGTTCTATACTTAAAGCAAATAATAAAGGGCTTAAACAATCTCCCTGCTTTACTCCTCTCTTCAGAAAGAAAAAGTCGGAGCAGCATCCATTTACTCTAATCCTGGATTTTGTATCTTTATAAACAAATTTAACCCAATTAATGAATGTTGAATGAAACCCAAACACTGATAATGTGTGATACAGATATTTCCATTTCACACAATCAAATGCTTTTTGTGCATCTAAGCTTAATAACATGTTTGTATTTGGGTTCTTTCTTGCACTGGACATAAGATTTAAAGTTCGCCTAATATTATTAGCGCCCTGTCGTCCCGGTATGAATCCTGTCTGATCGGGTTTAATCAACCTTGTTATGTATTTCTGTATTCTTTTTGCCATTATACTTGTTAAAATCTTCAAATCATTGCATAGCAGGCTAACAGGGCGGTAGCTTTCACACCAAGTAGAGTCTTTACCTTCCTTATGCAAGACAGAAATGACAGCTTCTGACCATGATGTTGGCATGTTCCCTGATTCCAAGGCATAGTTAAACACTTTCTTTAATAGTGGGGCTATTTCTTCCTGAAAACATTTATAGAATTCTCCCGGAAATCCGTCCGTACCTGGACTTTTGTTGTTTTTCACATTTTTAATTGTATCAAATATTTCCTTGAGAGAAATATGGGTCTTGTTTTTGTTCATGAGTCTGATGGCGGAGGGGAAAAAACTGTTCAAGTGGCGGGAGGTATGGGTCTGGATAGACCGTAGCTTCCTGCCTGAGGGGAGAGGGGTGAATAGTCCGTGTCCGGGGTGAGAAGGGTCAGCTGTGATCCGACCCACACGCCCCTGGGTCCTGGAGGTCAGCCAATCACCTTCTCAGCAGCATGCACAATGCGCTGCAGTCGATGCTTGTCCCGTTCTGTAGCGCCGGGGAACCACACGGTGATGGAGGAGGTGAGGATGGACCCGATGATGGCCGTGTAGAACTGCACCAGCATCCTGGTTGGCAGCTGAGTTTCCTCAGCTACCGCAGGAAGAACATCCTCTGCTGGGCCTTCTTGATAAGGGAACAGATGGTTGGCTCCCATCTGAGGTCCCGGGTGATGGTGGTGCCCAGGAAACGGAAGGAGTCCGCGATGGAGATGGGGGTGGGAGAGTCTGTCAGGGCGAGGGGGGACCGTGGGGCTGTGTCTTTCCTAAAGTCCACAATCATCTCCACTGTCTTCTCAGTGTTCATCTCCAAGTTGTTGTGGCTGCACCAGGACGCCAGCCGGTCCACATCTTTCCTGTAGGCGGACTCATCACCGTCCGAGATGAGCCCGATGAGGGTGGTGTCGTCCGCAAACTTGATCAGTTTAACGGTTTTATTGAATAAACTCCCAGCTCGCGTTAAAGAAGCAGACACTACATGTAAGACTTGGCTCAAAATGTACCTCTTCGAATTAGCTTATGATCAGTTAGGTAAAGCTCTAACCCACAGCCTGAAGTAAAGCTGCCTTAGAAGAAACACTGCTGTGGGAAGTACGGTACACTGAGCGCTATCCTCTTCTTCTTACTGCAAACCTTGTCTTATTATGATACAATATTTATTTTATCTGTAGTAATCTGTACCATTGATTGATTAATTGATTGACTGGAGGTGCAGCAGTTTGTGTACAGGGAGAAGTGCCAGGGGGAAAGTACACAGCCCTGAGGAGTTCCAGTGTTTGTAGTCCGAGTGTCCGAGACGATCTTCCACAGCAGCACGTCCTGCAGAGGGAGTCGGGCACGCTGAGCTGGTAGAGCTTGTCTCGTAGCAGTCCAGGGAGGATGGTGTTGAAGGCAGAGCTGAAGTCCAGAAACATGATCCTGGCGTAGGTTCTGTGAGATGTCAATTTGTCTGTTTATAAAACCTATGAGATGTTCTCTATGGACCACGTGCAGAAACTAAGGTTGAGCGAGTTCGTCTGCTATACAAGGACATCCAAGTAAGGGTCGTAAAACAGGGGATGAACACGGCCTGGTACGGCTGAGCATATTCGGTGCAGTCCAGGACCATGTTTGGTATTTAAGTATACAAGCCTAGTCCACAGCTGTATCTCATCATCAGACCACTGTACATTCGGATGGGCGTAGCTAATGTATAAAAGTTTCTGTGTGACTGTTAGAGTTTGAATTCCCTCTATGAACATCAGAGAAGCTGTTCCTGTATCAAGCCTGAATAAACAACTCCTTTAAACGACATCTCTCTCTGCGCTGTTTTTATACATGGAAGAAGGTCCTGGACATATCATTCCTTACTTTTAATTATCTACAATTTTGGTGACCACGACTGTGATTGAACACGCAAGACAAAGATCAAAAGACTGACCGAGGACGTGATAGTTTTTTGTGAGAAACGCGGAGAGTCGTCGGAAAGAAAAGAAAGTTTCTCCGCTTGTCCAGGGGGAGAGAAGACCCTGCACGCGCGCCCGAACAGAGAAGCACGAACACGCACGCGCGCCCAGGGAGAGAAGCAGAAAGGCTGTGCACGCGCACCGGAGAGGCAGAAGGAGTTGAAACAAGGTCAACGCAAACAGCAGCAGCGAGGAGACCTCGCTTGGTGGAATTCCCGTCGAGCCCGAGTCTAAACACACATTGCCGGCGCATCATAGTGGTAAGAGAGACGCCCTTTCTAAAAAGTCTTTCAAATTGGCCATAAAGTTTAAACAAAACAGTGTGTGACGACTGGGACTTTACGTATATATTACTCAAATAATATAAATAATGAATAAAAGATGCTTGGTAGAGAATAAACGAACCTGACGAACCTATTGCACATGGGATCTGATTGACAAATAAACGTCTTTTGAGTGCATGGCAATTAATATGGTTCTGATGACCGTGTAATTTCTGTGAGTAGAAAAATAACTGGAAACGATATAAAATAACTGAACGTTCATTAAAAAATATATAATAAATATAATATAATATATAAAGATATATAATAATGTTATAAATAATATTGTTATTCTTAACAACTAATGAAATTGAAAACCCAAAGTGAAAAAATTAATAAAATTAAATAAACGGCAAATCAAATAATAATTAAATAACAAGATTCAACGATAATTAACCAAAACTTTGGCTTCATCCCCCTTTAACCAATCATGGCGAATCTAAACATGTATTGCATGCTGGTAATTCTGACACTAGCAAGCTTGTCATGTGACAAAGAGGTCCGCGAGACAAAACACTTTTTGCCTGCGCGTAACGTACCCGAATAGGAATGTGATGACGTCACATACTAGTGACTGTAAGCGCTGTGTTAGAGCCCTTCTGGGGAGAGAGCCCCAAACGACAAAATAATCAAAATCTGATAAAGAGTCGGTAGAAATAACCATAAGTCCGTTTATAAAGCCACAATCAGTAGAAATAAGGGCAAGCGCGCCTAGTAAAATTTAAAATTCCAACATAATTCACCTACGGAACCTTAGTTGCGTTACAGAGTTCCGGGAGGGACCGTTGAGACCGAGGAATTTCCGGTTGTTGTTAGTGATATGAGAGGACAAGAGACGGCTCCGCTGGTTTGAGTGAAGTTAATGTCAATAGGACAATTAGCACCGTTTTTTGACACTCCGCCTCCGACTCCCATGCTTGCACACTACAGTGTAAACTAAACAAATTGAAAATCTATTTGCGCAAATGTTCTCCACGCAAATGATATAAAAAAAAGCGACGAGAGGCACAGAGACCGCGCTCTGAGGAAAACACTCGTCCGTCTTGTGTCAAACGTCTGAGCGCATGGATGTATGCATGATAGGGCAAAGTATATGAATGTGTGCAAGTCATTAGGAGTTAGATAAATATAGTGTTGACAATAATGTCGTAAGGTCCCATAATGTCACAATATTGTATAGAAATGATTAAGGTTGGTCTAAAGCTAAGGTTAAATTGTATGAAATTACATAGAAATGTCTACACGTAATTGTTTAAAACAATCACACAGGGATTATTTATGAACGCCCGCCTTTGACTAAAACGAATAGATGACAATTTTGACTCAATCAGGGCTTCTCGTAAAAGCAGAAGCCATCACAAACTTTAGAAAAAATCCTGTTTAAACGCAGGTTCGGGCCAAGTCCCGGTTAAAGTTGTCAGATAGATTTGTCACAAGATAGATGACGCCGCTGTCTAGCAATAAAGACAGCGCCAGCGTTCAGAAATAAATGACGTCACTGTCTCCCCCATAAGGACAGTAAGACGCTCATGAGCAAGGCACTTAACTGACCCATATCCAGAATGAAAAGGGCGCAGGGAAAGTTTTATTTTTGTTTTCTATATGAATGTTTGGTGGTTTTTCCATGTTTGTATGTGTGGGATGTGCAGTTGCGAATTAAAGTGACATGTTTATTGTATGTTTTGGCATTTGTTTTATAAGCTATGTATTTTCACACCTATGCAGAAGGTAGAAATAGCACACTGTGTTTCAAAAATAAATGTATAGGCGATTAAATGAGAATAAAATTCAGCCATAAATATAGTCTCAAACCCCTCCTTCAAGAGTTCATCACAGAATAGGAATAGTATGTTCATTGTGTATGCATGCTCACATGTAAACAAAAAGAATAAATAAGTAAAATAGGAAAAAATAGTAGGTAACGGATTGAGTACAAGAATAAATGAATAAATAAAATGAAATAAAATTAATTATTAATAATAATAATAATAACAAATAAATGAATACAATTAATTAAAAAAATAATTAATTAAAAAAATAAAAAATAATTAGAAAAAAAATAACTTTTTAAAGGGATAGCACAACTAAATGCTCTTATATAATGAATAATAGCAATAATTAGGTCACAACATTTCTAGAAGACAATCTATTATAGCGAAAAGGTTCACCGCAGAATAAAACGAATTGAAGCATTTTTTATTTTTTCCTTTTCCTTGTAGAAGCGAAGGCTTAAAGAGGAGGCGCAAGACAAAGACTGATCCAAAATCTCAGCGCGACCAAGAAAAAATATAGAGGTTTTGAGGGGGCAAAACCAAAGCAATCAATCAATCAATTAATCGAATCAATCAAATCAATCAATCGAATCAATCAATCAAATCAATCAATCCAATCAATCAATCAATCGATAAATAGACGACCAATCCGAGATTCCCTAAAATACACGTAAGATAAAAATATCATACCAAAGTAAACATCTCTAAAGCTATACGCCAATTTACGTGATAGATTAGTAAACGAGCACCATTAAATGACCATTTGTAAGTGCGATAATAACACAAACACAATTACTAGTAAAATGTCCCAGTTCGTCACCCTAAGCCAATTGAAACAATTTTGGGACTGCAAAGTTCTACAAGACGAATCTGATCCCAAACGGGCAAAAATCAGTCAATCCATCATACGAGATCTACTGAAGAAATACGATAAAAAAGGATTGATACACGGAGGAAAGCAAGCTATCGCTCCGACAGAAGACCAATGGAGAAATATCATACAATATCATGAAGCAAAGATCCTACATTACAAGACGCACCCCATTCGAACCATCCGTGGAAGAAGATTGAATAACCTAAAAATAAAGAAACATGAGAACAAATGAGCCCTGGCTAGAAGAATGCACAAATGGGCAAACGAAATGAAGGAAAAGAGGAACTTTAAGGAACTGTCGTCAATCCTCGTCATGAAGCCAACGGCTGAAGATAAAAAAGTGACGTCTGATAAACAGCCACTTCAAGGAAATATCACAGAGAAACTATCAACAGGCATCTATCCAGTAAATGGAAAGGAGAAAGAACAACCAATGATGACACAAAACGGTCGTCACGACACAGCAGCAGCGGAAGAAGATGATGATCTCAGAACGATAAATGAAGAAGATCCAAGTGAACTGTCACCACCAAGGCGAACACAATCACGAAGTCTCCTAGCAGCAAGTCTAGGAAAAGCACAAAGCTTTGAAGACATCCCTCAAATCGGCAACACTCCATATCGCCCACCGTCCAGTCAAAGGCTGTATCCACAAGATGACAAACACCCCAAGGGAGCCTTGTGTGATACCAGACCTTCACCGTACCGAGCTCTTCAATCAACACCTACGTCAAGTCTATACCCATGGCAACTCATCGCAAGCGCAAGATCCAGCAATGCGCCGAAGCCTTCAATGACGCCACCGACACCTCAAATGACTCACAGAGTCACAGAGGGAACTTTGGCACTGACACCCCTATGCATCCCAAATCTAACCAACCTTGAAGAACAAGTCAAATCAATACAAAATCAAGTGATGGTATTGACCAACATCGTGGAGACAGAGAGGACTCTGAAGGAAATGGATAACTTCGTACAAGAAGAAAGACCCAGAAGCAAAGTGACAAACACAGTCCAGGTATATCCATTGAGAACAACAGACAACCAACAAATTATTTATCAACCATTCACGCTTAAGGAC
Organism: Proterorhinus semilunaris; assembly: GCA_021464625.1. Classification (NCBI taxonomy): domain Eukaryota; kingdom Metazoa; phylum Chordata; class Actinopteri; order Gobiiformes; family Gobiidae; genus Proterorhinus; species Proterorhinus semilunaris. Next base: position 8,711,123 of record CM038348.1, read on the forward strand.
TGGAGCTCCTTGATGTTGGAGCTGCCAAAACTAACCAAAGGAGGCATTCCATGGATGAGAGCGCTCATGAAACATACCGCCGGAGATAGAATTTGCTGGGGAGACATACACGCCGCCTTGACCAAGGCAGCAGATGAGACGATTGCAATCAACATCAAGAATGCAGTGGAACATAGGATGCGAATAGTCCTACATAAAAATTCTTCAATACATGTGTTTCGAGTTGCACTGGAAGAAGAGCTGAAGTCAAGATTCCCATGCATAATGTCTGACGAACTCATGTCCCTACGGATGAAGAGTGATGAAGACTACTACAGCTACAAACAACGTGCCAAAAGCCTATATCACGATGCAACGGGAGAGCCGATTCAAGCAGGCACGGGAATGACAGTCATGTTCTACTCAGCCCTTGTCAAGGGAATGCCAAAGCCAGTGCAAAACGTCTTAAGTGACGTGATGGGCTTATACACCAAAACTGAAGAAGAATTCGACGCACATTGTAACCATAGCATCACCAAGTGGTTGAACAATAACAAAGAAACTGACTCCAAGAAGAGAGAAATGGAATTAGCGACGATGAAGTTACAACTACAAAAACTGCAAACGGAGTCCAGAGACAAGAAGAAAGAAAAGACATCCAATATCATGACAGTCAAACAAGACCCCACTGAAGAAGACGTGCCGATAACGACAAACCTATTGGCGACTGCAATCAAGATGATGTCAAACTATGACTAAAAAAAAAAGAGACAGTACAAATGCTTCCTCTGACACGGAAGACAAAGAAGATCATTGTTCAGCATCTAACACCGATGATGAAAACCACCATTCGCCTATTTCTGCCCCTGGGGCTCCAAGGGGAGAAACAGGGGAGAAAAGAAAAAAACAAAGTCTTAAAATCTTAAACTTAATCCTAAAACATAAACCTTAAACTTTCTGATATAGAGTGAAATTTTTGACAGAACCTTAACTTCTTAACAGTTAAATGTAGTATTCTATAAGTTTTTCATGATATTCATTTGTTATACTAATTAATAAACTAGATGGTGAAATACAAAAAACTGCAAACGCAATTATAGAACAAATATATGCCTAAATGCAAACTCACTAGATGCAGAAAAAATAAGAATTGGAAAAAATACAAAATGCCAAACAAAAAGACATTGTTGCCTATAGTCAAATACCAGATGATCTGCCGGATGAACCCTTTCCATTACAGGACGG